>JBBCBC010000013.1:22770588-23394409 GCA_037126765.1 Stenogyne calaminthoides
TGCATCACATTTAACCATTTTCCTGTACTCAGGATCATATTTGAACTTGTTATCCTTATTGAATTGTCTAGGTTGATTGAAACTGGAAGACTAACTTGGAACAAGCTTTTTATCAGAGGGAGAAGAGTTTTGGTTAAACTTACCCTTTGATTGAAATTGACCATTTTGTCTTCCTCGAACTTTCCTTTTAGAAAAGATTTGAATTGTGTAGTGATAAGAGCAAATTGTTCAGAAACATTTTCATCACATAAATTAGAAACATCATCATCAAAATCAACTTCAGTCACACAAGGATGTTTACCAACATTATCAGAAGTTTCACCTCTAAAAGCAAGTACTTTCTTGTCTTTATCTTTCTCATGTTTATCATCATCTAACATATTTGAGTTAATCTCATAAGTTTTCAAAATACTTATCAACTCATTTTGACTCAATAAATCAGTGTTGTTAGCCTCTTCTATTGCACATATTTTTGCATCAAATCGTTTAGGAACAGTTCTAAGTATTTTATTAACTAATCGAGTGTTGGAAATTGGATCACCAAGTGAGTGTGACTCATTAGCAATCTCACTTATCCTTTCATTGTATGATGAAATGTTATCATCATCTTTCATCTTCAAGTTTTCAAACTTGGTTCCCAACATTCAAATTAATGTCAGATTCTTTGAACACTTTTGATCCTTCACAATGTTCCGCAATATATCTCATGCATCCTTAGAAGATATCAGTTTAAACATAGAAACATCAGTAGCAGTAAAAATCGCATTGAGGGCTTTAGAATTGAAATTTGCCGATGTGCATTCATCATTGGACCAATCAATCTCCTTTTTGACTTGCGATTCTCCATCAGTTTCACCCACTATTTTTGGAGGATTCCAACTAGACAACACACTACGCCATGCTCTCTAATTTATAGACTTAATATACATGCGCATTTTGGATTTCCAGTAAGGATAATTTGATCCATCCAAAATTGGAGGTTTTAAAGAAGGAGTTAGTGGATATTCCATTGCAAAACACACTTTAAACACAGGACCTTTAACTTAGTGTATCAAGTTTATGGCTCTGGCGCCAATTGAAAGTGTGTGTGCTTGTATTTTTAGAGTGTTGTTGAAAATGTTGTGTAACATGTAAAACAACATATGACAGCGGAAGTATAAAAACGCAGTGCACAGGATTTTCCGAAATTGTGTATAGTCTATAATAAGACTATATGAACCTCATGGTTAAAAACATCACTATACTAAGTAGTGAGATACACACAAACCTTTTACAAGATCCTAATAGGTGTAGTGAAAAACCACACACCAAAATTCAATCTATTCGAACAAGTAACTAGTGATCTTATTCAACCTAAAACTTGATCTAATAGGACAAACACAATACTGATGGGAAATGTTGGTATACACTCGACCAGTACAAATAGACATAGCATCGACCCTCACACTCCACTCACGGTTGTGTCTGGGATCTTTACTCTCTTAAGTTTGGAGTAGAGCAAATGGGATTTCACTTTAACTCAAACGTGAATGTCGACCAATGCGGTCTATTTATAGACATTTGGACTAATCGCATTGTCCTATCCACTTGGTGTGGACAGCCTTGAAGATCTCCTCAACTATATCCATGATCTTGGTGTAAACCACCCATGATCTTTCTATTCTTACTCCATTATTGCAACCGCTTGACAATATTCGAAATTGTCTTCAACCTGCAATGTAGGAAACATAGAAAAACACATCTAATAAACCGGAGTCAGTGTTAGGAGAAAGGGCATATTTAAGATGTTGTGCAGAATATTGTCCAACATCTGGAACAACATCCGTGTAACATCAACACTTAGTAACAAGACTTATGGCTACCAAAGCAAGTGGTCAGTTGAACCATTGCTCTGATACCACTTGTTGGTCCCAAGTACGAATCACACACGTGTATGGGGGGTCTTAATACACGTATATAGTATTTTTCAACTTATCAACAATGCTGATCAGTGATTCAAGCCTTCCTGAGTTTAGGCCTGAGAAGCACAATTTACCCTGAGTAATAGTCTACTGAGACAATCACCCTAAGCTTGCTTTCAATCCTCTGATTAGCTAAACCGATCCTCGAAAGTACTACAATCCTCGAGTAGCTTTGGTACAGATAATAATCTTCTTTGAACACTTAGAAAGTTATTCGGTTTGATAACTATCTATATTAGCTAACTAAGGTCGCGGAAAGTGTAGTCCCTAAGTTTATACTCATCTTAACTTGCTGAAAATACCTTTTCCTTTATGAAAACTGAAGGATAAGGCTGTGAATCGATTAATACACTTTCAGTTGATTGCTTCCAAATGAATCAGAAAACCTTGTATGCTTTAAGTGAAAATATGCAACAGATATAATGCAATACGTGAAAAACTATAATAAATAACATAGCAAGTATAGTGGTTTCGAGAATATATAGGTCTTCTGACTTCATGTTCTTCTGTCTTCAGGGCAATTTGAAGTAACCCTATCTATCCTGATCTATATCTGCTGACTATACATGGTGCAGATAATCCTGATCCTATAACCTATTGAAAACCTGATCCTGATCTACCAAAATGATCTGATACATGCCATACTCAAGGGTTTTGGGATCTAATCAAAATCTTTATTAAATTCATCTCCCAACACAAAGTATTGAATCTTCCCGATTCTCTACCCAACATAAATCAAAGTAATAAATATTAATTACATACAATCCTATTTAAGGGACAAAGATTTAGAAATCAACAACCACTTATGTCTAATTCTTCATCCCGTTAGTCAGTATGGAAGAATTACCTCTCTGTAGGTCCGCTTCTGCGAATCATCATGAACTAGTGTAATCTCTTAGTCAAGAGAAGTTAATATGAGCCTTAAACTTCAACCTTTCTTTACCAATGGATTCTTCAATTTCATCTAGGTTTTAAATTATTACTTATTTATAAGGAACGTATAATGTGATCTTCTGTAATCGGGTATCACCACATTATCTACAATGTAACTTGTACTATTATTAAACGGTTTGCAATAAATAAATAACATTCATAATATTTAAAGCAATAGTGATAATAGATTTATTCACAGTAAGTAAGCTCAAGATTCAGTCTGTTATACAAAGTAAAAGCATACTTGCCAGTATAACCCTAACAAACTCCCACTTATACTCAAAGTTTGCTTTTAAATATAGTACAGTACGTCTCATGTCCTACATGTTCCTAATATTTCTCCCACTTATACTCAAATCAGATTGGTAATGCACTTGACACCCATTTCGTCCGTATGTCTCTCGAATGTACTCTTAGGCAGACCCTTTGTAAAGGGATTAGCTAGGTTGTTCGCTGATGAAATCTTTGCCACCTTTATATCTCCTCTCTTAACGATTTCTCGTATAAGATGGTACTTCTTTTAAATGTGTTTGCTGGCCTTGTGGGCTCTTGGTTCCCTTGAATTTGCAACTGCCCCAGCATTATCACAATAGAAATTAATAGTGTAGGGAAAATTTGGAACTACTTCCAAGTCCACTAAGAAGTTCTTGAGCCAAATCGCTTCTTTCACTACTTTAAAAGCAGCTACATATTCGACTTCCATGGTAGAATCAGCGATGCATTTCTGCTTAACGTTTCTCCATATCACTGCTGCACCTCCCAAAAAAGCACACTACTTGGGGTAGATTTTCTGGAGTCTAATTCTGATTGGAAATCTGAGTCTGTGTATCCCACAGAAATTAGATTGTTTGACTGATAAACCAACATTCTATCCCGAGCTCTATTCAGATAATTCAAAATATTTTTAACCGCAATCCAATGCTCTTTCCGTGGGTTACTTTGATATCTTGCTACCATGCCCACGACAAAGAAAATATCTGGCCTCATACACAACATTGCATACATACGGCTCCATTTGCTGACGCATATGGAATGCCTTTCATGTGATCTATCTCTTTCTGTGTCTTAGGACAAATCCCTTTCGATAGATGGATTCCATGTCTAAAAGGTACAAAACTTTCTTGGAATCTTGCATGCTGAATCGTTTAAAAAGTGTCTATGTATGAAGCTTGTGATAAGTCTATCATCCTTTTCTGGAACCAATGTTTCGAATAATCTTGATCCCAAGGATGTGATCAGCTTCCCCTAAGTCCTTCATATCAAACTGGTTTGACAACCATACCCTCACGTCTGACAACACCATTACATTGTTCTCAATGAGCATGATGTCCTCTACGTATAGTACTAAGAATACTAAGGAAGTTCCGTCACACTTTTTACATACACAACTTTTGAAATTCATAAGATTTTATCACTTGATCAAAATAGTGGTTCAAAGCTCGCAATGCTTGCTTAAGTCCGTATATAGACCTTTTTAAGCTTGCATACAAGGTTTTCTTGGCCTTTTGTAATGAAGGCTTCGGGTTGACGCATAAAAAATTCTTATTCAAGACTTCCGTTAAGGAAAGTTGTATTGACATCCATCTGCCAGATCTAAAAATCTAGAAGATCAACTATCAACAAGAGAATACTAATAGACTTAAGCATAGCCACAAGAAAAAAAGTTTCTCATAATTGATCCCTTCTTTTCTTAGTATATCCTTTCGTCATAAGTCTAGCCTTGAAGGTTTCAACCTTCCCATCTGATCATATCTTTCTCTAGTTGACCCATTTGCATCCAATGGGTTTTACCCCATTGGGTGGTTCAACAAGCTCTCACAGATCATTGTGATCCATAGAACCCATCTCAGCTTCTATTGCTATTTGCCAATAATCTGCATCCTTGTCTTGGATTGCCTCGTTGTATGACTCTCCCAAGAACATGAATTACTCAGGTTGTCTAACAATCTCCCACTACGACGAGGTTCCGGTTGTGTTGGTGTAACGCTAGGTATGTCAACTTGTACAGTTGGTACTGGAGTTGGCCTTCTTAATTCGTTCATACAATCTTCTTCCAAGAATTTAGAATTCTAACTGATTACAATTCTTTAATCCTTGGGACTATATAACATACCTCCTATCGTTCCTTTGAGATATCCTACAAACACCCTTATTTTTTAACGAGGATCCAATTATCCGGCTTCCCTATCCAACATATGTGGCGGATACCTCTAGATTCTTATGTGTTTCAAACTGGACTTATGCCCGGTCCACAATTCTAAAGGGGTTTTAGGAACCGATTTCGATGGTACCAAGTTTAGATATAAGCTGTTGTTTTCAAGGCATGACCCCAAAATGACTTGGGTAGGTTTGTATAACTCATCATAAATCTGACCATCTCTAAAAAAGTTCTGTTACTTCATTCTACAACCCCATTTTGTTGAGGGGTTCTGGATGCAGTCAACTAGGATACAATACCTTCACCTGACAAGTAGTTCAAAAAATAATTGCTTGATACTCTTTTCCCTATGTTTTTCTGCTTCAGCCTTAAAACTCTTGAATTTATCAAAGGTTTCCGACTTATGCTTCATAAGAACAATATATTCATATCTTGAGTAATCATCTATAAAAGTAACGAAATATTCAAAACCTCATCTGGCTTTCATCGACATTGGACCACATACTTAAGTATGAACGATCTCTAACACTTCAGTGGCTCTTTTCCCCTTTGACCCGAAGGTTCTCTTGGTTATTTTACCCTTTAAACAAGATTCACATGCCGAAATGATTTCGTCATGGAGTGATTCCAATGAGCCATCACTCACCAACCTTTGAATCCTCTTTGTGTGTGGTGTGCATAGTTAATAGTGAAAGTGTGTGTACGTGTATTTTCTGATTGTTGTTAAAAATGTTGTGCAACATATAAACCAACATATGACAGCGGAAGTATTAAAAATGCAGTGCAAAGGATTTCAAAATTTTATATAGTCTTAATTCAGACTATACGAACCTCATGGTTAAAAACATCACTATAACAAGAAGTGAGATACACAAGAACCTTTTTACAAGATCCTAAAAGGTGTAGTGAAAAACCACACACCAAAAAAACAATCTATTCAATCAAGTAACTAGTGATCTTATTCAACCTAAAACTTGATATAATAAGATAAAATCAATGGGTTAATTGCAGAAATGGTCCCATGTGAATTTTGTATTTGCAGTTTTTGTCCCACGTTTTTTTTGTCATTTTTTTTGCAGAAATGGTCCCAACCGTTAAATACTTAACAGATTCAGTTAAGTGGCCAAAAAAGGAGGGAAAAACAATTTCTTGGAGAGAAACCTGTTTTAGGTCA
Source organism: Stenogyne calaminthoides (assembly GCA_037126765.1). Lineage (NCBI taxonomy): Eukaryota > Viridiplantae > Streptophyta > Magnoliopsida > Lamiales > Lamiaceae > Stenogyne > Stenogyne calaminthoides. The sequence continues at coordinate 22,776,815 of JBBCBC010000013.1, forward strand.
GAATTTTTGGTGGGAAACTTGTCTATATAACACTCCAAACCTGCTAGCACCCCCAAACCACAAAAACACTCCAAAAAATTCCAACTTTGCAATGAAAAAGAGAAAATCACTCACATGTCTTCATCTTCTTCATCATCTAACATTCGTTCCAACTTTACAACTTCTTAGCACATTGCCCAAAAAGGTATCAATAACATCAATTAAATAGGGCATTACATTTTTATAGCACAAAAACAATCTAAACAAGCACAAAACCCAAACTAACCAGTTCACAAATACCACAAAAACCATTTCACAAAAACAACCTAAATAGCACAAAAGACATTGTTTCATCTAGGACATAATAAATTCATTGTCAAACAATAACAAAAAGCAACGTTCTTTAGTACCCACTTCCACATTTGGCCTATACATACAAAAACATATATCTTCTCGTACGATTCATCTACAAAGGAACTAATATAATTTTCCAAACTCTCTTCCGCACAAGAACCATTATATCGCAAGCTCAACAAACAAGTTCACATCATAAAACCCACCTTTACAAATTAATCTAACAAGTTCACACCACAAACACCATCTAAATTACTTCATCTAACAACTTCACAGCCCCAGAAAGCATTGCATCATCAAAGTCAACCATCTAACATCACAAAATAAGTTTGCAACATTGCTTTTTGTTTAACACAAAACAAAACAAAAGTTCCCCAAGAAATAGACAAAAATAATATAACATTAAGTTACTATGAAAAATAATATCTTTGGGGTACTCAATTAATTTAATCATTCATAAGATAAGTGTACATTTTATCACAATTTTATCTGAGAGTAGTTATACGTTGGTACTAATGTTGATGTTTATGGTAAGTAGAATATTTTTGCTTACTAGTATATCCTAGTTAGGGTATCATGAACTATACAAGAAAATGTCACAATTAATATAGTTGTTCACAATGAAACCAAGACTGACTGGGAAACTAGATGGACGAAAACAATTGAAAAACTCTTCCATCAGGCAAGCAATCAAGCAACCAAAACCCAATAAAAGGTGTGAGATTGCTATATGTACGCCCAAACCCTCACTGAAACTCATTATAAACCCCTAAAACCAAAAAATTGCAAAATTTTGAAAAAAAAAACCCATAAATCTTACAATTTGTAGAAACTAATGTAAAATCTTAAAAACTTACAATATGGAGGAGGTTCTGCAACTTTAGGTAGTTAAAAATATTCAACTCTAATTTGCTCTGTCTAGATATTATTCATTCACTTCCATAGTAAATAGAACATAATAATTGAAAAGGACAAGACACATCAAATTAAACATATGAACACATGTAATCCTTCCCACTTCATTTCACCCTTAATACGTATAGCACAGATGATTAGTGTTAGAAAGCTATCAAGTAATTTGACACAAGAAATGACTAGAAGATTAGACTATCAACTGGCTCATCAGTTCGCCCAAATTTACGAGAGACTCCAAAAATCCAAATTTATTGTAGGAAAAATTGAGGAAATATTTTATTTCAAACACTATCTAATATAATATTTCTAACAAAAAAATTAATATAAATCAAAACATAATCAATTATAAACACCCAGAATTGTTGATTCTAATTCAGTTAATGCCCGCATATATTGCTTAGTAGCCCTATGTAACCCCATCATATTTGCAACTTTATTTGGAACCCTAAAATCAGTTCGCCCAACTCCCTAATTGAAACCACATCGCAGCCTTAAATTAAACCCTAAAACTAAGTCAAAGAAACTTACGCGCGAGCGCAATTTTTGTATTTTTTAGATCCGATTTTGGCATAAAAAATACTTGGGTTATGCAGCATTTGTGCGTTTGGATTTTCTGAATGATTTGGGTTAAAAATTCTTGAATTTCAATGAGCGATTTAAGTGTGATGATGAAGGGTTTTGTGAGGAGTGGGTGTTGAGTGTTGAAAGATTTCTGGTTTTGGAAGACTGAAGAGAGAAGTTGAATAGATTTGTGATTTTGGCAGAAAATGACCATTTTCATGAGGGCATATTCACATGGGACCACTTCTACAATTAACCCTAAAATCAATACTGATGGGAATGATGGGATTCATTCGACAAGTACAAATAGAATAGCATCGACCCTCACAATCCAAGAAGATACAAACACTCTTGGTTGTCTCGGATGTTACTCTCTAAAGTTTGGATAGAGCAAATGGTATTTCACTTTTCCTCAAACTTGTATCTCGACCAATGCAGTGTATTTATAGATTTGAAGATCAACTGCATTGTCCTATCCACCCGACTTGGATAGCCTTGAAACTCTCCACCATCAACTCCATGATCTATCTATTCTCACTCATCCACAATGGAACCGCCTGACAGTATAACCGAATTGTCATCAACCTGCAATGTGGGAAACATAGAAAAACACATCTATTAAAATAGAGTTAGTGATAGGAGAAAGGGCAAATTTATGATGTTGTGCAGAATGTTGTCCAACATATGGAACAACATCTCTGCAACATCAACAAATAGTATAGAGATTGTTCAACAAAGTTCCAGAACAGATAAACTGATCATTTCAAGAAACAATAACATGCTTATGAAAAGAAACTGAGTATCTATACATAAACAATTTAGAAACCGAAAATAAATTCTTTCTAAAATCAGGAAAGAAAAGAACATCTCTCAAAACTAAAACTCTATCATTAGAGGATAAATGCACGTCTCCCACTGCAACAACCGCCACTCTCGTAGCATTGCCCAGTGTGATGAGGATCTCACTTCCACTAATTTTTCGGGTTTGCTTGAACCCCTGTAAACTGAAACAAACATGATCAGCTCCCGTATCCACTACCCACGAATGGGATGCGTATGTCGCAAAACAAGTTTCAACAACTAGTGCTTAAAATTACCTTTTTCCCGACCTTCATAGACTTAGGGCAAGCTGTCCTCTAATGTCCTTTCTCACCGCAATTGGAACACATCCCCTTAGCAGCTTTGAAACCCCTTCTCTTGGCTTCCATGGTAGAATCATGGATCCATTTATGCTTAAAGCTTCTCCATGTCACGGCTGCACCTCCCAAACAGAACACACTATTTGAGGTAGATTTTCAAGAATCTAAGTCTGATTGAAAATCTGAATCCTTCTATTCCACTGTATGACTGATACCAATATTTTATCCTGAGTTCTCTTTAGATACTTCAAAATGTTTTTAACTGCAATCCAATGCTCTTTCCCTGGGTTACTCTGATATCTTGCTACCATGCCCACGATAAAACAAATATATGGTCTCATACACAGCATTGCATACATAAGGCTTCCAACTGCCGACGCATATGGAATGCCATCTATCTGTTTCTGTGTCTTAGGAAACATCTCTTTGGATAAATGGATTCTATGTCTGAAAGGTACAAAACAATTCTTTGCATGTTGAACCGTTTCAAAATAGTGTCTATGTATGAAGCTTGCAACAAGCCTATAATCCGTTTCTGGCGATCTCGAGTAATCTTGATCCTAAGGATGTGACCGGCTTCTCGTAAGTCCTTCATATCAAACTTATTTGACAACCATACCCTCACGTCTGACAACACCTTTACATTGTTCCCAATGAGTAGAATGTCATCTACATATAGTACTAAGAATACAAGGGCAGTTCCATTACACTTCTTATACACATGTTGTGCTAATAATAATTAGAACGATAAAGTAAAGACAGAAAGGAAAAAACACAGTGTTTGATAACCCAGTTCGTCGAAAATGCTACGTCTGGGGGCAGTACCAAGCCAGAGAAATATATGTGGCTAATAGTCTAAATGATTTGGTCCTCTCTCAAGAATCTTACACTGAGTATTTATAGAGTACAATTATGTCAAAATATCCCTTTGGGCATGATCCATCGGCCCTTAGGGTCACATGAAGCCTAAATGTGAATCCCGTGATCTGGGGCCGCAATCTCCAGATTCTGATTGACTTGCCATGGATATATCCAGGAAATCAGCTTCCTCGGATAGTCCGGATCCTTTCCTTTCTTACATAGATATGCCTCGGGAGGTCGATGGTTGTACAGAATCGGTTACCAGTAGAAGGCAACCCCCAAGCGACTTCTCCGTGGCCCCTCGGGATGTTAAGATCACCCGACTTCCCAACCGATGTGCCACTTCTGATAGGCCACAAGCTAGACTTCTTCTTCCCTCCTAACCCGAACAATGGTTAAGTTGGTCGAGTCGACATGTGGTAACTCCCGAGCTATGGTACTAGGCCTTGGTATGAAAAATAGTTTCCCGAGCTGTGACCTTGCGACCTTCAAGTTCTTGAATCTTGATGAGCTGCCCTCGGGCACACGAAAAGCCTCCTCGATCCTGTGAATTAACACGACAGACTGTCATAGCATGACGACTTCCGCATGTGTAGGATTTTTGTCAATGAGCATTCCATGGAGGTCGAGATTCGATCCACTTTGCATCCGGCCATTTCTCACCTCCTCGTTGATTGGAACCAGAGCCTCACCCAGATCACTCTCAATGAGTGGAGTTACATCTTGTCTACTATGACTGCACTGGCATAGGCCGGCCTGTTCAGGATGTTGACGCCGGGCGAGCTAAACTATATGCTGCACCCGGTTCATCAAGCGGATGGATACAATGCTTTTCGACTTTGCAAAGGTCGGGAGTTGGTGAGTGGAATTCCCAACAAGGTAGATCTGGCACCAGAGATGGTGGTTCGTCGACGGAGCCTGAGAGTCCGTGGATCACGAAAGCCCCTTAGCCATCCGAGTACCTATGGATTACGCGATCCGCGTGGAACACCGTAAGATCTCTCTTCTCTTCTCGTGGTCTTTGTCCTGGTCTAATTCCTTTTTTGTCTTGCAGCGTACGTGCCAAAGGCCACAGATCTGTATTGTGACTTCCACGAGGATTTCAGAAAAGAGAGGGATACTCCACCCAGCCTTCGGGATATTGAATTTCTCAGCTCCAACCTCCAGCGACTTCAGGCCGAGCTACACACTTATTCTCATCGTTTAAATATTCCTCATAAGGTCTCTGAACATTATTCTATCTCACGTGGTTTCCATCGACTTACAGGCTTGGTTTCTTGTAGTTGAAGAGTTTCTTGTTTATCGGCGATAACCCTCCGCATCAGTAATGTCCAGCCAAAAGTGTTGGGGAACGTTTTGTCCGGATCTATTCGGGATGAATATTAAATACAAATTTAAATAAACAATTATTACCAGAATGAATTAATCCTATTAATTCAAATAATAATAGTCAACAACATACATGCGTATAAACAATTAATTCACGTAAAATCCTACACATGCGGAATCTAGGAGGTTACACAAATTTTACCCTTGGAGAGACAACCGTTGAGAAGGTGGATCAAACTTCGATAAACCAACCAAAAAGCCTTCTCAGTTTAGGGCTTATGCTTGCTCGTTGATCCGGTGGGAAATCCTCACAAACAATTTGACAAAAGGGAAAAAGAAAATCATCCCCTAATTATAACGGCGGGGGGGGGGGGATTTAGGGCTATTGAGGGTTATGGGAAATTTTCTTGTATCTTCCCCAAGAAACAATCTTCAATATATCTCATATATTCTATTTTTCATAAATAATATCCCACAAAAATCTTCCCTAATTTTCTCCTCATTATTTTCAAAAATTGCCTAAGAAAAGTTAAAGTCAAATATTCTTGAATTTCTGAGATAATCTAGTATTCCAAGAATAATTATCTTCCATAAAATCTTTCCAAGAAAATCTTCTCTTTCTTTTCTCATTATTTTCGAAAAATATAGAAAAATAAGCAACAATATGTTTCTTTTATTTTAATCACCTTTTAAGTTAATGGACATATATTGGGCTACTTGAGGGCCTTTAGAAGAATTAAGATTGAACCTCCCAATTTACTCGAAATTATAATATTGAGCCACAATATTATTCAGCCCATTAATATTAATTTATTCCACTATAAAATTAATATTGCACAATCCATCTTAACCCATATTACAAAAATATGGCTCTCGGTTATTATTTCCCGTGCTTAAGATTATTTAGTCCATAAATAAACTAAGTCACTGAGAAGCTTTATAATAATTAATATCTTTTTCCTTGGAGTAAGGACAACTCAACATTATTATCCATACTGGAACTTAATACACATGCATGATTTGGTATGATAAAACTTCTGAGCACACCAAGGGGACAAATCAAACAAGACTCTTCTTACACATGATTCTCTGTGTTAAATCTTAGCAGTTGTCATGTAACCAATAATATTGCCCAAAATATAAAGTGTAGAATCGCTCTCTGATTTTAAACCCAACATAGATCAAAGCAATAAATATTAATTACACACTGAGGTCTAACTTTTCATCCCTTAAGTCAAGTCGGTAAAGTTTATCCTCTCTGTAGGTCCGCTTCAACGCATCTGAATGCACTAGTTAATGTGATCTTCTGGGATCTGGTATCACCACATTAAGTACAATGTAATATATACTAATATTGAAATGTTTGCAATAAATATATATAACATTCAATCATATTTAAAGCACAGTGATAAAAGGATTTATTCTCAGTAAATAAGTGCAAAATTCAGTTTGTTATAAAAAGTAAAAGCATACTTTCATGTATAACCCCAACAATCTCCCAGTAATACTCAAAGTCTGCTTTTAAGTATACTACAACACGTCTCACGTCCTACATGGTCCTAATAACATTTCTCTCACTTATACTCAAAGTAGATTGGCAACGCACTTGACACCCATTCATTCCACATGTCTCTCGAATGTATTTTGAGGCAGACCCTTTGTGAATGGATCTGCTAGGTTGTCTGCCGATGCAATCTTTGTCACCTCTTTATCTCCTCTCGTATCGATTTCTAGTATAAGATGGTATTTCCTTTCAATGTGTTTGCTGGCCTTGTAGGCTCTTGGTCCCCTTGAATCTGCAACTGCTCCGACATTATCACAATAGACAATAATAGTGTCTGGCAAATTCGAAACTACGTCCAAGTCCACTAAGAAGTTTTTGAGCCAAACCGCTTCTTTCGTTGCTTCACAAGCAGCTATATATTCGGCTTCCATGGTAGAATATGCGATGTCACGGCTGCACCTCCCAGACAAAACACACTACCCGAGATAGATTTTATGGAATCTATGTCCGATTGGAAATCTGAGTCCGTGTATCCCACAGGAATTAGACTATCTGGCTGATAAACCAACATTCTATCTCGAGTTCTTTTCAGATACTTCATAATGTTTTTAACACAGTCCAATGTTCTTTCTCGGGGTTACTTTGATATCTTGCTACCATGCCTACGACAAAGCAAATATTTGGCCTCGTGCACAGCATTGCATGCATAAGGTGCTCTTAGAATCTATTTGTTTCTTAGAATCTACGACAAACCAACATTCAAACTGCCGACGCATATGGAATGCCTTTCATGTCATCTATCTGTTTCTTAGAATCTTGCATGCTGAATCGCTTCAAAACATCATCTATGTATGAAGCATGCGACAAGCCTATCATCCTTTTCTTTCGATCTCGAGTTATCTTGATCCCAAGGATGTGACCGGCTTTCCCTAAGTCCTTCATATCAAACCCTTTTGGCAGCCATACCCTTACGTCTACATCATCTCCGATGATCTTAATGTCATCTACTTACAGTACTAAGACTACAAAGGCAATTCCAACACAGTTCTTATACACATAACTCTCGAACTCATTTTGATCAAAATCGTAAGATTTTATCACTTGATCGAAACATTGGTTCCAAGCTTGCGATGCTTGCTTATGTCCGTAAAAGGACTTCTTAAGCTTGCATACAAGGTGCCCTTTGCATTTCACTATGAAGCCTTCAGGCTGACGCATATAGATTTCTTCTTCAAGACTTCCATTTAGGTAAGTTATTTTGACATCCATCTACCAGATCTCAAAATCTAGATGAGCAGCTATTGACAAGAGAATACGAATAGACTTAAACATAGCTACAGGCAAAAAAATTTCCTCATAATCGATCCCTTTTTTCTGAGTATACCCTTTCGCCACAAGTCTAGCCTTGAGGGTTTCAACCTTCCAGTCCGGTCCTTTTTTGCTCTTGTAAACCCACTTGCATTCAATGGGTTTTACCCCACTAAGTGGTTCGACTAACTCCCACACTTGATTATGATCCATAGAACCCATCTCAGTTTCCATTGTTGTTTACCAAGAATCTGCATCCTTATCTTGGATCGCCTCGTTAGAGGACCAGGGGTCTGATTCAATATCACTGGGGATCACTCGGGTTGTCTCACAACCCTTCCATTACGACGATGTTCCGTTTGTGTAGGTGTGACACTTAGTATGTCATCTTGTATAATTGGCATTGGAGTTGGCGCTCTTAATTCGTCTAAGGTAATCTCACTGTTGGCTTCTTATTGAACATATAGTCTTCTTCTAAGAATTTATGTCTGTACTTATTACAACCTTTTGATCCTTGGGACTATAGAACATACACCCTTTTGTTCCCATGGTATATCCTATAAACAGCCTTAGTTCTGAACATGGATCCAATTTATCGGTTTCCTTGTCCAACATGTATGTGGGACATCAAAAAATTCTTGTGTTTCTCAAACTGGGCTTGCTCCCGGTCCACAATTTTGATGGGGTTTTAGGAACCGATTTGGATGCCATCAAGTTTAGAATATAAGTCGTAGTTTCCAAGGCGTGACCCCAAAACGACTTGGGTAGATCCGAATAACTCATCATTGATCTGACCATTTCTAAAAGAGTTTTGTTTCTTCATTCTATAACCCCATTTTGTTGAGGGGTTCCGGGTGCAGTCAACTGGGATACAATCCCTTCATTTGACAAGTAGTTCAAAAATTCATAGCTGAGGTATTCACCTCCATTATCAAAAGTGTAGAAACTTGATACTCTTTTTCTTATGTTTTTCTATTTCAACCTTAAACTTTTTGAATTTATCAAAGGTGTCGGACTTATACTTCATAAGGAAAATATATTTGTATCTTAAGTAATAATCGATAAAAGTGTACTCATAACCCCCACTAGCTTTAATTGACATTGGACAATATACGTCAGTGTGAACATTCTCTAACACTTTAGTGGCTCTATTCCCTTTGGCTTCAAATGCCCTCTTGGTCATCTTACCCTCTAAATAACATTGGAGGGACGGCTGCAAAGTTCTAAAGCGACGGTGGCGAAGTTCTGGTGGGACGGTGGCAACGTCCCAAATTCTGGAGGGACGTCAAAAAAGTTTTTGAAGGACGGCGGCAATGTCCCATGTTCTGGAGGGACGGCAGGAACGTCCCAAGTTCTGCAGGGATGACGGCAAAGTTCTGGAGGGACGACAGCAACGTCCCAAGTTCAAGAGGGACGGCGGTAATGTTCCATGTTCTGGAGGGACAACAACATAGTTTTGGAGGAACGGCGGCAAAGTCCCAAGTTCTCGAGGGATGGATACAAAGTTCTGGAGGGACAGTGGCAACTCCAGAGTTCTGGAGGGACGGTGGCAACGTCCCAAGTTCTGGAGGGACGATGTTGTGCCCGGTTTATAACTTATGACCAATAAGTATCAATTAACAAGTATGGTAAAAAAACATTAATAAATCTAACAAGCAAAATCGAAATTTGGTTACCTACTTCGTCTTTTGAATAAGACTACGTCTGGGGGTGCTAAGCCAGGATTCTTTTATTATTCTTTCTACTTAATACTCTAAACATCATTCTCCTCACCGACTTTGGGCTGAAGTTGCCTCCGACCTGTATGATCTACCAAGTCGCCGTGCGATCTACGTGTTCTTCCAAGTCGCCTTGCGACTTGCGTACTCTTCTAAGTCGCCTTGCGACCTACGCGGCCCAGGTGGAAAGTCACTTCACGTAATCTGATTAATCCATGTTACAATAATTACCACTCAAGTCGAGGTCGCGTGCTCGCATCGGGGCCTTGACTTGACCCCTTGTTTTATCGACCTGTGGCTAGTCAACCTTGGGAAGTGTTCCCGAAGTGAATCGTCATCTTGGAGAGGCGAATCGTTGCCTCGATTCCTTGAATTGGTGTGAGATTTGACGGGTCTGTCATGATGGCTAGGCAGGTGGGTGATGTCATGTGCCTCGAATCCGCCCAATCTGCGATCGCGGTGTTGGCTACGCGCGACCTATGCGACTTCATTTCTTTCGAGGGGTCTTGAATTTACTCATATTATGTTTCTATGTAAATTCGAATCAGGCAATTCTGAATCAGGCGAGGGTTTTAGGTTTAAACCCCTTCACCTTCAACCTCCGCGCAATCAGGCAATTCTAAATCTAAGGCTCGAGTTTCCGGTGAAATTCTGATCTTCCGACCGAGGCTGATTTAGGTAAAAACTTCACCCTTTCTCAAACCTTTCTTCGGATGACGATAATGTAGCAATAGCTCAACTCCGTCGCCGCCATGGTTCTGGCTTCGCCGCCACCAATGGGGGGGATCTTCATCTATTGATGCCCCGATTGACAACCGGGACGGAGGGGGAAATGATGAAGGCGATGATGAGCAATTTTTGGCCGAATTAGGGGAGATCACTCATCTTCCTCCGTTGAATATTAGTCCCCCCCCGTTCCGTTGTACTAGGGAGGGGTACATCCACGGGCCCTTCTAACCTAGCCCGTGACTATGGGGCTTTTGAGCATCCCTTCGACTACCACATTTGTGAGGCCCGAGCTCCGTACAATCGACCAGAGCAGGGCTATAGGAGGTCGGTCAGGTCAGATTTTGTGGCATCCGACAAGAAGTACAAGTCGATCTTGTCTGACCGATATGTGCGTTCCCTTCTCATTTTGTACAAAGTGCCCCTGGACATACATTTCTACGGAGCGACCTCTGGAAGCGAGAATTCGCTTCCCGTTACATCCGACCATTTCCCATGTCCTTGCGGCCTGGAATCCAAGTCTTATCTAGATCACCCCGAATAGTTGGAGCTATATTCTCTCCACCATGACTGTTCTGGGCCAAGCTAGGTTAAATCGGTTGCCGACTCCTGGCCAAATCGCCTATATGATGACGCCGATTGCTCAAGCCGGCGGCTACAATGTCGTGTGACTTTGGAAGGGCCTGGAGCTGGTGAGTGGAATTCCCAATAAGGTCACTGATTGACATCGAAAATGGTGGTTCGTCGGGGGGCGTGGGAGTCTGTGGATCTTTCGAGTACATTGCCCATATGCGTCCCGATAGATTACGCCCATCGAGTTGAACATGGTAAGCTTTACATTTTCCGACTTTGAGGTTGTACTGATATAATTCCCTTTTTATCTTGCAGTGTTCACGCCCGCTTCCTCCGACCTGTATTGGGACTTCTTGGAGGCCTTTAACATATTCCGTGACACTCCTCCGAGCTGCCGAGATGTGAATGCCCTGAACATCTTAATTTTCCTTGTAAGTGACCGGGCTTCTTCTTTGTATGTAGTCCCTAACATCCCGGTCTACAGATTTCAACTGCCAGCCTCTGTGATAGCTACTCGCAAGAAGTCGGTGCTCGGACAGATGAGGCACATGCCGGCCACTGACGCTCCTCCTCTAAGTTCGACCCCTTCTGGCCCTTCTGCAGCCGAGAAGGTAAAAAGGAAATTCAAGGGGCCGACTCCGTCAGAATCCAAACCTGCTCGGAAGAAGATGAGGGAGGAGATAAGCACCTACTGGTCGAAGATCAACCGGGGACTCGGGAGGTCGCCTCTTCGCCCGACCTCACAGCCCACCCTCGCTCCCGAAGGAGGTCTACATTCGGAGGATGACTCCTATGCTTTCTTATTTTCTTTCATTTTTATCATCACCCACTGACGACTTGCATCCTTTCGTAGCCCGGAGCTTACGCCGAACAAATTCTCTCCAGAAGTGTTGAGCTTCCTGAGGTCGCCCCAGCTCGTTCCTGCCAAGGTCCCTGAATGCTAGCCCGCTTATCTCTCTAGAGGCCTGCAAAATTTGCCTCGGGGGAGGATGCAAACGGATCATGCGAATGCCCATCACCAGAAAGTGACGGGCAATCTGTACTTGGCTCTCGTCCACTCCCAGAAGGCAGCCTTCTTTCTGGAGAAATCCAGCGCTCAGTTGGAATCAGAGCTTGGGGAGTTGAGGAAGGCGCAAGCAAGGGTCGCCGATTAGGCCAAAGCGATCCTTTTAGCAGCCGATACCCAGAAGAAGTTGGAGACGTCTAACTCCGAATTGACTCGAAGAATCTTAGATCTGGAGGGCCGGCTGGCGGGTGTCGAGGGCGAGCTCACGGCGGAGAGAGCGAGGGCGACTAGGATCAAGGGCGAACTGGCGGAGGCCCAGTAGGAGTTGGTCGCCAAGGAGGAGAATTTCAAGAAGACTGAGGAGCTGAATGCCAACTTTGCTTTCATGATGGCGTTTGTCGGGGCCATCAGGATCTGTCACAATGTGAATCCAACTGGCAACCTCAACAGGCTTATCACCGAGCTGTCCGACTATATTCGCGATAACCCTCCTGCCCCAAGCGTCCTGCTGGAGATTAATGACCTGGAAGACATGGGCATCAATCTTTCCTTCTTCGCCAACCCGAGCCGGATTGTGCGCCCTATTCCTGATATCGATGAGCTCGGCCGTGTTCTACTGAATCAATTCCCGAGACCCCATTTGGAATGATCTGATCTTCGACGGAGTTCGCAGGAGGGGAGGTCGCTGATGGCCCAAGCGCTAGCCCGGCTGGGCTAAGATGAAGTTATTTGCTTTTGCTTGTACAAACTTGATGTAACTTTTCCTTTTTCAGCTCTCTCTGTACCGGCCTTCGGACCTTTAATTATTAATGAAAACTCCATCTTTTTTATTCTTTCATTGTGTCGACTTAATTTCCTTATACGGCCTTTTTATTGCTTTAATCCTCATCGTCTTATTGTTTATGCGACTTGTTGTCGGGTATTACTTTAGTCGTCTTACAAAGTCAGGAGAAACCACACCTTACAAAATTGTGATTTCGCCTCTCATGTGTCGAAAGTCGCACCTAGGGTGATTCATATATATATTTTTTTATACACGATCCCCTCGGTTTTAGTACTGGAATTTTGAAAAGACAGAAGATCATTATTATTGATCGGTAAAATTTGTTTACAAGGATGCGAACCAACTGATAATATTTCCTTAGATGGGTCGCATTCCATGGGTATTGAGCCTTAGTACCTTCTGGTTTTTCAAGCTCATATGCCCCGTTTAGTAAAATCTTTGAGACTTTGAATGGACCCTCCCAGTTTGGACCGAGGGCCCCCATCGATTCTCCGAGTATCTTTTTCAGTACCAAGTCTCCTTCCTTGAAAGGCGACCTGACTTGTGCGGAGATTGGGAAAATCGACTTCTGTGGGTAATACCACCTCTATTCCAAAGGCCAAAGAGTAAGGGGTCTCTCCTATCAAATTTCGGCAGGTCGTCCTATACGACCACAATACGTCAGGAAGCTCGCTAGACCATTTCCCTTTTCCTCCCTCAATCTTGGCTTTGAGAGTGTGCTTAATGATCTTGTTCACAGCCTCGACCTGACCATCCGATTGGGGATGATATGTAGTTGAGAAGAGCTTCGTGATCTTCCATTTCTTGAAAAAAGCATCTGTTTTGAGGCCATCGAACTGTTTTCTATTGTCGGATATGATCGCCTGTGGTAATCCGAATCTACAAATGATGTTCTGCCATATAAATTTGATGACGTGATCTTGATCTATGGTCGCCAATGCCTCAGCCTCGACCCATTTTGTGAAGTAATCTACTGCTACTAGGGCATACTTGACCGAGCTTGGAGCTGTTGGGAGTGGCCCAATGATTTCTATCCCCCACTTTGCGAATGGCCAAGGACTGAGGATGCTTGTAAGTTCCTCTAGGGCGGCTTTGATGGAAGGTGCATAGATTTGACATCTCTGGCCAAAAGTATCCTTGCCTCGTGGTCTTGTGGGCCAGCAATTCTCCCCCCGCATGGTTTCCGCTTCGTGTATTTCGCGTAGGACAACTTGTCCTTGCTCTGGTGTGATACATCGAAGTAGGGGTGTGTTGAAGCCTCGTTTGTACAATTCATCACAGATCATTGTGTACCGTGCGGCTCGCAGTTGTAGTTGTCGGGCTTGAACCCGATCAGTTGGCAAGAGACTACTTGTGAAGTATTCAATGATGGGTGTCATCCAGCTCGACGTCTGAGTTTTTAAGGTCGCGATTCTCACGTGTGCGGTGGATTGGTGGGATAGTGTCGTGATGGTGACATCCTTCATTTCTGGTGATCCTTCGAAAGTCGCTAGCTGCACTAAAGCGTCGGCTCGTGAATTCTGTTCTCTCGGGATTAGCTTGACATGGATCTGTTCGAACTTTTGACATAACATCTATACCACCTCTTAGTAAGCCGCCACTCTGTCATCTCGTGCCTCGTACTCTCCCGAGACTTAGCAGGCTACAAGCTGGGAGTTTGTGTGAACCTATAATCTTTTGACGCCCTTGGTTGTCGACATTTCTAAGCCGCTGATGAGTGCCTCATATTCGGCCTCATTGTTTGTTGCAGGAAAGTTGAAAGTAATGGCGTTCTAGAAAGAGATGCCCGCTGGACTTATCAGAACCTAATCGGCCCCCAATTTGTGGGAGGTCGCCGATCCGTCCACAAATAACTCCTATGGTGGGTTGCCTGAACACGCGGCCTCTGAGGAGAAGGTAAGCTCGACTATGAAATCAGCTAGCACCTAAGCTTTTGATGACTATATCATCCACGTAGAATTCTACCAATTTGCCGATGAGGTCGGCAAACATGTGGTTGACCAGCCTTTGATATGTTGCCCCTGCATTCTTTAAGCTGAAAAACATTCTTTTCCAACAATAGATATTCTTTTCCGTCAGGAATAAGGTGTGTTGCCGGTCTGGCTCGTGCATAGTTATTTGATGATAGCCTATAAAGGCGTCCATGAACAACATCATTTCGTGACCCGCCGTGTTATCTATCAAGTGGTCGATGTGGGGCATGGGGAAGAAGTCTTTTGGACAAGTGTCGTTGAGGTCGGTGAAGTCGATACATAGTCGCCAAGTTCCATTCGACTTTTACACCAACACTGCATTAGCCACCCATTGGGGTTGATCGGCCTATGGATCAGGTCGTTGTCTAACAACTTCTTTACCTCCTCGGCTAACGCTGCATACTTTTCGGGGCCGAATTTCTGAGTTATTGGCTTCCGAGCTAGATCGATGTGTAGCCTATGACATGAGACTTTTGGGTCGATCCCCACCATGTCTTTGTGCGACCATGCGAAGACATCTAAATTCTTTTTGAGAAAGTCGATGACTTCCCCTCTCAGGTCGTTTGGTATCTTGGAGCTTATGATGACTTCAAGATTCGGTCGAGTTGAGTCTACCTTAACTTTCTCGAGATCTTTCCCCGGGATGGCCCTTGAGGCATCCTGTCGGGGGTCGTCGATCTCTGCTTCGAGCAGAAACTCTTCCGGTTCAGGTCCCATTCTCGGGTCGAGGTCGCTGTGACTTCTTTTCTTATTTGTCTTATTACTCAATCCCTCACATTGTAGTTCACTATCTATTACAAGTATTTGTTTGCTAGACGTTAATGCAGAATTGAAAAGAGACGAAGAATAAATCAAACAACCTCTTGCATCAACTTGGTCACCTTTAACGGTGCCGACCAATCCACTCTTGGTGGGAAACTTCATACAGAAATAAAAAGTTGAGGACGCAGCCTCGAATTCATGCTCAAATGGCCTCACAAGAAAACCAATATAGGAGCATGGGAGGTCGACAACTAGGAAATCTAACAGCCTAGTGGCCCTAACCTCATTATTCAAAGTAGAGACTAACGCGATGGCCAGCCGGATCATTTCAAACGGCTTCACTGTTGCATCACCAAAGCCTTTTATGACGTGGTCGCATGGGGTGATGTAGGCATCATAGTCCCCGAGCTGATCCAGAGTTTCCTTGAAGAGGATGGTGCAGAAGGCACCCCCGTCCACCAGCAGCCGGCATACAGTAGTCCCCATGATATTTGCCTTAATCACTAGGGGATCGACGTTCGGGGTAGACTATTCCAGCTTTGTCCTTCTCACCAAACTCAATTGTGCGGGTTTCTTTCCCCACTGTAAAAACTGGCAGCACCATTTTTCTGGCATTCTTTATTTCCCTTATCTCGGTCTTCATTCTCCGTTTGGATGAGAAGGTCGAGGAGAGTTCCCAAACTGTCCCGAGTGGGGAGAGGGTGTGTATGACGTGATCTCCCGCATCCTCGGGCATGGGCGGAATAGGTCATTCCCCTTGCCCTATTCTCTGGTTGGCGTTTCTTGGGGCGGTCTCCGCCTGTCAGGGGTGATCTACGTGTTGGCGACCTCTCTGAGCGCGATCATTGTCCCTCTAAGGTCGCTTGACAAACTCATCCCACAAACCATCTTCGTATAATCATCTTATGTAGTGGCCTACCTGTTCGTGAAAATGGCAGAACTTGTTGGGTTTTAGCTTGCCTTTGTTCTTGATGGGGCGAGGTGGGAGAAGTAATTCTCGCTCTCTGATATGAGTGTAAACATGTCCAGGAGTCATGCTCATGCCTCCATCAGCTCGATTGGGATATTCTCTTCGAATGGCTTGAAGCTGCAGGGTGCTTTGTAGTGCCCCCCGGTTTTCTTGGAGCCTTTCTTTAGATCTACGACCTCCTTGTCGTCAGATAGTCGGGACTCCTGAAGTTCCGATGTGTGGATCAAGTCGCTGGCTCGCCTTCAAAAGTCAGCATAGCTAATCGGGTATTCGACGGTCATGCGCCACCACATCTTTGTTCTCTTTCTGAGACCGGAGACTGCCCTAAGCAATTTTGCCTCATCTCCTATGCGGTGTCCCTCGAGTATGAGTTTATCGATCCTTTCAATGTAGGACCGATCTAATTCTATCTCCCCTTGTCGAGTGTTCATCAATCATTACCTGGTCGCAGGTTGAGGTGCCAGGGCCATAAAATGAGTCAAGAATAACCTGGCGAGCTGCTCGAATGTGTCCACCGAGAATGGAGGTAGCGAGGTGAACCATTGATGGGCTTGGTCGCTTAGAGTCAGAGAGAAAAGTCGACACTTGGTAGTGTCGGATGCGCCCAAAGAGGCCATGTACAAAAGGTATTTTTATACATGGACCCTTGGGTCAGAGCTTCCACTGTAGCGGTCCAGGGCCGCGGTGCTGATCTGCCTCTGGGTAGGTGCCAAAGTGACCATAGTCCTGAGTGGGGAGTTTGGGATGGTGAGATTATTTCCAATCCCTATCGATATGTTCTAGTTCTCAGCTCGTTCGAGAAGTTGTTGGATTGTTTGGGCTAGTGCTGCGATCTGTATGTCACGTTGGTCCTTGGTTGGAAAGGTCAAGCGTGGGTCGCCATGGTGGATTGCCGAGACTCTTGGCAATTCGTCATGATGCACGTTCAAAGCCATCGCGAGGTCTCGCTCCACCTGGTCAGCATGTCGCGGATGAGATTGGGCCTCATCATCAATGACCATCAGGGCATTCTCGGCTCCTTGGTTTCCCAGATGGTTGAACACATTGTCTAAACCCGCTGGCTTTTCCTGAAGTTGGCGATTCCGAACGATGGCATTCTTTGTCGGGTCTTACGCCAGTTGGCCTGTCGACCACCCTTTTTCTACTAGGGCGGCCTTACCTTTCGAGGACCCGGCATCACGTGCAGCCTTCTTGACCGGAGGTCGCTCTTCTTCGTCGTCATAAGTGAGACGCTTCTTGTTGAGGACGGCCATTATGGCCTTTGCCTCCTCCGCCGTTTAGAATAGGTTCGACCAGTCAGGAGTGTTCGCTGGGATCGCCTGGTATGGACTCAAGGAGGCATTGACCCTATGTAGGCATCAATCTCGTGTCCGGTGGGATTGCTTTGGTTGATCGCCATTGGGTATGAGATGGGTCTTCTAAGAATTTAGGAGCAAATCGATAGAAATCTTCCCACAAACGGTGCCAATTGTTGTGCCCAGTTTACAACTTACGACCAACAAGTATCAATTAAGAAGTATGCTAAATAAAAAGCGATAAATCTAATAAGCAACACCGGAATTTGGTTACCCAGTTTGTCTATTGAATAAGACTACGTCTGAGGGCACCCAAGCCAGGATTCTTTTATTATTCTTTCTGCCTAATACTCAAAAAATCGTTCTCCCTTTTACAATGAATGATACATGAAGTATATATAGAAAAAGAATTAGGTTAAGCCTCTTCATGAGCTTCCTCCGTGGGATTGCTAGGATTTCCAGGGTTAATCCGCGATTATCGCTCCCGGATACACTTGCCTTGCTTACGATCTGCTATATCCTCACCATTAACTACCCATATCTCTTCCATATTTATCTCCTCGCCGACTTTGGGTTGAAGTCTCCTCCGACCTGTATGATCTTCCAAGTCCTTGTGCGATCTACATGTTCTTCTAAGTCGCCTTGCGACTTGCCTAGCCTTCTAAGTCACCTTGCGACCTACGATGCCCAGGCGAGGTCGTCCCTAATGACATGCACGTGGTGGAAAGCCGCTTCACATAATATAATTAATCCATGTTACAACAGACGGCGGCAATGTCTCATGTTCTAGAGAGACGGCGGCAACGTCCCAAGTTCTGGAGGGATGGCGACAACGTCCCAAGTTCTGTAGGGATGGCTGCAACGTCCCATGTTCTGGAGGGACAGCGGTAAATTTCTGGAGGGACGGCGGTAACGAACTGGAGGGATGGCGGCAAAGTTCTAGAGGGACAGCGGCAACATCCCAAGTTCTGGAGGGACGAAGGCAAAGTTCTAAAGGGACGGCGGCAATGTCCTAAGTTCAAGAGGGAAGGCAAGAACATCCCAAGTTCTGGAGGGACAGCGGCAACATCCCAAGTTCTGGAGGGACGGCAGCAATGTCCCAAGTTTTGGAGGGACGGTGGCAACTTCCCAAGTTCTAGAGGGACGACGGACAAAGTTCTAGAGCAACGACGACAACGTTCTTGAGGGATGGCGGCAACATCCCAAATTCTGGAGGGACGACGACAAATTTTTGGAGGGACAGCGGAAATGTCCCAAGTTCGGGAGGGACGGTGGCAACATCCCAAGTTTTGGATGGACATCGGCAAAGTTTTGGAGGGATGGAGGCAAAGTTTTGGAGGGACGGCGGCAATGTCCTAAGGGTTTTAGGGATGGCGGCAAAGTTCTGGAGGGACGACGACAAATTTATGGATGGACGGCGACAACTTCCCAAGTTCTGTAGGTACATCGGCAAAGTTCTGGTGGGATTGAGGCAACGTCCCAAGTTCTAGAGGGACGGGGGCAAAGTTCTGGAGGGAACGTCCTAAGTTCTACTGGGAGGACAAAAAGTTCTGGAGGGACGACGTTTAGACTAGGTTCCACCAGTTAGGAGTGTTCGCTGGGATCGCCTGGTGTGAACTCAAGGAGGCTTCCACCCCATCGTGGGCATCAGTCTCATGTCCGGTGGGATTGCTTTGGTTGATCGCCATTGAGTATTAGATGGGTCTTCTAAGAATTTAGGAGCAAATTGATATAAATCTTCCCACGGACGGCACCAATTTTTGTGCCCGATTTACAACTTACGGCCAACAAGTATCAATTAAGAAGTATGGTAAATAAACAACGATAAATCTAATAAGCAACACCAGAATTTGGTTACCCAGTTCGCCTTTTGAATAAGACTACATCTGGGGGCTCCCAAGCCAGGATTCTTTTATTATTCTTTCTGCTTAATACTCAAAAAATTGTTCTCCCTTTTACAATGAATGATACATGAAGTATATATAGACAAAGAATTAGGTTAAGCCTCTTCATGGGCTTCCTTCGTCGGCTTGCTAGGGTTCCAACTGCCAAGGCTAGGGTTTCCAGGGTTAATCCGCGATTCTCGCTCCAGGATACACTTGCCTTGCTTACGCTCCGCGATATCCGCACTATTAACTACCCATATCTCTTCCATATTTATATCCTCAACGACTTTGGGCTGAAGTCACCTCCGACCTCTATGATCTTCCAAGTCGCCGTGCGATCTACGTGTTCTTCCAAGTCGCCTTGCGACTTGCGTACTCTATAAAGTCATCTTGCGACCTACGCGGCCCAGGCAAGGTCGTCCCCAATGACATGCACATGGTGGAAAGTCGCTTCACATAATCTAATTAATACATGTTACAACAGACGGCGGCAACGTCCCATGTTCTGGAGAGACGGTGGCAAAGTCACAAGTTCTGGAGGGACGGCGACAACATCCCAAGTTTTTGAGGGATGGAAGCAACGTCCCATGTTCTAGTGGGATGGCGGTAACATTCTGGAGGGATGGCTGCAAAGTTCTAGAGGGACGACAGCAATGTTCCATGTTCTGGAGGGACGAAGGCAAAGTTCTAAAGGGACGGCGGCAATGTCCCACGTTCAAGAGGGAAGGCAACAACATCCCAAGTTCTGGAGGGAAGGCGGTAAAGTTCTGGAGGGACAGCGGCAATATCCCAAGTTCAGGAGGGATGGCTGCAAAGTTCTGGAGGGACGACGACAATGTTCTGGAGGGATGCGGCAACGTCCCAAGTTCTGGAGGGACGACGACAAAGTTTTGGAGGGACTGCCGCAAAGTTCCAGAGGGACGACGACAAAGTTCTGGAGGGATGGCAGAAACGTCCCAAGTTTGGTAGGGACGGCGGCACCATCTCATGTTCTGGACAATCGATGGAAAAGTTCTGGAGGGATGGCGGCAAAGTTCTAGAGGGAAGACGGCAAAGTTATGGATAGACGGTGACAACTTCCCATGTTCTGGAGGTACGTCGACAAAGTTCTTGTGGGATGGAGGCAACGTCCTAATTTCTGGAAGGACGGGGGCAAAGTTCTGGAGTGTCAGCGGCAAAGTTCTAGAGGGATGGCGGTAAAGTTCTAGAGGGACGGAGGCAATGTCCCAAGTTCTTGAGGGACAGCGGTAAAATTTTGGAGGTACAGCAATGTCCCAAGTTCTGGAGGGACAGCAATAAAGTTATGGATGGATGGGGCCAAAGTTCTGGAGGGACGCCGGTAACATCCCAAGTTCTTGAGGGGCGGCGGCAAAATTCTGGAGGGACTGCAGCAACTTCTCAAGTTCTAGAGGGACGGTGGGAAAGTTATAGAGGAACGGCGGGAACACCCCAAGTTCTAGTGGGACGGCGACAAACTTCAGGACGGATGGCGGCAATATCTCAAGTTCTATAGGGAAGGCGTCAAAGTTCTACAGGTATGACAGCTACTTCCAAAGATCTAGGGATAGCAGCAAAGTTTTAGAGGGACGGCGGCAACGTCCCATGTTCTAGAGGGACGACGACAATGTTTTGGAGGGACAGCAACTACTTCCAAAGTTCTAGATGGACGGCATTTCTCTGGAGGGACGTCGGCAACGTCCTAAGTTCTGGAGGGACGGCAGAAAACTTCTAAAGGGATGGTGGCAATGTCCCAACTTCTGGAGGGATGGCTGTAAAGTTCTGGAGGGACGATGGTAAAATTCTGGAGGGACGGTGGCAATTTCCCAAGTTGTGGAGAGATGGCGAGAAAGTTCTGGAAGGACGGCAGCAATGTCCTAAATTCTAAAAGGACAGCGGAAAAGTTCTTGAGGGAGGTTGGCAATGTCCCAACTTCTGTGGGTAAGCCGGCAACGTCCCAAGTTCTGTAGGGACGACGGCAACGTTCCAAGTCATGTAGGGACGGCGGCTACATCCCAAGTTCTGTGGGGATGGCGGTAACATCCCAAATTCTATAGGGACGACGTCAAAGTTCTGGAGGTACGGTGACAAAGATCTAGATGGTCGGTGGCAACGTCCCAAGTTCTAGAGGGACGGTGGCAATGTTCTGGAGGGACGGCGGAAATGTCCCATGTTTCGAAGGGACAACGACAAATTTCTGTGAGGGATGGCGGCAAAGTTCATGAGGGAAAGTGGCAACGTCCTAAGTTCTGAAGGGACGACGGTAAAATTATGGAGGGACAGCGTTAAATGTCCCAAGTTCTAGCGAGATGGTGCCAACGTCCTATGTTCTGGAGTGACGGTGAAATGTTCTAGATGGACGGCGACAACTTCCTAAGTTCTGGAGGGATGTCGGCAAAGTCCCAAGTTCTGGAGGGACGGGGATAAAGTTCTGGAGAGACAGCGGCAATGTCCTAAGTTTTGGTGGGACGACGGCAAAGTTCTGGAGGGACGGCGGCATAGTTATGGAGGGACAGCGGCAACGTCCCAAGTTCTTGTGGGACGGCGGTAAAATTCTGGAGGTACACCGGCAACGTCCTAAGTTCTGGAGGAATGGCGACAATGTTCTGGTGGTATGGCGGTAAAGTTCTTGAGGGACAGCGGCAACATCCCAAGTTCTTGAGAGAAGGCGGCACGGCGGCAAAGTTCTGGTGGGATGGCGGCAAATTTCTGGAGGGACGGCGGCAACTTTATAGAGGGACGGCAGCAAAGTTCTGGTGGGACGGCGGCAACGTCCCAAGTTCTTGAGAGACAATGGTAAATTTATGGAGGTACGGCGGCAACATCCCAAGTTTTAGAGGGACGGCGATAAATTTCTGTAGGTATGGTGGCAAAGTTCTGGAGGGACGGTGGCAACATCCCAAGTTCTTGAGGGAAGGCGATAAAATTCTGAAGGGACGACGGCAAAGTTCTTGAGGAATTACGGTAAAGTTCTAGAAGGACGGCGGCAAAGTTCTGGAGGGACATCGGTAAAGTTATAGAGGGACGGCGTGAATGCCCCAAGTTCTGGAGGGATGACGACAAAGTTCTGGACGGACGGTGAATATGTCCCAAGTTCTTTAGGGATGACGTCAAAGTTCTGGAGGGACGGCGGCAATGTCCCAAGTCCTGGAGGGATGGCGGCAATATTTTTGAGGGACGAAGGTTACGTCCCATGTTCTAGAGGAATGGTGTCAAAGTTCTGGAGGAACGGCGACGACATCCCATGTTCAGGAGGTTCGGCGGCAAAGTTCTAGAGGGGCGACAGCTACTTCCAAAATTCTGGAGGGACGGCGGCAAAGTTCTGGAGGGATGGCGTCAAAGTTGTGGACGGACGATGACAACGTCCCAAGTTCTGGAGGGACGGCGGAAAACTTATGGTGGAATGGTTTTAACCTCCCAACTTCTCGAGGGACAGCGACAAAGTTTTAGAGGGACGGAGGCAAAATTCAGGAGGGAAGGTCGCTACTTTTCAAGTTGTGGAGAAATGGCGGTAAAGTTCTAGAGAGATGGCAGCAACGTCCCAAATTCTAGAGGGTCGACAGTAAATTTCTGAAGGGACGTCGGCATTGTCCCACATTCTATAGGGACTGCGGCGACATCCCAAGTTCTGTAGGGATGGCGGCAATGTCCCAAGCCCTGTAGGGATGATGACAAAGTTCAAGAGGGACGGCGACAAAGTTCTAGATGGACGACGGCAACGTCCCATGTTCTGGAGGGACAGTGGCAATGTTCTAGGGGGACAGCGGAAAAGTCCAATGTTCTAAAGGGACGGCGGAAAAGTTCTGGAGGGACGGTGGCAAAGTTCTGGAGGGACTGCCGCAATGTACCATGTTTTGGAGGGACGGTGCACACGTCCCAAGATCTGGAGGGACGGTGACAAAGTTTTGGATGAACGGCGACAACTTCCTAATTTCTGGAGGGACGTCGGCAAAGTTCTGGTGGGATGGTGGCAATGTCCCATGTTCTGGTGGGACGGGGCCAAATTTCTGGAGGGACTGCGGTAATGTCCTAAGTTCTGGTGGGACGACGACAAAGTTCTAGAGGGACGGTGGCAAAGTTCTAGAGGGACGGCGACAACGTCCCAAGTTCTTGAGGGATAGCAGTAAAATTATGGAGGTACGGAGGCAACGTCCCAAGTTATAGAGGGATGGCGATAAAGTTCTGGAGGTATGGAGGCAAAGTTCTGGAGGGACGGTGGCAACATCCCAAGTTCTTGAGGGAAGGCGGCAAAATTCTGGAGGGACATCGACAAAGTTATAGAGGGATGGCGTGAATGCCCCAAGTTCTGGAGGGACGGCGGCAATGTCCCAAGTCCTGGATGGATGGCAGCAATGTTCTGGAGGGACGGCAGCCACGTCCCATGTTCTAGAGGAATGATGTCAAAGTTCTGGAGGGACGGTGGCCACATCCCATGTTTAGGAGGGACGGCGGCAAAGTTTTAGAGGGACGGCAGCTACTTACAAATTTCTGGAGGGACGGCGGCAAAGCTCTGGAGGGACAGCGTCAAAGTTGTGGACGGACGATGACAACGTCCCTAGTTCTTGAGGGACAGCGGAAAACTTCTAGTGGAACGGTTTTAACCTCCCAACTTCTGGAGGGACGGTGACAAAGTTCTAGAGGGACGGTATCAAAATTCAGGAGGGACAGTCGCAACTTTCCAAGTTGTGGAGAAATGGCAGTAATGGGAGCAACGTCCCAAATTCTAGAGGGACGGCAGCAAAGTTCTAGAGGGAAGTCGGCATCGTCCCAAGTTCTATAGGGACGGCGGCGACATCCCAAGTTCTGTAGGGATGACGACAATGTCCCAAGTTCTGTAGGGATGATGACAAAGTTCTGGAGGGACACCGACAAAGTTCTAGATGGATGGCAGCAATGTCCCAAGTTCTAGAGGGATAGTGGCAATGTTCTAGAGGGACGGCGGAAAAGTCCCATGTTCTAGAGGGAACCGGCAAAGTTCTGGAGGGACGACCACAAAGTACCAAGTTCTGGAGGGACGGTGCACACGTCCCAAGATCTGAAGGGACGGTGACAAAGTTCTGGATGGACGGCAACAACTTCCTAAGTTCTGGAGGGAAGTCAGCAAAGTTCTTGTGGAATGGCGGCAACGTCCCAAGTTCTGGTGGGACGGGGCCAAATTTCTAGAGGGACGGCGGCAATGTCCTATGTTCTGCTGGGACGACGGAAAAGTTCTGGAGGGACGGTGGCAAAGTTTTGGAGGGACGGCGGCAACGTCTCAAGTTCTTGAGGGATAGCGGTAAAATTATGGAGGTACGAATGCAACGTCCCAAGTTCTAGAGGGATGGCGATAAAGTTCTGGAGGTATGGCGGCAAAGTTCTGGAAGGACGGTGGCAACATCCCAAGTTCTTTAGGGAAGGCGGCAAAATTCTAGAGGGACGGCGACAAAGTTCTTGAGGGATTGCGGTACAGTTCTAGAGGGACGGCGACAAAGGTTTGGAGGGACATCGGTAAATTTATAAAGGGACGGCGTGTATGCCCCAAGTTCTGGAGGGATCACGGCAAAGTTCAGGACAGACACGGAAAAGTCCCATGTTCTGTAGGGACGACGTTAAAATTCTGGAAGGACGGCGGCAATGTCCCAAGT
This sequence comes from Stenogyne calaminthoides, assembly GCA_037126765.1. Lineage (NCBI taxonomy): Eukaryota > Viridiplantae > Streptophyta > Magnoliopsida > Lamiales > Lamiaceae > Stenogyne > Stenogyne calaminthoides. The sequence continues at coordinate 22,802,079 of JBBCBC010000013.1, forward strand.
CCTGGAGGGATGGCGGCATTGTTCTGGAGGGATGACAGCCACGTCCCATGTTCTAGAGGAACGGTGGCAATGTTCTGGAGGGACGGCGGCCACATCCCATGTTCAAGAGGGACGGCGGCAAAGTTCTAGAGGGACGACAGCTACTTCCAAAGTTCTGGAGGGACGGTGGTAAAGTTCTGGAGGACAACGGCAAAATCGCAAGTTCTGGAGGGACGGCGGAAAACTTCTGGTGGAACGGTTTTAACCTCCCAACTTCTGGAGGGACGGCGAAAAAGTTCTAGAGAGACAACGGCAAAATTCAGGAGGGACGGTCGCAACTTTCCAAGTTGTGGAGAAACGGCAGTAAAGTACTGGAGGGATGGCAGCAATGTCCTATATTCTAAAGGGACGACGACAAAGTTCTGGAGGGACGTCGGCAACATCCTAAGTTGTGTAGGGATGACGGCAAAGTTCTCGATGGACGGCGACAAAGTTCTAGATGGAGGCAGTAACATCCCAAGTTCTGGAGGTACGGTGGCAATGTTCTGGAGGGACGGCGGCAAAGTTCTGGAGGGACGGTGACAAAATTCATGAGGGATGGCGACAAAGTTCTGGAGGGATGGCAGCAACGTACCAAGTTCGCGAGGGACGGTGCACACGTCCCATGTTCTGGAGGGACGGAGACAAAGTTCTGGATGTACGGTGAAAACTTCCCAAGTTTTGGAGGGATGTTGGCAAAGTTCTAGTGGGATGGCGGCAACGTCCCAACTTCTGGTGGGACGGGGCCAAATTTCTGGAGGGACGGCGGCAATGTCCTAAGTTCTGGTGGGACGATGCCAAAGTTCTGGAGGGACGGCGACAAACTTCTGGAGGGATGGCGGCAACGTCCCAAGTTCTTGAGGGACGGAGGTAAAATTATGGAGGTACGGCGGCAACGTCCTAAGTTCTAGATGGACGGTGACAAAGTTCTGGAGGTATGGCGGCAAAGTTCTGGAGGGACGGTGGCAACATCCCAAGTTCTTGAGGGAAGGCGGCAAAATTTAGGAGGGACGACGACAAAGTTCTTGAGGGATTGTGGCAATGTTCTGGAGGGACGGCGGCAATGTCCCAAGTCTTGGAGGGATGGCAGCAATATTCTGGAGGGACGGCGGCCACGTCCCATGTTGTAGAGGAACGACAGAAAATTTCTTGAGGGACGGCGGCCACGTCCCATGTTCAGGAGGGACGGCAGCTACTTCCAAAGTTCTAGAGGGACGGCGGCAAAGATTTTGAGGGATGGCGTCAAAGTTCTGGAGGGACGACGGTAGCGTCCTAAGTTCTGGAGGGACGACGGTAAACCTCTGGTGGAACTGTTTTAACCTCCAAACTTCTGGAGGGATGGCGACAAATTTCTAGAGGGACATTAGGCAAAAATTCAGGAGGGACGGTCGCAACTTTCCAAGTTATGGAGAAACGGCGGCAAAGTTCTGGAGGGATGGCAACAACGTCCCAAATTTTAGAGGGACGGCGATAAAGTTCTGGAGGGACGTTGGCAACGTCCCAAGTTCTGTAGGGACGACAGCAAAGTTCTGGAGGGAAGGCGACAAAGTTCTAGATGGACGACGGCAACGTCCCAAGTTTTGGAGGGACGGCGGCAAGGTTCTAGAGGGACGGCGAAAAAGTCCCATGTTCTAGAGGGATGGCGGCAAAGTTCTAGAGGGACGGCGGCTAAGTTCTTGAGGGACAGAGTCAAAATTCATAAGGGACAGCGGCAACATTCTAGAAGGACGGCGGCAAAGTTCTGAAGGGACGGCGATAAAATTTTGGAGGGACGACGACAAAGTTCTGGAAGGATGGTGGCAACGTCCTATATTTTGGAGGGACGGTGGCAAATTCCCAAGTTCTGGAGGGACGGTGACAAAGTTTTGGATCGATGGCGACAACTTCCCAAGTTCTAGAGGGACGTTGGCAAAGTTCTGGTGGGATGGCGGCAATGTCCCATGTTCTGGAGGGATGGAGACAAAGTTCTGGATGCACGATGAAAACTTCCCAAGTTCTGGAGGTATGTCGGCAAAGTTCTAGTGGGATGGCGGCAACGTCCCAAGTTCTGGTGGGATGGGGCCAAATTTCTGGAGCGACGGCGGCAATGTCCTAAGTTCTGGTGGGACGACGCCAAAGTTCTGGAGGAACAACTGCAAACTTCTGGAGGGATGGCGACAACGTCCCAAGTTCTTGAGGTACGGCGGTAAAATTATGGAGGTACGGCGGCAACGTCCTAAGTTCTAGAAGGACGGCGACAAAGTTCTGGAGGTATGGCGGCAAAGTTCTGGAGGGACGGCGGCAACATCGCAAGTTCTTGAGGGAAGGAGGCAAAATTCAGGAGGGATGGCGGCAAAGTTCCTGAGGGATTGTGGCAGAGTTCTGGAGGGACGGCGGAAAAAGTTCTGGAGGGATGGCAGTAATGTTCTGGAGGGACGGCGGCCACGTACCATGTTCTAGAGGAACGACAGAAAATTTCTTGAGGAACGGCTGCCACGTCCCATGTTTAGGAGGGACGGCAGCTACTTCCAAAGTTATGGAGGGACGGCGGTAAAGTTTTGGAGGGACGGCGTCAAAGTTCTGGAGGGACGACGGCAGCGTCCCAAGTTCTGGAGGGACGGCAGTAAACCTCTGGTGGAACGGTTTTAACCTCCAAACTTTTGGAGGGACGGCGACAAAGTTCTAGAGGGACATCGACAAAATTCAGGAGGGACGGTCTCAACTTTCCAAGTTGTGGAGAAACGGCGACAAAGTTGTGGAGGGATGGCAACAACGTCCCAAATTTTAGAGGGATGGCGGCAAAGTTCTGTAGGGACGTTGGCAACGTCCCAAGTTCTGTAGGGACGACGACAAAGTTCTGGAGGTACGGCGACAAAGTTCTAGATGGACGGCGACAACGTCCCAAGTTCTGGAGGGACGGCGGCAAGGTTCTAGAGGGACGGCGGAAATGTCCCATGTTCTAGAGGGATGGAGGCAAAGTTCTGGAGGGACGTCGGCTAAGTTCTGGAGGGACGGAGACAAAATTCATTAGGGACAACGGCAACATTCTAGAGGGACGGCGGTAAAGTTCTGAAGGGACGGCGGTAAAATTCTGGAGGGAAGACAACAAAGTTCTGGAGGGACGGTGGCAACGTCCCATGTTTTGGAGGGATGGTGGCAAAGTCCCAAGTTCTGGAGGGACGGTGACAAAGTTCTGGATGGATGGCGACAACTTCCCAAGTTCTGGAGGGACGTTGGCAAAGTTCTGGTGGGATGGCGGCAATGCCCCAAGTTCTGGAGGGACGGGGGCAAAGTTCTGGAGGGACGGCAGAAATGTCCTAAGTTTTGGTGGGAGGAAGGCAAAGTTCTAGAGGAACGACGAAAATTTTATGGAGGGATGGCGGCAACGTCTCAAGTTCTTGAGGGACGACAATAAAATTCTAGAGGTACGGCGGAAACTTCCCAAGTTCTAGAGGGACGGCGACAAAGTTCTGGAGGTATGGCGGCAATGTTCTGGAGGCACGGCGGCAACATCCCAAGTTCTTGAGGGAAGGCGGCAAAATTCTTGAGGGACGGCAGCAAAGTTCTTGAGGGATTGTGACAAAGTTCTCGAGGGACGACGACAAAGTTCTGGAGGGACGTCGACAAAGTTATTGAGGGACGACGTGAATGCCCCATGTTTTGGAGGGACGGTGGCAAAGTTCTGGTCGGACTGCGGAAACGTACCAAGTTCTGTAGGGACGGCGTTAAAGTTCTAGAGGGCTGGCGGCCACGTCCTATGTTCTAGAGGATCGACGGCAAAGTTCTGGATGGACGGCGGCCACGTCCCATGTTCAGGAGAACGGCGACAAACTTTTTGGGGGATGAAACTACTTCCAAAGTTCTTGAGGGACGGCGGCAAAGTTCTTGAGGGAAGGCGTCAAAGTTATTGGGGGACGATGGCGACGTCCCAAGTTCTGGAGGGATGGCGAAAAACTTCTGGAGGGACGGCGACGTCCCAATTTCTGGAGGGATGGCGAAAAAGTTCTAGAGGGACGGCGACAAAATTCAGGAGGGACGGTCGCAACTGTCCAAGTTATGCACCAACGGCATCAATGTTCTGGAGGGATGGCACCAACGTTCCAAATTCTAGAGGGATGACGGCAATGTTCTAGAAAGATGTTGGCAACGTTCCAACTCCTGTAGGGAAGTCGGCAACGTCCCAAGTTCTGTAGGGACGACGGAAACATACCAAGTTCTGTAGGGATGGTGGCAACGTCCCAAGTTCTGTAGGGACGACGGCTAATTTCTGGAGGAAAGGCGACAAAGTTCTATATGGACGGCGGCAACGTCCCATGTTTTGGAGGGACGACGACAATGTTCTGGAGGGACGGCGGAAAAGTTTCATGTTTTATAGGGACGGCGGCAAAGTTCTGGAGGGACGGCGGCAAAGTTCTGAAGGGACGGTGACAAAGTTCTGGATGGATGGTGGCAAAGTGCTTGAGGGATAGCGGCAACTTCCCAAGTACTGAAGGGACGACGGTAAAGTTTTTGAGAGACGGCTGAAAAGTTCTGGAGAGAAAGCGGTAATGTCCCAAGTTCTAGAGGGACGGTGCCAACTTCCCAAGTTCTGGAGGGACGACGGCAAAGTTTTGGATGGACGGCGGCAAAGTTCTGGATTGACAACGGTAATATCCCAAGTTCTGGAGGGACGGCGGCAACGTCCCAAAATCTGGAGGCAAGGTGGCAAAGTTCTGGAGGGACGGCGGGAACGTCCCAGGTTCAGGAGGGACAACGGCAAGGTTCTGGATAAACGGCAGCAACGTCTCAAGTTCTAGAGGGATGGCGACAAAGTTCTGGAGGGATGGGGGCAATGTCCCAAGTTCTTGAGGGACGGCGGTAAAATAGTAGAGGGACTGCAACAACATCTCATGTTTTGGAGGGATGGTGACAAAGATCTGGAGGGACGGCGACAAAGTTCTAAATGAACGGCGGCAATGTCCCAAGTTCTGGAGGGAAGGCACCAATGTTATGGAGGGACGACGACAAAGTTCTGCAGGGACGGCGGCAACGTCCCATGTTCTAGAGGGATGGCGGAAAAGTTCTAGAGGGATGGCAGCAAAGTTCTGGAGGGACAGCATCAACATCCCAAGTTCTAGAGGGATGGCAGCAGCTTCATAGGTTCTGGAAGGATGGCGACAATGTTCTGGAGGAACGGCGGCAACGTCCCAAGTTCTGGAGTGACGGTGGAAAACTTCTGGAGGGACGGTGGCAACATCCCAACTTCTGGAGGGATGGCGGCAAAATTCAGGAGGGACGGTGGCAACTTCCCAAGTTGTGGAGAAATGGTGGAAATGTTTTGAAGGATGGCAGCAACGTCCCAAATTCTAGAGGGACGGCGGCAAAGTTCTAGAGGGACGATGACAAAGTTCTGGAGGGACATCGGCAACATCCCAAGTTCTGTGGGGATGCCGGCAACGTCCCATGTTCTGTAGGGACAGCGGAAACATAGCAAGTTCTGTAAGGATAGGGGCAAAGTCCCAAGTTTTGTAGGGACGACGGCAAAGTTCTAGATGGACGGCGACATTGTCCCAAGTTTTGGAGGGATGGCGGCAATGTTCTGGAGGGATGGCGGAAATTTCCCATGTTCCAGAGGGATGGCGGTAAAGTTCTGGAGGGACGGCGACATAGTTCTGGAGGGATGGCGGTAAAGTTCTTGAGGGACAACGACAATGTCCCAAGTTCAGAAGGGACGGAGGTAAAGTTTTGGAGGGACGGTGGCAAACTTCTGGATGGACAGCGGCAACGTCCCAAGTTCTGGAGGGACGGTGCCAACGTCCTAAGTTCTGGATGGATGACGACAAAGTTCTAGGGATGGCGGCAAAGTTCTAGATGGACGGTGGCAACGTCCCATGTTTTAAAGGGACAACGGCAAAGTTCTGGAGGGACAGCGGTAATATCCCAAGTTTTGGAAGGACGGCGGCAAACATAAGGAGGGACGGCGGCAACATACCAAGTTCTAGGGGGAAGGTGGCGAAGTTCTGGAGGGACGGTGGGAACATCCCAAGTTCTGGAGAGACGACGACAAATTTCTGGAGGGAATGCGGCAACGTCCAAGTTGTAGGGGGTCCGCAACAAAGTTCTGGAGGGATGGGGGCAACGTCCCATGTTCTTGAAGGACGACGGCAAAATACAGGAGGGACGATGGAGGGACGGCGACGAAGTTCTAAACGGAAGGCTACAACATCCCAAGTTCTGGAGGGACGACGAGAAAGTTCTAGAGGGACGACGGCAATGTCCCAAGTTCTGGAGGGATAGCGGCAAAGTTTTGGAGGGATGGCGGCAAATGTTTGGAGGGACGACTGCAACATCCCAAGTTCTAGAGGGATGGCGGCAGCGTCCCAGGTTCTGGAAGGACGGTGGTAAAGTTCTGGAGGAAAGGCGACAAATTTCTAAAGGGACGGCGACAAAGTTCTGGAGGGACAGCCGCAATGTCTCAAGGTCTAGTGGGACAGCGGCAAAGTTCCAGAGGGACGGCGGCAACATCCCAAGTTCTGTAGGATGGCGGCAAAGTTCTAGAGGAACGGCGGCAACATCCCAAGTTCTGGAGGGACGACGACAAAGTTTTGGAGGGACGGTGGCAACGCCCCATGTTCTGGAGGGACAGCGGTAATGTCCCATGTTCTGGAGGGATGGCGGGAATGTCCCAAGTTCTGGAGGGAGGATGGCAAAGTTCTGGAGGTATGGGGGAACGTCCTAGTTCTAGAAGGACGACGACAAAGTTCTGGAGGGATGGCAACAAAGTTCTGGATGGATGAGGGCAAAGTTCTGTTGTAACAAGGATAATCTAGGACAGCGGATGGGCCGGCGGATCGGCCCATCCCGGCCAAACGTCGGGACACGGAAGCTTTCCGCCAAGCCACCGCACTGAGCGCGCTATCGAGCGACCTCTGGAACAATATGGGGACTGCAAGTCGCTAGTCAGCAAGCCAACGACCGCCCACCACCGCCCTCCACGGATGGTCATAGGTCGTAGATATGGAATAGATCTCGCCCCAAGTCGTGGGATTCCTTTCCTGGGATAGCTTTTTCAGCCGCCAGCCCACGAGGGCCACTCGAGAAAGCCCATGAGGCTCCTTGACTTAGTTTATAATCTATAAATACCAGTTGTATTACACATTGTAAAGGATCAAAATCCTAGTATTCTTAGGCATATAATATAGTGAAATAATACTGGCTTGGAGCCCCCAGACGTAGTCGTATTCATAGACGAACTGGGTCATCAATTGTTTGTGTTATTCTGATCGTTCGTTGTTCGTTCCATTACTATTTGTTAGCCGGATCCGATAATCGGTCACAACAGTTGGATCCGTCTGTGGAAAATCACTTCCACTAAACGAAAAATAGCACTTCGGAAACCCACCATCTCACACCAAAAACCAATGGCGATAAATCAGAATAACCCGATCGGACATGAAACTGACGCTCGTGATGGGACCAAAGTATCGCACACCTCTCACCACACTCACCAGCCAGATCACCTGATGATTCCGACTGGAAAAACCTCCTCCAAACCTCGGAGGACGTGAAGGCCGTGATGCCGATCCTCAACAGGAAATGCCTCATCTTTGACGGCCCGGAAGATCAACCTCAGGTGAAGAGGGCGGGCTACGACGCCGAAACTTCCAAGGGCAAGGGACATCTGACCCATGCAGGCCGTTCGGCGGGCCAATTGGGCTTCCCGACCGCCAAGGGAAGAAACACCCGAGACTATCGGTGTGTGGGCATCGAAAGGCCAGTTGCCTCAACTTGTGTTTTCAACTGCCTCGGGGACTTGAGAGGCTAAAAAGTCCCTATCCTGGTCGGGCGATGAAGCCGATTCCCGGCCCCTAAGGGCAAAACAGGTGGAACGTGACCTCATGCTCGCACTAAACGTGCATCATTGCGAAATCCCAAATGACAACGCCATCCATCATGGCAATGGCCAGGAAGGATCCCAAACCCACGATCCACGTGACGTACAGGTCGCAGCCTTGACCCGAACGATCCAACAAGTGCTTGAGCGAGTAGAAGCTCAGAACATAACGCTATGGACCACCCAAGGCCTCATGATCCCCTGCTCTCCATTAGGCATCCTGGTCACCCAAGCTCCCACCCAGAAGAAGGTCGGCGCGGCAGCCATTGACCGCTACAACGGGAGCTCGGACCAATGGGTCCATGTAGTAAAATACAATTCCTACATGACCTCGATGGGTGCAACCGACGCGATTAAAAACCGACTCGTTTTGCTAACACTTAGCGACCAGGCCCATATGTGGTTCACCTCTCTGCCACCATCCTTGGTGGATACCTTCGAACAATTCGCCAGGCTATTCCTCACCCACTTTTCCACCATGGCTCCCCGACCTGCAACCAAGCAGCGTCTCATGAACACCCAACAGGGCGAAGATGAGTCGGACCGATCCTACATCGAAAGGATCGATAGGCTCATCATGGAAGGGGATCCCCCAGATCCCCCAGGGGATGAGGAAAAGGCCATGGGGGCCGTTAGCGGCCTCAAGAAAGGAATCCAAATCCCGAGGCCGATCAAGGCGAGCTACCAGTTCCACCGATGCCCGAAGGAGCGGGAGGTCGTGTCATCCATACCCTCTCGCCGATGGGGACAGTGGGGGGCCTCTCAATGACCTCCCCATCAAAGTGGCGCATAAAGGTCAAAATCCAAGAGATTGAGAGCGCCCAGAAGATGGTGGTGTCGGTCCTCCATGGCCGAAGAAATCGAAAGAATAAAGTTCAGCAAAAGGGACAAGGCAGGCATTGTCTACCCGAACATCGAACCCCTGGTAATCAAAGCTAATATCATGGGAACCACCCTCTACCGACTCCTCGTAGACGGCGGGGCCTTCTGCAACATCCTCTTCAGGAAGACCTTGGACCAACTCGGGGAATTCGATACCTATATCACCTCGTGCAACCACTCTGTGAAAGGCTTGGGGGATGCAATCGTGAAGTCCATGGCGATGATCCGACTGGTCGTCGAGTTGGTGTCGACCCTAGATGAAAAGATTAGGGCAACTAGGCTTTTGGATTTCCTTGTAATCGACCTCCCGAGTTCCTATAACGGTTTTCACGGGAGGTTGTTCGTGTTGGGGTTATACTAAAAAGTATGCTTTTACTTTGTATAACCAAACTGAAGTTTCTTATTTATTTGCTGAAATAAATTATTTAATCACTATTGCATTAAATGTGAATGAATGTTATATAATATTTATTGCAAACTCGTTCGATAAGACAGTACGTATTATGTTGTAGTTAATTTGGTGATACCCGATCACTGAAGATCAAATTAACAGCCCTCTTAATTAAGTACAAATTCACAACCCAGATGGAAATGAACGAACCATCATGAACGGTTAAAGTGTGAGACCCAGATTGGCTTGTCTTGACCAAGGGATCACACTAGCGCATTTTGGTGCGCTGAATGAGGACCTACAGGAGGACAAATTCTTCGGTACTGAATATACAAGAATTAGACCTCAGTGGTGCGTTATTTCTTAATCTCCGTCACTTAAATAGGATCGTGTGAAATTAATAACTATTGCTTTGACTTATGATGGGAAGAGAGTCAATGCGATTCGATACCTTATATCTTGAGCAATATTATTAATTACATGACGATTACTGACATTTAATACGGAGAATCGCGTACAAGTACGTCTTGCTTGATTTGTCCCCTTGGTGGGCTCATATCCTTTATCATGCCAAATCTTGCAAGTGGAAATTTATTTCAGGTATGGATAATAATGTTGAGCTGTCTTTACTCCAAGGACAAAGATATTAATTAATATAAAGCTTGTTCAGTGGCTTAATTAATTAATGGACTAAGATAATCTGAAACGCGGGAAATACTGACCGGGAGCCATGTTATATGTGAAATCGTAATATTGGTTAAGATGGATAGTTCAATATTAATTTTATAGTGGAGTAAATTAATATTAATGGACTTGAATAATATTTGGCCCAAAATATTATAGCTTCATACTCCATTGGAGGTCCAATCTTAATTCTCCTAAAGGCCCCCCAAATAGCCCAAAATAAAGTCCAATTAATGAGAGAGGGAAGAAAATATTCTTGCTATATTTCCATGTTAATATTTTCGAAATTTTGTAGATAATTAGGAAGAAAATATTGTCTTGACTTTCTTGTAGATATTTTATGTAAAGAGATAATTATTGTAGGAATACATAATTATCCCATAAATTCAAGAAGTCAAATCTTGACTCCTAATATCTTGTAATTTTCGAAAATTATAGGTTGAAGAAGGGAAGAGATTTTTATGGAAAATTTAATTAAGTAGAAAGGAATATAGAAGATATATTCAAGATTTCTTGGAGATCAAGAAAAGATTTTCTTCCTTATTTTCTTGACCTAAAATTTTGAACCCCTCCTCCCTATTTATAGGGGATGAGCTCTTCATTCCCAAGTGCAATTCCATATGTTGGAAATATTAGAAATCCATAAAGGTGGTAGCAAAATATTTAATTTCTCTCCCATTAAAATCGTTCGTTGAAATCTTCCCACCGGACAACGTTCGTGGACTTTGGGGATATATTTGGGAAGGCTCTTGGGTTGATTCATCTGTTTGATTCTTCAAGAGGTTAGTAATTCCTTAACTCCTAGTTCCGCATGTTTAGGATTTACGTGAATTATGTGTACGCATGTTGTTTATTATTATGTTGAATTGACTTGGGATTAATTCATGTTAGTAATTAACTGTTTAATTTAAATATGTATTTAAATAATCACCTCGAATAGATCCAGGCACCCCGATTTTCCCAACAGTTCGAACATGAATTCAAGGTTGCGTCCTCCACTTTTTATTTTTGTGTAAAATTCCCTACCAAGAGTGGGGTGGTCGGCACAGTTAAGGGCGACCAAGTTGATCCAAGTTGTCTTCATCCTGTTTCAATTCCGCATTAGAATCTTGCGAACTCGTATTAGTAATGCACAATGAAGGACAACCTAACGAAATGGACTTTAAAAAGGGAAACAAAAGAAGTCGCTACGACCTCGACCCAAGATTGGGGGCAGAACCCAAAGAATTCTTGCTCGAAGCTGAGATCGACAATCCCCTTCAGGATGGACCAAGAGCCATCCCAGGGAGGAACTCATGAAAGTCGGAATAGATCTTACCAGGCATGGATCTAGAGATCATCATAGGCTCCAAGATACCAGACGGGCTAAAGGGTTGGTCATCGACTTTCTAAAAAAGAATCTAAATGAGTTCGCCTAGTCGCACAAAGATATGGTCGGCATATACCCAATAATCGCATGCCACAAATTACACATCGAACCCACTCACAGGCCGATAACCCAGAAAATGCAAAAATTCGGCCCCAAAAAATACGAAGCACTCGCCTCCGAGGTCAAAACTTTGTTGGATAACAACCTGATCGTACAGGCCGACCAGCCACAATGGGTCGCCAATGCCATCTTGGTTAAGAAATCAAACGCCACTTGGCGGCTTTGCATCGACTTTACCAACCTCAACGAAGCGTGCCCAAAGGACTTCTTCCCTATGCCACACATCGACCACCTAATCGATAATACGGCCGACCACAAAATGATGTCCTTCATGGATGCCTTCGAGGGCTACCATCAGATTGTCATGCACGAACCGGATCGGCAACACACCTCTTTCCTAACAGAGAAAAATCTCTACTGCTGGAAAAGGATGTCGTTCGGCCAAAAGAATGCAGGGGTCACGTACCAAAGACTTATCAATCACATAGTCGTTAAAAGCCTGAAAAAGGAAGACCACCTCGCCCACTTAGCCCAAACTTTTTAGATCTTGAGGAAATTCATTATGAGGCTCAATCCCAAAAAGTGTAACTTCGGGGTAGAGTCGGGAAAGTTCCTGGGGCACCTAGTCAAGGCCATCCTAGACATGGGAGCCCCAAGAAACGTAAAGGAGGTCCTGAAACTCACCGGATGTCTGGCCGCCCTGAACAAGTTCATCTCCTGAACGGGGGATAAATGCAAGCCGATGTTCGACACAATCCGAAAAAAGGCCAAGTTGAGTGGATTGTAGAAAGCCAGGAAGTGTTTGAGAAAATCAAAGCGTACCTGGCCGATGTGAGCATCTTGTCGAAGCCGGTTCCGGGAGAAAAACTCTTCCTATACCTGGCGGCCTCAGAGACCACATTAAGCACGGTACTCGTGTGAGCGGAAGGCCAAATACACCTACCAATGCACTTCGTCAGCCAAACACCCATCCAAGGCAGACAACCCATCCGGGTCACCATGGAAATTGTATGTGGATGGCTAGTGACATCTCAAAGGTCGGGGGCAGGCTTGGTACTCATCAGCCCGGAAGACCTCTCCTTCCAAAATGCCATAGCCTTCGACTTCCCCGCAACCAATAATGAGGCAGAGTACGAGGCCCTCATTAGCGGCCTGGAAATGTCAACCGTGATGGGCATCAAGAGGCTCTAGGTACACACGGATTCTCAACTCTTGGCTTGTAATAGAGCTAACTGCTTGGTATTAGATACCGGATGTGGCTCACACATTTGTAAGAATGTGAAGGGGCTCATGTGCCTTAGGACAGTTAGGGCGGGTGAAGTCGTCTTACACGTGGAAATGAAGCAAGAGTTGCTAACTGAACGTGTGGGGACTTATGTGTTAGACTTACCCTTTAGTTTTAGATTAGAACTTAATGATTTCCATCTAGTTCTTTCTATTACTCGCAACATGTATTTGTTGCATTATGGATATGATGTTCTTAACATACAAAATAAAAGACTCAAATTTAGTAATCATGAAAACTCGAATTACTTATGGTATTATAGAACTTAATCATGTAAAAGAAAAAAGCATTACAAGGTTAAGAAAGTTAGACTACTTAGCCCCATTCGACTGTGAGTCTTATGGAGATCGTGAATCTTATCTCATGGGCAAGATGATCAACAGACCCTTTTCTGGGAAAGGGGTGCATGCCAAAGAAGTTCTAGAGTAATCTACAACGATGTTTGTGGACAATTGTCCATTATATTTGATTATTTGCATTTATTCATACAAGTGTTCCCATGAGTCATTGCTGTCATTGAGGTTGTGAGAACTCAGATTACGTAAGCATGATTCTCAAATAGCCCCGATCAAGGATCATCAAGAATGGGATATTGATGATTCAATGGAGATTGGTGTGCGATCTGTATCATACTCTTAGAGAGTGTACTAAGATCTCACTTACTACGAGATACTAGGTATCTCATGATGGATGCACAAATACCTTAGAGGGTAATGGTATACCCATCCGAGAAACCGTTTGATGTAGTTCCACTATATGTGTCTACGGGTGTCTCGGTTAGCGGGAGCGATGCGATACTCCTTTGACTTGAGGTCAATACGCACGACATGTGTGGGATGATGAACTTTGACCATGACCAACACTTGCACCCTTCCATGAGTAGATACGCTGCGACTCGCGTCGCCCGCGGGGTGCCGCGACGGAATGATTTGTATTGGGTTAGACCCGCGGCGGCTCGACACGATTTGACGCGATTCAGAACGGCGTGAGTCGTGATTCATCGTCTCCGGTTGCGGCATCATCATTCCGATGACCACGCTCCTGGTTCGATGCTTTTCGCGACGGAACGCCACCGCGTTATTTTGTCTCTTTGTATCTTTGTCTCCCGATCCTCGACGCAACGCGACGCGCCTCCCCTACTTCGAACTCATTTCCTTTTTCTCTGGTTCGACTTCTGACGAGGGTTTTCAGTCTATGATTCTAGGGTTACGGCATTGAGTCGCTCGCGCGCGCCTAGAGTAAACCGCAGATTCAACAACCGAAATTGAGTACATTGTTTTATCAGAAGCCTCAAGAAGGCTATCTGGATTTTATAGTTCTCAAGAGAACTAGGAGTAGTTCCAAATGCCAGTTGTCTAATAAAGTTGTATTGAGACTACGCTGGTGCGATTGTGCAAGCAAAGGAACCGAGATCAACAAGCATAAACGAGCATGTACCTAGACTTATCATTTGATCTGAGAGATCATAACAATAGGAGAAATAGAATTAAAATGTATTCCCACACATTTAATTTGGAAGATCATTTCACCAAAACACTGAGTGTTCATGTACACACTAGACATTGATGGTCTGGGGGTTAGACATGTAGGTGATTGACTCTAGTCCAAGTGACAATCTATTGTAAGGACATAATATCAATGATATTCATGTTTAATTTTAATATTAAAGTTCACTTAATATTAGTATATGGCAATATACTTGTTTGATTATTATGTTTGATTATTTGCATTTATTCATACAAGTGTTCCCATGAGTCATTGTTGTCATTGAGGTTGTGAGAACTCGGATGACTTAAGCATAATTCTCAAATGGCCACAATCAGGGATTATCAAGAAGGGATACTGATGATGCAATTGAGATTGGTGTGTGATCTGCATCATACTATTAGAGAGTGTTGTAAGATCTCACTTACTACGACAAACTAGGTATCTCATGATGGATGCACAAATACCTTAGAGGGTATTGATATACCTATCCGAGAAACCGTTTGATGTAAGTCCACAATATGTGTCTACGGGTGTCTCGGTTAGTTGGAGCGATGTGATACTCCTTTGACTTAAGATCAATACGCACGACATGTGTGGAGTGATGAACTTTGACCATGACCGACGCTTGCACCCGTCTATGGGTAGATATTGCTTGGATTAAGTTCATCACGAAGTACATGTGCGTGGTAATTGAGCCAAAAATAGGATTCATTCGTCAAAGTGGATTTAGAGAGAATACATGTCTTCTCGTCGTAATTGGATCTAAGTCATCGGTCGATGCACGTCAACTTAGACTTTGTGGCTAAGTGTGACATACATGATCAATTAGTGACTGGAGATAATATGATTAAGTTATTTGAATAGACACTTCATCATGTTCAAGACTTAATCGAGTATTCATGAATGAAATGAGGAAATCGTAATAGCACATGTTTTAGTTACAGATAGTTGCACGTTTCTCGCAACGTACCTCATACATTGAGAATGTCTGATTTATTGTCTAGAGTTTAATTAAGACCGTTAGTTTGACTAATCGCTCTATATATGAGGGCCAATGGGTCACAAAACAAGTAGTTCCCTTTTACGGATTATAGTTGGTTGATTAAATGTTAAATTGGATTTAATATTTAATTTATGGAGAATTAATTAATAATAGATTAATTTAGAGTTAATTATTATTAATGTTTAATTAAATTGGATTTAATTAAATAGGAATTCTCAATAATAATATATGTTATATTACTATAGGATTTAATATATATGGAATCAAATACATAGAGATTTGATAAACATGGAAATTAAATCCGTAGAGATTTTATATATAGGAAATAAATTTTAGAGATTTATTTAAATAAAGATTAGTGATTTTATTTCCCAATCGGGCTAGCTAAAGATTTAAGTTGGGTCTCCCTATATATACAAGCTCTTGGGAATTCACAAACAATGTTAATTCATATTTTCTCCATAAGATCTAGAGTTAGAATTTTCTTAGCAAATTCATCTCGGAATTCAACACTAGCAAATCTGTGCAAGTCCGTGATTTGGAGATTACGTGAATACCATAGTAGAGAAAACTGTATACGAATTATTGTAAGAATTCTGTTTACGTTTACTCGTATTTAATTATGCAATTAATTGTTCGTTGTTGGTGAACTATTTATTTCCACTGCGCATGTATTACGTGTTTACGTGCCTCTAAATTCCAACAGTGGTATCAGAGCTCAGGCTCTTGATTAATTGTTGATTGATTGATTTGTAAATTTTTTTTTATAAAATCAAACCACACGGTCAATTTGATTGACACGGCTGTATTTGTTTGATGTGTTTGACGCATCATCTTAATATATGGGGTTGTGTGTTTTTTTTTGTTTTTTTTTATTAAACAAATTCCCTCCCCTTTTTGCACATTCACTTCGTCTTTTTCGCTCGGGTTAGGGTTTCATGCAAAATCCGTCGCCTCCATCCGCCCCTTTTCGCGTCCGAAATGAGCAACCGTGGGCTCGCGTGAGTCGGCAGCGCTACGCTGCGACTCGCGTCGCCCGAGGGGTGCCGCGACGGAATGATTTGTATTGGGTTAGACCCGCGGCGGCTCGACACGATTTGACGCCATTTAGAACGGCGTGAGTCGTGATTCATCGTCTCCGGCTGCGGCATCATTGTTCCGAGGACCACGCTCCTAGTTCAATGCTTTTCCTGGTGGAATGCCACAGCATTGTTTCATGTCTTTGTATCTTCATCTCCCGCTCCTCGATGCTTCGCGACGCGCCTCCCATACTTCGAACTCGTTTCCTTCGTCTCTGGTTCAACTTCTGATGAGGGTTTTTAGTCTCTGATTCTGGGGTTACGTCATCGAGTCGCCCGCGCGCGCCAATAGGCGGTGACGACTAGAGTGTACGCTACGCCAATCGTGGCTCTACGCTTATCAACATCATTGGTAGATACTAACGTAATCGAGGTGAGTCCCATCGATTCTTCGTTAAGACCATTATGTAGTATCTCGCATTTAACTAAAGAATGTTTTCTTGTCTATGGTGGTGGCCGGTCCGTAACTAATAGTGACTAGTTAAATCGACACAAGTTTTAATCATTTGTGATGATTACAAATCACAGTCAGGTTACGTTTCACTCTCAATGATGAGGTGGTCAGTTGGAATAGTTCCAAGCGAGTAAACCGCAGATTCAACAACAGAAATTGAGTACATTGATGTATCAGAAGCCTCAAGAAGGCTATCTGAATTTTATAGTTCTCAAGAGAACTAGGGGTAGTTCCAAATGCCAGTTGTCTAATAAAGGTGTATGGAGACTACGCTGGTGCGATTGTGCAAGCAAAGGAACCGAGAACAACAAGCATAAACGAGCATGTACCTAGACTTATCATTTGATCTGAGAGATCATAACGATAAGAGAAATAGAATTAAAATGTATTCCCACACATTTAATTTGGAAGATCATTTCACCAAAACACTGAGTGTTCATGTACACACTAGGCATTGATGGTCTGAGGGTTAGACATGTAGGTGATTGACTCTAGTCCAAGTGACAATCTATTGTAAGGACATAATATCAATGATATTCAGTTTGAATTAACAGTAAAGGTCACTTAATATTAGTGTATGGCAATATACTTGTTTGATTATTATGTTTGATTATTTGCATTTATTCATACAAGTGTTCCCATGAGTCATTGTTGTCATTGAGGTTGTGAGAACTCGGATGACTTAAGCATGATTCTCAAATGGCCCCAATCAGGGATCATCAAGAAGGGATCTGATGATCAATTGAGATTGGTGTGCGATCTGCATCATACTATTAGAGAGTGTTGTAAGATCTCACTTACTACGAGATACTAGGTATCTCATGATGGATGCACAAATACCTTAGAGGGTATTGATATAACTATCCGAGAAACTGTTTGATGTAAGTCCACAATATGTGTCTCACGGGTGTCTCGGTTAGTTGGGAGCGATGTGATACTCCTTTGACTTAAGATCAATACGCACGACATGTGGGGAGTGTTGAACTTTGACCATGACCGACGCTTGCACCCGCGATCTATGGGTAGATATGGCTTGGATTGAGTTCATCACGAAGTACATAGTGCGTGGTAATTGAGCCAAAAAATAGGATTCATTCGTCAAAGTGGATTTAGAGAGAATACTTGTCTTCTTCGTCATAATTAGATCTAAGTCATTGTCGATGCACGTCAACTTAGACTTTGTTGCTAAGTGTGACATACATGATCAATTAGTGATTGGAGATAATATGATAAGTTATTTGAATAGACACTTCATCATGTTAAAGACTTAATCGAGTATTCATGAGTGAAAGGAGGAAATCGAAATAGCACATGTTTTAGTTACAGATAGTTGCACGTTTCTCGCAACGTACCTCATACATTGAGAATGTCTTATTTATTGTCTAGTGTTCAATTAAGACCGTTAGTTTGACTAATCGCTCGATATATGAGGGTCTATGGGTCACACAACAAATAGTTCCCTTTTACGGATTATAGTTGGTTGATTAAATGTTAAATTGGATTTATATTTAATTTGTGGAGAATTAATTAATAATAGATTAATTTAGAATTAATTATTATTATTGTTTAATTAAATTAGATTTAATTAAATAGGAATTCTCAATAATAATATATGGTATATTACTATAGGATTTAATATATATGGAATCAAATCCGTAGAGATTTGATACACATGGAAATTAAATCCGTAGAGATTTTATATATAGGAAATAAATCGTAGAGATTTATTTAAATAAAGATTATGGATTTTATTTCTCAATCGGGCTAGCTTAAGATTTAAGTTGGGCCTCCCTATATATACAAGCTCTTGGGAATTCACAAACAATGTTAATTCATATTTTCTCCATAGGATCTAGAGTTAGAATTTTCTTAGCATATTCATCTCGAAAGTCAACACTAGCAAATCTGTGCAAGTCCGTGATTGGGTATTACGTGAATACCATAGTAGAGAAAACTGTATACGAATTACTGTAAGAATTCTGTTTACGTTTACTCGTATTTAATTATGCAATTAATTTTTCGTTGTTGGAGAACTATTTATTTCTGCTGCGCATGTATTACTTGTTTACGTGCCTCTAAATTCCAACAGTGATATCAGAGCTCAGGCTCTTGATTAATTGCTAATTGATTGATTTGTATTTTTTTTTTTATAAAATCAAACCACACGGTCAATTTGATTGACACGGCTGTATTTGTTTAATGTGTTTGATGCATCATCTTAATATATGGGGTTGTGTGTTTTTTTTTTTTTTTATTAAACAAATCCCCTCCCCTTTTTGCTCATTCACTTCGTCTTCTTCGCCCGGGATAGGGTTTCTTGCAAAATTCGCCGCCTCCATCCGCCCCTTTTCGCGTCCGAAATGAGCAACCGTGGGCTCGCTTGGAATGATTTGTATTGGGTTAGACCCACGGTGGCTCGACACGATTTGACGCGATTCTGAACGGTGTGAGTCGTGATTCATTGTCTCCGGCTCTGGCGTCATCGTTCCGATGACCACGCTCCTGGTTTGATGCATTTCGCGGGGGAACGCCACCGCGTTGTTTTGTCTCTTTATATCTTCATCTCCTGCTCCTCGATGCTTCTCGACGCGCCTCCCCTACTTCGAACTCATTTCCTTCCTCTCCGGTTCGACTTCTGACGAGGGTTTTAAGTCTCTGATTCTGGGGTTACGGCATCGAGTCGCCCGCGCGCGCATAGAGGCAGCGGCGACTCAAGTGCACGCACCCCAACGTGGCCTACGCTATCAACATCACTGGTAGATACTAACAGAATCCAGGTGAGTCCCACTGGATTGCTGTTAAGACCATTATGTAGTATCTCTGACGAACTAAAGAATGTTTTCTTGTCTATGGTGGACAGTCAGAACTAATAGTGACTAGTTAAACTGACACAAGTTTCCAATCTGACTGTGATGATTACAAATCACAGTCAGGTTACGTTTCACTCTCAATGATGAGGTGGTCAGTTGGAATAGTTCCAAGCGAGTAAACCGCAGATTCAACAACAGAAATTGAGTACATTGATGTATCAGAAGCCTCAAGAAGGCTATCTGAATTTTATAGTTCTCAAGAGAACTAGGGGTAGTTCCAAATGCCAGTTGTCTAATAAAGGTGTATGGAGACTACGCTGGTGCGATTGTGCAAGCAAAGGAACCGAGAACAACAAGCATAAACGAGCATGTACCTAGACTTATCATTTGATCTGAGAGATCATAACGATAAGAGAAATAGAATTAAAATGTATTCCCACACATTTAATTTGGAAGATCATTTCACCAAAACACTGAGTGTTCATGTACACACTAGACATTGATGGTCTGAGGGTTAGACATGTAGGTGATTGACTCTAGTCCAAGTGACAATCTATTGTAAGGACATAATATCAATGATATTCAGTTTGAATTAACAGTAAAGGTCACTTAATATTAGTGTATGGCAATATACTTGTTTGATTATTATGTTTGATTATTTGCATTTATTCATACAAGTGTTCCCATTAGTCATTGCTGTCATTGAGGTTGTGAGAACTCCGATGACTTAAACATGATTCTCAAATGGCCCCAATCAGGGATCATCAAGAAGGGATACTGATGATGCAATTGAGATTGGTGTGCGATCTGCATCATACTATTAGAGAGTGTAGTAAGATCTCACTTACTACGAGATACTAGGTATCTCATGATGGATGCACAAATACCTTAGAGGGTATTGATATAACTATCCGAGAAACTGTTTGATGTAAGTCCACAATATGTGTCTACGGGTGTCTCGGTTAGTGGGAGCGATGTGATACTCCTTTGACTTAAGATCAATACGCACGACATGTGGGGAGTGTTGAACTTTGACCATGACCGACGCTTGCACCCGTCTATGGGTAGATATGGCTTGGATTGAGTTCATCACGAAGTACATGTGCGTGGTAATTGAGCCAAAAATAGGATTCATTCGTCAAAGTGGATTTAGAGAGAATACTTGTCTTCTCGTCATAATTAGATCTAAGTCATCGGTCGATGCACGTCAACTTAGACGTTGTTGCTAAGTGTGACATACATGATCAATTAGTGATTGGAGATAATATGATAAGTTATTTGAATAGACACTTCATCATGTTAAAGACTTAATCGAGTATTCATGAGTGAAAGGAGGAAATCGAAATAGCACATGTTTTAGTTACAGATAGTTGCACGTTTCTCGCAACGTACCTCATACATTGAGAATGTCTTATTTATTGTCTAGTGTTCAATTAAGACCGTTAGTTTGACTAATCGCTCGATATATGAGGGTCTATGGGTCACACAACAAATAGTTCCCTTTTACGGATTATAGTTGGTTGATTAAATGTTAAATTGGATTTATATTTAATTTGTGGAGAATTAATTAATAATAGATTAATTTAGAATTAATTATTATTATTGTTTAATTAAATTAGATTTAATTAAATAGGAATTCTCAATAATAATATATGGTATATTACTATAGGATTTAATATATATGGAATCAAATCCGTAGAGATTTGATACACATGGAAATTAAATCCGTAGAGATTTTATATATAGGAAATAAATCGTAGAGATTTATTTAAATAAAGATTATGGATTTTATTTCTCAATCGGGCTAGCTTAAGATTTAAGTTGGGCCTCCCTATATATACAAGCTCTTGGGAATTCACAAACAATGTTAATTCATATTTTCTCCATAGGATCTAGAGTTAGAATTTTCTTAGCATATTCATCTCGAAAGTCAACACTAGCAAATCTGTGCAAGTCCGTGATTGGGTATTACGTGAATACCATAGTAGAGAAAACTGTATACGAATTACTGTAAGAATTCTGTTTACGTTTACTCGTATTTAATTATGCAATTAATTTTTCGTTGTTGGAGAACTATTTATTTCTGCTGCGCATGTATTACTTGTTTACGTGCCTCTAAATTCCAACAGTGATATCAGAGCTCAGGCTCTTGATTAATTGCTAATTGATTGATTTGTATTTTTTTTTTTATAAAATCAAACCACACGGTCAATTTGATTGACACGGCTGTATTTGTTTAATGTGTTTGATGCATCATCTTAATATATGGGGTTGTGTGTGTTTTTTTTTTTTTTTATTAAACAAATCCCCTCCCCTTTTTGCTCATTCACTTCGTCTTCTTCGCCCGGGATAGGGTTTCTTGCAAAATTCGCCGCCTCCATCCGCCCCTTTTCGCGTCCGAAATGAGCAACCGTGGGCTCGCTTGGAATGATTTGTATTGGGTTAGACCCACGGTGGCTCGACACGATTTGACGCGATTCTGAACGGTGTGAGTCGTGATTCATTGTCTCCGGCTCTGGCGTCATCGTTCCGATGACCACGCTCCTGGTTTGATGCATTTCGCGGGGGAACGCCACCGCGTTGTTTTGTCTCTTTATATCTTCATCTCCTGCTCCTCGATGCTTCTCGACGCGCCTCCCCTACTTCGAACTCATTTCCTTCCTCTCCGGTTCGACTTCTGACGAGGGTTTTAAGTCTCTGATTCTGGGGTTACGGCATCGAGTCGCCCGCGCGCGCATAGAGGCAGCGGCGACTCAAGTGCACGCACCCCAACGTGGCCTACGCTATCAACATCACTGGTAGATACTAACAGAATCCAGGTGAGTCCCACTGGATTGCTGTTAAGACCATTATGTAGTATCTCAGACGAACTAAAGAATGTTTTCTTGTCTATGGTGGACAGTCAGAACTAATAGTGACTAGTTAAACTGACACAAGTTTCCAATCTGACTGTGATGATTACAAATCACAGTCAGGTTACGTTTCACTCTCAATGATGAGGTGGTCAGTTGGAATAGTTCCAAGCGAGTAAACCGCAGATTCAACAACAGAAATTGAGTACATTGATGTATCAGAAGCCTCAAGAAGGCTATCTGAATTTTATAGTTCTCAAGAGAACTAGGGGTAGTTCCAAATGCCAGTTGTCTAATAAAGGTGTATGGAGACTACGCTGGTGCGATTGTGCAAGCAAAGGAACCGAGATCAACAAGCATAAACGAGCATGTACCTAGACTTATCATTTGATCTGAGAGATCATAACGATAAGAGAAATAGAATTAAAATGTATTCCCACACATTTAATTTGGAAGATCATTTCACCAAAACACTGAGTGTTCATGTACACACTAGACATTGATGGTCTGAGGGTTAGACATGTAGGTGATTGACTCTAGTCCAAGTGACAATCTATTGTAAGGACATAATATCAATGATATTAAGTTTGAATTAATATTAAAGTTCACTTAATATTAGTGTATGGCAATATACTTGTTTGATTATTATGTTTGATTATTTGCATTTATTCATACAAGTGTTCCCATGAGTCATTGTTGTCATTGAGGTTGTGAGAACTCGGATGACTTAAGCATGATTCTCAAATGGCCCCAATCAGGGATCATCAAGAAGGGATACTGATGATGCAATTGAGATTGGTGTGCGATCTGCATCATACTATTAGAGAGTGTAGTAAGATCTCACTTACTACGAGATACTAGGTATCTCATGATGGATGCACAAATACCTTAGAGGGTATTGATATAACTATCCGAGAAACTGTTTGATGTAAGTCCACAATATGTGTCTACGGGTGTCTCGGTTAGTGGGAGCGATGTGATACTCCTTTGACTTAAGATCAATACGCACGACATGTGGGGAGTGTTGAACTTTGACCATGACCGACGCTTGCACCCGTCTATGGGTAGATATGGCTTGGATTGAGTTCATCACGAAGTACATGTGCGTGGTAATTGAGCCAAAAATAGGATTCATTCGTCAAAGTGGATTTAGAGAGAATACTTGTCTTCTCGTCATAATTAGATCTAAGTCATCGGTCGATGCACGTCAACTTAGACTTTGTTGCTAAGTGTGACATACATGATCAATTAGTGATTGGAGATAATATGATAAGTTATTTGAATAGACACTTCATCATGTTAAAGACTTAATCGAGTATTCATGAGTGAAAGGAGGAAATCGAAATAGCACATGTTTTAGTTACAGATAGTTGCACGTTTCTCGCAACGTACCTCATACATTGAGAATGTCTTATTTATTGTCTAGTGTTCAATTAAGACCGTTAGTTTGACTAATCGCTCGATATATGAGGGTCTATGGGTCACACAACAAATAGTTCCCTTTTACGGATTATAGTTGGTTGATTAAATGTTAAATTGGATTTATATTTAATTTGTGGAGAATTAATTAATAATAGATTAATTTAGAATTAATTATTATTATTGTTTAATTAAATTAGATTTAATTAAATAGGAATTCTCAATAATAATATATGGTATATTACTATAGGATTTAATATATATGGAATCAAATCCGTAGAGATTTGATACACATGGAAATTAAATCCGTAGAGATTTTATATATAGGAAATAAATCGTAGAGATTTATTTAAATAAAGATTATGGATTTTATTTCTCAATCGGGCTAGCTTAAGATTTAAGTTGGGCCTCCCTATATATACAAGCTCTTGGGAATTCACAAACAATGTTAATTCATATTTTCTCCATAGGATCTAGAGTTAGAATTTTCTTAGCATATTCATCTCGAAAGTCAACACTAGCAAATCTGTGCAAGTCCGTGATTGGGTATTACGTTAATACCATAGTAGAGAAAACTGTATACGAATTACTGTAAGAATTCTGTTTACGTTTACTCGTATTTAATTATGCAATTAATTTTTCGTTGTTGGTGAACTATTTATTTCTGCTGCGCATGTATTACGTGTTTACGTGCCTCTAAATTCCAACAGTGATATCAGAGCTCAGGCTCTTGATTAATTGCTAATTGATTGATTTGTATTTTTTTTTTTATAAAATCAAACCACACGGTCAATTTGATTGACACGGCTGTATTTGTTTAATGTGTTTGATGCATCATCTTAATATATGGGGTTGTGTGTTTTTTTTTTTTTTTATTAAACAAATCCCCTCCCCTTTTTGCTCATTCACTTCGTCTTCTTCGCCCGGGATAGGGTTTCTTGCAAAATTCGCCGCCTCCATCCGCCCCTTTTCGCGTCCGAAATGAGCAACCGTGGGCTCGCTTGGAATGATTTGTATTGGGTTAGACCCACGGTGGCTCGACACGATTTGACGCGATTCTGAACGGTGTGAGTCGTGATTCATTGTCTCCGGCTCTGGCGTCATCGTTCCGATGACCACGCTCCCTGGTTTGATGCATTTCGCGGGGGAACGCCACCGCGTTGTTTTGTCTCTTTATATCTTCATCTCCTGCTCCTCGATGCTTCTCGACGCGCCTCCCCTACTTCGAACTCATTTCCTTCCTCTCCGGTTCGACTTCTGACGAGGGTTTTAAGTCTCTGATTCTGGGGTTACGGCATCGAGTCGCCCGCGCGCGCATAGAGGCAGCGGCGACTCAAGTGCACGCACCCCAACGTGGCCTACGCTATCAACATCACTGGTAGATACTAACAGAATCCAGGTGAGTCCCACTGGATTGCTGTTAAGACCATTATGTAGTATCTCTGACGAACTAAAGAATGTTTTCTTGTCTATGGTGGACAGTCAGAACTAATAGTGACTAGTTAAACTGACACAAGTTTCCAATCTGACTGTGATGATTACAAATCACAGTCAGGTTACGTTTCACTCTCAATGATGAGGTGGTCAGTTGGAATAGTTCCAAGCGAGTAAACCGCAGATTCAACAACAGAAATTGAGTACATTGATGTATCAGAAGCCTCAAGAAGGCTATCTGAATTTTATAGTTCTCAAGAGAACTAGGGGTAGTTCCAAATGCCAGTTGTCTAATAAAGGTGTATGGAGACTACGCTGGTGCGATTGTGCAAGCAAAGGAACCGAGAACAACAAGCATAAACGAGCATGTACCTAGACTTATCATTTGATCTGAGAGATCATAACGATAAGAGAAATAGAATTAAAATGTATTCCCACACATTTAATTTGGAAGATCATTTCACCAAAACACTGAGTGTTCATGTACACACTAGACATTGATGGTCTGAGGGTTAGACATGTAGGTGATTGACTCTAGTCCAAGTGACAATCTATTGTAAGGACATAATATCAATGATATTCAGTTTGAATTAATATTAAAGTTCACTTAATATTAGTGTATGGCAATATACTTGTTTGATTATTATGTTTGATTATTTGCATTTATTCATACAAGTGTTCCCATTAGTCATTGCTGTCATTGAGGTTGTGAGAACTCGGATGACTTAAGCATGATTCTCAAATGGCCCCAATCAGGGATCATCAAGAAGGGATACTGATGATGCAATTGAGATTGGTGTGCGATCTGCATCATACTATTAGAGAGTGTAGTAAGATCTCACTTACTACGAGATACTAGGTATCTCATGATGGATGCACAAATACCTTAGAGGGTATTGATATACCTATCCGAGAAACCGTTTGATGTAAGTCCACAATATGTGTCTACGGGTGTCTCGGTTAGTGGGAGCAATGTGATACTCCTTTGACATAAGATCAATACGCACGACATGTTTGGAGTGATGAACTTTGACCATGATCGACGCTTGCACCCGTCTATGCGTAGATATGGTTTGGATTGAGTTCATCACGAAGTACGTGTGCGTGGTAATTGAGCCAAAAATATGATTCATTCGTCAAAGTGGATTTAGAGAGAATATTTGTCTTCTCGTCATAATTGGTTCCAAGTCATCGGTCAATGCACGTCAACTTAGACTTTGTGGCTAAGTGTGGCATACATGATCAATTAGTGTTTGGAGATAATATGATTAAGTTATTTGAATAGACAATTCATCATGTTCAAGACTTAATCGAGTATTCATTAATGAAAGGAGGAAATCGTAATAGCACATGTTTTATTCTGAGATAGTTGTTGCGTTTCTACAGAATGTACCTCATACATTGAGAATGTCCGATTTATTGTCTAGAGTTCAATTAAGACCGTTAGTTTGACTAATCACTTTCGATATATGAGGGCCTATGGATCACACAACAAGTAGTTCCTTTTACGGATTATAGTTGGTTGATTAATAGTTAAATTGGATTTAATATTTAATTTATGGAGAATTAATTAATAATATATTAATTTAGAATTTATTATTATTAATGTTTAATTAAATTGGATTTAATTAAATAGGAATTCTCAATAATAATATATGGTATATTACTATAGGATTTAATATATATGGAATCAAATCAGTAGAGATTTGATACACATGGAAATTAAATTAAGAGAGATTTTATATATAGGAAATAAATCGTAGAGATTTATTTAAATAAAGATTAGGGATTTTATTTCCCAATCGGGCTAGCTTAAGATTTAAGTTGGGCCTCCTATATATACAAGCTCTTGGGAATTCACAAACAATGTTAATTCATATTTTCTCCATAAGATCTAGAGTTATAATTTTCTTAGCAAATTCATCTCGAAATTCAACACTAGCAAAATGCATGCAAGTCCGTGATTGGGGATTACGTGAATACCATAGTAGAAAAGCGTATACTAATTCATCAGAAGAATTTCATTTTACGTTTACTCGTATTTAATTATGCAATTAATTGTTCGTTGTTGGTGAACTATTTATTTTCACGCGCATGTATTACGCGGTTTACGTGCCTCTAATTCCAACAAAGGGTATCGAGCTCGGGCACTTGATTAATTGCTAATTGATTGATTTGTAATTTTTTTTATAAAATCAAACCACACGGTCAATTTGATTGACACGGCTGTATTTGTTTGATGTGTTTGATGCATCATCTTAATATATGGGGTTGTGTGTTTTTTGTTTTATTTTATTAAACAAATCCCCCCTTTTTGCTCATTCACTTCTTCTTCGCCCGGGTTAGGGTTTCTTGCAAAATCACTGCGCCTCCATCCGCCCTTTCCAAAACGAAAGCAATCAGCTGTGGGCTGCGCTTGGCGGGCGGCTTCTGGCGTGGGCTCGCTTGGAATGATTTGTATTAGGTTAGACCCCGGTGTCTCAACACGATTTGAAAGCGATTGAGCGGCGTAGAAGTGCGTGATTCATCTTCTCAACCGCGGTGTCATCTTCCGATGACCAAGCTCACGGTTTGATGCTGGCGGCGGTGGGCACGCCACCGCATTGTTTTTTGTCTCTTTGTATCTTTTGTCTCCGCTCCTCGATGCTTCACGGCATGCCTCCCCTATTTCAAACTCGTTTCTTCGTCTCTAGTTTGACTTACGACGAGGGTTTTTAGTCTCGATTACGGGGTTAAGGCATCGAGTCTTCAGCAGCGCCTAGAGGCGTGGCGACTCAAAGTGAATGCGCACCTTAAACGTGGCCTACGCTATCAACATCACTGGTAGATACTAACAGAATCCGGGTGAGTCTCACTGGATTTCTGTCAAGACCATTATGTAGTATCTCTGACGAACTAAAGAATGTTTTCTTGTCTATGGTGGACAGTCAGAACTAATAGTGACTAGTTAAACTGACACAAGTTTCCAATCTGACTGTGATGATTACAAATCACAGTCAGGTTACGTTTCACTGTCAATGATGAGGTGGTCAGTTGGAATAGTTCCAAGCGAGTAAACCGCAGATTCAACAACCTAAATTGAGTACATTGCTGTATCGGAAGCCTCAAGAAGGCTATCTGGATTTTATAGTTCTCAAGAGAAATAGAGGTAGTTCCAAATGGCAGTTATCTAATAAAGTTATATTGAGACTACGCTGGTGCGATTGTGCAAGCAAAGGAACCGAGATCAACAAGCATAAACGAGCATGTACCTAGACTTATCATTTAATCTGAGAGATCATAATGATAGGAGAAATAGAATTAAAATGTATTCCCACACACATTTCATTTGGAAGATCATTTCACAAAAACAATGAGTGTTAATGTACACACTAGACATTGATGGTCTGGGGGTTAGACATGTAGGTGATTGACTCTAGTCCAAGTGACAATCTATTGTAAGGACATAATATCAATGATATTCAGTTTGATTTAATATTAAAGTTCACTTAATATTAGTGTATGACAATATACTTGTTTGATTATTATGTTTGACTATTTGCATTTATTCATACAAGTGTTCCCATTAGTCATTCTTTGTCATTGAGGTTGTGAGAACTCCGATGACTTAAAGCATGATTCTCAAATGGCCCCAATCGGGGATCATCAAGAAGGGATACTGATGATGCAATTGAGATTGGTGTGCGATCTGCATCATACTATTAGATAGTGTAGTAAGATCTCACTTACTACGAGATACTAGGTATCTCATGATGGATGCACAAATACCTTAGAGGGTATTGATATACCTATCAGAAACCGTTTGATGTAAGTCCACAATATGTGTCACGGGTGTCTCGGTTAGTGGGAGCAATGTGATACTCCTTTGACATAAGATCAATACATACGACATGTTTGGAGTGATGAACTTTGACCATGATCGACGCTTGCACCCGTCTATGCGTAGATATGGTTTGGATTGAGTTCATCACGAAGTACGTGTGCGTGGTAATTGAGCCAAAAATATGATTCATTCGTCAAAGTGGATTTAGAGAGAATATTTGTCTTCTCGTCATAATTGGTTCCAAGTCATCGGTCAATGCACGTCAACTTAGACTTTGTGGCTAAGTGTGGCATACATGATCAATTAGTGTTTGGAGATAATATGATTAAGTTATTTGAATAGACAATTCATCATGTTCAAGACTTAATCAGTATTCATTAATGAAAGGAGGAAATCGTAATAGCACATGTTTTAGTTAGATAGATAGTTGCACGTTTTCAAGAATGTACCTCATACATTGAGAATGTCCGATTTATTGTCAGAGTTCAATTAAGACCGTTAGTTTGACTAATCACTTTCGATATATGAGGGCCTATGGATCACACAACAAGTAGTTCCTTTTACGGATTATAGTTGGTTGATTAATAGTTAAATTGGATTTAATATTTAATTTATTGAGAATTAATTAATAATATATTAATTTAGAATTTATTATTATTAATGTTTAATTAAATTGGATTTAATTAAATAGGAATTCTCAATAATAATATATGGTATATTACTATAGGATTTAATATATATGGAATCAAATCCGTAGAGATTTGATACACATGGAAATTAAATTCGTAGAGATTTTATATATAGGAAATAAATCGTAGAGATTTATTTAAATAAAGATTAGGGATTTTATTTCCCAATCGGGCTAGCTTAAGATTTAAGTTGGGCCTCCCTATATATACAAGCTCTTGGGAATTCACAAACAATGTTAATTCATATTTTCTCCATAAGATCTAGAGTTATAATTTTCTTAGCAAATTCATCTCGAAATTCAACACTAGCAAAACATGCGGCAAGTCCGTGATTGGGGATTACGTGAATACCATAGTAGAGAAAACTGTATACGAATTACTGTAAGAATTCTGTTTACGTTTACTCGTATTTAATTATGCAATTAATTGTTCGTTGTTGGTGAACTATTTATTTCCGCTGCGCATGTATTACGTGTTTACGTGCCTCTAATTCCAACAGTGGTATCAGAGCTCAGGCACTTGATTAATTGCTAATTGATTGATTTGTAATTTTTTTTTATAAAATCAAACCACACGGTCAATTTGATTGACACGGCCGTATTTGTTTGATGTGTTTGACGCATCATCTTAATATATGGGGTTGTGTGTTTTTTTGTTTTATTTTATTAAACAAATCCCCTCCCCTTTTTGCTCATTCACTTCTTCTTCGCCCGGGTTAGGGTTTCTTGCAAAATCCACTGCCTTCATCCGCCCCTTTTCGCATCCAAAACGAGCAACTGTGGGCTCGCTTGAGTCGGCGGCGCTACGCTGCGACTCGCGTCGCTTGCGGGGTGCCGCGACGGAATGATTTGTATTGGGTTAGACCCGCCGCGTCTCAACACGATTTGAAACGATTCAGAACGGCGTAAGTCGTGATTCATCTTCTCCAACTGCGGTGTCATCTTTCCGATGACCAAGCTCCTGGTTCGATGCTTTTCGCGGTGGAACGCCACCGCATTGTTTCGTCTCTTTGTATCTTTGTCTCCCGCTCCTCGATGCTTCGGCATGCCTCCCTATTTCAAACTCGTTTCCTTCGTCTCTAGTTTGACTTCCGACGAGGGTTTTAGTCTCGATTACGGGGTTAAGGCATCGAAGTCGCCCTTAGCGCTTAGAGGCGTGGCGAGCGAAAGTGCACGCACCAAACGTGGCCTACGCTATCAACATCACTGGTAGATACTAACAGAATCCGGGTGAGTCTCACTGGATTTCTGTCAAGACCATTATGTAGTATCTCTGACGAACTAAAGAATGTTTTCTTGTCTATGGTGGACAGTCAGAACTAATAGTGACTAGTTAAACTGACACAAGTTTCCAATCTGACTGTGATGATTACAAATCACAGTCAGGTTACGTTTCAATCATCAATGATGAGGTGGTCATTGGAATAGTTCCAAGCGAGTAAACCGCAGATTCAACAACCTAAATTGAGTACATTGCTGTATCGGAAGCCTCAAGAAGGCTATCTGGATTTTATAGTTCTCAAGAGAAATAGAGGTAGTTCCAAATGCCAGTTATCTAATAAAGTTATATTGAGACTACGCTGGTGCGATTGTGCAAGCAAAGGAACCGAGATCAACAAGCATAAACGAGCATGTACCTAGACTTATCATTTAATCTGAGAGATCATAATGATAGGAGAAATAGAATTAAAATGTATTCCCACACATTTCATTTGGAAGATCATTTCACAAAAACAATGAGTGTTAATGTACACACTAGACATTGATGGTCTGGGGGTTAGACATGTAGGTGATTGACTCTAGTCCAAGTGACAATCTATTGTAAGGACATAATATCAATGATATTCAGTTTGATTTAATATTAAAGTTCACTTAATATTAGTGTATGACAATATACTTGTTTGATTATTATGTTTGACTATTTGCATTTATTCATACAAGTGTTCCCATGAGTCATTGCTGTCATTGAGGTTGTGAGAACTCCGATGACTTAAGCATGATTCTCAAATGGCCCCAATCAGGGATCATCAAGAAGGGATACTGATGATGCAATTGAGATTGGTGTGCGATCTGCATCATACTATTAGATAGTGTAGTAAGATCTCACTTACTACGAGATACTAGGTATCTCATGATGGATGCACAAATACCTTAGAGGGTATTGATATACCTATCCGAGAAACCGTTTGATGTAAGTCCACAATATGTGTCTACGGGTGTCTCGGTTAGTGGGAGCAATGTGATACTCCTTTGACATAAGATCAATACGCACGACATGTTTGGAGTGATGAACTTTGACCATGATCGACGCTTGCACCCGTCTATGCGTAGATATGGTTTGGATTGAGTTCATCACGAAGTACGTGTGCGTGGTAATTGAGCCAAAAATATGATTCATTCGTCAAAGTGGATTTAGAGAGAATATTTGTCTTCTCGTCATAATTGGTTCCAAGTCATCGGTCAATGCACGTCAACTTAGACTTTGTGGCTAAGTGTGGCATACATGATCAATTAGTGTTTGGAGATAATATGATTAAGTTATTTGAATAGACAATTCATCATGTTCAAGACTTAATCGAGTATTCATTAATGAAAGGAGGAAATCGTAATAGCACATGTTTTAGTTACAGATAGTTGCACGTTTCTCGCAATGTACCTCATACATTGAGAATGTCTGATTTATTGTCTAGAGTTCAATTAAGACCGTTAGTTTGACTAATCACTCGATATATGAGGGCCTATGGATCACACAACAAGTAGTTCCCTTTTACGGATTATAGTTGGTTGATTAATAGTTAAATTGGATTTAATATTTAATTTATTGAGAATTAATTAATAATATATTAATTTAGAATTTATTATTATTAATGTTTAATTAAATTGGATTTAATTAAATAGGAATTCTCAATAATAATATATGGTATATTACTATAGGATTTAATATATATGGAATCAAATCCGTAGAGATTTGATACACATGGAAATTAAATTCGTAGAGATTTTATATATAGGAAATAAATCGTAGAGATTTATTTAAATAAAGATTAGGGATTTTATTTCCCAATCGGGCTAGCTTAAGATTTAAGTTGGGCCTCCCTATATATACAAGCTCTTGGGAATTCACAAACAATGTTAATTCATATTTTCTCCATAAGATCTAGAGTTATAATTTTCTTAGCAAATTCATCTCGAAATTCAACACTAGCAAATCTGTGCAAGTCCGTGATTGGGGATTACGTGAATACCATAGTAGAGAAAACTGTATACGAATTACTGTAAGAATTCTGTTTACGTTTACTCGTATTTAATTATGCAATTAATTGTTCGTTGTTGGTGAACTATTTATTTCCGCTGCGCATGTATTACGTGTTTACGTGCCTCTAATTCCAACAGTGGTATCAGAGCTCAGGCACTTGATTAATTGCTAATTGATTGATTTGTAATTTTTTTTTATAAAATCAAACCACACGGTCAATTTGATTGACACGGCCGTATTTGTTTGATGTGTTTGACGCATCATCTTAATATATGGGGTTGTGTGTTTTTTTGTTTTATTTTATTAAACAAATCCCCTCCCCTTTTTGCTCATTCACTTCTTCTTCGCCCGGGTTAGGGTTTCTTGCAAAATCCACTGCCTTCATCCGCCCCTTTTCGCATCCAAAACGAGCAACTGTGGGCTCGCTTGAGTCGGCGGCGCTACGCTGCGACTCGCGTCGCTTGCGGGGTGCCGCGACGGAATGATTTGTATTGGGTTAGACCCGCCGCGTCTCAACACGATTTGAAACGATTCAGAACGGCGTAAGTCGTGATTCATCTTCTCCAACTGCGGTGTCATCTTTCCGATGACCAAGCTCCTGGTTCGATGCTTTTCGCGGTGGAACGCCACCGCATTGTTTCGTCTCTTTGTATCTTTGTCTCCCGCTCCTCGATGCTTCACGGCATGCCTCCCCTATTTCAAACTCGTTTCCTTCGTCTCTAGTTTGACTTCTGACGAGGGTTTTTAGTCTCTGATTCTGGGGTTAAGGCATCGAGTCGCCCGCGCGCGCCTAGAGGCAGCGGCGACTCGAGTGCACGCGCCCAAACGTGGCCTACGCTATCAACATCACTGGTAGATACTAACAGAATCCGGGTGAGTCTCACTGGATTTCTGTCAAGACCATTATGTAGTATCTCTGACGAACTAAAGAATGTTTTCTTGTCTATGGTGGACAGTCAGAACTAATAGTGACTAGTTAAACTGACACAAGTTTCCAATCTGACTGTGATGATTACAAATCACAGTCAGGTTACGTTTCACTGTCAATGATGAGGTGGTCAGTTGGAATAGTTCCAAGCGAGTAAACCGCAGATTCAACAACCTAAATTGAGTACATTGCTGTATCGGAAGCCTCAAGAAGGCTATCTGGATTTTATAGTTCTCAAGAGAAATAGAGGTAGTTCCAAATGCCAGTTATCTAATAAAGTTATATTGAGACTACGCTGGTGCGATTGTGCAAGCAAAGGAACCGAGATCAACAAGCATAAACGAGCATGTACCTAGACTTATCATTTAATCTGAGAGATCATAATGATAGGAGAAATAGAATTAAAATGTATTCCCACACATTTCATTTGGAAGATCATTTCACAAAAACAATGAGTGTTAATGTACACACTAGACATTGATGGTCTGGGGGTTAGACATGTAGGTGATTGACTCTAGTCCAAGTGACAATCTATTGTAAGGACATAATATCAATGATATTCAGTTTGATTTAATATTAAAGTTCACTTAATATTAGTGTATGACAATATACTTGTTTGATTATTATGTTTGACTATTTGCATTTATTCATACAAGTGTTCCCATGAGTCATTGCTGTCATTGAGGTTGTGAGAACTCCGATGACTTAAGCATGATTCTCAAATGGCCCCAATCAGGGATCATCAAGAAGGGATACTGATGATGCAATTGAGATTGGTGTGCGATCTGCATCATACTATTAGATAGTGTAGTAAGATCTCACTTACTACGAGATACTAGGTATCTCATGATGGATGCACAAATACCTTAGAGGGTATTGATATACCTATCCGAGAAACCATTTGATGTAAGTCCACAATATGTGTCTACGGGTGTCTCGGTTAGTGGGAGCGATGTGATACTCCTTTGACTTAAGATCAATACGAACGACATGTGTGGAGTGATGAACTTTGACCATGACCGACGCTTGGATTGAGTTCATCACGAAGTACATGTGCGTGGTAATTGAGCCAAAAATAGGATTCATTCGTCAAAGTGGATTTAGAGAGAATACTTGTCTTCTCGTCATAAATGGATCTAAGTCATCGGTCGATGCACGTCAACTTAGACTTTGTGGCTAAGTGTGACATACATGATCAATTAGTGATTGGAGATAATATGTTTAAGTTATTTGAATAGACACTTCATCATGTTCAAGACTTAATCAAGTATTCATGAATGAAAGGAGGAAATTGTAATAGCACATGTTTTAGTTACAGTTAGTTGCACATTTCTCGCAACGTACCTCATACATTGAGAATGTTTGACTTATTGTCTAGGGTTCAATTAACACCGTTAATTTGACTAAAAACTCAATATATGAGGGCCTTTGGGTCACACAACAAGTAGTTCCCTTTTGCGGATTATAATTGGTTAATTAAATGTTAAATTGGATTTAATATTTAATTTATGGAGAATTAATTAATGATAGATTAATTTGAATTAATTATTATAATATTTAATTAAATAAAATTCCCAATAATAATATATGGAATATTATTATAGGATTTAATATATATGGAATCAAATCTGTAGAGATTTTATATACATGGGAATTAAATCCATAGAGATTTTATATATGATTTATTTTATAAGATTAGGGATTTTATTTCCTAATCAGGTTAGCTTATGGTTTAAGCTTAGCCTTCCCTATATATATGAGCTCTTGGGAATTCACAAACAACGTTAATTC
This sequence comes from Stenogyne calaminthoides, assembly GCA_037126765.1. Lineage (NCBI taxonomy): Eukaryota > Viridiplantae > Streptophyta > Magnoliopsida > Lamiales > Lamiaceae > Stenogyne > Stenogyne calaminthoides. The sequence goes on from JBBCBC010000013.1 coordinate 22,837,645, forward strand.
ATTATTCTCTCCATAAGATATAAAGTTAGAATTTTCCTAGCAAATTCATCTCGGGATTCAACGCTGGAAAATCCGTGCAAGTCCGTGATTGGAAATTACGTGGATAACATAGTTGAGAAATATGCGTACGGTTTATTATAAGGTTTCTCTTTATATTTATATGTATTCAATTATGTAGTTACGTGTTCGCTGTTGGTGAACTGTTTATTTCCGCTGCGCATGTATTACGTGTTTACGTGTCTCTAAATTCCAACACTTGGATGTGATACCAAATTTGCCCATCAGTATTACAATCTATTGTGGTAATGCTGGTGCAGTTGCAAATTCAAGGGAACCAAGAGCCCACAAGGCAAGCAAGCACAATGAAGGAAATATCATCTTATACAAGAAATTTTTAAGAGAGAAGATATAGTGGTGGCAAAGATCGCGTCGGCGGACAACCTAGTTGATCCTTTTACAAAGAGTCTGCGTCAGAATACATTCGAGAGACATATGGAAAGAATGGGGGTCAAGTTTATTGCAGAGCTGCTTTAAGTATAAGTGAGAGAATTATTAATACATGTAGAACATGGAATAGTATACTTAAAAGCAGACTTTGAGTATAAATGGAAGTGTTAGAAAAATTTATAGTTTCGATGAAAGTTCCAAAATATGTGTTATTGGACCAGTTAAACCTATTAGCTGACTGATTAATCAAATAGGTAACCAGGTGATTTTGTATAGCCAATTGGTGATTAGTATAGGTTAGATATTGAGGGGGAACTCAATATATAGGTTAAGTCTTGTTCAAATCAGAAGACTCGAAGATCAGAAGAACTAAATAACTCAAGACCAGAAGACTTGTTTGTTTGGGTTATACTGGAAAGTATGCTTTTACCTTGTATAACCAGACTAAATTTATTTCTTATTTGCTGAAATAAATTATTTATCATTGATGCTTTAAATATCATTGAATGTTACATATATTTACTACATAACTGTTCAATAATTAGTACGTGTTACACTGTAGTTAATTTAGTGATACCAGATCACAGAAGATTAAATTAACAGTCTCTTGTAATTAAAAATACATAATTCACAACCCAGATAGAAATGAACAATCCATTGTGAAGGGTTGAAGTGTAAGGCTCAGATTGGCTTATCTTGACCAAGAGATTGCACTAGCGCATTATGATGCACTGAATAGGACCTATAGGAGGATAAATTATTTCGTACTGAATATAGAAGAATTAGACCTCAGTGGTTCATTATTTCTTAATCTCCGTCCCTTAAATAGGATCGTGTGGAATTAATAACTATTGCTTTGACTTATGATGGGAAGAGAATCAATGAGATTCAATACCTTATATCTTGGGCAATGTTATTGGTTACACGACGATTGCTAAGATTTAACACGGAGAAACGTGTGCAAGTGCGTCTTGTTTGATTTGTCCCCTTGGGAGGCTCAAAAGTTTTATCTTACCAAATCTTGCAAGTGGAATTAGTTTCTGGTATGGATAATAATGTTAAGTCGTTCCTTGACCAAGGAAAAGATGTTAATTAAAATGAAGCTATTTTAGTGGCCTAAATTAATTAATGGACTAGATAATATTAAACATGAGAAATAATAACCAGGAGCCATATTAACAGTAATATGAGTTAAGATGGATAGTGCAATATTAATTATGTAGTGAGATTAATTAATATTTATGGCAAATAACTATTCTATAAAAAGAAAAAGAAAAAACCTAAAGCCATAAGATCACAGGTCGATCCAGAGGCCGGGAACCCAAAAACCTTGCTAGGGTAAAACCCTCTATTTATGGGCTTAATTAAAATTGTGTCTCAATATTGAAAATTCAATGTCCATTGGAAGGTTCAATCTTAATTCTCCTAAAGGCCACTCAAGTAGCCCAAACATAAAGTCCAATAACTTAAAAAGGTGTTTAAAATAAAATAAATTATTATTACCTAATTTTCCTATTATTTTTTCGAAAATAATAAATAAAAGAGGGAAAAAGATTTTCTTTGAATTTTTTTATGGATAGAAGATAAGTATTCTTGGAATACAAGATTATCTCATTATATTCAAGAAATCCTCCACTTGGTTATTTATTAGTGAAATTTTCAAAAAATTATGAATAAATAAGGAAGGAAAGATTTTCTTGATTTTCTTGAAAAGATATTATGGAAGATATGTATTTTTGGAATACAAGAATATCTCATAAATTCAAGAAGATCCAAATCTTGTTTTCCCTACTCCTTATTTTTCAAAAAATTCCATAAAAGAAAGGAGGTAGGATTTTTGTGGAATATTCTAATTATGGAGAAAAGAATATATTGGATATATTCAAAGATTTCTTGGAGATCAAGAAAAAGATTTTCCCATTCTATTCCATAGCAAAAAATCGGCCACCCCTAGCATTATGAATAGGGGATGAATTTTTCATCCCCAAGCAATTTCATGTGTTGGAAAAATTAGAAATCCACAAAGGTGTTGAACGGGATCCATCTTCTCAACGGTTGTCACTCCGAGAGGTTAGTTCACGTAAACTCCTAGCAATTATTTGCATGCGTAGGATTTATGTGACGAATTTGTATGCATGATTTGTTGTTGAATTATTATTTGAATTAATATAGGATTAATTCATGCTAGTAATAATTGTTAGAATTAAATTTGTATTTAAAAATTCATCCCGAATAGATCCGGGCAATCCATTCCCCAACAACTGGTATCAGAGCCACGGTTCCGGGCTCTGAATTTTAGATTGTAATTTAATTCGTTGTTCATTAAATTTGAAATTGGATAGTTGAATTGCTAGATCTTTTTTGCAGGTATACAATTGTCATGGTATTTGATGAATGTTTATTTGTGCATGCATATAAATTGTTGTTTTTAATTCGATTCGTTCGATTTCGTTTTGCCTCGTGAGAAAATCCACGAGTAGATTAGGATTTGTTTGATTTGATCAATGTAATAGACTAGTCTAGATCTAGGTTTATTTATTTTTTGTAAATAAATTATAACCGAATCGAGAACGAAGACGAAGAATTAAAGACGGGTGACCAAGTGCCCGGATGTACGCGAGCCAAAGCACGAGGTGCAAGGTGGTCGTGCATGGGCTGGCCGAGAGGCGCTCGGTGCACACGGGCGCAAGCCCAAGCGTGGGCAAGCGTCGGTGGAACTTGGGCCGGGAGGCGTGCGCGGGCTCGCGCGGATACGTGCACTATCGGACGAGAGTGAGGAGCCGGGCTGGACGCGCACGCACGAACGCATGTGCGGACATGACCGAGGCTGCCGAGCAACGAGAGCGATGTAGGATGGGCGCGCGCGCTGATCTGTGCACCCGCCGAGAGCCACCTAGCGATGGGCGGGGACGGCTGGACTGGACGCGGGCGTGCGCACGGGCGCAAACGGATACGCATTCCGGGTTGTTAGCTACCAAATGTTGGACGTCGTTTCGGACCTAGACGGAGGACATTCTAAAGAAAATATTATGGTCGAGTGGGAGCTTTTCTAGACAAACGGTGAAGGCTATGAAGACGATTTCTCAAGATCAAGACATGATAAAAATTAACCGTGACAATTGAATATATTTGCCAAATGTGCTTAATTTTTTGTTTTGATGTATGCTTTATTTTCCGTGCCTGTTTAATTATGTTTGAATATGCGATGCATGAGAAAATGTTTTAGAAAAATCTCACTTTTGAAAATTACTATGTATGTTTTAAAAATAATTAATTGAATATTTTATTCCTGATAATAAAATTAAATTAATTTTGTCCTCCATGATTTATTTATTTGTGAATTCTTTTGGAGAAATTTCCCACACGGGACGGCCAAAAGATAGCTTTCACATATATGAATTCCAAACGGATGATTGTGGATTATTATTAGTTACGACGATGACCCTCCCCACGAGGCTCGTTCAAAACGAAATAATAATTCTGTATTTAATAATGGTTATTACTTAGGTATAAGATTGATATTCATATACTTCCCCGAAGTCCCTTTTAATCTTATATTGGTCAAGTGGGAGCCAACTATTAATCTGGATATTAAAGGTTTGTAACTATTTTCTTGTTTGTAACCTGCTTGAATGTGTTTAGATAATGACCCACCCCACGTGGCTTATTTAAATTGTTTTGAGATGTTGGCTGATGCATGTTCATATTTTTTTTTAGATTTTAATATGATACATGTGATGGATTGCGCCGGTGAAGGCGGTCCGTCACCCAAGATCGTTATTGGATACCAAACGTACATGTATTAAAATTAAAACCTAAACATGCATCTAGAGCAAGGTTTAGATTCGTTACCCTTGAAGACCGAGATGTTGATTCCACTACAGATCTTCCAGTCTGTCTCCCAGCCTCGTCCAAATGACGAGTAGACAGCAATCTATCGAACGTGGAGAAGGCGCTTGCTGTTTCGTCTCCTCAAACCCTAACTTGCCCGACTGCTGAAATTTCAATTTTGTGTGCTTAGGGTTTTAGACGAAACCAGGCTCCTTTATTTATACTCCTCAAGTTTCGTAGGCCAGACTAGGGATCCGTTAGAAGGTATAGGGTTTGGGCTTCTCACGGACTCAAATACTCTTATGTTCAGCCCATAACATTATTTGGCCCGAGAACATTAATTCATCCCACTAGAGAATTAATGTTGAACTCCCGTCCTATCCCGAATCGAATCAGGGCTTCTATTAGACTTTATAATTCCCCTTTTTAAAGATATCGCACGTCCATTAATTATTAAAACTCCTGACTGCTTTAATTAATTAATATCTATTACCACTCAACCTTGTTGTCGTACGGATTAAATCCACCTGCAGGGTTTAATACGACAATCCTTTATGAGATTCCTCAAGGGGACATCATCATCCTGGATGTCCAGGACACGGTGCCCCAATGACAATAAATAGATATCATGTGAGCGATGTCACTACCCAAAATACGAAGTATGAGAGATCTACCAAGATTCTCACCTATAGTAAATCAAAGCAGTGAACAAGCACCCCACATATCTAAATACCACACTTAGGGTTAAGAATAATAAAAGTCACCAAGACCTCTAGTTCTTCATAACAATCAGAATAGAAGAACATGTCTTATATGTGACCCATTCAATGCGACATAGCGCACTAGTATAAACTAATGGCCAAGACAAGCCACCAACAAGTTTATACTACAACTTAAACCAATAGTTATGTCCAGAACTATCTCAGTTGTGAATATTGTTAATATCTTATAAGGAACTTGACGATGTGATCTTTTGTGTGACTACAAACCCACCACATTGTCTAGAATATAAGATAAGCAGACACATAAGCAATTTATAAGAATGCAATAATGTGAAAAATCATTTATTTCAGATAATAAGGAAATTGAATATACATCCACAAAAGCTCACTAAAAGTTTGCTTTACAGTATACACCAACAACATGTGATCGAATTATGTGATAATTTTTATGTTTGTGCAAATTGTTGTTTATTTCAGTTCAGCATGTCGCAACCTTATAATCCACTGTTCAATATACTTAAAGACAATTTACTTACTGGTGAAAACTTCATTCATTGGAATCGAAAACTTACTATTGTTCTTACCGCACAACATCATAAATAGGTTCTTAGTGTCCCAAAACCTGAAAAGCCAACTGATGAGTCCACGAAAACGGATAAGAAGGATTATGCTTACTGGGAGCGGTCAAATGAGATGGCTAAGTGCACCATGCTGGCTTCTATGTCAGACGTGTTGCAACATCAGCATCAACATTTTGAAACTGTTACAGACATCATGACGAGTCTTAAAGCGATGTTCCAACATCTGAACTGTGTGGCTCGTCAGATCACCATGAGAGACTTTCTATCTATGAAAATGGTGGAGGGAACGCCCGTAAGGGAGCACGTTCTCGAGATGATGGCTCACCTAAATAAGCTTGAGGTGCTTGGCACTGAATATGACATCGAGACCCAGATCGATTTCATACTCCATTTTCTGCCCAAAAGTTTTGAACAATTCAGGCTAAACTATCAAATGAACAAACAAGAGTTCACGTTGCCTGATTTGTTGCAAGTTTTGGTCTCGGCAGATGCGATATTGGGGCAAAAGAGCCAAGCCTTGATGGCAATGTTGGGGAATAAGTTGCACAGATCTATTCAGGGTGAATATTTAAATAAAAATTTAATTCTTATAATTATTACTAGCATGAATTAATCCTATATTAATTCAAATAATAATCCAACAACAAATCATGCATATAATTAATTCACGTAAATCCTACGCCATGCGAATTCTACGAGTTTACGTGAACGTACCTCTTGGGATGGCAACGGTCTGGCTGATTAGACTAACCAAAAGAACTTCCCAAATTATTCCCTTAATCCTTGTTTGACTATCCCATTGGTAGGACACTTGTGAACAATTAACAAAAGGAAAATAAATTATGTTGCACCACCTTTGTGGATTTACTAATTTTTCCAGCACATGGAATTGTACTTGGGAATGAAAGAGTCATCCCCTATTTATAGAGCATAGGTGGTCGAAATTTTGGGTAGAAAATAATGTGGGAAAATCGTTTCTTGATCTCCAAGAAATCTTGAATATATCTCCTATATTCTTTTTCCCATAATTATAATATTCCACAAAATCCCACCTACTCTTTGTTATGGAGTAATTTTCGAAAATTATAGGCAAGATTCCAAGATTTGGATCTTCTTGAATTTATGAGATATTCTTGTATTTCAAGAAATACATATCTTCCATAATATATTTTCAAGAAAATCAAGAAAATCTTTCGTGCCCTTAATTATCCAAAATTTTCGAAATTATCTTCATGAATAACCAAGTGGGAGATTTCTTGAATTTAATGAGATAATCTTGTATTCCAAGAATACATATCTTCATTCCATAAAAAAATTCAAAGAAAATCTTTCTCCCCTTTTATCCATAAATTTCGAATTTTATGAGGAAAAATAAGCAACAATATTTATTTTATTTTAAACACCTTTTTCAGTTATTGGACTATATGTTGGGCTACTCAGGGGGCCTTTAGGAGAATTAAGATTGGACCTTCCAATGGATCTTGAATTATCAATATTGAGCCACAATATTATTCAAGCCCATAAATATTAATTAATCCCACTACATAATTAATATTGCACTATCCATCTTAACCCATATTACAGTCAATATGGCTCCCGATTATTATTTCTCGTGTTTAAGATTATCTAGCCCATTAATTAATTCAAGCCACTGAAATAGCTTTCCATTAATTAATATATTTTGTCCTTGGTCAAGGAACGGTTCAACATTATTATCCATACCGGAAACTAATTCCACTTGCAAGATTTGGTATGATAAAGCTTATGAACCTCCCAAGGGGCAAATCAAACAAGCGTACTTGCACACGATTCTCCGTATTAAATCTTAGCAATCAAATGTGACCAATAATATTGCCCAAGATAAAAAATATTGAATCTCATTGATTCTCTACCCATGATAAGTCAAAGCAATAGTTACCAACCACATGTGATCCTATTTAAGGAACGAAGATTAAGAAATAACGAACCACTGGGGTCTAATTCTTCCTTGTTCAGTTCTGAAGAATTTGTCCTCCTGTAGGTCCTATTCAGTGCATCAGTCATGCACTAGTGTAATCTCTTGGTCAAGACTAGTCAATCTGAGCCTTACACTTCAACCTTTCACGATGGGTTGGTCATTTCCATCTAGGTCATGAATGACGTACTTTTAGTTACAAGGGACTGTTAATTTAATCTTCTGTGATCTGGTATCACTAAATTAACTACAATGTAACACGTACGAATTATTGAACAGTTATGCAGTAAATATATGTAACATTCGATAATATTTAAAGCACTAGTGATAAACAATTTATTTCAGTAAAAAAGTAAAAAGCATACTTTCCAGTATAATCCCAACAGGCAAGTGGTCCCTCTTCGTCTTCTAGGCCAAGAGGAGGAAAGAACAAGAAGAAGGCAAAAGGCCAAAAGAAAGTGAACTCAAGGTGAAGGGAGATGGAGGAGTGAAGAAAACATTTAAGGGGAAATGTTTTAACTGTGGTGAGAAAGGACATTGGAGGTCAGCCTGTTCCAAACCCAAGAGGAATGGAAAGAAAGGTAATTCTCATGCACTAGTTGTTGAAACTTGTTTAGTGGCGTATGCTTCCCATTTGTGGGTAGTGGTTATGGGATCCACTGATCATGTTTGTCTCACTTTACAGTGGTTCAAGCGGACCCAAAAAATTAGTGGGAGTGAGATCCTCATCACACTAAGCGATGCTGCGAGAGTGGCAACTGAAGCAGTGGGAGAAGTGCGGTTGTCTTTTGAAGACAAAGTTTTAATTTTGAGAGATGTTCTTTACATTCCTAGTTTTAGAAAGAATTTGATTTCAGTTTCTAAACTTTTTCTTGATGGATATTCGGTTACTTTTAATAAAGTTGTTACCATTGCTCTAAATAATGAGTTTATCTGTCATGGAACGTTGTCGAATAATCTCTACACAATTAACTATGCACACCACTCACGAAATACATCCTATAACACATCGACTGTTTTGGATAAAAGAAAACGTTCATCAGACGTGAACGAAACACTTCTATGGCATCTGAGACTAGGTCATATTAATCCAAAGAGGATCCAAATGTTGGTTCAAGATGGTTCATTGGAGTCTCTCCGGGTTGAACCATTTCTAACCTGCGAATCATGTTTGGAGGGTAAAATGACCAAGAGGGCATTCGGAGCCAAGGAGAATAGAGTCAAAGAAGTGTTAGAAATCATTCACACCGATGTATGTGGTCCAATGTCAATCAAAACAAGAAGAGCCTATGAGTATTTCGTTACTTTTATCGATGATAACTCAAGATATGGGTACATTTACCTTATGAAGCATAAATTTGAGACCTTCGATAAATTCAAAGAATTTAAGGCTCAAGCAGAGAATCATAGGGAAAAACGTATCAAGTCTCCATGATCTGATCGTGGAGGTGAATACCTCAGCGATGATTTTTTGAACTACTTGTCAGATGAAGGGATTGTATCCCAATTGACTGCACCCGAAACCCCTCAACAAAATGGGGTTGCAGAATGAAGAAACATGACTCTTTTAGAAATGGTCAGGTCAATGATGAGTTATGCGGATCTACCCAAATCGTTTTGGGGTCACATCTTGGAAACAGCTGCTTACATTCTAAACTTGGTGCCATCCAAATCGGTTCCCAAAACCCCTAAAGAGTTGTGGACCGAGAGCAAGCCCATTTAGGACACATGAAAATCTGGGGGTGTCCGGCATACGTGTTAGACAAGGAGGCCGATAAATTGGATCCACGATCAGAGTTAAAGTTGTTTATAGGGTACCCTGAGGGAACGAAAGGGTGCATGTTCTATGGTCCCGAAGATCAAAAGGTGGTAATCAGTACGAACTTTAGATTTTTGGAAGAGGACTATATGAACGACAAAAAGCCCAGAAGTGAGATTACCTTGGATGAGCTAGCCTCAATGCCAACTGTACAAGTCGACATACCAAACGACACACTTACACAATCGGAGCCTCGTCATAGTGGGAGGGTTGTCAGACAGCCCGAGAGATTCCTGGGGATAGGAGAGTCGACGGACTTGGTCCCTAGTGAGAATGAATCAGACCCATGGAATTACAATGGGGCAATCCATGACAAGGATGCGGATTCTTGGCAAATAGCAATGAAAGCCGAGATGGGTTCTATGGATCATAATAAGGTGTGGGAGCTAGTCAAACCACTTAATGGGATCAAACCTATTGGTTGCAAGTGGGTATACAAGAGAAAAAGAGGACCGGACGGGAAGGCAGAGACCTTCAAGGCTAGACTTGTTGTAAAGGGTTACACTCAGAAAGAATGGATCGACTATGAGGAAACCTTTTCGCCTGTAGCTAGGCTTAAGTCCATTTGTATTCTCTTGTCGATAGCTGCGCATCTCAATTTTGAGATCTGGAAAATGGATGTCAAGACAACTTTCCTAAATGGAAGTCTTGAAGAAGATATCTATATGCAACAACCCGAAGGCTTCATTGAAAAAGGCCAAGAACATCTAGTTTGCAAGCTCAAGAAGTCCATCTACGGACTAAAGCAAGCATCGCGTGCTTGGAACCAATGTTTTGATCAGGGTATAAAGTCTTACGGGTGTTGGGGTTATACTGGAAAGTAAGCTTTTACTTTGTATAACTAAACTGAATTTCTGTCTTATTTACTGAAATAAATTATTTATCACTGATGTTTTAAATATCATTGAATGTTACATATATTTACTGCATAACTATTCAATAAATGGTACGTATTACATTGTAGTTAATTTAGTGATACCAAATCACAGAAGATTAAATTAAAAGTCCCTTGTAACTAAAAGTACGTTGTTCACGACTAGATGGAAATGAACAATTCATTGTGAAAGGTTGAAGTGTAAGGCTCAGAATGGCTTGTCTTGACCAAGAGATTACACTAGTGCATGACTGATGCACTGAATAGGACCTACAGGAGGTAAATTCTTCAGCACTGAATTAGGAAGAAATAGACCTCATTAGTTCGTTATTTCTTAATCTTCATCCCTTAAATAGGATCGTGTGTGGTTAGTAATTATTGCTTTGACTTATGACGGGTAGAGGATCAATGAGATTCAATACTTTATATCTTGGGCAATATTATTGGTCACATGCGATTGCTAAGATTTAATACGAAGAATTGTTGGGATATTTTAGTTTTGATGAATTATGCCAAAACATTATCAACTTGTATTTTTGAAGTTAATCTACAGATAACAAGTTAAGGGGGAACGAGAGAACAAATTGAGGGGGAACTCACGAAATCAGAAGAAGATGATCGAGATCAGACGAGGCTGCAGGCGAGACTGATCGAGGTCAGATGAGTCAGATGAGTTCCGGAGTTAACTGATGAGCTGTGCAAAATCAGAAGTGAAGAAAAGCTAAAGCCAGCAAATCAGAAGAGAAGGTTGCAGATCAGAAGATGAGCAGATGAGACTGATCAAGATCAGACGTGATCGAGATCAGATATGAAGATGAGCAGATGAGACTGATCGAGATCAGATGTGATCGAGATCAGATATGATAAACTAATATGCTAACCTGATGTACTGACCTGTTGCTATCTTGATATGTTGATCTGAAGAAGTGTTGATATGATCAGTCGAGCTGATCAGATCAGCCAAATAAGAAATCAGATAGCCTGAGTCAATGTGACCTGAGGGTCAGGATGTCTGAATTCAGAAGAGCTGAACTCAGTAAGCCTGAGTGTCAGTATGCCTGATCAGACAAGGTCTGCTGAAGAGAAGTCTGCTGAATGAAGAAACCTGAAGGCTCAGATAACCTGAAGGCTCAGATAGAACTGAAGATCCTGAGACTCGGAAGATCCTGAAGAATATAGCCGTTAGAATCAGCTGACGTGGACCAATGAGAGGAAGACGACAAGCCTGAAAAAGCTGCAAAAAGCTACAGAATAGGTTGGATTTGAATGTGTCCCCATCCAACGGTAACATTCAAATCCACACTATAAACACAAGTTCTTCCTTCATTATCAAGTGTGGAAAGGTGTGAGAAATGCGTACAGAGCCAAATCATCTAGCGTCTCCACCATAGAACACAGAACAAGAAATACACGCATATATTCAAGAGTGTTCTACCCTAGATCTAAGCACAAATGTCATATCCTAAGCTTAGAGAGATTTCCCCATCCTTAGCATTGAGGCTAAACAAATGTAAGGGAAAATCTCAACCTAGTTGGAAACCAAACAAATCTTTACTTAAACCCAAAAGTTAGGTTAAGTTTGTTACCGCAAGATTTCAGACTAGGGATTCTAGTTTCTGATTTCTGGGATCGGTTGAGTGTGAACTCGGTAAACATCTATAGGCAATCCCGTGAGGGTGATAAGTCCCGTTTGAGTGTGAACTCGATAAACATCTAGCAATCCCGAAAGGGAGGGTAGGCAATCCCGAGAGGGAGATAAGTCTCGTTTAAGTGTGAACTCGGTAAATATCTATAGGCAATCCCGTGAGGGAGATAAGTCCCGTTGGTTAAGTTGGTTAAGTAGGTGCCCCTGTGTTAAGGGAAGAGTGGACGTAGGACGGGTTTCGTCCGAACCACTATAAAATTTTGTGTGTTCTTTACTGTTTTATGTTCTTACTTGTCATATGCATTTGGTTATAAGCAAAACAACACACATGTTCTTAAAACGCGAAAAATTAGGAATCAATCTACCCTCACCCCTGTTTTATATGTATTACATGACATGTATTCTTCCGCAAGCGCAAAATGGGTTTTCGCACACATAAATCGGGACCTTCAAGAATCGTGGGCAAGTACGCTTGTTCGATTTGCCCCCTTGGGAGGTTCATAAGATTTATCATACCAAATCTTGCAAGTGGAATTAGTTTCCGGTATGGATAATAATGTTGAATCGTTCCTTGACCAAGGACAAAAAGATATTAATTAATGGAAAGTTATTTAAGTGGCTTGAATTAATTAATGGGCTAGAAAATCTTAAACACGAGAAATAATAACCGGGAGTCATATTAACAGTAATATGGGTTAAGATGGATAGTGCAATATTAATTATGTAGTGGGATTAATTAATATTTATGGGTTTGAATAATATTGTGGCTCAATATTGGAAATTCAAGATCCATTAGAAGGTCCAATCTTAATTCTCCTAAAGGCCCCTCAAGTAGCCCAAACATAAAGTCCAATAACTGAAAAAGGTGTTTTAAAATAAAATAAATTATTGTTGCCTAATTTTTCTATATTTTTCGAAAATAATAAATAAAAGAGGGAGAAAGATTTTCTTTGAATTTTGTTATGGAATGAAGATAAGTATTCTTGGAATACAAGTTTATCTCATTAAATTCAAGAAATTTCCCACTTGGTTATTTATTTGTGTTTTTCGAAAATATTGAATAAATAAATGAAGGAAAGATTTTCATAATTTTCTTGAAAAGGTATTATGGAAGATATGTATTTTTGGAATACAAGAATATCTAATAAATTCAAGAAGATCCAAATCTTGTTTTCCTTACTCCTTATTTTTTCGAAAATACCATAACAAAAGGAGGTGGGATTTTTGTGGAATATTTTAATTATGGACAAAAGAATATATGAGATATATTCAAGATATCTTGGAAATCAAGGAAAATATTTTCCCATATTATTTTTGCCCAAAAATTCAACCACCACCTCATCTATAAATAGGGGATGAATTTTTCATCCCCAAGCAATTCCATGTGTTGGAAAAATTAGAAATCCACAAAGGTAGTGCAACATAATTTTTTTCTTTCTTTTGTTAAATTCTTCGCGAGTTTCTACCACCGGATTATTGAACAAGGATAAGGGAATACTTGAGAAGGTCTTTTGGTGTGTTCGTGTGAACGAGATCCATCTTCTCAACGGTTGTCACTCCGAGAGGTTAGTTCACGTAAACACGTAGCAATTCCGCATGCGTAGGATTTATGTGAACTGTTTATATGCATTATTTATTGTTGAATTATTATTTGAATTAATATAGGATTAATTCATGCTAGTAATAATTGATAGAATTAAATTTGTATTTAAATATTCATCCCGAATAGAACCGGGCAATTAATTCCCCAACAACTGGTATCAGAGTCTCGGTTTCGGGCTCTGAGTTTTAAATTATAATTTAATTCATTGTCATTAAATTTGAAATTGGATAGTAGAATTGCTAGATCTTTTTTGCAGGTATCCAATTGTCATGGTATTTGATGAATGTTTATATTTATGCATGCATATAAATTGTGGTTTTTTTAATTCGATTCGTTCGAATTCGTTTTGCCTCGTGAGAAAATCCACGAGTAGATTAGTATTTATTTGATTTGTTCAATGTAATAGACTAGTCTAGATCTAGGTTTATTTATTTTGAAAATAAATTGTAATCGGATCGTGAACGAAGATGGAGATGGAGAATTAAAGACGAACGTCCGAGTGCCCGGACGTACGCGAGCCAAGGTGGATCACGCGAGCTAGGCGGATAGGGCATGGCGAGCGCGCTAGGCGGACTGAGCGTCGGGCGCAGCGCGTGCATGGAGCGCACAAGGCGTGCGCCCGGGCAGTGCCGAGCTAGGCGACGGGGTATGGGACCCCGAATGCGAACGCGTCCAGGCGATGCTTCGCGCGCGCAAGGAAGTGGGCGATAGGGCGAGATGGCCGAGCCGGACCGAGGCGTGTGCATAGGCAAACGCGGACTTGCATTCCGGTTCATGAGCTACTCATTTTCCGGATGTCGTCCTAACCCAAGACGGAGGACGTTTTAAAGAACATGTTGAGGAAGAGTGGGAGCTTTTCTAGACGAACGATGAAGGCTATGAAGACGATTTCTCAAGATCAAGACATGACAAAAATTAACCGTGACAATTGGATATATGTGTCCAATGTGTTTAATTTTTGTTTTGATATTTTGCATTATTTTATGCTTATTTAAATTGTGTTTAAATATGCGATGCATGAGAAAATGTTTTGAAAAATCTCACCTTCAAAAATTACTAAGTATGTTTAAATAATTAATCGACAATTTTATTCCGGATAATAAAATTGAATTAATTTTGACCTCCATGATTTATTTATTTGTGGATTCTTTTGGAGAAATTCCCCCCACGGGACGACCAAAAGATAGATTTCACATGAATAAATTCTGAAAGGATCATTGTGGGTTATTATTAGTGGCGACGATGACCCTCCCCACGAGGCTCGTTCAAAATAAAATAATAATTCTGTATTTTATCATGGTTATTACTTAGGTATAAAATTGATATGCATATACTTCCCCGAAGTCCCTGTCAATTTTATATTGGTCAAGTGGGAGCCAACTATTAATTTGGATATTAAAGGTTTGTAACTGTTTTCTTGTTTGTAACCTGCTTGAATGTGTTTAAATAATGACCCACCCCACGTGGCTTATTTAAACTATTTTGAGATGTTGGCTGATGCATGTTCATATTTTTTTTGAGATTTTAATATGATACATGTGATCGAACCTTGTGATATGTTTGTGCTTATACAAATTGTTATTTATTTCAGTTCAGCATGTCACAACCTTTTAATCCACTGTTCAATATACTTAAAGACAAGTTACTTACTGGTGAAAACTTCGTTGATTGGAGTCGTAAACTTACTATTGTCCTCACTGCACAAAGCCATAACTGGGTTCTCACTATACCTAAACCAGAAAAGCCAAATGATGAGTCAACTAAAGCGGGTAAGAAAGAGTATGCTGACTGGGAGCGTTCCAACGAAATCGCAAAGTGTACCATCTTGGCTTCAATGTCAGATGTGTTGCAACACCAACACCAAAACGTTGAGACCGCTGCAGACATCATGATTAGTCTTAAAGCGATGTTTCAACATCAGAATCGTGTGGCTCGTCAGATCACCATGAGGGACTTGCTCTCTATGAAAATGGTGGAGGGAACGCCCGTAAGGGAGCACGTTCTCTAGATGATGGCTCACCGTAACAAGCTTGGCGCTGAATACGACATCGAGACCCAAATCGATTCGTGCTCCACTCTCTGCTGAAAAGTTTTGAACAGTTCAGGCTGAACTACCAAATGAACAATCAGAAGTTCTCGATGCTTGACCTGTTGCAAGCTTTAGTCTCGGCAGAGGCGATATTGGGGCAAAAGAGCCAAGTCTTGGTGGCAAATGGACCTTCTTCTTCTTCTAGGCCAAAGGGTGGTAAGAACAAGAAAAATGATAAAAGCCACAAGTAAGTGAACTCAAGTGTTTCCAAGGGCAAAGAAAAGGTGAAGGGAGGTGGAGGAGTGAGTAAACCAGCTAAGGGGAAGTGCTTCAACTGTGGTGAAAAACGACATTGGAGGTCAGCCTGTTCCAAACCCAAAAGGAATGGAAAGAAAGGTAATTCTCACGCACTTGTTGTTGAAACTTGTTTAGTGGCGTATGCCTCCCATTTATGGGTAGTGGATACGGGATCCACTGATCATGTTTGTTTACTTTACAGGGGTTCAAGCGGACCCGGCAACTTAGTGGGAGTCAGATCCTCATCACACTGAGCGATGCTACGAGAGTGGCAGCTGAAGCTGTGGGAGAAGTGCACCTGTCTTTTGAAGACAGAGTTTTAATTTTAAGAGATGTTCTTTACGTTCCTAGTTTTAGAAAGAATTTAATTTTGGTTTCTAAACTTTACCTTGATGGATATTCGGTTACTTTTTGACAAATTTGTTACCATTTCTCTTTATGAAAATTTATCTGTCATGGAACGTTGTCGAATAATCTCTATACAATTAACTGTGCACACCACTCACGAAATGCATCCTATATAACACATCAACTGTTTTCAATAAAAGAAAACGTTCATCAGACGTGAACGAGACACTTCTTTGGCATATCAGATTGGGACATATTAATCCAAAAAGGATTCAAAGGTTGGTAGAAGATGGTTCATTGGAGTCTCTCCGGGTTGAACCAATCCCAACTTGCGAATCATGTTTGGAGGGTAAAATGACCAAGAAGGCATTCGGAGCTAAGGTGAATAGAGCCAAAGAAGTGTTAGAAATCGTCCACACAGACGTATGTGGTCCAATGTCAATCAAAGCAAGAGGAGGTTATGAGTATTTCATCACTTTTAGAAATCGTCCACACAGACCTTTGACAAATTCAAAGAATTTAAGGCTCAAGTAGAGAATCATAGGGAAAAACGTATCAAGTCTCTACGATCTGATCGTGGAGGCGAGTACCTCAGCGATGAGTTTTTGAACTACTTGTCAGATGAAGGGATTGTATCCCCGCTAACTGCACCCGGAACCCCTCAACAAAACGGGGTTGCAGAGCGAAGAAACAAAACTCTTTTAGAAATGGTTAGATCAATGATGAGTTATGCGAATCCACCCAAGTCGTTCTGGGGTCATGCCTTGGAAACAGCGGCTTATATTCTGAACTTGGTGCCATCCAAATCGGTTCCCAAAACTCCCAAAGAATTGTGGATCGGTATGAAGCCGGGGTTTTGAGACACATGAGAATATGGGTGTGTCCAACCTACGTGTTGGACAAGGAAGCGTAAAATTGGATCCTCGATCGAGAATTAAGGTCATTTATAGGATACCCCGAGGGAACAAAAGGGTGTATGTTCTATGGTCCCGAAGATCAAAGGGTTGTAATAAGCACCCACTTTAGATTTTTGGAAGAAGACTATATGAACGAAAGAAAGCCCAGAAGTGAGATTACCTTAAATGAGCTAAGGGGGCTAACCTCAGTGCCAACTTTACAAGATGACATACCAAATGACACACTTACACAACCGGAACCTCGTCGTAGTGGGAGGGTTGTAAGATAACCCGAGAGATTCATGGGGGTAGGAGAGTCCTCAGACTTAGTCCACGGTCAAGATGAATCAGACCCATGGACTTACGACGAGGCAATCCAAGACAAGGATGTGGTTTCTTGGCAAACAGCAATGGAAGCCGAAATGGGTTCTATGGATCATAACAGAGTGTGGGAGCTAGTCGAACCACTAAATGGGGTCAAACCCATTAGTTGCAAGTGGGTATACAAGAGAAAAAGAGGACAGGATGGGAAGGTGGAATCCTTCAAAGCAACGCTTGTGGTGAAAGGTTATACTCAGAAAGAAAGGATCGACTATGAGGAAACTTTTTCACCTGTAGCAATTCTCAAGTCCATCCGAATTCTCTTGTCGATTGCTGCTCATCTCGACTTTGAAATCTGGCAAATGGATGTCAAGACGGCTTTCCTTAACGGAAGTTTTGAAGAGGAAATCTATATGCAACAACCCCAAGACTTCATTGAAAAAGCCCAAGAACACCTAGTTTGTAAGCTCAAGAAGTCCATTTATGGACTCAAACAAGCATCCAGTGCTTGGAACCAATGTTTTAATCAAGTAATAAAGTCTTATGGGTTTGATCAAAACGAATACGAAAGTAGTGTGTGTTGGGGTTATACTGAAAAGTATGCTTTTACTTTGTATAACCAAACTGAAGTTTCTTATTTATTTACTGAAATAAATTATTTAATCATTGTTGCATTAAATATGAATGAATGTTATATATGTTTATTGCAAACCCGTTCAATAAAGACAGTATGTATTACGTTGTAATTAATTTGGTGATACCCGATCACTGAAGAACAATTTAATAGCCCTCGTAATTAAGTACAAATTCACAGTCCAGATGGAAATGAACGAACCATCATGAACGGTTGAAGTGTGGGACACAGATTGGCCTGTCTTGACCAAGGGATCACACTTGTGCATTTAGGTGCGCTGAATGAGGACCTACAGGAGGACAAATTCTTCGGTACTGAATATATAAGAATTAGACCTCAGTGGTGCGTTGTTTCTTAATCTCCGTCCCTTAAATAGGATCGTGTGAAATTAATAACTATTGCTTTGACTTATGATGGGAAGAGAGTCAATGCGATTCGATACCATGTATCTTGGGCAATATTATTAATTACATGACGAATGCTGACATTTAATACGGAGAATCGCATGCAAGAACGTATTGCTTGATTTGTCCCCTTGGTGGGCTCATATCCTTTATCATGCCAAATCTTGAAAGTGGAAATTTATTTCCGGCATGGATAATAGTGTTGAGCTGTCTTAACTCCAAGGACAAAGATATTAATTAATATAAAGCTTGTTCAGTGACTTAATTAATTAATGGACTAAGATAATCTTAAACGCGGGAAATAATGACCGAGAGCCATGTTATATGTGAAATCATAATATGGGTTAAGATGGATAGTTCAATATTAATTTTATAGTGGAGTAAATTAATATTAATGGACTTGAATAATATTTGGCCCAAAATATTATAGCTTCATAGTCCATTGGAGGTCCAATCTTAATTCTCCTAAAGGCCCCCCAAATAGCCCAAAAATAAAGTTCAATTAATGAGAGAGAGAAGAAAATATTCTTGCTATATTTCCAAGTGTAATTTTCGAAAATCTTGTCTATTAAAGGAAGAAAAGATTGTCTTGATTTTCTTGTAGATATTTTATGGAAAGAGATAATTATTGTAGGAATACATAATTATCCCATAAATTCAAGAAGTCAAATCTTGACTCCTTCTATAGTGTAGATTTCGAAAATATTGGGTAGAAGAGGGGAAAAAAAAATTTATGGAAAATTTAATTAATGAGAAAAGAATATAGGAGATATATTCAAGATTTCTTGGAGATCAAGAAAAGATTTTCTTCCTTATTTTCTTAGCCCTAATTAAAATTATTCGTTCAAATCTTCCCACCGGATAACGTTTGTAGACTTTGGGGATATAATTGGGAAGGCTCTTGGGTTGATTCATCCGTTTGATTCTTCAAGAGGTTAGTAATTCCGTAACTCCTAGTTCCGCATTTTTAGGATTTATGTGAATTATGTGTACGCATGTTGTTTATTATTATGTTGAATTGATTTAGGATTAATTCATGTTAGTAATTAACTGTTTAATTTAAATATGTATTTAAATAATCACCTCAAATAGATCCGGGCACCCCGATTTTCCCAACAACTAGTTTCAGAGCTCTGGTTTCGAGCTCTGATTTTTTAAATAGTTATTTAAATTATTGGACATTAAATTGAAATTGGATAGTAGAATTGGTAGATCTGTTTTGCAGGTATCCAATTGTCATGGTATTTAATGTGTTTATTTTCATGCGTATGAATGAATGGTTTTTAATTCGACTCGTTCGGATTTGTTTTTCTCGTGAGAAAATCCACCAGTAGATTAGGCTATTTGATTTGTTCAGTGTAATAGACTAGCCTAGATTTAAGGTATTTATTTTTCGTTAAATAAATTGTAATCTAATCAAAGATGGAGGCGAATTAAAGACGGATCCGGAACCATACGTGGGCGACGTGTGCTGCGCGAAATGTGCCAAGGGAGGCACGCGCGCGGCGCGGACGACGTCGCATGCAGGGGCCTAGGCCCTAGGCGCTAAGGCGGGATCAGCCCAGGCGGATGCACGCGGGCATAGGCGCGCGGACGAGGTGATGCGGGCGCGCGGACAGGAGCTCAAGCGCGCCGGGCGGACAAGGCTGCCGAGGCTTGCCGAGGCTGCTGGTGCTGCCGAGAGCCATGATACACGGGCGACGTGAGCTGCACCCTAGGTGCATAGGCACGGACGCCCGGCCAAGCGGCCGGCTGGATGCGGCGATGACCCTCCCACGAGGCGATGACCCTCCCACGAGGCTCGATCAAAATGAAGTAATAATTCTGTATTTAATCATGGTTATTACTTTGGTATAAAATTGATATTTATATACTTCTCTGAAGTCCCTGTCAATTTTATATTGGTCAAGTGGGAGCCGACTATTAATTTTCTTTAAAAATTAAAGGTTTGTAACTGTTCTTGTTTGTAACCTGCTTGAATGTGATTTAAATGATGACCCTCCCACGAGGCTCATTTAAATCTGTTTTGAGATGTTGGCTGATGCATGTTCATATTTTTTTGAGATTTTAATATGAATCATGTGATCGAATTATGTGATTTAATTTTGTGTTGATCCGGACATTGACACAAGATGTATGTTTATTCAGTTCAGTATGTCGTAACCCTTTAATCCACTGTTCAATATACTGAAAGAAAACCAACTCATCGGAGAAAACTTTGTTGATTGGAAATGAAAAATTATAATTGTCCTTACTGCACAAGAGCACAAGTGGATTCTTCATACCAAAAATTCAAATGAGCCAACTTACAAGTCGAAAGTGCGGGGCTCATCAGATCACCATGCGAGAGATGTTGTCGTTGAAAATGGTGGAGGACAACCCCGTAAGGGATTTCGTCCTCAAAAAATTAATGGCCCATCTGAACAAACTTGAGGATCTGGGTGCAGATTATGATCTAGGACCCAGATCAAATTGCTACTCCACTCTCTGCCCAAAAGTTTTTGAGCATTTTGGCTTCGCTAGCTGATTTGTTGCAAGCTTTGGTCGCGGCAGAGACGTTGATGGGGCACAAAAACTCAAGCCTTGACGGCAAGTGGTCCATCTTCATCTTCTAGGTCAAGGGAAGGTAAAAAGAAGAGGACCAAAAGCTATAAGCAATCAAACTCAACTGTTGCCAAGGACAATGGTAAGATGAGGGATGCTGGTAGTGTCAATGAAATCTAGAGGGCAAGTGCTTCAACTTTGGTAAAGGAAAATGGAGGTTGGCATGTTCCAATCCCAAAAGGAATGGAAAGAAAGGTAATTCTCACACATTAGTTGTTGAAACCTGTTTGGCATCGTACACTTGTCATTCGTGGGTAGTTGATACAGAATCCACTGATCATGTTTGCTTCACGACAACTTAGTGGGAGTGAAATCCTCATCACGCTAGGCGATGCTACAAGAGTGGCAGCTGAAGCAGTGGGAGACGTGCACCTGTCTTTTGGAGACAAGAAGATAATTTTAAGAGATGTTCTTTATGTTCCTGTTTTTCGAAAAAACCTTATTTCTATTTCTAAACTCTTTATCGATTGATATTTTGTTCGTTTTAATAAGAATGTTACTGTTTTTCGTAACGATGTGATTATCTGTCGTGGAACTTTAAGGAACAATCTCTATATTATTAACTGTGCACATCACTCACAAAATGCATCCTATAACACATCTACTATTTCTTGTAAACGAAAGCGCTCGGTTGACGTGAACGAGACACTTCTTTGGCACCTAAGATTAAGTCATATTAACCCGAAAAGGATTCAAAGGTTGGTGAAAGATGGTTCTTTGGGGGTCTCTCCAAATTGAGCCATTTCCGACTTGCGAATCGTGCTTGGAAGGTAAAATGACCAAGAGGGCATTTGGAGCCAAGGGGCTTAGAGCTAAAGAAGTGTTAGAAATCATTCACACCGATGTGTGTGGTCCAATGCAAATCAAATCTAGAGGTGGCTACGAGTATTTCGTTACTTTTATCGATGATTACTCACGCTACGAATACATTTTCCTAATGAAGCATAAATCTGAGACCTTTGATAAATTCAAAGAATTTAAGGCTCAAGCAGAGAATCATAAGGGAAAAAGTATCAAGTTTCTACGATCTGATCGTGGAGGCGAATACCTCAGCGATGAATTTCCGAACTACCTATCGAAAGTGGGGATTGCATCCCAGTTGAATGCACCCGTTACCCCTCAACAAAACGGGGTTGCAGAGCGAAGGAATAGAACGCTTTTAGAAATGATAAGGTCAATGATGAGTTATGCAGATTTACCGAAATTGTTATGGGGTTACGCATTAGAAACATTGGCTTATATTCTGAACCTAGTGCCATCCAAATCGGTACCTAAAACCCTGAGAGAATTGTGGACGGGGCGCAAGCCCAGTTTCGGACACATCAGGATCTGGGGGTGTCCGGCATACGTGCTAGACAAGGAAGCCGGTAAATTGGATGCACGTTCGGAATTAAGGATGTTCATAGGGGTACCCCGAAGGAACTAAAGGATGTATGTTCTATGGTCCCGAAGATCAAAATGTGGTGATCAGTACCTACTTTAGATTTTTGGAAGAAGACTATATGAACAGTCGAAAGCCTAGAAGTGAAATTACCTTAGAAGAACTTAGTGGGCCAACTGTACAAAATGATATACCAAACTTCACACCTACATAATCTGAACCTCGTCGTAGTGGGAGGGTTATCAGACAACCCGAGAGATTCTTGGGGATAGGAGAGTCTTTGGACTTGATCTCCGCAGAAGAGTCAGCTCCATGGTCCTACAACGAGGCAATCCGAGACAAAGATGCTCAATCATGGCAAACAGCAATGGAAGCCGAGATGGATTCAATGGATCACAACAAGGTGTGGGAGCTAGTCGAACCACTTGATGGGGTAAAACCCATCGGATGCAAGTGGGTATACAAGAGAAAAAGGGGACCGGACGGAAGGGTTGAAACCTTCAAAGCAAGACTTGTGGCGAAAGGGTACACTCATAAAGAAGGGATCGATTATGAGGAAACCTTTTCACCCGTAGCCATGCTCAAGTCCATCCGCATTCTCTTGTCGATTGATGCGCATCTAGATTTTGAGGTCTGGCAAATGGACGTCAAGACAACTTTCCTAAATGGAAATCTTGATGAAGAAATCTATATGCAACAACCCGAAGGCTTCATTGAAAAAGGCCAAGAGCATCTGGTTTGCAAGCTCAGGAAGTCCATTTATGGACTGAAGCAAGCATCCCGAGCTTGGAATCAGTGTTTTGATCAAGTTATAAAATCCTACGGATTCGATCAAAACGAATTTGAAAGTTGTGTCTATAAAAAGCGTGACAGAACTGCATTGGTATTTTTGGTACTATACGTGGACGACATTCTGCTCATGGGAAACGATGTAAAGGTGTTATCAAACGTAAGGGCATGACTGTCAAAATAGTTCGATATGAAGGACTTAGGGGAAGCCGGTCACATCCTAGGGATCAAGATCACTCGAGATCGCAGGAAAAGAATGATCGGGCTTTCGCAAGCCTCATACATATATACTATTTTTAAGCTCTTCAGCATGCAGGATTCCAAGAAAGGCTTTGTGCCCTACAGACACGGAATCCATCTATCCAAAGAGATGTGTCCCAAGACACAGAAAGAGATAGATGACATGAAGGGCATCCCTTATGCTTCGGCTGTGGGAAGCCTCATGTATGCAATGCTATGTACGAGACCGGATATCTGCTTTGTCGTAGGCATGGTGGCAAGATATCAAAGTAACCCTGGGAAAGAGCATTAGACTACAGTAAAGAACATTCTGAAGTACCTGAAAAGGACACGGGACAGAATGTTGGTTTACAAGTCAGATAGTCTGATCCCCATCGGTTACACGAACTCGAATTTCTAATCAAATATTGACTCCAGAAAGTCTACCTTGGGTAGTGTGTTCTGGATGGGGGGAGGAGCCATGACATGGAGAAGCATAAAGCAGAAATGCATCGCTGGTTCTACCATGGAAGCCGAGTCTGCTTTTGAAGCAGCGAAGGAAGCGGTTTGGCTCAAGAACTTCCTGGTGGACTTGGACGTGGTCCCAAATTTGCCCAGCAAAATCACGGTCTACTGTGATAACGCCGGAGCAGTTGCAAATTTAAGGGAACTGAGAGACCACAAAGCCAACAAACACATTGAAAGAAAATACCATCTCATACGAGAAATCGTTAAGAGAGGAGACATTGAGGTGGTTAAGATTGCATCGGAAGACAACCTAGCAGATCCATTCACAAAGGGTCTACCTCAGAGTACATTCGAGAGACATGTTGAAGGAATGGGTGTCAAGGACGTTGCCAATCTGCTTTGAGTATAAGTGGGATAAATATTATTAGGTTTGTGTAGGGTGACATTAGATGTCACATAGAACACGAGACATGCTGTAGTATACTTAAAAGCAGACTTTGAGTATAAGTGGGAGATTGTTGGGGCTATACTGAAAAGTATGCTTTTACTTTGTATAACCAAACTGAAGTTTTTTTATTTATTTACTGAAATAAATTATTTAATCAATGTTGCATTAAATATGAATGAATGTTATATATGTTTATTACAAACCCTTTCAATAAAGACAATACGTATTACGTTGTAGTTAATTTGGTGATACCCGATCACTGAAGATCAAATTAACAGCCCTCGTAATTAAGTACAAATTCACAACCCAGATGGAAATGAACGAACCATCATGAACGGTTGAAGTGTGAGACCCAGATTGGCTTGTCTTGACCAAGGGGATCAAACTAGCGCATTTAGGTGCGCTGAATGAGGACCTACAGGAGGACAAACTCTTCGGTACTGAATATACAAGAATTAGACCTCAGTGGTGTGTTGTTTCTTAATCTCCGTCCCTTAAATAAGATCGTGTGAAATTAATAACTATTGCTTTGACTTATGATGGGAAGAGAGTCAATGTGATTCGATACCTTATATCTTGGGCAATATTATTAATTACATGACGATTGCTGACATTTAATATGGAGAATCGCGTGCAAGTACGTCTTGCTTGATTTGTCCCCTTGTTGGGCTCATATCCTTTATCATGTCAAATCTTGCAAGTGGAAATTTATTTCCGGCATGGATAATAATGTTGAGCTGTCTTTACTCCAAGGACAAAGATATTAATTAATATAAAGCTTGTTCAGTGGCTTAATTAATTAATGGACTAAGATAATCTTAAACGTGGGAAATAATGATCGGGAGCCATGTTATATGTGAAATTGTAATATGGGTTAAGATGGATAGTTCAATATTAATTTTATAGTGGAGTAAATTAATATTAATGGACTTGAATAATATTTGGCCCAAAATAGTATAGCTTCATAGTCCATTGGAGGTCCAATCTTAATTCTCCTAAAGGCCCCCCAAATAGCCCAAAAATAAAGTCTAATTAATGATAGAGAGAAGAAAATATTCTTGCTATATTTCCAAGTGTAATTTTCGAAAATCTTGTCTATTAAAGGAAGAAAAGATTGTCTTGATTTTCTTGTAGATATTTTATGGAAAGAGATAATTATTGTAGGAATACATAATTATCCCATAAATTCAAGAAGTCAAATCTTGACTCCTTTTATAGTGTAGATTTCGAAAATATTAGGTAGAAGAGGGGGAAGAGATTTTTATGAAAAATTTAATTAAGGAGAAAAGAATATAGGAGATATATTCAAGATTTCTTGGAGATCAAGAAAAGATTTTCTTCCTTATTTTCCTAGCCCTAAATTTCGCCCCCCTCCTCCCTATTTATAGGGGATGAGCTCTTCATTCCCAAGTGCAATACCATGTGTTGGAAATATTAAAAATCCACAAAGGTGGTAGCAAAATATTTAATTTCTCTCCTATTAAAATCGTTCGTTGAAATCTTCCCACCGGATAGCGTTTGTGGACTTTGGGGATATATTTGGGAAGTCTCTTGGGTTGATTCATCCGTTTGATTCTTCAAGAGGTTAGTAATTTCTTAACTCCTAGTTCCGCATGTTTAGGATTTTCGTGAATTATGTGTACGCATGTTGTTTATTATTATGTTGAATTGATTTAGGATTAATTCATGTTAGTAATTAACTGTTTAATTTAAATATGTATTTAAATAATCACCTCGAATAGATCCGGGCACCCCGATTTTCCCAACAGTGTGTACAAGAAGTGTGTCGGAACTGCATTGGTATTCTTAGTACTATACGTAGACGACATTCTGCTCATCGAGGATGATGTAAAGGTGTTGTCAGACGTAAGGGCATGGCTTTCAAAACAGTTTGATATGAAGGACTTAAGGGAAGTCGGGCACATTCTTGGGATCAAGATCACTCGAGATCGCAAGAAAATGATGATAGGCTTATCACAAGCTTCATATATAGACATTGTCTTGAAGCGATTCAGCATGCAGGATTCCAAGAAAGGCTTTGTACCTTTCAGACATGGAATCCATCTATCCAAGGAAATGTGCCCTAAGACACAAAAGGAGATAGATGACATGAAAGACATTCCTTATGCTTCGACTGTCGGAAGCCTTATGTATGCAAAGCTGTGCACGAGACCAGATATCTGCTTTACCGTTGGCATGGTGGCAAGATATCAAAGTAATCCGGGAAAAGAGCATTGGACGGTAGTTAAGAACATTCTGAAGTATCTTAAAAGAACTCGAGATAGAATGTTAGTTTATCAGTCAGATAGTCTAATCCCCATCGGTTACACGGACTTGGATTTCCAATCAGACTTAGATTCCAGAAAATCTACCTCCGGTAGTGTGTTTTGCATGGGGGGAGCCATGACATGGAGAAGTGTTAAGTAGAAATGCATCGCCGATTCTACCATGGAAGCCGAATACGTAGCTGCTTGCGAGGCAGCGAAAGAGGCAGTTTGACTCCAGAACTTCCTAGTGGACTTGGATGTAGTTCCGAAGTTGCCCAGAACAATCATTGTTTACTGTGATAATGCCGGAGCAATTGCAAATTCAAGGGAACCAAGAGCCCACAAGACCAGCAAACACGTTGAAAGGAAATACCATCTTATACGAGAAATCGTTAAGAGAGGAGATATAGAGGTGGCAAAGATCGCGTCAGAAGACAACCTAGCAGATCCATTCACAAAGGGTCTGCCTCAGAACACATTCGAGAGACATGTGGAAGGAATGGGTGTCAAGACCCTTGCTAATCTACTTTGAGTATAAATGGGAGATATCATTAGGTTGGTGTAGGTGACATTAGATGTCACGCATTAGGAACTACACGAGATATGTTGTAGTATACTTAAAAGCAGACTTTGAGTATAAGTGAGAGATTGTTGGGGTTATACTGGAAAGTATGTTTTTACTTTGTATAACCAAACTGAATTTCTGTCTTATTTACTGAAATAAATTATTTATCACTGATGCTTTAAATATCATTGAATGTTACATATATTTACTGCATAACTGTTCAATAAATAGTACGTGTTACATTGTAGTTAATTTAGTGATACCAGATCACAAAAGATTAAATTAACAGTCCCTTGTAACTAAGTGCAAAAAGATTTTACCCAAGCAATTCCATGTGTTGGAAAAATTAGAAATCCACAAAGGTGGTGCAACATAATTTTTTTCCTTTTGTTAAATTGTTCGCGAGTTCCTACCACCGGATTGTTGAACAAGGATAAGGGAATACTTGAGAAGGTCTTTTTGTGTGTTCGTGTGAACGGGATCCATCTTCTCAACTGTTGTCACTCCGAGAGGTTAGTTCACGTAAATCCGTAGCAATTCCGCATGTGTAGGATTTATGTGAACTGTTTATATGCATGATTTGTTGTTGAATTATTATTTGAATTAATATAGGATTAATTCATGCTAGTAATAATTGTTAGAGTTAAATTTATATTTAAATATTCATCCTGAATAGATCTGGACAATTAATTCCCCAACAACGGGTTCGATCAAAATGAGTTCGAAATTTGTGTGTATAGAAAGCGTGTTGGAACTGCATTGATATTCTTAGTACTATACGTAGACGATATTCTGCTCATCGGAGACGATGTAAAGGTTTTGTCGGACGTAAGGGCATGACTGTCAAAATATTTTGATATGAAGGACTTAGGGAAAGCCGGTCACATCCTTGCGATCAAGATCACTCGAGATCGTAAGAAAAGGATGATAGGCTTATCGCAAGCTTCATACATAGAAACTGTCTTGAAGCGATTCAGCATGCAAGATTCCAAGAAGGGCTTTATACCTTCAGACATGGAATACATCTATCCAAAGAAATGTGCCCGAAGACGCAAAGGGAGATAGATGACATGAAAGGTGTTCCTTATGCTTCGGCTGTCGGAAGCCTCATGTATATTATGCTGTGCACGAGGCTAGATATCTGCTTTGCCGTTGGCATGGTAGCAAGTTATCAGAGTAATCCGGGGAAAGAACATTGGACTGCAGTTAAAAACATTCTGAAGTATCTGAAGAGAACTCGCGATAGAATGTTTATTTATCAGTCAGACAGTCTGATTCCCATAGGATACACCGAATCGGATTTCCAATCAGACCTAGATTCTAGAAAATCTACCTCGGGTAGTGTGTTTTACATGGGGGGAGGAGTCATAACATGGAGAAGCGTTAAGCAGAAATGAATAGTAGATTCTACCATGGAAGCCGAGTATGTAGCTGCTTGTGAAGCAGCGAAGGAAGCGGTTTGACTCAAGAACTTCCTAGTGAACTTGGACGTAGTTCCGAATTTTCCTTGAACCATCACGGTCTATTGTGATAATGCCGGAGCAGTTGCAAATTCAAGGGAACCAAGAGCCCACAAGGCCAGCAAACACGTTGAAAAGAAATATCATCTTATACGAGAAATTGTTAAGAGATGAGATATAGAGGTGGCAAGGATCGCGTCAGAGGACAACCTAGCAGATCCGTTCACAAAGGGTCTGGCTCAGAATACATTCGAGAGACATGTGGAAGGAATGAGTGTCAAGACCGTTGCCAATCTTCTTTGAGTATAAGTCGGTGAGATATTATTAGGTTCGTGTATGTGACATTAGATGTCACGTAGATTCTACACGAGACGTGTTGTATTATACTTAAAAGCAGACTTTGAGTATAAGTGGGAGATTTTTGGGGTTATATTGGAAAGTATGCTTTTACTTTGTATAACCAGACTTAATTTATGTCTTATTTGCTGAAATAAATTATTTATCACGGATGCTTTAAATATAATTGAATGTTACATATATTTACTGCATAACTATTTAATAATTAGTATGTGTTACATTGTAGTTAATTTAGTGATACCAGATCACATAAGATTAAATTAACAGTCCCTTGTAACTAAAAGTACAAAATTCACAACCCAGATGGAAATGAACAATCCATCGTGAAATGTTGAAGTGTAAGACTCATATTGGCTTATCTTGACCAAGAGATTGCACTAGTGCATTATGATGCACTGAATAGGACCTACATGAGGATAAATTATTCAGTATTGAATATAGAATAATTAGACCTCAGTGGTTCATTATTTCTTAATCTCCGTCCCTTAAATAGGATTATGTGGAATTAATAACCATTGCTTTGACTTATTATGGGAAGAGAATCAAGGAGATTCAATATATTATATCTTGGGCAATATTATTGGTTAAACGACGATTGCTAAGATTTAATATGGAGAAACGTGTGCAAGTGCGCCTTGTTTGATTTGTCCCCTTGGGAGGCTCGGAAGTTTTATCATACCAAATCTTGCAAGTAGAATTAGTTTCCGGTATGGATAATAATGTTGAGTCGTTCCTTGACCAAGGAAAAAGATGTTAATTAAAATGTAGCTATTTCAGTGGCCTAAATTAATTAATGGACTGGATAATCTTAAACACGGGAAATAATAACCGGGAGGCATATTAACATTAATATGAGTTAAGATGGATAGTGCAATATTAATTATGTAGTGGGATTAATTAATATTTATGGGCTTGAATAATATTGTGGCTCAATATTGAAAATTCAAGGTCCATTGGAAGGTCCAATCTTAATTCTCCTAAAGGCCCCTCAAGTAGCCCAAACATAAAGTCCAATAACTGAAAAAAGGTATTTAAAATAAAATAAATTATTGTTGCCTAATTTTCCTATTATTTTTTTCGAAAATAATAAATAAAAGAGGGAGAAAGATTTTCTTTGAATTTTGTCATGGAATGAAGATAAGTATTCTTGGAATACAAGATTATCTCATTAAATTCAAGAAATCTCCCACTTGGTTTTCTATTAGTGAAATTTTCGAAAATTATGAATAAATAAGGAAGGAAAGATTTTCTTGAAAAGATATTATGGAAGATATGTATTTTTGGAATACAAGAATATCTCATAAATTCAAGAAGATCCAAATCTTTTTTTCACTACTCCTTATTTTTTGAAAACTCCATAAAAGAAAGGAGGTGGGATTTTTGTGGAATATTTTAATTATGGAGAAAAAATATAATGGATATATTCAAGATTTCTTGGAGATCAAGAAAAACATTTTCACATCCTATTCCATAGCAAAATATCGGCCACCCCTAGCATTATAAATAGGGGATGAATTTTTCATCCCCAAGCAATTTCATGTGTTGGAAAAATTAGAAATCCACAAAGGTGGTGCAACATAATTTTATTTTTCCCTTTAGTTAATTGTTCGCGAGCATCCTACCACCGGATTGTTGGAGAAGGACAGGGAATACTTGAGAAGGTCTTTTGGTGTGTTCGTGTGAACAAGATCCATCTTCTCAACGGTTGTCACTCCGAGAGGTTAGTTCACGTAAACTGCTAGCAATTCCGCATGCGTAGGATTTATATGACGAATTTGTATGCATGATTTGTTATTGAATTATTATTTGAATTAATATAGGATTAATTCATGCTAGTAATAATTTTTAGAATTAAATTTGTATTTAAATATTCATCCCGAATAGATCCGGACAATCCATTCCCCAACATTGTTTTAATGGAAGACATCAGCAGAGTCTCAAGTTGTGCTAAGAAATCTTGAATCAGACAACTCAAGGTAGTCTGATCAACTCGGACTGATCAGATCAACTCATCTCAGTTAGCTCATAAAGATTATTCATCAAGTCATACACAAGATCAGACAGGAGGAATTAGAAGAAAATCGATCTGACAAGCGTCGAATATGTGTACTTGTCAACCAACAAGAGATCGACACGTATGTACTTGATTGACAAAGTGAAGTATGGAGTCTCAGGGTCAAACGACTAGAATGGATAAAATTGCATGCTTATAGCATGGTCATCCTTGAAAACATCACTTCATATCTGCAACCTGCCTAAAATAGGTTGAGATTTAAATTGCTCTCCAACGGCTCTTTGATCTCAAGCTCTATAAATATGAGATAACTCCTTTAGAGTTAACTACAGAAATTATTAAGTATTCAAAGCTCTCAAGCATTTCCGCAAGAACACTAAAAAACTCAAGCATACCTTCATGTGCTCTTCTCATATCCATCTTAGCAGAATTATCCTTCATAGCTTTAGGCTAACCACTTGTTAGGGATAATTCCTAGTTGAAAAATAAAACAAATCTTCCCAAACAGATCATGTTAGGTTAGTTTGTTA
Organism: Stenogyne calaminthoides; assembly: GCA_037126765.1. Classification (NCBI taxonomy): domain Eukaryota; kingdom Viridiplantae; phylum Streptophyta; class Magnoliopsida; order Lamiales; family Lamiaceae; genus Stenogyne; species Stenogyne calaminthoides. The sequence goes on from JBBCBC010000013.1 coordinate 22,869,152, forward strand.
GCTAGTTTGTAAGTTAGAAGTTCTAGCTGACATTCTGGGATAGAGTGAGAACTTAGTAAATGTTGATGTTGTCAGCGATGTTACAACATTGGTTACAACATCAGTATTCGTCCTTTTTTCTTAACCACTAACACTTTTATGTTCAATGTTGTCTTTTATGTTGTTGACTGCAGTTTGACGATCTAGGTTGTTCTGCAAGATTCCAGAAGGTTTCACAAGCTTCAAGAATCGAGTAGAAGGGACTAGATCATGCTGTTGTTTTCAGAAGATTAGAGAAGACCCACTAACTGGGGCAGTTACAAAGATCATGGGATAGTGGATGCAAGAGTTTCTAAATCCTTCAAGTAGGCTCTAGTAAAGCTACACGAAGTCTATAAATAGAAGACCTTGATGTTCATATCAAGTGCCAAACATTGCCATTAATCGCAACCAGAGTGCATGAGTGCGTGAGTGCAACCAGAGTGATAGGGTCGTTGCTGTGGAGTTATTTTACCATAGAGAGTAATTGTAGGGTTTACAATACCTCGAGTTGGTGCTAGATTTATTTTGTGTGGAATGTTAGTCTTGGTGTTAGATAGTTTCATACACATAGAACAGATCACATTTGGTAGTAAGAGATACACTTAGCCTTTAGATCATATGCTTGATCTTGTTTCAAGAGGATTCGATTTATAAACCTCTTTGTATTCATTATTTTGATAAATACTGATTTCGGCCATAAGGCATCACAATCTATATTGATATAGATTGTGCAAAGTCTTATTAATTTCGTGTGTTGTATTTCTGAGTCTTCCGTTGTTTCTGTCTTTTGAATATTATTTGAGTGTTACAACATTCAATGTAACATTACTCTGATTTTACTAAATACAACCCCTTGTAACACCCTTTCAGTAAACATCTGTTTGTACTGTGTAGTTTAACACTATAAACTAAGGTGGTTGTTAGTAAGTCCCATGCTGTTATGGAGGAGTGGACGTAGGAGAAGTTCTACGCGCCACTATAAAAATTATTTGTTGTTGACTTGCTTTACATTTGTACTGCACTTTATAAAACAACATGCATAAAACTTAAGTAGTGATCAGACTAGACAACAAGTCTACTGATCAGATCAGCCAGGTCATCTGCCTGCTGATTTGGTTAAAACCGTATGAGCTCTCTGAAAAGAGGCTTCTGCCTGCGGCAAGAACAAGCTAATTAGAGTGTTCCATATTTATCGTGAAGGAAATGAATCGACGGATCTGATTGCTAAATTACATGACAATAATGTTTGGTTGGGGTCCTGTCCAACCTTCATTGAACCATTTTTGTTTAAGGATACTATTTTGAACACATAAAATAAAAAAAAGTAGGATAATAAGTAGAAATTTGAAAAATAATTTAATAAAATAATTAAATGTGTACAACCCCGTGTAACACCCTTTCAGTAAACATCTGTTTGTACTGTGTAGTCTAACACTATAAACTAAGGTGGTTGTTAGTAAGTCCCATGCTGTTATGGAGGAGTGGACGTAGGAGAAGTTCTACGAGCCACTATAAAAATTATTTGTTGTTGACTTGCTTTACATTTGTACTGCACTTTATAAAACAACATGCATAAAACTTAAGTAGTGATCGAGACTGCATAACAAGTCTATCGATCGGATCACCAAAGTCATCTCTCACGATTTGGTTAAAACCGTATGAGCTCTCTGAAAAGGGGCTTCTGCCTGCGGCAAGAACAAGCTAATTAGAGTGTTCCATATTTATCGTGAAGGAAATGAATCGACGGATCTGATTGCTAAATTACATGACAATAATGTTTGGTTGGGGTCCTGTCCAACCTTCATTGAACCATTTTTGTTTAAGGATACTATTTTGAACACATAAAATAAAAAAAAGTAGGATAATAAGTAGAAATTTGAAAAATAATTTAATAAAATAATTAAATGAATTAAATTGTGTGTATATGAAAAACTTTAATTAACAAGACAAACAAAAGTTAAAAGTAGCACCAATTTAGAAGGCATCCACCAAGTCAATCAATCAATCAATCCTATAAGTCACCCCACCACAACACCACTTGTTCTCAACTTAGTCATTCTTCTCTATTCTCTATTCTCTATTCCTTCCTCCTATACTCTCTCATCTCTCTCTCTCTAAAATACGCAATGAATGGGCAACATGATGAAGGTCAATTTGTGATAGAAGCGCCAGATGCGGAATCGATTGCTAAATCTATGAAGCTCCCGTCGGTTGTGCAGCTCCTCCCCCACCTTGTACCCCGTGCCCAGTCCTTAGCTCGACCCCCCATCTCCAACTACCAGGTCGGCGCCATCGGCCTTGGCTCCGACGGCCGCATATTTGTGGGCGTCAATCTCGAATTCCCCGGATTGCCCCTCCACCACTCCGTACACGCGGAGCAGTTTCTCCTAACCAACCTCGCCCTCCACCGATGCCCCCGCCTCCTATCCCTCGCCGTCTCCGCCGCCCCCTGCGGCCACTGCCGCCAGTTCTTCCAGGAGCTCCGCCACTCCTCCTCCCTGCAGATCCTCCTCACCGATCAACCCAATTCCGATTTTAAGCCTTTATCCCAATTTTTACCCAATCCCTTCGGCCCACACGATTTGCTCGATCAAGAGACGCCCCTTTTGCTTGAGAAGCACGACAATGGGTTGGATCTATTGCTACTCAATTCCGATGATGGTGAAACGACGTGGTTTGTTATGAGGGATGCAGCGTTGGAAGCTGCAAATAGTGCTCATGCTCCCTACAGTGGCTGCCCATCAGGCGTGGCATTGATGGACTCACAAGGAAAGATCTATAAGGGCTCTTATCTTGAGTCTGCCGCTTATAATCCCAGCCTTCCCCCTCTTCAGGCCGCACTCGTCGCCTACGTCGCCGGAGGCGGCGCCGCCTACGATGGGATTGTCGCCGCCGCACTTGTCGAGATGGAAGCCTCCAAGGTCACCCAACAGGATACTGCTAGGATGCTCTTGAACCGAATTTCCCCCAACTCCAAATTTCGGGTGTATTACTGTAAGTTGGGTGGAATTGCAAAATGTTGATATTATAAACATCAACCAATAACGAATATTTGCTTGTGAATTTGCAAAAGATGCATTATCTCAAATGATTTGGGATCATTTTGTAATTCTAGACAATAGACACAGCATGTTTGTGTCTGCATTGCATAATAAAGGCAGATTTGAGATAGTGCTATCCTTTCAGATTCAGATCAACATCATAACACAAAATTTTAACAAATTGAGCTTAATTACTTTGTCCCCATGATTCAGTTACATTAATTGTTTTCTTTTTTCATTGATTGGAGAAAAACATGTTAAATGGGGCTTATAATTACTTTGTTCCCATGATTTGTCTTCTTAAACAAGTGGATGAACTGTTTAATCTTTCGTTGGAATTCAAATCTTTTTCAATGTCTGTTTTATATATTCAGATTAAATTGAATGGAAAAAGTTTCTCACCTTTTCGCCTAACAGAGTAGCAATAATGTGAATCACTTATTTGCTTAATGTAGCACATTTATAGAATTCGAGTCTCTCTGACATACACTCACATGATGTAGATACACCGGGTGGGGTACTGCATAAAATTTGATAATCTTTGATTTTTTGCAGTAGAATATATTTCTAGAGCTTGTATTGTTGTGCACTTCTCTCTGTGACTTGAAGGTTTTCCGAGACACTTGAATTTGTGCACAATTGATCAAAAACGAGTTCTGCTTTAAGACGTCTACTCTTTAAATTAAACTGGAATGTGCAACTAGTTGAATCTAAAGGGTACTATCATATAGATGCAACAAACAAGAAAAGATAGGATGTTAAATGATCGTTAATTCAATTCTTCGGACGCGTCTAATAATCTAACAGTGTGTTTTGATGTGATATTGTTTATTCAATGCTACTAGTAGTGAACTATACCAACCATGTGGTTTACCCCACTATCCAAAAGCACATATCTGCGTGTATTTGTGTTTTGAAGACCAATGTGATACATGAAGTAGAAGAAAAAGAAGCAGCAGCAAAGAGGTGGCTTGCTAGTATTTTCCAGCTTGTCAGGTATCGACTTTTCAGATCTTATTTGCGTTACAACTTGCATAATATTCGTTTATGGATTATGGAGATGTTAAGTCTGCATCCGTGCATTTGGGGGTGTGTTTGCAAACTATATAAAATGGGATAGAATCACTTATTTTCAAAATCTCCTTCTCACATCTTTTGAAAATAAGTGATTCTAGGAGTTGGATAATGAGTATGAAAACACACCCTTAATCATTGAAGAAGCACTTAAATTATATAGCTGAGACGCACAACTTGTCATATTCTCTGGAACTATACCCTTAGAACCCGTTCGGTTCGTGGGATTGATCGAGATAGACAAGAAATTAGGGTTATAATCTCAATTAATCTACCGTTTAGTTTATGAGATGAGGGCACAAGATATATTTTCAGCCCTGATACAAAATGTATTAAATCCCTCCATGGAGGGTATATGTCAATCCCATGTGAAATGTGAGATAAAACATATCTTAAGTGTAATATTACAATGTTGTCATTCTATTGTTTCAATAGATTCACAAGAATGAAGTGTGGAAAATTTCATTAACACCCAATTGATTCGTGCTGTTTCAATTCAATTTAAAGATATTTATGACATTTCAATAAGTATCCCATATAATCCGCCAAAACAAATATAAATATTGATTTTTCGGTACAGAATTACTAGATACAATCCTACAATCCAAACACATAATTCAAACAATCCAGGCCAATCAATTCAATCTTACTAAACCCCACTCAATTCCATCGTACCTAATCAATCCAGTCCCGTGAACCAAACACTCCTTAATTAAGTAGTCATGAGGATATTTTATGGAACAATAAAGGAGGAGAACAAAAACGGTAACCAATTTGTTCCGGTAAGTTGCTTGTGAGCATAAATTCCAAACTATCAAATTGTCGAGTTGCTTATATTCCACGTAGAGCACAAGTTACGCTCTATCTAAATTACCAAGATGCAAGCAAATGTGGAGCTCTACATTATTAAACATTAAATCATTTTTAAGTGGTGCTTAATTTGTGCGAATTGAAATCCACTCCATCTTCCCATATTTCGCAATTCTGAAATCTTACAGGGGAATTTGCTTAAAATGCCATATATTGCCAAAGTTTTAGATTTATGCCACTCTTTTCTATTATTTTTAATTTGGGTTAGGTCTTGTATGTACCCTGGTGAACCGTGCACTCATAGTGCATTTTAAAAGTGTGCAACTTGTTATGCTGAAAAGTGCGACTTATTTACACAGAAAAAGTGTTATTGTTAATATGAGAACATAGTTGCATGCTTCTATTTGAAATAGTTGCACGTTTCTGTTTTGAATAGTTACACCATTTTAAAATACACTATTAGTGCACGTTGCACCCGGGTACACATGAGATCCACTCTTTCATTTGTGACACACTCTTTTACATAAACTCTCCAAATTATAATTTTGGCTTATATGGTGGTCGTGAATGATTATGTTTTTTTACTTTTGAGATCTTAGGTGATAGATGGTATAAACTTTGATGTTGCAGTTCTCTGAAGTTCGTAGTACTTCAATCAATTGAATTAACTCATTTCACATTTCTTGAATTTCTCAGTATTATGACTTGTCAAGAATTTTTCAGCGTCTATGCCATTTTAAATTATACTAGACGTGTATAGCTGGTGAGATTTTTTGAGGTTGTGAATTAGGCTCTTTGATTAAGTAATTGTAAAATAATATATTATGTGTACTTTTGTTGTTGAAAAGTAAGGGTACTTTTGGGAACTGGGAGGGAGGAAAAAATGTATGGAGTAATAAGTGACATTTTCTATAATATTGTTTGAAAAGTAAGGATAAAAATTATAAATATTGAAATTATTTTTTGCATTTATAGAAGAGAAAATTTACTATGGGACAAATAGAAAAGAAAAATATAAAATTTATAATGGGATGAAGGGAGTTGTATTTTGATGTCAATTGCATTTCTCCAAAAAGCTTTTCTTAGCTCCAACTGGAGAATGGTCCTTTCTAGTGGCGAGGGTTGTAAATTTTTTAAATCTCTTGCAAATCACTGTTAATTATGACGTCTCACGGTTTGCCACATCATCTCTTGTTAGAAATATTAATCTCGTACTGCACTGTATTACGCAACCAACACAATAAAACACAAAAAATACAATTGAACCGAGTCAAGGATAAATTCTTTTCCCCGCAAGACAAATACGCCCTGGATAGTACTCACAGGATCGTGCGTAATTGCTCCAAAAGGTAAAACGGTTCACAGTATTATATCAATAGCACCACTGAAATAATACTATCGTCAAATTATATCGGAGTATGAGCAGAGAAATGGGAAGAAGATATGTACGCAGAATTGCAGAGTAATTTTTCGTAGGGTTCGAGAAAATATATCTGAAAAGAATTCTGAGGGTTAGTATATATAGACGGAATTTTGAAGGGGAGTTGAGAAAAAAAGAAAACTTGGGAAGCCTACGAACTTCGTAGTCGGTTATGACCACACGAATTCAGCGGGGCGGTTTTGACCGCATGAGACCGTCCAGGTTCGTTGAACCTATGATTCGAATTTAAATTTTGAATCATGGATAAGCTTAGCTCCGCGCATGGATAAGTCAGGACTCCTAGGCCGACCCAAATCCGGATGGGCCACCAAATTAATTAAGTACAAAAATAAATGGCCCAAATTAAGATTTTAGGTATCTAAAAAGATAGATGGGCCCCAAAGCCCAATTGCCAAGAACCACGAACCATGACCCCGGGCTCAGGCGGGGCGCAAGCGCGCGCATGTGGTTCGTGGTTAGGGTTCTCATGCACCATTTTGGAGAACATGACCATAAGTGTCTATTTATACTAGGAAACTTTCCTTCTAGTTTTCAATGTGGGGAGACTACACTTGACCAACACTCACCCATTAATTACTCTCCCACTAGAGCATTAATGTCTCATCTTTTTTAATTAATTTCTCACTCACCGAAATTCGATTTTAAGATATTAAATATACCACGATCATCTACTCCGCGAGTAGAACGATCTCGTCACGTTTAATTTACAAAAATCAACGTTTTAATTTCTCAATAATTTGGTCAAATCTGAGTGCTAGAACACTCTCAAAACCAAATTTTCAACATCTCTCTCGCATGAATAATTTTTTATTTTTTTTTCATATTGCTCAAAATCGTCTCTTTTCTTTTTATTTCTCCTTATTGGTTTTGAATCTGTTATGAATCTTCATTAATTTAATCATTCCATAGATGATAATAAATCCGAAATCAACGCTCTTATATGGAGGAGAAGAGCCAAAAATCTTCATTCAAAGATTTTTTTACAAGCATTTACCATACAAAAATAATTCAATTGAGTTATTGACAAAGTTAAGAATAGAACTATAAAATCAACCACGACTGTCGAAATGGATCCTCTCCACCGTGCAGTTACTGCAAGGGATCCACTCTCCCCAGACTATTATTCTCCTCTTGCGGTAATAAGAATGTAGCGTGAGGCATCGAGAAATTCTTTCTGACTATTACTCTCCTCTTGAATTATAGGCTTTATTTCTTTATTACTTTTTTTTTTTTTGTTATGAATGATGATTGATGGTATTTTATGCATTTGGATTGACCTTATGATGATATTTGAGACTCTTTATAGTACTATATTAATTTGGAATGTGTGTCACTATGTAAATATTTTCATCAGTAACGTCAATTAACATGTACATATGTACCAAAATTAAATTGCGGGTAATCCTCATTGCGTATTGTATTCTTGTAATGATCTATCTATGAGAGATTAGACTATCTGCTAATTTGGTTGCAATTTTTATTTATTTCTTATATTCAGTATTTATACCTTAAAATTATTAATAAATTAAGATTTTACTATATTGAGTTGGAACAAAGATGAAAAGAAAAATGCTATCTTGACCAAATTGAAAAAGGAAGAAGTGGTCAAAATTAAGCAAGTTGATCAACATAGACCTCGAGTGCTGCTAAATAGAATGAAGCAATTGGTAAATCCGTGAAAGATTTCATTGTAAGGATAGTTTTCCATTTGAAATAATGACTTTAAGGTACAAAGTTTCTAACAAAAAGACTCTAAGGTACAAAGTGCAGAAAATTAATTACTCTAAGGTACATAGTGCGTTAAATGCAAAAAACTACACTCCAAAATTGGCCTAGAAGTGCAGAAAATAGGCCAATTTTGGAGTGCAGTTTTTGACATTTAACGCACTTTGTAACTTAGAGTCAATTGGAGAGTGACTATGTATCTTAAAGTCACTTCCCCTTTCCATTTCTAATTATTAGGGGTAGACAAAGTCTGAGACAAGATTTGGGAGGCTATATTTACCGAGGGTGTATCCATGCGGGTGAGGGGGAACGCACCATCCGTTGACCCACGACGGGCAGGGGTGCCGATCAGCACAACCACACACTCTTCCCCGAGCCGAACACGAGAACGGGGCTTGACCCTGATACTAGCAATGTCAGCCGTACTCTTCTCAATGGGCTCCCCCATGGAAGTATCTTCCATCTCAGCATTAGCTTGAGCATTGGGTTGCGCGGGCTCGACATTTTCAGCAGTAAGTTTTGGATTTTCGGCCTCAATAATGAAATCATTTGGGAAAACACCATGAGGAGGGTTTGAGGATGAGACATTCGAGAATGATAGGATGTTCACCTCGAATTCTCCAAAAGTGATCGTTGCCGGGGTTTTAGAGCGTTGAAGCGAAATGATCGCCTCGCTCACATTCAGCAGGTGTTCAATTTCATGGAATGCAACCGAAATTGGTTCTGGGTTCAACGGATTTTGGAGTGTTGGAATTGGTGTTATAGCAATAGGTGTGGCATTGGTGAGTCGATTGAAGTCGCCATTGTCGCTAGAAGATCGAGCGGGTTCGCGATTTAAGGGTTTTTAGAGGAAGGGTTTGAAGGCGTGTTTGGTGAAGTGTTCTAATTTCCAGCCATTTTGCTATATATATCAAAAAGAGTTAGTGACAAATAGAATAAAAAATTCAATTCAAACTAATACCTTATGATAAAAATCAGGAATACCTTTAAACTCTTCAAACTTTTGTACGTACAAACTCAATTCAAGTTTTAAGTACACAAAACAACACCCATTCGATCCTTAAATAGAACCCGAAATTAGCAATGTTACAAGCCATGATCCCACAATGTGAAAGTTCTAGAAATAGAGATCATGGGGTGCAATGTGATGAAACCATCATTCCCACTACTTCCATCATCCAAAACGTGTTCTGCCCTTTTTACAAAACAAAATGCCCAAAAAACAAAAACGAAAACAATGCAATACCTGAAATTAAATAAAGTATAGCCAATTTTTAAATAATCAATTTAATCAAATAGTGACAATTAAATAATTATCCAAGTAAAACTCAGTCAAATCAAGTCAATGTTGCAATGAAGAACGACAAACACACACACTTCAACATTCATTTTGTCTGAATTTATCAGCCAATGTTGCACTTTTCATCTTTTCTTTTCTTTTATTTTCGTACACTTAACTTATATTGATCCACCTTTTTAAAAGAGAACACCATAGTAGCTAACTCTTGCCCCATAGTTACTTAGTGAATTATGAGCAAATTGATGTTATATCAATCACCTTTTAAAAAGAAGACATCTTAGTAGCAAACTCCGTGCTCCATAGTTACTCAGTGAGAGATTACATCCAATGTGTGTATTTTTTTTTCTTTTTGTGCATTTAAGAAGTATGTGTAAAGATAGAATCAGAATGACTTGACTCAATAAGAATTTTACCCAAAATATCATTTAATCAGTGAGAATCGATCAAATCAACCAAGTGTTACAAAAATCAAACCTGATGTTGCTTCAAATGTTGTCAAATTTGTTACAACATCCATCCTACAAAACTCAGATAGTACACAAACCAAGAGATTTCCTCAGAAAGCAAAACCTCTCATGATTAAGGGCTTTAGTAAAAATATCAGCAAATTGATTATCAGTGGGAACATACTCTAACTTCACACTTTCCTTTTCTAAAAGGTCCCTTATGAAATAATGTCTTATACTTATGTGCTTAGTAAGAGAATGTTGTATTGAGTTTTTAGAGATGTTAATAGCACTGGTAATATCACAAAACACAGTCAGAATATCATTCTCAAGTTCATAGTCATCAAACATCTTTTTCAACCACAAAAGTTGTGAACAACAACTACCACCAGTAATATATTCAGATTCTGCTGTAGATTGTGAAACACAATTTTGTTTCTTATTATGTCAGGAAATCAAATTGTTACCCATGTAAAAGCATCCACCACTTTTGCTTTTTCTATCATCAATGTCTCCTGCCCAATCAACATCACTATACCCAGTCAGTACACTACTTGTGTCCTATGTATATCAAATACCAATGTCTATTGTTCTAGCAACATATCGGATAATCCTCTTCACAGCATTCATGTGAGATTCCTTTGGATTAGCTTGATACCTAGCACACACGCAAACACTATACATAATGTCAGGTCTACTAGAGGTTAGATAAAGAGGACTACCTATTATGGATCTGTAAGTATGTGATCAACATCTTGACCAACACCGTCTTTGTTTAATTTCTGAGATGATCCCATAGGTGTTTCATATGCTTTCAATTCTCAAGATCAAATCTCTTAACCAAGTTCTTTGCATATTTGCTTTGGCAAATAAAGATTCCAACATCTTTTTGTTTCATCTGCAGACCTATAAAGTAATTCAAGTCTCCAACCATGCTCATCTCAAATGTAGATGATATTGCCTCAGTAAATTCATTCATCATCTTGTCTGATGTTGCTCCAAATACTATGTCATCAACATAAATTTGTGCAATCATCAATCCTTCATCAACCCGTTTAATGAATAAAGTCTTGTCTGATGGACCTCTAACAAAACCAAACTACAAAAGAAAGTAAGTCAATCTGCCATACCAAGCTCTAAGAGCTTGTTTCAAGTCATACAATGCTTTCTTAAGCTTATAAACATGATCAGGATAGTGAGGATCTTTAAATCCTAAGGGTTGTTCAACATAAGCTTCTTCAACAAGTATATCATTAAAAAAAGCAGTCTTTACATCCATTTGATGCAATTGATATTGATAAAACATGCAATATCTAACAACAATCTAATAGATTCAATCCTAGCTACAGGTGCAAATGTTTTATCAAAATAAATACCTTCAACTTGAGTGTATCCTTGGGCAATCAATCTAGTCTTATTCCTTACTATGTTTGCAGACTCATCAGTTTTATTCTTAAAAATCCACTTGGTTCCAATAACATTAGTGTTACTAGTCTTGGAACTAGTGACCAAACATCATTCCTTTCAAACTGATTAAATTATTCATGCATAACATTTATTCAATTTTCATCACTTAAGGCTTCTTTAATATTTTTAGGCTCAATTATAGAATGATAACATTCAGAATTTACAATGTTGCATATGGAAGACATACAAACAGATCTCACAACATCTTTTGAACTTACCCTTCTTCTGGTTTCTACCCCAACTAAAGAATCACCAATCAATTGGTTGCTTTTCATGATTCTGGAAGCAGGTACCTTGTCATGAGTGTATTGAGTATTGCTTTCCGAATCTTCAGTTTTTGAATTTTCAGAGAATGTTGTCCCAAATGTCGTGGCATTAGGTGTAATTTCCAGAATTTCTAGTTCCAGCAGAAATCTCAATATGCTCAGACACATATTCTTCAGTACTTTTCCCTGTTATGTTAGTTGTATCATAAAAAACAACATTCACAAATTCTTGAACAATGTTTAATCTAAGGTTGAAAATTCTATAGGCTTTACTATTTCTAGAATAGCCTAAGAAAAAACTTTTGCCACTTTTAGAGTCAAACTTTCGAAGTTGATCTCTATCATTCAGAATGTAACACACACAACCAAACACATGAAATTATTTCAGATTTGATTTTTATTGTTCAGAATCTCATAAGCAGTTTTTGTACTTTGTGGCCTCATAAAAACTCTGTTAATAATATGGCATGTTGTGTTCAATGCTTCAGCCCAAAACCTTTTAGAAAGATGTTTAACATGTAACATTACCCTATCCATTTCTTGAAGAGTTCTATTCTTCCTTTCAGCTATTCCTTCTGTTGTGGAGTTTTAGGAGATTAAAATTCTTGCATTATACCCTTCTTTTCACATAAATTAGAAAATAAGCTATTTTCAAATTCCGTACCACGATCTGACCTAATCTTACTCACTTTCAAGTTGTATACAGTTTTGAACCTCTTATACAAAACCTTAAAAGCAGCAAAAGTTTCAGATTTTTCTTTCAAAAACTCAATCCAGGTATATCTAGAGAAATCATCTACCACAATCAATGAATACCTTTTTCCTCCAAGACTTTCCGTTTTCATAGGACCCATAAGATCTATATGTAGCAGCTCAAAGCACCGTGTTGTCGAACAATGTGACAACGTATTGTGTGACACTCGGACCTGTTTACCTTTCTGACAAGAACCACACATCATGGTTTCTCCTATATTCAGTTTTGGCAAACCTCTTACAACGCCAACTTTCCCAAGTTTTTGGATAATCCTATAGCTAACATGTCCAAGTTTTTGATGCCATAAAACTTCTTTAGCATTTTTGGCAAGATTACAAACATTGTTAGTTCCAATAACATAACAATTATCAATTGACCTATTACCAATCATAAGACACTCATTTTCATTATTTAGAACATAACAAGAATTCTTATCAAACTTGACATGCAAATTGGCATCACATAGTTGACTTATACTAATCAAATTAGCAAGCAAACCTTCAACATGTAACATTAGACAAATTAGAAAATCCTTCAACATTGAGAGTATCTTTTTCAACAATCTTTCCTTCAGAACCACCACCATAAGTGACATTTCCACCATCAATTTTTTCATAATTATACAGGAAATTCACTTGACCAGTCATGTGCCTTGAACAACCACTATCAAAATACCATAAACCAGGCACACATGCTTTCAGAGATGTATACACAACATTACAAGTCACATCTTGTTTACTGAATAATTCGGTTTTAGCACATTGTTACTCAGAAACTTCAGTATGTAACATCTTTATGTCCTCTTTCAATTTACCACAAAATGGACGAATATGACCATGACCAAAACAATAGTGACACACATACTTCTTTTTCTTCTTCTTGGTGTGAACCTTTGTTTTCACTGGAGTTTCAACATTTTTCTTGTCTCCAACTTTAATATATTTCACAAGTTTAAAGCTTTTAGAAGTAGTTTCAAAACCAAGACCAGTAGTGTTAGATTTACCAACCATCAAAGCATTGTTTAAAACTTCAGTTCCTTTCTTAAAACACAAAGTTGATTTTTTTAATTCTTCCTTAAGTTTAGAAATTTCCAAATCCTTTCTTGTTAAGACAACTTCAAGTTTGGTTAGTGAGTCTTTCAAGTCATCATTTTCCTTAGTCATAGACTTTAGAATCTGATTTTGAGATTCACATTTATCAAACAAATCATTACAAATAGATCCACATGATTCACTATTCATAGTAGATGTTCCTTTATCATCAATTAAACCATTAAAATAGTTAACAATTTTATCAGAACAATCTTTATCTAATGTTACTCCAGATGTGGTAATATCTGTTTCAACATCATAATCAGAATAGTCTAGATCATCATCTAAGGAATCATCATAGTCTATTCTAGCATAGAATGCACGTTCTTCATTTTTCTCATCTGCATGCTCTTCATCAGATTCATCACTTAAAGTAGCAATGAAGTTTAGTTTCAATTTAAGCAAGGTATTAGCACATTCATTCGCATAATGACCATACCCATGCCATGCATTACATTGAACAAACTTTCTATACTCAGGATCAACTTTGTCATACCTGCCTTGGATTCCAGTACTAATTTACCTTGGTTGGAACGCATTACCTTTCTTTTCAAATGTTTGTGGAGAGTTGTTGTTCCGAATCTTTGGTTGAATGTTGCCTTTGAACTTGCTATTCCTCTTTTTCATAAGATTTTTGAATTGCCTTGTCATAAAAGCAATGTACTCCTCGGGGTTGGAACATAAATCGGCAACATCATCCTCTGAATCAACTTCAGTCACAATCGACTCTTGTTCAGCTTTTGAAGATGTTTCACCTTTGAACACCACCACTTTCTTTGCATCAACTTTGTCATCCTTCTCAGTTGTATTCATCTCATACGCTCGTAGGATGCTGATTAGTTCATTTTGACTTAGTGTATCTGTATCCCTTGCCTCTTCAATTGCACAAATTTTTGCATCGAAGCGCTTAGGTACAATACGTAAAATCTTATGAACCAATCTCACATTGGAAATGGGATCTCCAAGAGATTGAGCTTCATTTCAAATTTCAGTGATCCGTTCATTATAAGAAGATATTGTTTCATCCTCCTTCATCTTCAAGTTCTCAAACTTTGTCCCAAGCATTCGAATTCTGGACCTTCGAACACTATCTGAACCTTTATTGTGTTCTTGCAACCTATCCCAAGCTTCTTTTGCAGAAACACATGTTGATATGATCTTGAACATGTTCATATTAACTGATGTGAATATAGCATTCAAAACTTTAGAATTGTAGCTAGCAGTTGTACTTTCATCATTAGTCCAATCCAGTTCGTGTTTGACTGTAACTTCTCCTTCGTCATCTACAGCATTCTTAGGAGATGTCCATCCTGAAAGTATACTTTTATAGGCACCTTCATCAATTGACTTGATGTGCATCCTCATCTTAGGTTTCCAATACGCATAGTTTGTACATCAAGAATTGGTGGTCTCAAACTTTGTGGAGTAAGTGGATATTCCATCGCCATAACAAAAACAACACACTTGACAAAGGATCTAACTTAGTAAAATCAAGTTTTGACTCTGGTGCCAACTGAAAGTGTGCAAAACGGGGTTATGCTTAGTAAAAGAAACTGATGTTACACTGAATGTTGTAACACTCAAAGTAACACTAGTAAAATAGAAATAATAACAGCGGAAGACTCAGAAACACAACACACAAAATTTAATAAGACTTTGCACAATTTGTATCAATATAAATTGTGATGCCTTATGGTCACTATTAATAAAAAATAATGAGTACAAAGAGGTTCAAAGATCGAATCCTCTTGAAACAAGATCAAGCATATGATCTAAAGGCTAAGTGTATCTCTACACCATCAAAGGTGACTTTTCTATATGTTTGAAACGATCTGTTGGGAAATTTATAGTTTTGATGAAACTTCCAAAACAGTTGTAATAGGACCAGTCCGACCTATTAACAGACTTATGATCTAGAATCAGGATAGGTTGATTAGTTGATAACTGTTGTATAGAGAAAAATAGTCTAGAAGATCAGGTTCAAATCAGAAGTACTGAAGATTGTCAACTGAGGACTAAGAAACTGATTGATCAGTTCTATCAAGATCAGAACCCATCTAAAGTCAAGAAGAAGATAACAAGACTAAGAAGATTTTCTGAAGATCTACATCAGATTAGCATTAGAAGAGTCAATAAGTTGTGCTAAGACAACTTACATTTGAAGACTCAACAAGGTAGACAGATCAGTTGTAACTGATCAGACTAGTTCAACTAGGTGACAATCAAGTTTCAGCCTAAGACATTCTAATCGATCAGACATTCAGAACTAACAAGAATGAAGACTGACGAGCGCCGAATATGTGTACTTGTCAACTAATGAGAGATTGACACGTATGTGGTATTGACATAATAATTTATCAAGGGTTAGGCAACAAAATTAAGATCAACAAACATCAGTCAAACCTGCTCAAACTTTATGTGGTATTGACTGATTACGATATCAGTCAATCAGATACACATTTCTGATCTCTTGTGTTTCTGATTACTTATGTGTTATTATTTGATCTTATCCACTTTTAAACTGTGCTCAGGTACATATGACGCACGCCCTACAAACATTTAATGCGGACGTGGGGAACATGTATTAAATTGCATTTATTGTGAATTTTTAAATCCAAAAACTGCCGCAATAAAATCCTTGACCGCACGAATGTTTTTTAAACAAACCGCCTAATCTTGACCGAACATCTTGATTAGACTCTTCGGTTTCCAATATCATTTTTCTAAAAAGCTTTTTCCTCCAATTCTATATATAGACATGCCTATACACTTTGGATACCTTCTAGCCTTAATTTCCGAATACTCTTAACATTATCTCTGCATATACTCTGTGCTTTTACGAAACACTCTACACGAAATTTATCTATCTCTTTTCGCAAATCCCTGGTAATTATTTTTTTTCTTTCAAGTGTGCTTTCTAAAAATATTTTTGGGTATTTAATGGCCGTATGTCACATATTAGAATTGCTGCAAATATCTTGTGAATACGCATTACATGATACTTGTTGGTATTATAATCCATGATTCTTTATGTGTATGCACAATATAGAATGTTCTAAGTGTTGATTAGTGCTTCAACTATTCTATTGGGTACTATCAAAATAAATATAATGCATTGATGTATTTGCAGAAATGGCTGCTCATGGATCCGGTAAAGTTATTTGTGACTATGCATCCCTCACAAGTCAAATTGTTGAAGAAAAATTTGTGGTCTTCAACAGAACAAGGGATCCAGAATCCATGTAAATATTAGACCTTCTTCGAACGTGCAAACTTGATAAGTTTTGTTTTGCACACCCAAATTCGATTATGCAACATAAGGCACTGGAGTTCTTGCATCATTTGCAAATAAAATCAAATCAAGAACTTGAATCAATAGTGGACAAGTTGAGTTGTATGGCTGCAATAGTGGACAATGTTCCGAACATCAACTAGATGGGATATCTAAAAGCCATTCTGGTTCCAGAGAAGGATAAATTCAAACAGGATAATCGTGCTGTAGTTCTGACGAAGAGAATCAACAACCTGAACAAAGTCGTTGTTTACTAAGAGACAAGTTTCCAAGAGCTGAATGGGAACCAACCAGTCTAAGAGCTTATAAGAGATTTCTAACAGGCACATCTTTCATTTTCGGATGATGATATGACCAGAACCGAAAGAAAGAAGAAGGCCGTGAAGGCACAAGGAGGACCTGAGTCCGACCAGCCGAAGAAGAGGAAGACTCTAACCAAGGGTCTAGCAAAGAAGTCGAAGAAATTGAAGCAGACTTCTACGTCTCTATTTCTAGACCATGACTCAGAAGAAGAAGCTGAATCGACCACTGAGCAAGAACCAAGTGGTGCTGGTGGCAGATCTGCCAGATTAGGTAAAAGGGCATCGAAAAGATCTGATAGGCAGATGTTGCAAGCTGCAAGTTCACCTGAACAATCAGGAGGAGAACAAGGATAGGATAAGGAAAAAGCAAGATCTCCTTCACCTCAATCTCGCGCTCAGTCACCAGAAAAATCTCCACCTGCTGCCCAGCAGATGACGAGTCACCTTCTCCTTCTCCTTCTTCGAGGGTTGAACACATCAGACCAACATCTCCTCAAGCAGTTGCTCAGGAAAATGTTCAACCACCCCCTCCAGAAAATTCATCAACTCAAAAGGCCAAAGATCAACAAGCCACGCCAGAAAAATCAACTGCTGATCAACCAACTGATGAAATATCACACCAAAACTCTTCTCCAGTTCAACCTGAGGCTCAACCTCAAGATCCACCAGCATCTGCAGCTCAACCAGAATCAATTCTAGAATCCAAAGCTGGAAAGATAATTTTTGGTGCAATGATCAGATTAAGGGTTGAAAGACAACTGGATGCACTTTATCCGGACCTAGGTGCTCATCCCAAAATCAAGGATGAAGTGATGGAGATTCTCATCTAGAGAGATCTAAGATTGAATTTTTTTTTCCAGACTTCATCATTCTCATGGAACAGATGGGTGGACCCGATGAATTTGCCAACTTCGATTTTGATATGAAGAAGGCAGCTGGTGTTGGATCGCCAGTTGAGCTATTGTCTGATGAAGCAGCGAAGACCTTGGTTTATAGGAAGCTGGGTAAACCAATGGAAAGGAATTTGATTTCACCTGATGAGGAAAATTCTAAGAAGGATGCTGAGATGGAAGATGTCAGAGCTGCCGATGAAGGTGGTCAGGGTGATGTAGTTCAAGACCAACCACTGGAGGCAAACGCAACTGAAGCAACTGTTGGAATGGTTACTGAAACTCCACCTCCAACAAGCCAGGCTATACAAAGTCTACCTGCTACACATATCACTTCTGATTAGCTTCTAGAAATCAGATCGTGCTTTCAGGAACTGCTGAAGGAAGAAGTTGAGGGAGTATTGACAAAGTCAATTAGCAATACCATCACCGAGCAACGACAGTCCTGTCTCCGGGATATGAAGGAACAACGAGAATTTGCCATCTCCCAGATTGAATCCTTGAGAGTTCTGTCACGCCCCGATTTTTCATAAATAAGACTCGTACGTTAAAGAGTGATTTAACTAGTTTGAAAAGAATTTAATAACAGAAAATTATGTGTAGCAAGAAATTTAAGAGCATGACTAAAATGAATTATTTAAATTTAATTATATAAATTTACAGAAATCTTTAAAAATAAAGTAAATTTGAACTAGTATCAACTTAGATTTATACAACACCACATTTTAATATTTGAGTTTAAAAATTAATTAAAAGTGCAATTAAATTTCTGACATGATGAATATATATAATTAAACTTGAGTTTATAAAATCTTCACGCAATGCATCCTCCGTCATACCACGTCGACTCTTAATCTGTAAAGGGGGAAATAAAAAGGGATGAGCAAACCACAACTCTGTGGGCACATATTTGTCAAAATCAAATACAATAAGTAATTAAATATCCAAACACGTTAACATTTAATTTTGTAACATCACTTCTTCTCTTCTCATTTATAAAGGTCAGAAGACATATTCCTCGTTTATAAATGTCAGAAGACCTATTCCTCGTTTATAAAGGTCAGAAGACCTGTTCTCATACATATTTCACATGAATGCCAATAAAATTACAAATCACATTTAATAAAGACAACATAATCGATAGAAATCCCCACCTTAAACTAGAGTAGAAAAATTCGTCGCACAAAATATATCTTTCATCGTCAAACTCCTTGTCATTAGCAAGCTTTGCCAATTGTTTGGTATACAATAAAGATGGAGAGAAATTGGTAAAAGCAGATGAAGCTACGGTTATCATTAGAATTGGTAAAGATGTAGCACTATAAATAAAGTAATTGGAAAAATTTAGGGAGATTAATTTTAGAATATAGGATAAAGGCTGCTAATTAGTAGTAAGATTTTTAAATTATTGTGGATTTTAGTTAAGTCCATTTATGTAGGAGTGGTCGAATCCTAGTTTATATGGGAAATAAAATTTAAAATTTATATTTATCTCAAATAATGATGGAGAAGTTCTAGAATTATGTGACTTATTTATTATTATAGATAATATAGAATGATTTGGTGTATCTCAATAAAAATATAATCAGGATCAAAAATAAAATCTAGAATCAGTTCAAAATTTTTTTTTTTTTTACTAGATAAGTAATAGTAAATAATATGCCCATAAATATATAAAAACTATATTTTTCTTAAAATAACTAAATATTAATTATTTCACAAAATTATATTTTACTATATTAATATATAGTTTTCTTTAAAAAATAAATTCTACTACTTTTCTGATAAGCTATCATGCATATTCTAAGAGCAGATCGATCAAGATCAAGTCAGCCGATCCGATCGGTTTGACCTTTCATCATCGACGATCTGTAAACATTAAAATCGGATTTACTAAACTGGTTTTTCACACGGGTAAAACTTAACTTCCGCACAATCAGTTAAATTGATGGACAACAAACTGATCTGCTCTCAAGCGATCAGTAGGTTGGATATCGGTCTATACTGATTCTCGCACCCACTCAATATCAGTTAACTTGCCATCACAACTGATCACACAAAAAAAATTGGAAGTCTATTCACCCCTCCCCTCTAGACTTCTACCTCAGTGAAACCCGTTCGGGACCTACACAGAGACTAACATTCCACATAAAATAAATTCTACACCACTCGAAGTATTGTAAACCCTACAATTACTTTCATATGGCTAAAAACTCCACAACAACGACCCTATCACTCTGGATGCACTAAGCACTCAATAGTTTATGCTTGGTTGTTGCTTCGACTAAACAGTACACGATTTGCGGCAATTGATATGAACATCAATGTCTTCTATTTATAAACTTCGTGTATGCTTTACTAGAGCCTCCTTGAAGGATCTAGAAACTCTTCCATCCACTATCCCATGATCTTTGTAACTGCCCCACATAGTGGGTTCTTCAAGTCGTGAAAACAACCGTATGATCTTGTCCCTTCTACTCGATTCTTGAAGCTTGTGGAACCTTCTGGAATCTTGCAGAACAACCTAGATCGTCACCTTGCAGTCAACAACATCGAAGACAACATTAAAATAGAAGTGTTAGTGGTTAAGAAGAAAGAACGAATACAATGTTGTAACATCGGTGGCAACATCAACAGTATTCTTGAGAAACATCTTTAGCATATAAAGAGATATCACCTATGTATTCCCGGTGAATCTCTCCCAAAGCTTCTCCTGGAGTTGTAGGATTGAGAATTTTGAGTTGCCTATATTCTCCAATGCTAAGAAACCATTCTCGTAGTACGCCAAGGAATCTTGATATGAAGTCTTTCATGATTGCTCGAAGATCGGCTCCTTCTTTGCTGAGTTGATTGTCTATCCAGGCTGCAAACATATGCATCATTTTTTTTGTCTTTTGTGGATTGGAACATTGTCGAAGGAGAACCAAGGACCATTTGTGTGTTTAGACCGTTGGCCATCACTGGGGTGAGTTACAAATGGTTTATTGGTTGACTCTGGTTCCGAAACTGAAACATATTCTTCGAACTGGTGATTTAGCTCTAGGTCTGCCATCAGGACAGCAGTACCATCAACAAAGCCTTCATCATCATCTGATTGGATCGTTGAATCCTCCGAAGGTTCTGGATTTGTCACCAAGAATGTTGAGAGCTTTTCTATCCCTTCATCATCACTTGCTTGGATTGGAGAATCCATGGAACTGGACGTCAACACCTCTCCACTATCTTCTGTTCTTGTGATGTTGGATGTATTGCTTTCATCGTTAGAAGAGGCTTCATGCCTTGATATTCCGACTAAACCTATAGGAAAAATATCTTGTACCTTGGAGGACATCAGCGTATGGGCATACTTCTTTCCTTTTGTTTTTGATGGAGCTTCATCCCCGCTTTCTCTTTTTTGTACCCTTATAGGGATATCAGAAGGAATATTTGATACCATTCAAAAGATTTTGAAATAGTCCGACGATTTTGGGGCAACAACATGGAATTCTAGTTGGAGGCCTCTTGAGATTGCTAGAGATCTGACTGAGGAGCTACTGAAGTTTTAACCCTTTTATTTTCTTCTATGCGAGATAACTCTCGTTTGAGTTTCCTTATTTTTGCTTCCTTAGCGTCGAATTCAGCACCCAACTGTCTGTTTGCCAAGGGAAGTCCGAGCTCCTTATCTAGCTGGTAAATCTTTCCCGATAATCTCTGCTCAACTCTCAACAGTTGCATTTGAAAAGAGTTTTGCTTGGTATTTGAGTTTTGTACCTGATCAATAATTTGTGATACCTTTGAATCGATATTCTGAAGAGATCAATTATGTGTTCTAACATTCTGGGTATGCCATTTTAGAACCTCTTCTTCTTGATTCAAGGATTTTTGTTGACCAGTAGCATCGATCAACGTACTCTATACGTGTGGCCTCATCACGATCTTACTCTGCTTGTCTACATGCCTTTCCCGGGGTGGAAAACTTTCTTCATACGTTTGGAACATTAGGCATGGCTGCAATGCTGGTGGATCAACACCGTCATCATAATCATCATCGTATCTTGAATGAAAAAAGGCATCATTATCATCGCTGTCACTCTCTCCATATTTGCAAGTACACCTTGGATCACACATGAATTGACCATTTATGCGGTGCGAATATACGTACTTTCCATCTGGTAAAAAGTAGGAGATTGGTAACATACTTTCCCTGGTTGGGAAGGAATGACTCTAAGTTGCAGTATGTGGACATCTAGCATCTTATCAGATGCAACACCATCAATGGATCTCGCCTTATCTTCCTTCATTTCTTGGAGTCTGAGATCGAGAGCTTAGGTTGGCTTTAGGGCATGGTAGCTTGACTCATAGTCGTTGACCCAATCGGCTGGTACTAGCTGCTCGAAGTTTATTTTATGAACTCCTCGAGGAATTTGTATGACCGTCGGGACTGCAGGGTCTTAACCAAAGAGCAACATCAAAGCTTCTTTTATACTTTGAATTTTTAGATCATGGTTGTGGTCTTGTAGCCTGTAGACCAATTGATTATGTAGAGTCACCATAATGGATTCAGGACTCTCTTCTAAGCCGAACATCTGTATTTGTACCTTATATGCATCCGCTTGAGGTACATCATGCAATGAAAAGACAGAGTTGGAATAGAAGGTGACTACCACACTTTCCTCATCAAGAGTAGTAAAGACAATTTCTAATGGCATGCTGGTACACACGATATCGTGTGTCAAGTAGACCGATCTAAGCAGTAACCGACTGCTTCTTCCTTCCATGGCACGTGAGCATAAGTCTAACTGCTCCAAGATGGATATCAGTATAACCTCATCTTCTCCATGAACTAATATACTCTAAAGGTATCGTCAGAGAAAGATATTGATCTTGCGAGGTGGCTGGAAGATCAAAATAATCCATCTTTGACAACTGGATATACTCTTTTCTTTTTGAATTTTATTTTCTGATTTTTTTGGTAAGACTACCGAATTCCATATAGATGTGAATGCACTATCTAATTGGGGAACAACCTGCTCCACAACTGCATCTTTGGGATGGACATAATAGTCAGAGAGTTTTTCTATTTTATTGGTATGACAAATAAATATATCTCTCCATACTCTCTCTCTCTCTCCCCCAAAATATTGTCCAGGCTCTCTCCAAAATACTAACACCTCTATTTCTCTTGGGTGGAAGGTGGCGATGGAAGGCGTAACTATTTCTCTCTCTCCAACACCCCTTTCTCTCTCTTCCTATCAAAACACCCACCACACCCAATAAATGATTTTAATTTTCGTCTTTCGTTTTGAAAAAAAAAAAAAAAAAAATGGAGATGGAGGTTGGTGGTGACAGTGGTGTTTTCGTGTGGAGGATGGTGGTGTTATCATTTGGATGATGGTGGTTGTTGGGAGATGAATTTAATAAAGAAGTTTTGATTAGATCCCAAAAACCCTGAGTATGACATGTTCAGGATAATCTTGATAGATCGTCGGGATTCAAGATAGATTATTCGAGGAAGTTATCTCGCACTATGTATAGTCGTGCAGATATAGATCAAAGTTAGATTCTCAAGACATCAAGACTCAAGATGTCACTTTGAAGACATCAAGACTCAAGATGTCACCGAAGACATCAAGACTCAAGATGTCATCAAGACATCAAGACTCAAAGATGTCATCAAGACATCAAGACTCAAGATGTCATGAAGACACTAAAGACTCAGTATGTCATCAAGACATCAAGACACGTAAGATATCAAGACCCAAAGAGGTCTTGAATACTCAAAAGATAACCCGAATGTTCAGCCTTTGGATAATATCTATCTGAAGACTACAAAACTGTGAAAAACGCAAATATTCAGAAAAGTAGATATTGCCCAAAACATTCATATGCAGACAAAAGGAACTAAGTCTAAGTGTTGTTTAAGGTTATCTCATTCAGAGAGATTGACCAAAAAAGACCCGTTATGTTTGTCTACATTTACTGAAGATAAAAACCAATCAGAGGAAGACAACCTTGCATTCATCGACACCGAAAGCTGACGGATGACATTGAATCATGTAAGTAGTACTATGTTCCAGACTGTAAAAATTGGTGATTGGCTACATGACTGCATATTTCCTAAAACATGCAAGGGAGTATTCAAATCCTAAATATAGTCGTTCATCAAACACCATAAGAGGAAACTCATGAAGCTATCTCCTCCAACGGATAGTTTTTCAAGAGTGACCTTGGTGAAGTTGCTTATAAATACTAGTGACCCTTTACATTGAGAGGTCACGGGAAATTTCAAAGCAACTCAAGAGCTCATTCGTATTATTGCAAATTGAAGCACTCGAAAACCCTAGAATTTTCCAAGTGTTTCACATTGGAGAGATCTCATTCACTAAGCCTAGATTGATAAGAAATATCCAAAGCTTAGTAGATATATCCTAAACTTTACATTGTTCTTATTGTAAAGGATATCTCACCCTAGTTGGAAACCGACCCAAAACCCAAACCCTTTGATAAGGTAGTTTGTGTGTGTTTTGTTGGTGAGTTGGAGTTGTAAAGAGTTAGTAAGCTACAGTGAACTAGCCAGAAAACTCTAGAGAAGAAGTTAGTAAGCTACTTGTGGTAGTCTGAACACTTGTGTGTGTTTGAGTTAAGTAAGCTGCAGTGAGTCAGCCAGAAAACTCAAGGTAGAAAAGTGAGTAAGCTACAGTGAGTTAGCCAGAAAGCTTTAGGAAGTGGTTAAGGAATTTCTCTGAAGGTTAGAGAGAGTGGACGTAGGAGCTTGTGTCTCTGAACCACTATAATTGTTGTGTTGTTTTGCTTTACATCTTTGCATTATTATCTCATTTGCATGTGTTTCAATGAAAGCATAATTCATCGATATTGATTGGAACCAATCCAATCGAACTTGCATTAAATTGATCCGACCTTAATCTTTGTTTTATTGAAGGGAAGATTTTCAGCAAAGCTAAAACGAGTATAAACATAGGGCCAACCATTCCGCACACTTGAGTAGCTAGAACAGATAGTTACCAAACTGAACTAACTCTACTGAGGGTTCAGTAAGATAATTATCTGATCCAAGCGCCTCAGGATCTCTGATAAACTCAGGCTCAGTTGGGCTAGTCTGAAGCTTCTGAAAGCATCTCAGGATCATTTTCTCAGTAGACTTTGACTCAAGGCAATCTGTGCTTCTTAGGGCAAAATCATCAGGATAACCTGACCCATCTGACCTCAGTGAAAGAAAAGTTTTAAAAATCACTGAACACGTGTATTCCCCCCCATACACATGTGAGACTCATTAGCACCGGGACCAACAAGTGGTATCAGAGCAGTGGTTCATTGTGACCACTTGCTTTGGTAGCCATAGTCTAATTTACTGAAAGACTTTGGTGGTCTACTGAATAGATCTGTTTGCTGATATCTTACAAGGCTCAGTCATCATGCCTTCTAAGAAACTTCCTATGTTCTCTGTTGAGAGCTATGACCTATGGAGATTGAGAATGCAGGCTCATCTGTATTCAAAACATGAAAGAATGTGGAGAGTGGTTTCTGAAGGACCATTCAAATTTACTGTTGTGAATCCCAGAATCACTGATACTGAGAGGAATGATCCAATAGATGAATTTCCAAAGTCTGATGATCAACTTAATCCTGATGAGAGAAAGTTAGTCAATCTGGACTACATTGCTAAAGATACTTTGTATAGCACTATTAATGATGGTGTTATGGGGAAGATTTCTCACTGTGAAACTGCAAAAGAAATATGGGACACACGTGCTGTTATGTGTCAAGGCACAGATCATATTAAGGAAAACAAACTTTCTATTGCTATTGGAAAGTTTGATAGCTTTGAAATGGAAGATAGTGAATCCATTGACCAACTTGAGGTCAGAGTCACTAGCATCATGAATGATCTGAGTGCTCTTGGGAAAAGATACCCACAGAGAGAAGTGGCACTGAAAATTCTTAGAGGATTATCTAAGAAATGGGATATACATGCTGTGGTGATTGAAAACACCAAAAATATTGATTCCATTCCATATCAACAAGTTTTCTTTGAACTGAAAGCTTATGAGTTTGTGATTGACAAGAAAACTAAGAAATCTGACAGCAAAGATGATTCTTCATCTATCAAGAATTTGGCTTTCAAAGCCAAAGAGAAATCCTGTAAGTCTAGAGAGTCTGAGAACTCACTTGCCAAAAATCAAGATGAGCAGGAGGATAAGTTAGTACTGATGGCAAGGAGGTTTGAAAGACTCAATAGCAGATATGGGAAATATAAGAAATATTATAGGAATCACAGGAACAAGAGAGACTCAGAAGCTGAGGACAGTTACACTGAGAAAAGAAAGGACCAGAAAGCTGAAGGATCCTCATCCAAAAAGAAGGACTCCAAGACCAAGGAGGAAAGTGATCAGGATGATGATGCCAACAGATGCTACAACTGTCAAAAGAAAGGTCACTTCCAATATGACTGTCCTGAGCTGAGTGCTAAAGAAAGAAAGGAAAGACAAGCCAAGAGAGACAGGAAGATCTCCAGCAAGAAAGCTATGATTGCTGAGGAAGAAGAACATTCTGAAGAAGGTTCCAGTTCCTCAGATGAGATTTTCTCAGATAGTGATAGTGATGATATCTGTCTTATGGCTGTGGAGGAGGTAAATTCTTCTATCTCTGTTGTTGCTCCTACACAAGCACATGAGTTCTCAAGTTCAACTGTAAACAGTAACTTTGACCTGATGGATTCGTTTGAGAATCTTATGAAGGACTATTCTGTGTTACAAGAACTGCTCACTGAAACTCAAGAGCAGAACAAGGAACTGACTGCTGAGAATCTGAAGTGGAAAGACTCTAAAAATGCTGAGATCACTTCTCAATTGATGGGAACTACTGATGAACTGGATGTTCTGAAAGTACAACTCTCAGAAAAGGAGAAGGTGATAGAGATCCTGAATGGAAAATTAGAGAAATCCACTAAAGAGATTCAGCTTATCAGAACTGAGTTCAATGACCTCTTTGAGATTTAGCTTATCAGAACTGAGTTCAATGACCTCTTTGAGATTCAGCTTATCTGAACTGAAGACACTGAAGACGACTCAGTATGTCACTGAAGACACTGAAGACTCAATAAGTCACTAAAGACTCAGTATGTCACTGAAGACACTGAAGACTCAGTATGTTACTGAAGACACTGAAGACTCAGAAGACACTGAAGACTTAGAAGATACAGAAGACTCGGAAGATACTAAAGACCCAATAGTTACTGAAGAATCAGTAAGATACTGAATACTCAGTATTGTTGGGGAATAAGTTGCATAGATTTATTCGGGATGGATATTTAAATACAAATTTAATTCTTATAATTATTACTAGCATGAATTAATCCTATATTAATTCAAATAATAATCCAACAACAAATCATGCATATAATTAATTCACGTAAATCGTACGCATGCGGAATTCTACGAGTTTACGTGAACGTACCTCTTGGGATGGCAATGGTTTGGTTGATTAGACTCACCAAAAGAACTTCCCATGTATTCCCTTAATCCTTGCTCGACTATCCGGTGGCAGGACGCTTGCGAACAATTAACAAAAGGAGAATAAATTATGTTGCACCACCTTTGTGGATTTACTAATTTTTCCAGCACATGGAATTGTACTTGGGAATGACAGAGTCATCCCCTATTTATAGAGAATAGGTGATCGAAATTTTTTGGGCAAAAAATAATGTGGGAAAATCTTTTCTTGATCTCCAAGAAATCTTGAATATATCTCCTATATTCTTTTTTCCATAATTATAATATTCCACAAAATCCCAGCTACTCTTTGTTATGGGATATTTTCGAAATTATAGGCAAGAATCCAAGATTTGGATCTTTTTTGAATTTATGAGATATTCTTGTATTTCAAGAAATACATATCTTCCATAATATCTTTTTCAAGAAAATCAAGAAAATCTTTCTTGCCCTTTATATTTCTAAAATTTCGAAATTTCCTTCATGAATAACCAAGTGGGAGATTTCTTGAATTTAATGAGATAATCTTGTATTCCAAGAATACATATCTTCATTCCATAACAAAATTCAAAGAAAATCTTTCTCCCCTTTTATCCATAAATTTCGAAAATAATGGAAAAATAAGCAACAATATTTATTTTATTTTAAACACCTTTTTCAGTTATTGGACTATATGTTGGGCTACATAAGGGGCCTTTAGGAGAATTAAGATTGGACCTTCCAATGGATCTTGAATTATCAATATTGAGCCACAATATTATTCAAGCCCATAAATATTAATTAATCCCACTACATAATTAATATAGCACTATCCATCTTAACCCATATTACAGTCAATATGGCTCCCGGTTATTATTTCCCGTATTTAAGATTATCTAGCCCATTAATTAATTCAAGCCACTGAAATAGCTTTCCATTAATTAATATCTTTTGTCCTTGGTAAAGGAACGGTTCAACATTATTATCCATACCGGAAACTAATTCCACTTGCAAGATTTGGTATGATAAAGCTTATGAACCTCCCAAGGGGGCAAATCGAACAAGCGTACTTGCACATGATTCTCCGTATTAAATCTTAGCAATCACATGTGACCAATAATATTGCCCAAGATAAAAAGTATTGAATCTTGTTGATTCTCTACCTATGATAAGTCAAAGCAATAGTTACCAACCACACATGATCCTATTTAAGGAACGAAGATTAAGAAATAACGAACCACTGAGGTCTAATTCTTCCTTGTTCAGTTCTGAAGAATTTGTCCTCCTATAGGTCCTATTCAGTGCATCAGTCATGCACTAGTGTAATCTCTTGGTCAAGATAAGCCAATCCGAGCCTTACACTTCAACCTTTCACGATGGGTTGTTCATTTCCATCTAGGTCGTGAATGGCGTACTTTTAGTTTCAAGGGACTGTTAATTTAATCTTCTGTGATCTGGTATCACTAAATTAACTACAATGTAACACATACGATTTATTGAACAGTTATGCAGTAAATATATGTAACATTCGATTATTTTAAAGCATCAGTGATAAACAATTTATTTCAGTAAATAAGTCTGAAATTCAGTTTTGATTATATAAAGTAAAAGCATACTTTCCAGTATAATCCCAACAATCTCCCACTTATACTCAAAGTCTGCTTTTAAGTATACTACAACATGTCTCGTGTAGTTCCTAATTCGTGATATCTAATGTCACCTACACGAACCTAATAATTTCTCCCACTTATACTCAAAGCAGATTGGCAACGGTCTTGACACCCATTCCTTCCACATGTCTCTCGAATGTATTCAGAGGCAGACCCTTTGTGAATGGATCTGCTAGGTTGTCTTCAGACGCTATCTTTGCCACATCTATATCTCCTCTCTTAACGATATCTCGTATAAGATGGTATTTCCTTTCAATGTGTTTGCTGGCCTTGTGGGCTCTTGGTTCCCTTGAATTTGCAACTGCTCCGGCATTGTCACAATAAATAGTGATTCTGCTGGGCAAATTCGGAACTACATTCAAGTCCACTAGGAAGTTCTTGAGCCAAACCGCTTCTTTCGCTGCCTCGCAAGCAGCTACATATTCGGCTTCCATGGTAGAATCTACGACGCATTTCTGCTTGACGCTTCTCCATGTCACGGCTCCTCCCCCCATGCAAAACACACTACCGGAGGTAGATTTTCTAGAGTCTATGTCTGATTGGAAATCCGAGTCCGTGTAGCCGTTGGGGATTGGACTATCCGACTGATAAATTAACATTCTATGCCGAGTTCTTTTCAGATACTTCAGAATGTTTTTAACTGCCCGGGTTACTTTGATATCTTGCCACCATACCAACGACAAAGCAGATATCCGGTCTCGTACACAGCATTGCATACATAAGGCTTTCGACAGCCGAAGCATAAGGAATGCCTCTCATGTCATCTATCTCCTTTTGCGTCTTAGGGCACATTTTCTTAGATAGACGGATTCCATGTCTGAAAGGTACGAAGCCTTTCTTGGAATCCTACATGCTGAATCGTTTCAAGACAGTGTCTATATATAAAGCTTGCGATAAGCCTATCATCCTTTTCTTGAGATCTCGAGTGATCTTGATCCCAAGGATGTGTACGGCTTCCCCTAAGTCCTTCATATCAAACTGTTTTGAAAGTCATGCCCTTACGTCTGATAACACCTTTACATCGTTCCCGATGATCAGAATGTCGTCTACGTATAGTACTAAGAATACCAATGCAGTTCCGACACGCTTTTTGTTCACACAACTTTCGAACTCATTTTGATCGAACCCATAAACTTTATAACATGATCAAAACATTGGTTCCAAGCTCTGGATGCCTGTTTGAGTCCGTAAATGGACTTCATGAGCTTACAAACTAGGTGTTCTTGGCCTTTTTCAATGAAGCCTTGGAGTTGTTGCATATAGATCTCTTCATCAAGACTTCCGTTAAGGAAAACTGTCTTGACATCCATTTGCCATATTTCAAAGTCGAGATGCGCAACAATCGATAAGAGAATTCGGATGGACTTAAGCATGGCTACGGGCAAAAAAGTTTCCTCATAATCGATCCCTTCTTTCTGAGTATAACCTTTCACCACGAGTCTTGCTTTGAAGGTTTCCACCTTCCCTTCTGGTCCTCTTTTTCTCTTATACACCCACTTGTAGCCAATGGGTTTGAACCCATTAAGTGGTTCGACTAGCTCCGACACTCCATTATGATACATAGAACCCATTTCGGCTTTCATTGCTGTTTGCCAAGAATCTGCATCCGTGTCTTGGATTACCTCGTCATATGTCCATGGGTCTGATTCGTCTTGTCCGGGAATCAAGTCTGAGGACTCTCCTATTCCCATGAATCTCTCGGGCTGTTTCACAACCCTCCCACTACTACGAGGTTCCGGTTGTGTAAGTGTGTCGTTTGGTATGTCATCTTGTACAGTTGGCATTGAGGTTAGCCCCCTTAACTCATTTAAGGTAATCTCACTTCTGGGTCTTCTTTCGTTCATATAGTCTTCTTCCAAAAATCTAAAGTGTGTGCTTATTACCATCTTTTGATCTTCGGGACCATAGAACATACACCCTTTTGTTCCCTCGGGGTATCCCACAAACAACCTTAATTCTGATCGAGGATCCAATTTACCGGCTTCCTTGTCCAACACGTAGGCCGGACACCCCCAAATCCTCATGTGTCTCAAAATAGGCTTGTGCCCGGTCAACAATTCTTTGGGAGTTTTGGGAACCGATTTGGAGGCACCAAGTTCAGAATGTAGGCTGTTGTTTCCAAGGCATGACCCCAGAACGACTTGGGAAGATCCGTATAACTCATCATAGATCTAACCATTTCCAAAAGAGTTCTGTTTCTTTGCTCTGCAACCCCGTTTTGTTGAGGGGTTCCGGGTGCAGTTAGCTGGGATGCAATCACTTCATCAGATAAGTAGTTCAAAAACTCATCGCTGAGGTATTCGCCTCCATGATCGGATCGTAGAGACTTGATACGTTTTTCCCTATGATTCTCTGCTTGAGCCTTAAATTCTTTGAATTTCTCAAAGGTCTCAGATTTATGCTTCATAAGGAAAATATAACCGTACCTTGAGTAGTCATCAATAAAAGTGACGAAATACTCATAACCTCCTCTTGCTTTGGTTGACATTGGACCACATACATCTGTGTGAACGATTTCTAACACTTCTTTGGCTCTATTCCCCTTGGCTCCAAATGCCCTCTTGGTCATTTTACCCTCCAAACATGATTCGCAGGTTGAAATTGGTTCAACTTGGAGAAACTCCAGTGAACCGTCTTTCACCAACCTTTGGATCCTCTTTGGATTTATATGACCCAATCTTAGATGCCACAGAAGTGTCTCGTTCACGTCTGATGAACGTTTTCTCTTATCGAAAATAGTTAATGTGTTATAGGATGCATTTCGTGAGTGGTGTGCACAGTTAATTGTATAGAGATTATTCGATAACATTCCATGACAGATAAATTTATCAAAAAGAGAAAGGTAACAACTTTATTAAAAGTAACCGAATATCCATCATGAAAAGTTTAGAAACTGAAATTAAATTCTTTCTAAAATTTGGAACGTAAAGAACATTTCTTAAAATTAAATCTTTGTCTTCAAAAGACAGGTGCACTTCTCCCACTGCTTCAGCTGCCACTCTCGTAGCATCGCCCAGTGTGATGAGGATCTCACTCCCACTAAGTTGTAGGGTCCGCTTGAACCCCTGTAATGTGAAACAAACATGATCAGTGGATCCCGTATCCACTACCCATAAATGGGAGGCATACGCCGCTAAACAAGTTTCAACAACTAGTGCGTGATAATTACCTTTCTTTCCGTCCCTTTTGGGGTTGGAACAGGCAAACCTACATTGTCCTCTTTCACCGCAGCTTAAGCACTTCCTCTTTGGATTTTCCTTGACACCACAAGCATTCCTCATCTTACCATTGCCCTTGGCAACAGTTGAGTTTTATTGCTTATGGATTTTGGTCCTCTTCTTTTTCTTGCCTTCCCTTTGCCTAGAAAATGAAGACTTACCACATGCCATTAAAGCTTGAGTTTGGTGCCCCATCAATATCTCTGCCGAGACCAAAGCTTGCAACAAATCAGCTAGTGAGGCCAAAATGCTTAGAAACTTTTTGGGCAGTGAGTGAAATACCAAATTCATCTGAGTCTCCAGATTATAATCTGCACTCAGAATCTCAAGTTTGTTCAGATGGGCCATCTATTTTGTGGACGTAATCCCTTACGGGTTTGCCCTCCACCATTTTCAGCGACGACATTTCTCACGCAAGGTGATCTGATGAGTCCCGCCTTTTTTTGACTCGTCAGTTGGCCCATCTGATTTTGGTGTGTTAAGAATCCACTTGTGCTTTTGTGCAGTTAGGACAATCATAATTTTTCGTTTCCAATCAATATAGTTTCCATACATATTGTATTGACTTTAAGTATATTAACAGTGGATTAAAAGGTTACGACATGCTGAACTGAAATAAATAACTATATGCATAAGCACAAGTATATCACAAGGTTCGATCACATGTTTCATAATTAAAATCTCAAAAAAATATGAACATGCATCAGTCAACATCTCAAAACAGTTTAAATAAGCCACGTGGGGTGGGTCATTATTTAAACACATTCAAGCAGATTACAAACAAGAACAATTACAAACCTTTAACATCCAGATTAATAGTTGGCTCCCACTTGACCAATATAAAATTGACAGGGACTTCGTGGAAGTATATGCATATCAATTTTATACCTAAGTAATAACCATGATTAAATACAAGATTATTATTTCGCTTTGAACGAGCCTCGTGGGGAGGGTCATCGTCGCCACTAGTAATAATCCACAATCATCCATTTGGAATTTATTCATGTGAAAGCTAACTTTTGACCGTCCCGTGGGGGGAATTTTTCCAAAAGAATTCACAAATAAATAAATCATGGAGGTCAAAATTAATTCAATTTTATTAACCGAAATAAAATTGTCAATTAATTATTCAAACATACTTAGTAATTTTTTACGGTGAGATTTTTCATTGGGCAACTCTCATGCAAACACATTTAAACAAATTAAATAAAGCACAAGATAACACAATAATAAATCAAGCAAAGCGGAAAAATAAACATATTGGGCACAAATTATCCAATTGTCATGGTTTGATTTTTCTTGAATTGATTTTGAAGAAACGCCGTCTTCGAATTTCTCCCACTCGATCGTCTCGAAAAAAAACTCTATCTCAAAACGCCACGCCAAGTAGTAGCTCGCAAGGATGCATGATCAAGATCGATCCGGCCACTGCCTGCCGAGCGACCCTTTCTTGGCAGCCCGCGCATGCCTTGCCTCGCCCAGCGCCGCTCGGCGGCCTCGCGAGCATCACCAGTCGTCGGCCTGGCGGCCTCAGCGAGGCTTCGGCGAGCAGCAGCGTACATATGCATCTGTCTTGTAGGCTTATTTCGCCGGCCTCGCCTGCGCACTGCGGAACTTCGGCGACGCCCGCGCATCGCGCCCTCGCCTTACCTTCGCCTCCGTCCTTGACCCCTTTCCGTTCACGGTGCAGCGTGTGCTGTAACGCCCGTCGCGTACGATCCTCGTCTTTCGCTTCGACCCTCGGCCTTCGCCCTGCGCCCGTCTTGGTACTGCGTCGTCGTCCATGTATCGCGTGCCTTTTTAGCACATGACGCCTTACCTACGCCGATTAAATTTTTTATCCTTTAATTAACCGTCTCCGTCTCCGTTTTTTGATCGGTTATAATTTATTTACAAAAAATAAATAAACTAGATCTAGACTAGTCTATTACATTGATCAAATCAAACAAATTCTAATCTACTCGTGGATTTTTCTCACGAGGCAAAAACGAATCCGAAGCTAATCTAATTAAAAACCACAATTTATATGCATGCATAAATAAACACATTAAATTCCATGACAATTGGATACCTGCAAAACAGATCTAGTAATTCTACTATCCAATTTCAAATTTAATGTCAGCGAATTAAATTACAATTTAAAATTCAGAGCCCGAAACCGTGGTTCTGATACCAGTTGTTGGGGAATAAGTTGCACAGATCTATTCGGGATGAATATTTAAATACAAATTTAATTCTTATAATTATAACTAGCATGAATTAATCCGATATTAATTCAAATAATAATCCAACAACAAATCATGCATATAATTAATTCACGTAAATCCTACGAATGCGGAATTCTACGAGTTTACGTGAACGTACGTCTTGGGATGGCAATGACTTGGTTGATTAGACTCACCAAAAGAACTTCCCAAGTATTCCCTTAATCCTTGCTCGACTATCTGGTGGTAGGACGCTTGCAAACAATTAACAAAAGGAAAATAAATTATGTTGCACCACCTTTGTGGATTTACTAATTTTTACAGCACATGGAATTGTACTTGAGAATGAAAGAGTCATCCCCTATTTATAGAGCATAGGTGATCGAAAATTTTTGGGCAAAAAATAATGTGGAAAAATCTTTTCTTGATCTCAAAGAAATCTTGAATATATCTCCTATATTCTTTTTCCCATAATTATAATATTCCACAAAATCCCACCTACTCTTCGTTATGGGATATATTCGAAATTATAGGCAAGAATCCAAGATTTGGATCTTCTTGAATTTATGAGATATTCTTGTATTTCAAGAAATACATATCTTCCATAATATCTTTTTTCAAGAAAATCAAGAAAATCTTTCTTGCCCTTTATATTTAAAAAATTTCGAAATTTCCTTCATGAATAACCAAGTGGGAGATTTCTTCAATTTAATGAGATAAACTTGTATTCCAAGAATACATATCTTCATTCCATAACAAAATTTAAAGAAAATCTTTCTCCCCTTTTATCCATAAATTTCGAAAATAATGGAAAAATAAGCAACAATATTTATTTTATTTTAAACACCTTTTTCAGTTATTGGACTATATGTTGGGCTACTTAGGGGGCCTTTACAAGAATTAAGATTGGACCTTCCAATGGATCTTGAATTATCAATATTGAGCCACAATATTATTCAAGCCCATAAATATTAATTAATCCCACTACATAATTAATATTGCACTATCCATCTTAACCCATATTACAGTCAATATGGGTCCCGGTTATTATTTCCCGTGTTTAAGATTATCTAGCCCATTAATTAATTCAAGCCACTGAGATAACTTTCCATTAATTAATATCTTTTGTCAAGGTAAAGGAACGGTTCAACATTATTATCCATACCGGAAACTAATTCCACTTGCAAGATTTGGTATGATAAAGCTTATGAACCTCCCAAGGGGGCAAATCGAACAAGCGTGCTTGCACACGATTCTCCGTATTAAATCTTAGCAATCACATGTGACCAATAATATTGCCCATGATAAAAAGTATTGAATCTCGTTGATTCTCTAGCCATGATAAGTCAAAGCAATAGTTACCAACCACACGTGATCCTATTTAAGGAACGAAGATTAAGAAATAACGAACCACTGAGGTCTAATTCTTCCTTGTTTAGTTCTGAAAAATTTGTCCTCCTGTAGGTCCTATTCAGTGCATCAGTCATGCACTAGTATAATCTCTTGGTCAAGACAAGCCAATCCGAGCCTTACACTTCAACCTTTCACGATGGGTTGTTCATTTCCATCTAGGTCGTGAATGGCGTACTTTTAGTTACAAGGGGATTAATTTAATCTTCGTGATCGGTATCACTAAATTATCTACAATGTAACACGACGATTTATTGAGCAGTTATGCAAAGAAATATATGTAACATTCGATAATATTTAAAGCATCAGTGATAAATAATTTATTTCAGTAAATAAGTCCGAAATTCAGTTTTGATTATACAAAGTAAAAGCATACTTTCCAGTATAATCCCAACAAGTATATCCTGAATGTTCAGAGGCACTGAATAATATCTATCTGAAGACTACAAAACTGAGAAAAACACAAATATTCAGAAAAGTAGATATTGCACAAAACATTCATATGCAGACAAAAGGAACTAAGTCTAAGTGTTGTTTAAGGTTATCTAATTCAGCGAGATTGACCAAAAAGAGTCGTTATGTTTGTCTACATTTACTGAAGATAAGAACCAATCAGAGGAAGACAACATTGTACTTTACTGACACTGAAAGCGACAGGACACTGAATTATGTCAGTAGTACTATGTTCCAAACTGCAAAAATTGGTGATTGGCTACATGAATGCATATTTCCTAAAACATGCAAGGGAGTATTCAAACCCTAAATATAGCCGTTCGTCAAACATCATAAGAGGAAACTCATGAAGCTATCTCCTCCAACGGATAGTTTTTCAAAAGTGACCTTGGTGAAGTTGCCTATAAATACTAGTGACCCTTTACATTGAGAGGTTACGGGAAATTTCAAAGCAACTCAAGAGCTCATTCGTATTATTGCAAATTGAAGCACTCGAAAAACCTAGAATTTCCCAAGTGTTTCACATTGGAGAGAGCTCATTCACTAAGCCTAGATTGATAAGAAATATCCAAAGCAGAGTAGAGATATCCTAGCCTTTACATTGTTCTTATTGTAAAGAATATCTCATCTTAGTTGGAAACCAACCCAAAACCCAAACCCCTTGTTAGGGTAGTTTGTGTGTGTTTTGTTGGTGAGTTGGAGTTGTAAAGAGTTAGTAAGCTACAATGAGTTAGACAGAAAACTCTAAGAGAAGAAGTTAGTAAGCTACTTGTGGTAGTCGTAACACTTGTGTGTGTTTGAGTTAGGAAGCTGCAGTGAGTCAGCCAGAAAACTCAAGGTAGAAAAGTGAGTAAGCTAAAGTGAGTTAGCCAGAAAGCTTTAGGAAGTGGTTAAGGAATTTCTCTGAAGGTCAGAGAGAGTGGACGTAGGAGCTTGAGTCTCTGAACCACTATAATTCCTGTGTTGTTTTGCTTTCTGTACTACATTATTATCTGTTGCATGTTTTTCACTGAAAGCATAGTTCACTGATATTCAGTTGGAACCAATCCACTGAACTTTCATCAAACTGATCACAGCCTTAGTCACTGTTTTATTGAAGGGAAGATTTTTAGCAAAGCTAAAACGAGTATAAACATAGGGCCAACCATTCTGCACACTTGAGTAGCTAGAACAGATAGTTACCAAACTGAACTAACTCTACTGAGGGTTCAGTAAGATAATTATATGATCCAAGCATCTCAGGATCTTTCATAAACTCAGGCTCAGTTGGTCTAATCTGAAGCTTCTGAAAGCAGCTCAGGATCATTGTCTCAGTAGACTTGGACTCAGGGCAATCTGTGCTTCTCATGGCAAAATCATCAGGATAACCTGACCCATCTGACCTCAGTGAAAGAAAAGTTTTAAAAATCACTGAACACGTGTATTCCCCCCCCATACACGTGTGATACTCGTTAGCACTGGGACCAACAAGTGGTATCAAAGCAGTGGTTCAATTTGACCACTTGCTTTGGTAGCCATAATGTATTTTACTGAAAGACTTTGGTGGTCTACTGAATAGATCTGTTTGCTGATATCTTACAAGGCTCAGTCATCATGCCTTCTAAGAAACTTCCTATGTTCTCTGTTGGGAGCTATGATCTATGGAGATTGAGAATGCAGGCTCATCTGTATTCAAAACATGAAAGAATGTGGAGAGTGGTTTCTGAAGGACCATTCAAATTTACTGTTGTGAATCCCAGAATCACTGATACTGAGAGGAATGATCCTAGAGATGAATTTCCAAAATTTGATGATCAACTTACTCCTGATGAGAGAAAGTTAGTCAATCTTGACTACATTGCTAAAGATACTTTGTATAGCACTATTGATGATGGTGTTATGGGGATGATTTCTCACTGTGAAACTGCAAAAGAAATATGGGACACCCTTGCTGTTATGTGTCAAGGTACATATCATATTAAGGA
Organism: Stenogyne calaminthoides; assembly: GCA_037126765.1. NCBI lineage: Eukaryota > Viridiplantae > Streptophyta > Magnoliopsida > Lamiales > Lamiaceae > Stenogyne > Stenogyne calaminthoides. The sequence goes on from JBBCBC010000013.1 coordinate 22,907,458, forward strand.
AAACAAACTTTCCGTTGCTATTAGAAAGTTTGATAGCTTTGAAATGGAAGATAGTGAATCCATTGACAAACTTGAGGTCAGATTCACTAGAATCATGAATGATCTGAGTGCTCTTGGGAAAAGATACCCATAGAGAGAAGTGGCACTGAAAATTCTTAGAGGATTATCTAAGAAATTGGATATACATGTTGTGGTTATTGAAAACACCAAAAATATTGATTCCATGCCATATCAACAAGTTTTCTCTGAACTGAAAGCTTATGAGTTTGTGATTGACAAGAAAACTAAGAAATCTGACAGCAAAGATGATTCTTCATCTAGCAAGAATGTGACTTTCAAAGCCAAAGAGAAATCCTGTAAGTCTAGAGAGTATGAGAACTCACTTGCCAAAAATCAGGATGAGCAGGAGGATAAGCTAGTACTGGTGGCAAGAAGGTTTGAAAGACTCAATAGCAGATATGGGAAATATAAGAAATATTACAGGAATCACAGTATAAAGAGAGACTCGAGGTTCGAGGACGATACACCGAGAAAAGAATGGACCGAAAAGTCAAGGATCCTCATCCAAGAAGAAGAACTCCAAAACCAAGGAGGAAAGTGATCGGGATGATGATACCAACAGATGTTACAAACGGTCGAGAAGAAAGGTCACTTTCAATATGGTATCCCCGAAATGAAAAGCAAAAAAGAAAGAAAGGATAGTCAAGCCAAGAGAGACAAGAAGATCTCCAGCAAGAAAACTATGATTGCTGAGGAAGAAGAACATTCTGAAGAAGGTTCCAGTTCCTTAGATGAGATTTTCTCGGATAAAGGATGTTGATGATATCTCATCTTTATGGCCGTGGAGGAGGTAAATTCTTCTATTCTCTGTTGTTGCTCCTACACAAGCACATGAAGTTCTCAAGTCCAACCGTAAAAATGAGCTTTGACCGATGGATTCGTTTGAGAATCTTATGAAGGATTATTACGTGTTACAAGAATCGCCATCGAAACTCAAGAGCGTAACAAGGAACCGATCACGAGAATCAAGTGGAAAGACTCTAAAAATGCCGAGATCACTTCTCAATTGATGGGAACTATCGATGAACTAGATGTTCAAAAGTACAACTCTCGAAAAAAGAGAAGGTGATAGAGATCCCGAATGGAAAATTAGAGAAATCCACTAAAGAGATTCAAATTTTATCGTAACCGAAGTTCAATGACCTCTTTGAGAAGCATGAAACTCTAAAGAAATGTGAGGATAGTCTTGCAGAGAAAGTCACTCTATTGGTCTGCGTCTAAAGTGATAGATGAAATTCAGAGTTATCAAAGACCAAGAACTATAAAAAGCCGGATTGGGATACATTCCAAGGGGAACCTCACAAGGTCTTCTAAATGTCGCTTCTAGTAGCACCAAGATCGTTTTTGTTAAACCAAATGGCATCTACTCTTCTTCAAGAACCGCCGCGAGTTTTAGAAAAGGGTAAAGGACCTATGATTTGAGAAAAATCAAGGTTCAGGAAGAAAGCCTGGACCTCGAGAAAAGGCTAGAAAACCAGAACACTCAAGAGGAAATCTTCAAAGCAAGATTTCAAAGCCTCAAAGCTAAGAATACCAACCTAAAGAGATCTGCCTTTCGAACCATCGAGGAATTTTCGTAAGAGAAACACTCAAACAGAGATATTCTCAATCGAAAAGACCAAGTCCTCGACATCGAAAGACCCCAATTTCAAAGACAGCAACCTAAACCCCACTTGCCTAAGGGTAAAGATTTTCTGAACCCAAGTCACAGAGACAGAGACCACCAAGACAAAAAGCTAAGGCACTTGAACAAAAAGGCTCGAACCCAAGAAGAACTCTAAGGCTCATGTTCATGCTAAGGTCGACACTCATACACGGATCTTCGCCAGCACCTGTGGTGGTGAATGTGTATGTAGATGTTTTGGGAGACAAATCAGCCACTCTAAAGTAATTAGAGTTGTTAGGTAGTTTTGGGTTCCAAAAGGTACAGCCTTTAACTGGTAGGACTCTACACCAAATGGGTACCTAATAACCGATCATTTTTTTCGTAATGGAAAAAGGACATCGAAATGAATGAAAACAACATAAGATCGATGAGTGGAAATGAATTGGTTCTCTTTGTATGGTATCTCGACGGTGGATGTTCAAGACATATGACGGGATATAAGCAACTAATCACCGACTATGTTGAGCAAAAAGGCCCTCGAGATCACATTTGGAGACAATTCCAAAGGACAAATGAAGGATATGGAACTCTTGAAGTTGACTCTGTTCATATCCATGGTGTTTCATATGTGTATGGGTCTAAAGCATAACTTGCTTTCTATCACCAATTCTTTGACAAAGGATTTGGTGTTGAGTTCTCAAAGAACTTATGTTATGTAAAAGACAATACTTCACGTAAAAATTTTACCGACCGGGTACTAGAAAAGGAAATGTGTATCTTGCTGATTGGAGTTCAACTCCTAAAGATACATGTTTGGTTGCAAAAAGTTCCACTGATACCAGTTGTTTCTACTGATAGAATACTACAACTGTTACATATGGATCTCTTTGGTCCAATAACACCTGTGAGCACTAATGGCAGAAAATACACACTTGTGGTAGTTGATGACTACTCTAGATACACATGGGTCATATTCTTACTCGAAGAAGAAGAGACTCGTAAAAAAAGCTACTGAACCATCGGAAAAGGCTCAAGATGAAAAAAAGAATCTGAGTGTGGTCAAAATCTGATCAGATAAAGGAACTGAGTTTATCAATCATATTATATCTGATTATTGTGCAGCAAATGGAATAGCTCATGAAACATCAGCTGCAAGGACCCCACAACAGAATGGTGTTGTTGAAAGAAGAAATAGGAGTCTGAAAGAAGCTGCAAGGACAATGATTGCTGAAGCTGATATTCCTAAGAGATTTTGGGGTGAAGCTATCAACACTGCATGCTACTCTCAGGACAGATCCATGCTAACCAAGAACTAAGGAAAAACTCCATATGAGCTGTGGAATGAAAGGAAGCCTCTTGTTTCTTTCTTTCGTGTGTTTGGTTGCAAGTGTTTCATACACAATAATGGTAAAGATCAGTTGAAAACTTTTGATAGCAAAGCTGATGAAGGGATATTCTTAGGATATTCTGAAGTCAGTAAAGCCTTCAGAGTTTACAAATCTGAGGACTCTTATTGTGGAAGAAACACCTCATGTTGTTTTTGATGAATCTACTTGTGTTCGGAAGAAAAAGAACATGACTCGGAGAGAACCGATCAAGATAATCACCGGACTTACCCCCAAAAAAAGAATGATAAAACATCCTCTGAACCTGAAAAGAAGAAGTCAGTCACTTTCTATGAATGGAGTGAATCAGACTCAGACAAAGAAGTTCAGGATGGAAAAACTCAGGATGGTGAGACTCAGGATGGAAATTCTCCACTGAAGGAAAGCCAACACACTGAAGCTGACCAATCTGAACATACACCAGTTCAGTCTCAAGTATGTAATGCCGATGAAGATGTGGTCACAGCTGAGGCAAACTCTGAATCTATCAACCAATGGGGAACAAATGTCTCTGACAATGTTCTGAATGGAATTTCCCCTGAGGAAGATGATTCTCTTTCTCCTTTTCTGTTGTTCCCTGAATTTAATGAACTACCTGAACCTAACATTTTTGATGTTGAGGATACTACTGAAGGGGGAACATCCAGGAGAAAATGGTTGGATAGTCATCTTAAAAGTCAGATTGTGGGTGATCTATCAGATGGTGTCAAAACAAGAAGGTTCCATGGAGAAAGTGCTTTGTTCTGCTGCTTCCTATCTGAAAAAGAACCTACTGAGATTGAAGAAGCTCTACAAGATTCATTTTGGATTACTGCTATGCAAGAAGAGCTGAATCAGTTCTCAAGGAATGAAGTTTGGAAGCTAGTGGATAGACCTAAGAGGCCCAATGTGATTGGACAAGGCAAGACTAGTTGCACAAGGTTATTCTCAAGAAGAAGGCTTGGATTATGATGAAACCTTTGCACCTGTTACAAGACTAGAAACCATCAGATTGTTTCTTGCATATGCTGCCCAAATGAAATTAACAGTCTATCAGATGGATGTGAAAAGTGCATTTTCGAATGGTGTGCTTAATGAGGAAGTATATGTGGAACAACCTCGAGGATTTTGTCGAATGACCAAGTTTCTGTGCTCAGAAAGCCTTGTATGGTCTTAAGCAAGCACCCCCGAGCATGGTATGATACCCTTTTCGTTTCTTCTTCGACCATGGTTTTATCAAAGGAACTGTTCATAGGACTCTGTTCAGGATAGAAGATGGGAAAGACATCTTACTTGTTCAGATTTATGTAGATGACATCATATTTGGATCTCCAAATCATCAGCCGTGTGAAAAGTTTTCTACCCTGATGAAAGGAAAGTTTGAGATGTCAATGATGGGGGAGATAAATTTCTTTCTTGGACTTCAGGTGAAGCAAACTAAGGAAGGAATTTTCATCAATCAAGCAAAATACACAAGAGATCTAATTGCAAAGTATGGTGTACAGAATTGCAATGCAGTTAGTATTCATATAGAATTGCAATGCAGTTAGAATTCCTATGAATACTAACTACAAGATGGATCCTGATCCTGAAGGCAAATCAGTAAATCTCACTGATTATAGAGGGATCATTGGATCACTGCTATATCTCATGACAAGTAGGCCCGATATAACATTTGCTGTTGGAATATGTGCAAGATACCAAGCTAATCCTAAGGCTAGTCACATGGAGGCTGCCAAAAAGATTCTGAAATAACTTAAAGGCACTGTGAATAGAGGATTATGGTATCCAACTGATGATAACCTTGAGTTAACTGGTTATTCAGATGCTAATTATGGAGGATGTGGAATTAACGGGAAGTCTTCCATAGGAACTTGTCAATTTCTTGGAAGTAAACTAATATCATGGTTTTCAAAGAAACAAACCTCAAGAGCAACCAATCTATCGGGTTTAATACATGGTCGAGGAAGTTGCAGTGCCGCATTCTTTCGCTCGAGACAACAATTAAGGGATTATAAGATTATAGCCAATGAAGTACCTATATTTTGTGATAATAATAGTGTAATTGCTATTACACAAAATCTGGTATTGCACACCAGATGTAAGCATGTTGATATCAAACATCACTTCATCAGAGATCATGTTGAGAAGAAAGACATATCAGAATGGAGAAAATTCATACTGATAAATAGAGAGCTAATATCTTGACTAAACCTTTGGCTGAATCAAGGTTTAAGGAACTATCAGTTGAATTAGGTATGTTGGATCAGGTGAATAAAGCAAATCTGAAAAATTGAAGGTTTTCAGATGCATGAAGTTTTCTCAGGTTTTCACTGAAAAACTCAGGATAAAATTGAAAAATCTTGAACACCGAAGTCTTGGGAAACTCGGATATCTCAAGATCAAGATGCAAGATTATTATCTTGACATTATCAAGATCGATTACTCGATATTATACTGACCCTTTATCAAGATCGATTACTCAAGATTATTATCTCGACCGTTTTTTTTTACTCAAGATATTATCGACATTTTATCAAGGTCAAAACTCAGTAAGACTGATGGAGGAAATTAGTCTGAAGAAGTATTGACTCATGCAACACATTTATTGTCCAACTGAATCTCAGTAATCATTGGCAATAAATAACAAAACACCTAAAGGAATATTTGGGCGGGACCTTTGAAATCCATGAAGAAAGTCAGAGGTCTGCAGGAACAGTAATTAAATGCATTGTTCATTAATCACCAATAGGGATAAATTGGCGGCTTTGTATTTGTGAAATCATCCTTTCATATACCCGATTTAGTCGGTTCTTAATCTCAACCATCGATTTCTTCATCTATGCGATTTTCAATAAATCTAAATCCTATATCTATTGAAGAATTTCCTTCAAAGCCCGATTCCAAAAAGCCTTCATCTTCAATCACTCTGCTTCAAAAACTCTCGATTGCCCAGAAATTTATCACCTATCTCAAAACCCTTCACAAAAATTCTCCAAAAATGATGTTTTCTGTATACGACAAGCTCGCCATTTCTAATAAACCTTGGTACAAATATGTCGTCTCTCTTGAAAGCTCATCAAATGCAACTCACGAAGAGGAAGCGTTGCATATGATTCGTTTGGCAAAGCTTACATGCCTGGTTGCGAATCAACCAGAGGCCGAATATGCAAAAGAGGTAATTGAGTTTATCTCTAATTTGAAGTTAGATGATGAAGATTGTATAGAATCTCAGATTACTGTATCGCATTTAGAGCATAGTTCAAAATATTTGGATTTTGTTAGGGAATTGTATATTATTCCTATGAATCTTAATGCCATATATGAACTAAGTGATAGAGGTGAAGAACCTACGGTATATATGTTGGGTAGGGAGCAAGAATATCTGGATAAAATTTCAGAGCATCCAGTAAAGTTTGAAGCTACTCTGAATAAAAGGCATTTGAAGCCTAAATATCGAGTATTGCTGGATATTGTAAGTAAATGCATCATGAGTAGATCTGACAGCTTTGAACAGATAATCACGCCTAAGTTAAGGTTAATGGCGGCGATTGAAGATTCACCTACCACTGCATTCAACTGGTTACACTATTTAATCAAAGTGGTGAGTGATCAAGCCAAACAAGTTCAGAATGTAAATGGGTCTGTTGTTGTCAAAGGAAAGATCCTACATGCAACCAAGATTGCATTTATCTTGGAAATGTGCAGAGAAGAGGAAGACATCTTTGCCAATTCCTCATCCTTTCCAAAGTCAAAAATAATGTTCAAACCTACAACAAAGAAGACTTTGAAAGGAAAGAAAGAGAAAAGCTCTGAGTCTCAGGAGGAGACTGCTGAAGAAGAAGCTGTTGAAGCCAAACAGGCCAGGGGGAATGCCCTGATGCAAGTGAAAAGAGAAAAGGGAGAGAATCTGAAGAAGAAGAAAGCACTGGCTCCTCAGAAACCCAGAAAACTTCAATCTATTACTGAGGAGGAGGTCAGTGACTCTAAAGAAAATCAACCTGAAGGCCAGCAAGGGCTGAAATCTCCACTGCAGGTTCTGGCTCAGTTTGTGACAATTGCGCAAGATCAAGAAACTGAGGAACAGGTTTTCTCTGAGGTACTCGGAACTTCTCTGAGCTCAGATAAAATTTCTCAGGAAATCTTCAAGGGACCTCAGATTCCTACTGAAGAGATACCTGTTCAGACTTTAGATCAGTCTGAACCTCAGGAGCTGCTGAACTTGGATGAGCTCCTGAGTGAACCAGTTCTCGATCCATCAGCACCAGAACTCTTACAATCCGGTCCTACTGACCCTGAGAGCCCAAAGATGAAGAAGGGAGAAACAGAAGAAACTGAGTGGCGCAGCAAGGGGGAACGGTTCATCCTGGATAGATACCCTGAGCTGAGCGCATATCCTGACCTTCAGGATCTTTTCTTCCGACTCAGAACCACGGTCTACATCCTGAATCCGACTCTTCCGGAGATGCTGAATATAGCCTCCTTCAGAGGAGAAGATTGGTGGAATCCTGAGACTGCTGTTTTGACAGAGTTCTTTGGATTCAGGAAGACCAAGCTCAGAATGAAAATTACTGATTTTGATGAGCTAGTAAAGAGGAAGGTGGCTGAGAGAAGGAAAGCTGATATTGATGCCTCCAGTTCTATGAATCCAAAAGGAGAGGAGGATCAAGATAAAGAAGGTGACAAACCAGATGATGATGAAAATCAATCTCAGATGGAGAAGGACACTGATGCTGGACAGATTGATATCACACATCCTCAGACTGAAGTTAGCACTCTTCAGGTATCTTTTGGCACTATTAAACATTATGCCAAAGCTACTGAAGTTCCTATCTTTAAATCTGTTATGTCTGATATGCAGACTGAGGCTCAGATGGAGCAGCCAGCTCAGGTGGAAAAAGTTGTACAAACTCCAGTGATTGATCTTAGTCCTATCCTGGATAAATTTGAGAAGGTGGTGTCAATGGTTGAAAAAGTGACTCAAATAGAAGAAACTTTGGCAAGCCAATCTCAAAAGCTGGAAAATCTGAGTTCATCTTCAGACATGATGCAACTACAAACATCTCTGGCAGATAAAATGACTACTTTGGAAGGTAAGATTGATGTAGTAAAAAATGAGCTCAATGCAGAGATGAAGCAGATGTATCAGGAAAGAACTGCCTATCTAGAAGCCAAGCTGGTTGAGAAGAATGGTCTGATGATCAAGACAGCTGTTGAGGAAATGGGCTCTATGCTCATGACCAAGATGACAGAGATGATGCATAATGTCTTCTCAAATCAGTTTGCACCTCTTTCTGAAGAGTTCTCAATGGCTAAAAGTTACATGAGAAGGCTAGAGGATGAGCATGATCAGTTGGCAGGGGAAGTGCGAAGTATAAGCAAAGAGCAATACCATATGGATACTGCACTGACTCAACTTCTTCCAAGGTATGGTGCCAAAAAGGGGGAAAGGCCCGGTGGCAAACTAAGTGAGTTGTTGGCACAAACCTTGAAGAGAAAGGCTCAGAAAGAAGCTGAAGAAAAGAAAATTGCTGAAGCCTTAAAAGAAGTTGAAGCCACTGAGAAGCTTCAAATTCGAAGAAGCTGAGAAACATATCTACACTCAAGCATCTGAGCAAACTATTCAGGAAGTAATTTCTGAGAAACTGAGTGATAGAAGGATGATTGAGACAAGCCAAGCCGGTGAAGAACAAGTCAGACCTGGAAAGAGAAAGGTTGTGGCATTTGTAGAACAAGAAAAGAAGAAAAGAGCTAAAGCTTCTAAGCCTACTCAGAGGAAATTGATAATAGATTTTGAAGAATCTGAGGAAGAAGCTGAAAAAGAAGAAGCTGAAAGTCAGAAAGAAGTCTTCAATACTAAGAAAACTCTGAAAACCCTTCAAATCGAAAAAGAGAAGAAGATTGTTGCTTCTGTATCAGGTGTTCCTGTGATCAGGAAAACGAGCAGAAAAGAAGAAGTGGTTTTAAGAAGTTTTTGAGCAAAAGGAGGGGTACAGAGAAAATTCAGAAATGGCCGCACATTGACAAATGGATGCATATTCAGTTAAATGATGCATGAGAGGAGATCAAGAGAACCTTCTAGTTCTAATATGAGATTCTGAGAGAATGGAGGGGGAGCAGCTCGGATATGAATGAAACCTTCATTGAGTACTTAGTGACATTCTATCCTAAGTACCTGTAAAGTTGGATCAACATGGCAGATGAAGGAAATACTCAGATAGTAGCCCCTGGTCCATACACTTACCCAGCTCCTAGACTTGAGAATGGCTATGTGAATAAAACAGCCATTTCTCAGGAGACAGCTCAGTATGCCATCCAGCTAGGCCTAACAGGAAACAACCCTGATATCATCAAAGCAAGGGATGAACTGAAGAAGAGATACTATGAGATGTTCAACCTGGAAGTGCCAGAGGATGAAGTTGAAGAAGACTGAAAATTCAGTACTTCTGTTTTTGTTTTTGATTTTCATTGTAATCTGTAACTCTTACCTTACATCAATGAAAATTTTATCTTTATGCTCAAAGATAATATCTCATTATCTTTTTACATGTCTTTTATGTTTGATATGCCTTATGTTTTGAAATTGTTGGGAGAATTACCATTTTGGATTGTAATAGACAAACTGAAACCTGAGTATAGGTTAGTTTTTTTTATGTAACAAGATGATTTTTGGCATCATCAAAAAGGGGGAAATTGTTGGGAGATGAATTTAATAAAGAAGTTTTGATTAGATCCCAAAAAACCCTGAGTATGACATGTTCAGGATAATCTTGATAGACTGAGTTAGGTTTCAGTATAGAGTGTTCAGGAAGTTATCTGCCCCATGTATAGCCAGCAGATATAGATCAGGTTAGATTTTGAAGAAATCAAGACTCAAGAAGTTGTTGAAATCAAGACTCAAGAAGTAAATCAAGAAATCAAGACCCAAAGAAGTTGTCAAGAAATCAAGACTCAAGAAGTAATCAAGAAATCAAGACTCAAGAAGTAAATCAAGAAATCAAGACTCAATAAGTTATCAAGATGGACTCAAGATATGTCATCAAGACATCAAGACTCAAAAGATGTCACCGACGACATCAAGACTCAAGATGTTATCAAGACATCAAGACTCGAAGATACTAAAGACTCATAAGATACTGAAGACCCAGTAGTTACTAAAGAATCAGTAAGATACTGAATACTTAGTATAACCTGAAGGTTCAGAGGCACTGAATAATATCTATTTGAAGACTACAAAACTGAGAAAAACGCAAATATTCAGAAAAGTAGATATTGCCCAAAACATTCATATGCAGACAAAAGGAACTAAGTCTAAGTGTTGTTTAAGGTTATCTCATTCAGAGAGATTGACCAAAAAGAGCCGTTATGTTTGTCTACATTTACTGAAGATAAAAACCAATCAGAGGAAAAAACAACATCAGTACTTTCATCGACTTCGAAAGCGATAGGACACTGAATCATGTCAGTAGTACTATGTTCCAGACTGCAAAAATTGGTGATTGGCTACATGACTGCATATTTCCTAAAACATGCAAGGGAGTATTCAAACCCTAAATATAGCCGTTCATCAAACACCATAAGAGGAAACTCATGAAGCTATCTCCTCCAACGGATAGTTTTTCAAGAGTGACCTTGGTGAAGTTGCCTATAAATACTAGTGACCCTTTACATTGAGAGGTCACGGGAAATTTCAAAGCAACTCAAGAGCTCATTCGTATTATTCCAAATTGAAGCACTCGAAAACCATAGAATTTTCCAAGTGTTTCACATTGGAGAGAGCTCATTCACTAAGTCTAGATTGATAAGAAATATCCAAATCTTAGTAGAGATACCCTAACCTTTACATTGTTCTTATTGAAAAGGATATCTCACCCTAGTTGGAAACCAACCCAAAACCCAAACCCTTTGATAAAGTAGTTTGTGTGTGTTTTGTTGGTGAGTTGGAGTTGTAAAAAGTTAGTAAGCTACAGTGAGTTAGCCAGAAAACTCTAGAGAAGAAGTTAGTAAGCTACTTGTGGTAGTCTGAACACTTGTGTGTGTTTGAGTTAGTAAGCTGCAGTGAGTCAGCCAGAAAACTCAAGGTAGAAAAGTGAGTAAGCTACAGTGAGTTAGCCAGAAAGCTTTAGGAAGTGGTTAAGGAATTTCTCTGAAGGTCAGAGAGAGTGGACGTAGGAGCTTGAGTCTCTGAACCACTATAATTGCTGTGTTGTTTGCCTTCTGTACTGCATTATTATCTGTTGCATGTTTTTCACTGAAAGCATAATTCGCTAATATTAAGTTGGAACCAATCCACTGAACTTGCATTAAATTGATCACAGCCTTAATCACTGTTTTATTGAAGGGAAGATTTTCAGCAAAGCTAAAACGAGTATAAACTTAGGGCCAACCATTCCGCACACTTGAGTAGCTAGAACAGATAGTTACCAAACTGAACTAACTCTACTGAGGGTTCAGTAAGATAATTATCTGATCCAAGCGCCTCAGGATCTCTGATAAACTCAGGCTCAGTTGGGCTAATCTAAAGCTTCTGAAAGTAGCTCAGGATCATTGTCTCAGTAGACTTTGACTCAGAGCAATTTGTGCTTCTCAGGGCAAAATCATCAGGATAACCTGACCCATCTGACCTCAATGAAAGAAAAGTTTTAAAAATCACTGAACATGTGTATTCCCCCACATACACGTGTGAGACTCATTAGCACCGGGACCAACAATGATGTTTTTTGTGGCGGTGACAGTTTATGTGGGAGGTGGTTTGTTGTGGTGGTGATGATGGGGCCGACGCTCAATGACCGTACCGCCACCCACAAAAGTCGTTAGTGTTGGTTGTGAACTGCGACGGATCTATGGTTTGAGGAGGTTGATGGTTGGGCGACAAAAATTGATGGTGGTGGTGATGGATCTGTGACGGATGTGACGAAAAATGGTGGATGTGATGAAAATGGTGGCTGTGGCAATTGTGGAGGCGGATTTGAGCGGATCTGCCGTTGAGTGGCTGTATAAGGCGGCGGCGGTGCTCGTTTGGGTTTTCGGCCCATTAATGGAGGCAACACCGTCATGTCGATGTGGCGGTGGATCTTGCAGATCTGTTTGTCTACTCGATAACTCGGTGGCGATGACTCTGTGACTTGGTGGTTGTATATGCATTTTTTGGAAGAAGATGGTGGGTTGGAAGAAGATAGAAAGTGCATTTTTTTCTATAATTTAAGACGATGGTTGATATGGAAAAAGATGGCAAGGTTGGAAGAAGATGGCAAGGTTGGAAGAAGACAGCGGTTGTAGATTTTCATATTTATTTTTGTTGGAAGATGTAATTTTTAATATATAAAATGTATCATAATGTATTATAGGGAGGCAAATTCTTGTGTGCACCAATTGCACGGATTGAGATTCTGTGTAATTGGAATTGATTTAACCGAGTGGATTATTTATAAATATTTATCTTCATTTTTTCCACACTCGTTGCATCTTCTCCCTCTTGGCTACCCTTTTTCTTCTTTTCACTGTCCCGCAAGCCACTGTTGTTCTCAACATTTTCTAATATTTTTAAAAAAATATATATATATTTGGTTTTTTCACAACTTCAACCTCAAGAGAATGGTTCATTTTCAATTTCCATCAATTCTTGTAGGAGAGGGTTATGATGATAAAACTCGAGTTGTTACCATTTTGTGGTTGTGATTGTTGTGCACTTTCTATCTGCTTCCACCATCAACTTGTTGAGAAAAAGAAAGAAACAATACCCAATACAAGATCCTAAGAGCATTTGGCCTACCTTAATTTGTTGACGACTTAAATATAGTATATTTCTCTTGAATATTTTCTTTACTATTGAAGCTTTGGACTAGATTAGTATTGCAGAATCTTTGAAATATGCTTTTAATACAATAAAAGCTACAATATTTTCTATGACGATAACAAGTTGAACAAAGGCGAATTTGAGATTGCTTAATTGCAATGTATGTTTTTTTTGTATACGTGTAAAAAATTTATACTAAAAACAAACAACTAAAACAAAAGTTATTTTATTGTTTTGTGATATGATAATGAGGGGAAACTTCCAAATGATCAAGAAACTTCAGTCAAAAGATTGTCTAGTATTCAAGGTAGGGTGACATGTGAAAAAATTAAGAATGAGGTGATTTTGCTCTAAAAGGTTGGATAAGCTTCTTGTGTACGAATTTGTTGAGAATTAGATAATGTTAATTGTACTTGATGAGATTCTGATCATACTTGTTTGGATTTTGAATTTAGATTTACGGTATTGCTAATTATTGATTGTGATATTGCTGATTATTGGTTGTTGTATGACATTTTATATGGTATTGCTAATTTTATTCATTAACTATTGCTTGAGGTATTGCTAAGTATTACTTATGGTATTGACCCATCCTTATGGTATTACTGATCAATGTTTGTGTTATTGCTATTACTGATTGTGATATTGATGATCATTGCATAGGGTATTGCTAATTATTATGCGTGGTTCACTTGTTCTATCTATACCTCTATCTCTGATATCTTTAGTGCTCAGCTCTGATATGATATAGGTTTCTCCGGCTTTGTTTTGCAGGCACAACAGCTCCTTCAGAGCAAGCAAATACATAACCTCTGGGGCCTCACGTTCGTCACGATAGTTTGGGCCATTTGTTCTACTTGGAACAAGGCTGTTCACGATGACATTGCTCCTTCGCACCACGGGTGCTTGACTATTATTCTAAGCTTGGTTTGTGAGAGGCTCATCACTTCAAGCTCAGCTCGTCACATGGGATGGATGACCTACTGATTTGTCAAAAGCTGCGAGTTTTGAATGTTCCACGGCCACCAAGGATGATTAGTGTGGTCAGATGGAGGCCTCCCCCTCCGGGGTGCTACAAGATTAACGTGGATGGAAGTGTTGCTAATGGGAATATTTATGCTTGGTGCATGGTCCGGAACTCATGTGGGTTGTTTGTTGCTGCTTTCTCGGTTACTCTTAGCCAGGGTGTTGCCTTGGATGCAGAGATTCTTGCGGGTATGCATGGGGTTGTCTTTGCTAGATCCATGGGCTGGACAAACCTTTGGATTGAGTCTGATAGCACGATTGCAGTCAAGGTCCTTACTAGCAGTGGGAGAGACTTACCATGGCGGATTAAGGCCAGCTGGCCGAAGTTTGAAGCTGCTCGTCGACAGGTTTCCCTCACATCATAACACATCTTTCGAGAGGAAAACTCTATTGCTGATAGATTAGCGAAACTACATAGAGATGATGTATGGATCGGGGGTTGTCCCGACATCCTAGCGTACTTGCTTTTTTCTGATATGAATAAGGATTACTTCCATCTTTCGAAGTAATTCTTTGTTTAGAGGAGTTACCCATTTTCCCTTCGCTAGGGGTTACCCAAGGGGGGTTTTACCCTAGCAAAGTTTTAAGTGGGCCTCCGGCTTCTGGTACGACTTGTATACTTATGGCTTTAGGTTTTTTTTTTAAATTTTAGGTGCTGCTTATTTGACTAATTATTATGTGTAGTATTGTTGACTGTTCCTTGGTATTACTGATTAATGTTTATGATATTGCTAATTATTGATTGTGGTATTGCTAATTATTGCTTGGGGTATTGTTGATTGTGGTATTGCTAATTATTGCTTGTGGTATTGCTAATCTTTACTTGTGGTATTGTTGACTAGTCCTTGTGGTATAACTGATTATTGATTTTGGTACTGTTGATTATTGATCGTGGTACTATTTATTTTATGGTATTGCTAATTATCCCATGTGGCATTATTGATTAATGTTCATATTACTTATTATTAATTGATGTATTGTCAATTATTAGTTGTGATATTACTGATTTAGTATTTCTAGTTTTTTATTAGGATATTACTAATAATTATTTGTAGTAACGCTAACTATTTTTTGTGTCATTACTGATTAATGCGTATGTTAAATTGAAACAATCCACTCAAAAGTATTACTTTTACAGTTAAAATGTATTATTGAATTAATCTGTGAACCAATTTCATTGAAAATTTTATCCACTTTTAAAATTATATTAAAAAAATTAGAAAAAGCAACAATAAAAATTGTATAGTATAAATATTAGAAAGAACAATTTATACAAACACTGCTGGAGAAAAAAGAAGATAAAGGTTCGTCATCCGGAGGATGACTCCTCGATGGGTTGGGATGCAGACCGAGTCAAAGAGTAAGTTCAGTTTTTTTGTGCTTTGCTCTGGCGTTACATTGTCTTATTTATTAATGCCCTGCTTTTCTTTGCAGCCCGGAATATACGCCGGACAAATTCTCTCCGGAGGTTCTCGACACGGAAGGGCTCCCCGACGATTGGTCGACCTATTTGCAGTTTCCTCTACTATGGTATCCACATAATCCCCACGTACGGACTTGCACAGATTTGCCAGCGTTGAATCTGAGACTCAATTTTCTGGTGTTCAGTTGGAAACAATCCACTGAAGTTGCATTAATTTGATCACAGCCTTAACCACTGTTTTCACTGAGAAAAAGATTTTCAGCAAAGTAAAATGAGTATAAACTTAAGGCTTGCACATTCCGCACTTTAAATTAGCTAGTATAGATAGTTTTCAAACTGACCAACTCTCCTGAGTAGTCAGTAAGATTATTATCTACTCCAGGCTTATTTAGACTCTGTTGTAGAAATCAGAATCAGTTGAGATAATCTGAAGTCTCTGAAAGCGGCTCAGTGTTATTGTCTCAGTAGACTTTGACTCAGGGCATTTTACGCTTCTCAGAACCGAATCTCAGGACAACCTGACTCTCGGGACCATACACGTGTATTCCCCCCCCATACACGTGTGAAACTCGTTTACCCTCGGGAACAACTAGTGGTGACAGAGCAGTGATTGATTTGACCACTTGCTTTGATGGCCATAAGTCTTGTTACTAAAGGACTTTGGTGGTCTACTGAATAGATCTTCGGTTGATATCTTACAAGGCTCATTCATCATGCCTTCTAAGAGACTACCTATGTTCTCTGTTGAGAACTATGACCTATGGAGACTGAGAATGCAGGCACATCTGTACTCTAAACATGAGAGAATGCGGAGAGTTGTGTCTCAAGGACCTTTTGAATATAAGGTTGTGAATCCCAGATTGACTGATAATGAAAGAGATGATCCAAGGGATGAATTTCCCAAAACTGATGATCAACTTACTCCTGAAGAGAGGAAGTTGGTTAACTTGGATTATATTGCTAAGGATACACTGTATAACACTATTGATGATGGTGTTATGAGAATAATTTCCCACTGTGAAACTGCCAAAGGAATTTGGGACACACTTGCAATAATGTGTCAAGGCACTGACCATATCAAAGAAAACAAACTATTTGTGGCTATTGCCAAATTTGATGGTTTTGAAATGGAAGATGGTGAATATATTGAAAGACTTAAGGTTAGATTCACTAGCATTATGAATGATCTGAGTTCTCTTGGGAAAAGATATCCCAAAAGAGAAATTGCTTTGAAAATTCTTAGAGGGTTGTCTAAGAAATGAGATATACATTCCGTGGTGATTGAGAACACCAAAGATATTGCTTCTATGAGTTTGTCATTGATAAGAAAACTAAGAAACCTGACAGCAAAGATGATACTTCATCTAGCAAAGATAAGGCTTTCAAAGCAAAAGAAAAAATCTGCAACTCTAAAGAACCTGAGATCTCATCTAACAAAATTCAGGATGAAAAGGATGAGACAATTGCCCTGATGGCAAGAAGGTTTGAGAAAATGAACAACAGATTTGGTAAGTATAAAAGGTATTATAAAGATACCAGGTACAAGAACAGGAAAAACTCAGATGCTGCAGAGAAGTCTACTGAGAAGAAGAAGGACCACAAAGCTGAAGGATCTTCATCCAAAAAGAAGGACTACAAATCCAAAGAAGAAACCAATCAGGATGATGATACCAATAGATGCTACAACTGCAAGAAGAAAGGTCACTTTCAGTATGACTGTCCTGAGTTGACTCCCAAGGAAAGAAAGGAGAGACAAGCCAAAAGAGACAGGAAGTATCCCAGCAAGAAGGTTAAGGTTGCTGAAGAAGAACAGTCTGAAGAAGGATCCAGCTCTTCAGAAGAAATGTTCTCAGATAGTGATAGTGATGATGTCTGCCTTATTGCCAATGAGGAGGTAAATTCTTCTATATCTGTTGTTGTTCCTACACAAGCACTTGAGTTATCATGTTCATCTATAACTAGTAATTTTGACCTGATGGGTTATCTTGAGAATCTAACGAAGGACTATTCTGTGTTATAAGAACTATTCATTGAAACTCAAGAGCGTAATGGAAATCTTCGATCACGAGAATCTGAAGTGGAAAAACTCTAATGCTGCTGAGATCACTTATCAATTGATGGGAGTAACTGATGAACTTGATATTCTGAAAGTACAACTCTCAGAGAAAGAGAAGGTGGTAGAGGCCCTGAAAGGAAAGTTAGAGAAATCCACTGAAGAGAATTAGCTATCAGAACTGAGTTCAAATGACCTCTTTGAGAAACATGAAACTCTAAAGAAAAGTGAGGATAGTTTGCAGAGAAAGTTAGCTCTATTGAATTTTTCATCTCATGTAATACATGAAATTCAGAGGTATCAAAGACCTGCAACTATAAAGGCTGGATTGGGATATAATCCAGGGGGAACCTCACATGATCTTCTTAATGCTGCTTCTACAAGTGGCACTAAGACTGTCTTTGTGGTTCGCACTAATCTTCTTATTGAAGAACAACCCCGTGTTTTAGACAAGGGTAAAGGACCTATGGTTTCAGAGAACCTGAAGGTTCAGGAAAGAAAGCCCAAACCTCAGGAAAAGACTAGAAAACCTGAACACTCAGTAGGAAATCCTCAGGCCAGTACTTCGAAGCCTTAGGCTAAGGATACCAACCTGAAGAAATCTGCCCTGATCCATCAGAGGAATCCTCAGAAGAAAAACACTCAGCCGAGAAATTCTCAGATGAGGAGACCAAGTTCTCAGGTTACTGAAATACCACAATTTCAGTACAGGCCTGAACCCAAGTCAGTAGAGACAGAGATCAGCTGCACCAAAACCAAAGCACTGGAACAAGAGGCCTGAACCAAAGAAGAACTCTAAGGCTCATGTTCATGCTAAGGCTTGCACTCATACACAGGGAACTGCCAAGGCATCTAAGGTGGTGAATGTGTATGTAGATGTTTATGAAAGACAAATCAGCCACTGTAAAGTGATTAGAGTTGTGAGGCAGATTTGGGTTCCAAAAGGTACAACTAACCTGGTAGGACCCTACACCAAATGGGTTCCTAAGGCCTGATTTTGTTTCAGGTGAAGGAAAAGGTCACTGAGCTGAATGAAGACAACATAGCCCTGATGAGTGGAACTGAAATTGCACCTGCTGCATGGTATTTGGACAGTGGATGCTTAAGACACATGACAGGATACAAATATTTGCTCACTGACTATGTTGAACAGAAAGGCCTTCAGATAACATTTGGATATAACTCCAAAGGACAAACAAAAGGATATCGAACACTTGAAGTTGATACTGTTCATATCCATGGTGTATCATATGTGTCTGGTTTAAAGCATAGCTTGCTTTCAATCAGCCAATTCTGTGATAAAGGATTCAATATTGAATTCTCAAAGAACTTATGCTATGTGAAAGATAATATTTCACAACAAGTCTTACTAACTGGAACTAGAAAAGGAAATGTGTATCTTGCTGATTGGAGACTAACTCCTATGGATACATGTTCAATGGCCAAGAAGGCTACTGAAACCAGTTGGTTATGGCACAAAAGACTGAATCACTTGAACTTCAAAGCCCTTAATAAACTTGAAAGATAAGCACTTGTAAGGGGTTCACCAAATAAAGTATTCAGTAAGGATCATGTATGTGATGCTTTTCAGAAAGGCAAACAAATTAGAGTATCATTCAAAAGTAAAGTAGAAGTGTCTACTGATAGAATACTTCAACTGTTACATATGGATCTCTTTGGTCCAGTAACACCTGGAAGCACAAATGGCAGGAAATATACATTGGTAGTAGTTGATGACTACTCTAGATACACATGGGTTATATTCTTACTCAGTAAGGAGACTCAGACAAAACTGCCAGAATTACTGAAAAGGCTCAGTAATGAAAATAATCAGAGTGTGGTCAAAATCAGATCAGATAAAGGCACTGAGTTTATCAACCATATTATATCTGATTACTGTGCAGCAAATGGAATAGCTCATGAAACATCAGCTGCAAGGACCCCTCAATAGAATGGTGTTGCTGAAAGAAGAAATAGGACCTTGAAAGAAGCTGCAAGAACAATGATTGCTGAAGCTGACATTCCTAAGAGATTTTGGGCTGAAGCAGTCAACACTGCATGCTATTCTCAGAACAGATCCATGCTAACAAAGAATCAAGGAAAAACACCATATGAGTTGTGGAATGAAAGGAAGCCTCTTGTTTCTTTCTTTCGTAAGTTTGGTTGTAAGTGTTTCATACACAATAATGGTAAAGATCAGTTGAAAACTTTTGATAGCAAAGCTGATAAAGGAGTATTCTTGGGATATTCAAAATTAGTAAAGCATTCAGGGTTTACAACAGTAGGAAGAAACACCTCATGTTGTTTTTGATGAATCTACTTGTGTTAATAAGAAACAGGAAGATGATTTAGGAGACTTGACAAAGAGGATCACCAGACTTAGCCTGAAGAAGAATATTAAACCATCATTTGAGCCTAAAAAGAAGAAGTCAATCACCTACTATGAATGGAGTGAAACTGACTCAGAGGAAGAAGAGACTCAGGATGGAAATACTCAGGCTAGTGAAACTCAGGATGATAGTTCTCCACTGAAGGAAAGCTAACACACTGGAGCTAACCAATCTGAACAAACCCCAGTTCAGACTCAGGTATGTAATGCCGATGAAGATGTGGTCACAGCTGAGGCAAACTATGAATCTATCAACCAAGGGGGAACAAAAGTCACTGACACTATTCTGAATTGAATTTCAATGAGGAATATGATTCCCTCTTTCCTTTCTAGTTGTTTCCTGAATTCAATGAATTACCTGAACCTAACATTTCTGATGTTGAGGATACTACTGACGGGGGAACATCCAGAAGAATATGGTTAGATAGCCATCCTGCAACTCAGATTGTAGGTGATCCATCTGAAGGAGTTAAGACCAGAAGGTTTCATGGAGAAAGTGCCTTGTTCTGCTGCTTCCTATCTGAGAAAGAACCTACTGAGATTGAAGAAGCTATTTAGGATCATTTTGGATTATTGCTATGCAAGAGGGGCTGAATCAGTTTGCAAGGAATGAAGTATTGGAGCTAGTATATAGACCTAAGAGGCACAATGTGATTGGAACTAAATGGGTATTCAAGAACAAAAGAGATGAGAAACAAGGCAAGGCTAGTTGCACAAGGTTATTACCAAGAAGAAGGCTTAGATTATGATGAAACCTTTGCACCAGTTGCAAGACTAGAAGGCATTAGATTGTTTCTTGCATGTGCAGCTCATATGAAGTTCATAGTATATCAGATGGATGTGAAAAGTGCATTTCTGAATGGTGTGCTTAAAGAAGAGGTTTATGTGGAACAACCTCCAGGCTTCTGTAAGAATGACCAAGTTTACAGGCTCGGAAAAGCCTTGTATGGTCTGAAGCAAGCACCCAGAGCATGGTATGATACTCTATCTCAATTTCTTACTGACCATGGTTTTACCAAAGGAACTGTTGATAGAACCTTGTTCAGGATTGAAGATGGGAAAGATATGTGGATGACATCATTTTTGGATCACCTAATCATTAGATGTGTGAAAAGTTTTCTGCCCTGGTGAAAGGAAGGTTTAAGATGTCAATGATGGGGGAGATGAATTTCTTTCTAGGACTTCAGGAGAAACAGTCAAAAGAAGGAATTTTCATCAGTCAGGCAAAATACACCAGAGATCTGATTGCTAAGTATTGTGTACAAAATTGCAATACAGTTAGTATTCCTATGAATACTAACTAGAAGATGGATCTTGATTCTGAAGGCAAGTCAGTTAATCACACTGATTATAGAGGGATCATTGGATCACTGCTCTATCTCACAGCAAGTAGTCCTGACGTTACCTTTGCTGTTGGGATATGTGCAAGATACCAGGCTAATCATAAGGCTAGTCACATGGAAGCTGCCAAGAAGATACTGAGATATCTTAAGGGCACTGTGAATAGAGGATTGTGGTATCTAGCTGATGATAACCTTGAATTAACTGGTTATTCAGATGCTGACTATGGTGGTTGCAGAATTGACAGGAAGTCCACTTCAGGAACTTGTCAATTTCTTGGAAGCAAACTGATATCTTGGTTCTCTAAGAAACAAACTTCAGTTGCAACCAGTACTACTGAAGCAGAATACATGGCTGCAGGAAGCTGTTGTGCACAGATTCTTTGGCTAAGACAACAATTGAGGGATTATAAGATTATAGCCAATGAAGTACCTATATTTTGTGACAATAATAGTGCTATTGCTATTTCACAAAATCCGGTATTGCACACCAGATGCAAACATGTGGATATCAGGCATCATTTCATTAGAGACCATGTTGAAAAGAAAGATATCAGGATGGAGAAAATTCATACTGATAAACAAAGAGCTGATATTCTTACTAAGCCTTTGGCTGAGTCAAGATTTCAGAAACTATCAGTAAAATTAGGGATGTTGGACCCTGGTGAGTAAAACGTACTGAAGAGAGAAATTCTTCAGATGCATGAAGTTGTTCAGGAAGGAATAACTCAGGACAAAAATATCTCAGGATGGAAACTGAGACTCAGGATGATTTCTGTCAAGGTCAGTATTCAGTAAGGTTTAAGTATTTAATTAATCCTGAACCAATACTCGACTCATGCATTTTCTCACAGCATTTATTTCACTCAGTAATCATTGGAAATAAATGACTAAAGACCTGAACTTTAAGCGGGAATGTTTGAAAGAATTCTATTGGCCAGAATTTCGGCAGAGAACCGAAGGGTTGCCTCGATTTGAGTGAAACATCATTTTATCACCCAAATTCCTGCTATTTGTCACACTTATCTGATTATTTGCCATAAATAGCAAATAACTATCAAAATACTTTATACCCCAGATTAAATCTCGATCGTTTATTTATTTATCCATCAAGATTTAATCCTAGCCCTTGATCATCCCTTCCCAAGATCATATATATACCCCAGAATTCTCTTGATCAAAACATTTTCCACTCTATATATTCAAAACTTTCGAAAGTTTTCAAAACCCTTAACCTTCGAAACAATTAAAGATTCCAAAACACTCAAAATTCTTAAAATGGAATTTCCCAGTTATGTTATGATTAAATACCTCGCAGAAATTGAGAAGCCATACTTTGAGGATGTTGTGGCAATGATTGAGAACAAGGCTACCACAGTTGAGGAAGAAGCCTTGAATATGCTCCGGTTGGCTCTGTTGGAGAGATTGGTAAGCAACAAGCCAGATTTGGAGTTACCACGAGAGGTTTTACAGTTCGTGGTCAACCTAAGAGAAGATGCACAAGGCTCTTTAGTTTCGCAGTTGAGTTTCAGAACATACGCGAAATCAAAAGCCGAGATAGTATGTACAAAAGAGGTACGTTTATCTCTCGAAGATATTAATGATGTGTTTGAATTGTGCAATAGAGGGGTAGACCCTGCATTATACATGTCTGGGAGAGAACTGGAAATTCTGGATAGATTTTCTGTGTCGAAACAGAATTGAAGGGGGCTCTAAACAAAAAATGTTTAAAACCTAAATATAGAGTTCTCATTGATATTGTGGCCAAGTGCATGATGAGCACCTCTGATAGTCTACAGCAAGTAAGCCGAAATAAGTTGAGGCTCATGGCCGCTGTTGAAGACTCGCTGACGATGGAGTTTAATTGGTTGAAGTTTCTGGTGGATTGCATATTACATCAGAATCAGAAATTGAAATATGCTAAGGGAGCATTTACGAAGAATGGGAAAGTCTTATTTGGGCCGAAGATAAGCTTTCTCATTTAGACATTGACGAGGGAGAACATATTCTTGTTGTCTAGAAAATAATTTTCCCGAAATAGAATTATGTTTAGGTAACCAAAATCTCAAAGGAAGAAGCCAGCAACTTCTGAGAGTTTGAGCTCTACAGGACAAGATGAGCCTGAAGAACCCGTAGAAATGGAGGAATCAGAATCCGATCAGGACAATGTGGCTATTGCTGAAATGGCCAAAAAAGAAGGGAAAGAAAGCGGTTGAATAGGAACCTGAGGATCCAGAGAAAAGGAGAAAAGCTCTTGATCTCCTGAAAGTTAAGAGAGAAGTTGGAGACAGAAAGAAGGCTCAGGAAGAGCAGAAAAGGAAGAAGAAAAAGTATCTCAGGACAATCGGCGAGATGGCCTCAGTAGAAAAATCTCCATTGGATACTCTAGTCAAAGCTGTCTCTCAAGTTGCTGAGAAGGAAGCTGAAAAATTACCTGAAGAAAGAGGCGATGAGGATGTTTTTATAGAGATACTCCATACTAGTATTGGTACTGACAGGATTACACAAGAGATCTTCACAAATTCTCAACAACCTTCTGAAGAAAGCCAAATTCCGATCCCACCCTCACAACACTCAAAGCCAAATTCACACATTGCTTCAGAGGCTCAATCTAGCTCTGAAGAGGAGATACCTGTTCCTGAACTCAGGAAAGGTGAGGCAGAAGAAAGAGAGTGGAGGCAGAAGGCCAAAAGATTTGTAATGAACAAGTATCCAGAACTGACTAACTATCCTGATCTTTAGGGTATGTTTTTCAGGTTGAAAACGGTCATGCTCATTGTAAATCAGTCATTTGCCATGATGCTGAAGATTAGCAATTTCAAAGAGAAGAATTCTGGGCTGAAGAAGTAGCCGAGCTTGATGCCTTCACCGGACTTGGAAAGAAAAGACTAAGGATCAAACACTCTGAGTTTGATTCCTTAGTATTGAAAAAGATTGATGAGAGGAAGGTTGTTGATCAACCTGAAGGAGGAGTCAATGGAACAGACAAAGATGATCAAGGTCCATCTAAGGACAAGAATGTTGAGGAAATGCCTGAAGGGAGCACAAAAGATGCTGAGTCCCAAGGTGGAGCACCTGCTCAGGGGAAAGTTGCTCAGGAAGGTTCATCACTTCCCTTGATTACTTTTTCAGGGGCAAGTCATCAGGCTCAGGATCCTGTAGTCACACTGACAGAAATCTTAGATGCTGGAGTTCAGATAGAGGCTGAGGCAGAAATTCCAATTCCTCCACAACCAACAGTTGACCTCACTCCATTGATTGAGAAGTTTACCAAGTTCGAGCCAATCATTGATCAAATTGCCAAGCTTGAACAGCTGGTTGGGGAAGTGTCAAAACTTACTGAGGCACAAACTTCTCAGGGCAAAGTCCAGTGATCAGGTAAATTTACTATCCAAATCTATTGATAGCAAATTTACTGATTTCAATGCGAAGTTGAGTGATGTGGCTAAGGAGGTGAAGGAAGAAATGGAGAGTAAGTTTGAATTAAGGTCTAAGTTGCTTGAGGAGTTGATGAAATCCAGAACTAAGGAGTTGATTAAGTCGGCTGTGGATGCAATGAGCATCTCACTGATGGGGAAGATGAAAGCGACTTATGGTGGTCTAGCTGAAGACACCATCACTAGCCTTAATATGCTACAACGCATTCAGGATGAACACTTTCAAGTGGCGGCTGAGGTTCGATCGATTGGCAGGGAGAAGATGCACATGGACAGAACCCTCTTCCAACTGATTGCCAATTATGATACCAAAAAGGGGGAAGCTATGACAAGCTTGCAGCTTTGCCATCCTTGGAGAAACAGATTCTTGAACAATTCCCCACTGAGGTGATTCATGGTGGAAAGAGAAAAGAACCTGAGGTGCTGATCCATCCTGAAGCTGTCATGGAAGTCATAGAACAACGGGCAAAGAGGCAGAGGAAACAGGAATCCAGTAAGCAAGGAGAGGCTCATGGAATCCTGATGCCTCAGAAGAAGCCTGAACAACCTGTTGCATTAGTAGAAAGGCCTCAGAAGAGAAAACCAAGTGCTAAACCAGTATGTCAAAAGCCTACTTAGAGGAAGTTAGTTGGTGAGTTTGAAGAAGAAGAAGAAACTCAGGAGACAACTGTTCAGAAAGATGATTCTGAAACTGATGGTCTTTTCAAGGAAGGTTTTGGAGAGTATGATGCTCTTCCAAAAGACTTAACTGGGACTGGCATAATTCAGTTAAGATTATTGAAGCTGAGAAGAAGAAGAAAGTTGCTATCTCTGTGTCACGATCTGAGATGACCAGAAAAGAAAGAGAAAGCTTGGAAGCTTTCAAAGAACGGTTCTCAGGAGGAGGGGTACCAAGCAGAGGAATAGGATGTGGCCTTATGTAGATAAGTGGATGCCTATTGAACTAAATGACAAAAGGGAAACATCCAAGAGGGAGTTTATCTTCAACAATGATATTTTGCATACGTGGTCTCAACCCAACACTAATAGAGATGATGCATTCATTGCCCACATTCTGCAGAACTTCACTGATATATGCCAGAAATGGTTCAACATATTTGATTCTCTGGGTTATCAGTTGAAAGCTCCTGGTCAAATCAAGTACCCTCCACCAAAATTCAAGAATGGGATGATCAACTATGATTTCATTCATGCAGACTTTGTGGATCAGGCTGAATATTTGGAGCTGACATGGAATGATGCTCAGACAATCCAGAAGAGGGAAGAACTGAAGAAAAAATACTATGGTATGTTCAACCTGGAGCCACCAGCAGATGAGATTGAATCTGATGATGAATGATGTTGTTTTGTTTCAGTAGAGTAGAGATAAACCTTTGTATCCTGTACTCATGGTTTTGTGCTTTAATGAAAAACTCTACTGATTTTTGCTGATCAAAAAGATAATTCCTCATTATCTTACTGATTATTTGATGGTTTCTATTTAATTGTTCTTACTTGCTATAGGAATTGAAACCTGATTAGATGATAGGTTTATTTCTTTTATAATTGCAAGCTTGTAACAAGATGGTTTTGGCATCATCAAAAAGGGAGAAATTGTTGGGAGATGAATTTAATAAAGATTTTGATTAGATCCCAAAACCCCTGAGTATGATATGTTTCAGGACATCTTGGTAGTATAGGATCAGGTTTCAAATGGTTATTAGGATTCAGGACTATCTGCACCATGTATAGTCAGCAGATTTAATTTAGGTTAGATTTATTAGATCTTGTCTGAAGAACTCAGGAGAATCCTGAAGACCAATAGAGCCTGAAGATTGAAGATCCTGAAGACTAAAGATCCTTAACGACCAAAAGATCCTAAAGACTATTTTTGTACTGTCTCAAAAGACCCCGAACAAGCTACTTTGAGTTGAATAGTGTTTTGTTCATTCTTAGTACAAACAAACAAAATGTTATACATTCGTGAACATTAAGGAACATATCAGTTCAACGTGGTTGAAAAATAGAGCCGTTTTGTTTGTCTCTGTTCAAAGGAAGGTTTCAACCAATGAGGAGGCGACAACAACGTACTATACTGACACTGAAAGTGATATATCTCTGAAGAAATGTCAGGGTTGATATCTCCCAGTTCACAGAAGTTGCTGATTGGCTACATGGCTGCATATTTCCTAATACATGCAAGGGTGTGTTCAAATCCTATAAATAGCCGTTCATCAGTAACCAAAAGAGGAAACCCTTGAAGCTGTCTCTCCAACGGATAGTTTTTTAAAGGTAGACTCTTGGAGAGTTGCATATAAATACCAGAGGTCTTGGACATTTCAAGGTTACGGGGAATCAAAGCAACTCCAGAGCTCATTCATATTCAAGTAATCTTGTGAAGCAACCCTTAGAATTTCCCAAGTGTTTCATCTTAGAAGAGAGCTCATTTACTAAACCTAGATTTAAGAAATATTCAAAGCTTAGTTAGAGATATCCTAGCCTTTTACTTGTGTTTTATTGCAAAAGGATATCTCACCTTAGTTGGAAACCAACCAAAATCCAAACCCTTTGATTAGGTAGTTTGTGTGAGTAGTTTGTTGAATAAAAGTGAGAGTTGTAAAGAGTGAGTAAGCTGCTAGTGTTCAGCTTGAAAGCTCTAGAGAAGAAGTTAGTAAGCTGCGTGTGTTCAGTCTGAAAGCTTGTGTGTGTTGAGTTAGTAAACTACAGTAGTTCAGCCTGAAAACTCGTGGTAGATAGTTAATAAGCTGCTGAGTTCAGTCGAAAGCTTAAGGTAGTAGAAGTAGTGAGTTAAGGAATTTCTATGAGGATCTGAGAGAGTGGACGTAGGAGCTTGTGCCTCTGAAGCACTATAATTGATATGTTGTTTGCTTTCTGTTTTGCATTTTGTCTTGCTGCATATTTTCACTGAAAGCATACTCAGTTTTCTGATATTCAGTTGGAAACAATCCACTGAAGTTGCATTAATTTGATCACAACCTTAACCACTGTTTTCAGTGAGAAAAAAATTTTCAGCAAATTAAAACGAGTATAAACTTAGGGCCTGCACATTCCGCACTTTAAATAAGCTAGTATAGATAGTTTTCAAACTGACCAACTCTCCTGAGTAGTCAGTAAGATTATTATCTACTCCAGGCTTATTTAGACTCTGTTGTAGAAACTCAGAATCAGTTGAGCTAATCTAATGTCTCTGAAAGCCGCTCAGTGTTATTTTCTCAGTAGACTTTGACCCAGGGCATTTTTTGCTTCTCAGAACTGAATCTCAGGACAACCTGTGAAACTCAGGACAACCTGTGAATCTCAGGACAACCTGTTTAAAAATCACTATACACGTATATTCCCCTCCCCCCATACACGTGTGAAACTCATTTACCCTCGGGACCAACACCTTAGGTAGAGGATACTTTAACATTCAAATAGCAGACTTGAGGGAACGAGATAGAATTTTCTTGAAGCGATCATGGCCCTTGGAAATTGGCACAATCAGACTTCAAAAATGGGTGCCGAAATTCAACCCTAAGCTCTCTGATTATCAATGTATGGATCCGTATTTTTGAACTACTAATGGAATATTTTTACGTCCCCATTATTGAAAAAATTGCATCCGCCCTGGGTCCTGTTGTGAGCATTGATGAACATACACGGGATAGGACAATGTGCCACTACGCTCGTGTTTCAATTGAACTGGATATTCGTAAAGGCAAATAATACAGCATCATGTACGAGAGATCAGGACACTGCTCCATTGCTTCAGTAGGCTACGAGAAACACCCAGATTTTTGTATGCACTGTCAGATAATTGGTCACTCAGCCGACAACTGTCGTACTCATGGATGGGACCAGCCAGAGGGAAACCCGGATGACAAAACCAAACCTCTTGGCCCGGGCAACGGACATAAACAAAAGGCATGGGTCCAAAAAGCATCTAAGGTGAAGAGTAACAACCCTATTTCCCAATCTGGGAATACTCAAGACACGAGACATCCTGATACAGTGGCGGGTAAGATGACGGACATTGAGATGCAAGAGATTGGGGAGGACGAGCCCCTTCCCAACCTTTCTGGGGAGTTGGGTGTTACGGCTGAACATGTCTTGGAGGATCATGGTACTAATAGGGATACAGTGGACCTGAGACTGGAAAAGGAAACTCACGGAGAAAGAGAGCAGGTTCATGACCAGGATTCAGAATATTGTGAAACGGTTAAAAAGAAGAAGGTGGCCTCGCCAACACGTCTACAGGTTTCAGTAGCTTCGTCGGCTCGAGCCGTTTCGGCTTCTCCCGAGCCTGCTACTACCAACTCCTTCAACAATCTGGTCGAGGGCACTTCAGCTTCGGACTCGAATTCTACAGCCTCCACTACTTCCATTAGATGATCATACATGTTAGATGAAGATACTGAGAAATCTCTGGGGATAGAGAAGTCTGGGCAGAACATAGAGTACAAGAAGACAGGCATAGATTATCAGAGGGTGCTAACCCCAGCGGAACATCGATACTTTGAGGCCTCTGGGGGCAAGCTGTCTCCGAAAGATCCCTTGGGCAAGCTGATCAAAGCAAAACTAAAAAGGGCCCGAACGGAGGATAACAAGAGAAGACACGAATAGACGCCTCCCTTGATGGAAATACAGTTTCTCTGGATAGCTAGTTTCTTTTTATAATATACCTTTTCGTTACACGGTCACTTTTGGGCCATAGACACTATCTTTTTGTTCGGGTCACTTTTGGTCCCACCCTTTTCTTTTCTTTTTAATAAATCTGCTTATTCTTCATAGTCGAATGGAAAACATGCGTCAGCGTAACCAGTCACTACTAGTTTTGACTGCCCACCGTACGCAAGAAAATACTTTTTAGCTCGTCTGAGGTACTTCAGAATGTTCATGATAGCAATCCAGTGAGGTTCACCTGGATTCTGCTGGTATCCACCAGTGATGTTGACAGCGAAGGCCACATCAGGCCTAGTGTAAGTCATAGCGTACATGACGGAGCCAATTGCAGATGCATATGGCACATCCTTCATGTGCTGGATATCAGCGTCTGTGGAATGACAATCCTTCTTAGACAACTTAATCCCATGACATGCCGGTAGAGAACCTCTCTTAGAGTTCTCCATCGCAAATTGCTTCAACACCTTATCTACGTAGGTGGACTCTGACTGCCCCAACATCTTCTTGGATCTATCCCTATGGATCTTGATCCCTAAGATGTAGCTGGCTTCACCAAGATCCTTCATCATGAAGGTCTTTGATAACCAATCCTTCATCGACTGCATAAGCGGGATACTGTTTCCTACAATCAATATGTTATCGACATATATGGCTATGAAAACAATATTCTTCCCGCTGCATTTACGATAAACGCATGGATCTTTCTAAATTTCTGATGAAGTCAAAAGATTTGACAGCCTCATCAAAACGGATATTCTAACTCTTAGAAGTTTGCTTTAGTCCATAAATGGACCGTTTAAGCTTGCACACATGATTAGATTTTGACTTAGATATGAAACCTTCCAGTTGAGTCATAAACACTTCCTTGTCAATGTTACCATTGAGGAAAGTTATTTTGACGTCCATCTGCCAAATCTCATAATTGAGGTGTGCTGTTACCGCAAGTAAAATTCGAATGGACTTGATCTTAGCAACATGTGAGAAAGTCTCGTTATAGTCAATGCCTTCGTGTTGACTATAAACTTTCGCCACCAACCTAGTCTTGTAGATTTGTACTTTGTCGTTTGCATCAGTCTTACGTTGGTGTACATCAAGTCCATCTCGGATTTCATTACTTCATGCCACTTCTCTGAATCAACATCTAATGTTGCTTTAATGTAAGTTTTGGGATCGTCCTTATATGGGATCTCCACGTCATCATGTTCCTTACGAGTAAACCATAATATCTAGTGGGCGGATTATGAATCCTAGTAGACTTACAGAGCTGTGGTTGTGCAGGCTGTACATTCTGATCGTGAAAATTTTGTGGGGCATTGATTTCATCAATATCCGGAGAGTCCTAAAGAGGTGCACTTGCAGATGCCTCTTGGGCGGGAGTTTGAACTATGCTATTCTTATTCAGCCCACATGGAGTTGTTGCGAAGACAATGCAACTCCAATTACGCTCCCACTGGCTGAAAGAAGATCACTAAGTGATAAACTTCCACCATGAGAGCTGCTGAATGCTCCCACTGATTCCTTGTCACGTTTCTTTGAAAAGTTATCAGTCTCTTTGTTAATTTGTGGATCTTAAATTTCTTCAAGTTCTATCGGCTTACGATCTTGTTCCTTAAAGACATAATCTTCTGCAAGGAACTTGGCTTGCCTAGAAATAATCATTGTTTGTTTCTAGGGTAGATAGAAATAATATCCTCTAGTTTTCTTTGGACATCCCACAAATAATCCTTTTCACTTCGAATCCTATTCAGAATGTAGATTGAGGTTTGGAGTGCGTAACCCCATGTTGGAAGAGAGGAAAAATTCATCACGGACCTCACCATGTCCAACAAGGTTTTATTTCTCCTCTCAGATACACCATTCTTTTGCGGTGTTCCGGGAGGAGTCCACTGTGATTGGATTCCATGTAACTTCAAGTAATCAGTGAATTCATGGCTAAGGTATTCACCTCCTCGATCCGATCAAAGAGTCTTGATACTCTTACCAAGTTGCTTCTCTACTTCAGCTTTATACTCTTTGAATTTCTCAAAAGATTCGGATTTTTGTTTCATAAGATACACATGCTCCTACCTTGAGATATCATCAGTAAAAGTGATGAAGTAGCCGAAGTGACCCCTAGCTAGAGTGGGCAATGGTCCATAGATATCAGTTTGAATCAACTCTAAAACTTCTTTGGCACGAACCCCATTCCCAGAAAAGGCTTTGTTAGTCATTTTGCCCTTGAGAGAAGATTCACAATTTCAATAAGACTTTGGGATTAAGTAGTCTAACTTTCTTAACCTTGCAATTCTTTTCTCTTTTTCATGACCAAGTCTACAATGCCACACGTATGTTGGGTTCTCATGATTACGACGTTTGAGTATATTATTGTGTATATTGAGAATGTTATACCCACAGTTCAACAAATATAAACCACTCACCAGAGGGGCATTCCCATAAACCACACCATTTAGCGTGAAATAACAATTATTATCACTGAAATGGAAGGAAAGCCCTCAATGTCTAACATAGGAATGGAAATAAAGTTGCGAGTAATAGAAGGAACCAAATAACAATTATTCAGTTCTAATATAAAACAAGAGGGTAAGTCTAAAACATAAGTCCCCACACGTTCAGCAGCAACTCTTGCTCCATTTTTCACGTGTAAGACAACTTTAACCAGCCTAATTGCCCTAAGACACATGAGGCTCTTCACATTCGTAGAAATGTGTGAGCCACTTATGGTATCTAATACCCAACAATTAGCGTTATTAGTGGACATGTTTATTTTAATAACAAACATACATGTTCTAGTTCCAGAAGCACCCTTCCTTTTAGCAGCCAGAACCTTACATTACTTCTTCTAGTGTCCACTAATGCTTACAGTAGAGATACACATCCTTATTTACCCACTCCTTTCCTTTTGAAAACCATCTTAGTGATAGTGAACTCAAAAGTCTTGAGCACGTTGTGAAGTTCTGGCATGGTTGCATCCGTCTTATTCATATTGTAGTTCACAATGAAGCTGGAATATGAATCCGGGAGCGACTGGAGGATAGCATAAATGAAAACGTTGGTCCTTTAGCTCAATGCCTAAATTACCAAGTTTCTCAATTATATCATCATTAGTGCATGAGGTGAAATCTTCCCTTCTTTAGTTAACCGACATCTAAACAGATTTCTCATCACTTCATAAATCTCAGAATGAGATTCAGAATCAAAGAGATCCTTCAGATGCTTGAGCATCTAGAAGGGACTCATTTTCTCATGTTGCCTATGCAATTCGGGACTCATGCCGAGCAACATCTCACACTGAGTCTAGGAAGCATCCTTTTGATGCTTCTTCTGAGCTTCTAAGTCAAATGTGGCTGCCTCAAGGAAACAGCTGTAGGGGTAACCAAGATTGGCATGTCCAACACGTACTAAATCTTTTCTTGCCTTAGCACCAAACACATGTTTCGGTGCCAGTCCAGAAAATTTAGCCTAGCCAATTTTGTTTGTTTCCAAAACACATCTCAATAATAGTTATACATTTCAATTAACCAAGAGAAATATAATAAAACAGGAATTAAACAATAATTCCTATGATCAAAATTCAGCAATCAAAATAAACATGGCCTTTCTTTTGTATTTATTTTGTCTCCATTATTTTCACATACTCAACGACCTAATTCGGAAGAGTACGAATTCATATCAGATATAAATTGTAATGGACTAGGATCTACATTACTATTATTATCATATCTGCTTGGGCTGATAACTGCAATAATATAACTGGTAGGTTCCAACCAATTGCAAAAACTGCAACTCCTAGTTGATTGAACTTAGTTCAATCGGATGCCCCTTGACTTTTGTTTCTCTGCTTGGGCTGGTGAAACAAAATCAAGTTGATTCACAAACCATTAAGCGGCGACACTTCGTGTCCCTATAAAAGTCCCGTTAGATGTAGATCCGAGCAAAAGACTTGTGCCTTAAATACCCATTGGAACAAAATCTCCGATTTACTTTTAATTTTAATGAAAGGCATCGTTCAATTTAACAAAAAATCATATTTTATTGAGGAACGTTTTAAAATGCAGGGTATTAATTGTTTAATCGAGACCAACACGTATTCTACATTAAATTTAAGCGATTATTGGGATCCGCCTACCCAAACATGACTTACACGGACTAACAGATAATTAGGCGCTGTCTACCCAAGCATATAATACAGTCCGACAGATATTGGGTGCCACCTACCCAAACAGTTATAAAACGTTCCTTTAAATGTTAACTAATTTAATCAAAAAAAAGTTAACCAACTGGGATTTAATAATAATTAACAGTTTATCCAATTATATTTCAAAATCCAATTTTAGAAAATTAAATTCAATAAAAATTAAATTATTATTGAAACTTTTTATATTAATCCAATTAATATTCAATTTAGGACCAACCTTTAAATTTTAATTTCAAAAATATTTTTTTTTTAAAATTTAAATCAAATTTAATTTGTCTTATTGTCGGGGGCTCAGGTGCAATTTTAAAAATGGCACGGGAGGGCTTGTCTCAAATAAAATTTGCAAAACAGCCCTCCCACATCATCACCCATCCAAAAAGATCTAATCTGAAAAATTCGAGCAATTCCAAAATTTCCAAATCCCAAAACAATTTCTAGATTCATCATTCAAGAACAACAATCAGGAAACAACCAAATAGGGTTATAGACAACCATCGAATAGCAAGAACAACAAACATCAGGAACGAAACAAGCCAAGACCAAAATAACGCCGCCATAGGCGACTCCAATGGATTGACCAAATTTCACAACAGACACAATAACCAGAACCAACGGGTTGTCGATGCCGAGCCTTGAGCGCGGGCGATCTCACCGCGTCGCCCTAGGTGCGCAGGTGCATCACCGCTGCCGCTCGGCTTCGCACAATCGATGAATCGGTCCAAGTCATTCTAATCGAAAAATGAATGCCTCCACTGCCATAATCAGGGAGTGAAATGACACGCCGAAGACGACGATGGTGAACCGCCTTCGCTTTGAGAATCGGGCCAATCGAGGTTTGCAATGAGGGTGTGACGAGTCGCGAACAGGAGGAACAAGATGAGGTCGCACTAGCATCGCGCTGGGGAGAGCCGGTCCGCACGATCATTGCCTAGCGACAAGCCGCGGGTCTCCGCCCTAGCCGAGCGGCGCTGAATCAAGGGTCGTGATTTGGGGGTTTTGAAAACCCTAAATCTGGGACGAGTAATGAGGAAGATAAAGTGCGTGGTTTTAATAAAACCATCTGCTTTGTCAAACAAAGCAAACCGCACGCCCAATAAATAAACAATAATCCGATGCAGTTGACGTCAAACTCAACCACACCCATATATTAAAAAAAATCTTTTAATACAAAACACTCAATTTAGCAATTAAATAAGAGCCTGAAGCTCTGATACCACCGTTGGAATATACTAGCACATAAACACGTTAAACATTCGCAGCTGAAATTAATAGTTCACCAACAACGAACAGTTAATTGCATAAATGAGTACGAATAAATATAACGAGGAATCTTACAGTAATTCGTATGCAGTTTCTCCACTACGGTATCCAAGTAATCCCCATGTACGGACATGCACAGATTTTCCAGTGTTGAATCTGAGACGGAATTTTCTAGGAAAATTCCTATTCTAGATTTTATAGAGAAATTAAGTTTTTTTGTGTTGATTTATGAATCCCTAGGATGTCCTATGTATAAGGGAAGCCCAGCTTAAAAATTAAGCAATCTTTATTAGAAAGATATTTCCTAATGTTGCAAATTATATCTCGTAGATATGATTTCCTTATATATATTTTCCTATATTCCATGTATTATTTTTGGATTCCTATTTAATTAAATCTAATTTAATTAAATAGTAATAATAATTAATACCACGAGAGCGGACGTCACTGTGTACGAATTTCACACACTCAAGGTGTGAATTCATAAAACTTGCGAAACCTTAAGACCGTCTTCCTCGGCACGCCGCCGATTGCCTAGTCGTCCATAGCCGACGCGCCTATGACCATGGATGAGATGGCTTCGGCCTGCAACGTATTTGCAGCACTCGCGAATAAACAAATTTTTCCGACGTTACTCGCGTCGGTTCGCGTCGCTACTGCGCGTGACCCCCAAAACTCTGATGTCGAATTGGCCCTCCGTTTCCAAAGCACTGGCCATGGCGACTTTCCCACAGAGAAATTCGATGATGCCAGGCCTGTATCACCACCCATCAGACGCGGATGTGTCGTCTCCACGATTCTTGGAGTCGAACCCTAACGGATTTAGGGTTGCGACGCCGGGTAACAACTCTGACTCCCTGATTGCGACGCCCTCAATTTCTAGGGCTCCCCCCACAGATGCATCCAACCTGATGGTTTACAGTCTGGAAACCCTAGGCCTGCGCCGTTCGCGACACAGCCTGCTTTGGAGGATCAGGCCACTTGTAGGGTTTCGCAGGCCCCGACTCATGATGTTGCTAACCCTTTAGGACTGATGAAGTCGAAGGGTGTCAATGGTTCAACTTTGAACAATTTGCTGCAGCAGGGTAACTTGAAACAGACTCTGGGTATCGGGGCTGTTGTGCCTGGTGTTGGGGCTGCTCCTGGTATTGGGGTGGTGCCTGATGTTGGGGTAATTCCTGGTGTTGGGGGATCTGCAGCTAGGCTTAGTCTTACTGATATGGTGAACCTGAACTTGGGGGCTACCTCTTATTAATTGACGACTTTTACAAGGGTTTTTCCTACTGGTATTTGTTCAAACATGGGGGCTATTCAGTTTTCTAACCAGGCTGTGATTGAACACATTGACACTGATGTTCCAAATGTGGGTATCCAGCAAGGCATGGTTCCTACTATCGAGCACACATTCTTTGCCAATGTTCTTTCTCCATCATCGACTTTACCCGTTAGAAAAGGGGAATTTCTCTTGGTCAATATTTATGATGCTATACACCAACAGGGTGTTAAGGATATGGAGAACTCTCTTATTGGTCGAATGATTCTCAAAACAGGTTCAAATCCGATGCCCACAACCGAGCTTCAAGATTCATTGGATAAAGTTTGGCATACCAAAGGGCAATGGAGGTTTGTAACTTTTGGGAAAGGCCATTTCAGTATAAAAATCTCGGATCTCAAAGAGAAGGATAGACTCTTTCTTCGGCGCTCATGGCCTTCAGATTAGATAAAGTTTGGCATATCAAAGTGCAATGGAGGTTTGTAACTTTGGGGAAAGGCTATTTCAGTAAAAAAATCTCGGATCTCAAAGAGAGGGATACTCTCTTTCTTCGACGCTCATGGCCTTCGGAGTTTGGGACGATGAGACTTCAGTAATGGGTTCCAGAATTTAACCCGTATAAGGTTAAATCTCCTATTGTGAATGTATGGGTTCATATATATGAATTGTCAATCGAATACTTCTGTGTGCCTATTATTGAGCGTATTGCACCAACTATTGGTCCTGTTATGGGGGTAGATGAATGTACTCAAAATCGATCTATGTGCCATTATGCTCGGTTCCTAGTTGAGTTAGATCTTCGTAAGGAAAAGGAGTACAAAATTATATACGAATGGTCTGGCCATTGCTCGATTGCTTTTGTACGTTATGAACAACATCCAGAATTTTGCTCTCATTGTCAGATTGTTGGACACTCTTTTGATAAATGTCGTGCTCTTGGAGGAAAGCCATCAGATGATAAGTCGGATGACAATTCGAAGCCTCCTCCCGGGAACGGCCCGGGAAAAGAGGCAACACAAAAGAAATAGGTTAGAAAAGAATCTACAGAACACATGACTACATTTGATAAAAATGGAGACAACACAATCAAGGATACTGAGATGCAGGATCGAGAGGAAGATCCTTTAAGGAG
Source organism: Stenogyne calaminthoides (assembly GCA_037126765.1). Taxonomy (NCBI): domain Eukaryota; kingdom Viridiplantae; phylum Streptophyta; class Magnoliopsida; order Lamiales; family Lamiaceae; genus Stenogyne; species Stenogyne calaminthoides. The sequence goes on from JBBCBC010000013.1 coordinate 22,944,474, forward strand.
GAACACTGGGCCTTTAGGGGCACTGGAAACACGACAAAGTATTTGGAGACACCCATTTACGAACAGGTCCCAAAAACAGACAGATGTGAGAAGACTACAGCGCAAGACATTGACTGGCAGTTGCGGAAGAAACTGCCTCGCCTTCTCTAATCATTATGGCAATCCCGGAGCCCTTCTCTACCAATTCTAGCTTCAGACTCGGACGCTACGACCTCTCCTATGGTCGGACATGTTGGATGAAGATAATGAGGATTCTGTGCAAAATATAGAGACGACACTCTCTCCGCCAGAGCAGAGCGTGACTTCTCAGACGATACTAACTCAAGCCTAATAACGGTACTTCGTCGCAGCTGGAGGCAAATTCTCTCCAAAACTGAAGAGGGCTCAAACGGAAGATAACAAGAGAAGACAAGAGTACAATACACATCTGAAACTAAAGTAGATACAGGATGCTCTAGATGCTTCCTTATGTGACACCACAACTGTTAGTCGTCGCTAGATAGTTTGTTACATGATCTACTTCCTTTTGGTAATTTGGTCACTTTTGGGCCAGTGACACTTTCCTTCTGTACGGGTCACTTTTGGGCCCACCCATTTTTCTTTTCCTTTTTATATATCACTTATTCACCTAATTAATATATTATTAATTAATTCTCCATAAATTAAATATTAAATCCAATTTAATACTTAATCAACCAACTATAATCCTTACAAGGGAATTACTTGTTGTGTGACCTATAGGCCCTCATATATCGAGCGATTAGTCAAACTTACGGCCTTAATTGAACCCTAGACAATAAATCAGACATTCTCAATATATGAGGTACGTTGCTAGAAACGTGCAACTACCAGTAACTATAACGTGGGCTATAACGTTATCTTCCTTTCATTAACGAATACTGGATTAGTCTTGAACATGATGAAGTGTCTATTCAAATAACTTAATCATATTATCTCTAATCACTAATTGATCACTTATGTCACACTTGGCCACAAAGTCCAAGTTGACGTGCATTGACCATTGACTTTGATCCAATTTTGATGAGAAGATGAGTATTCTCTCTAAATCCACTTTGAGGAATGAATCCTATTCTTGACTCTACTACCACGCACATGCACTTCGTGATGAACCCAATCCAAGCCATATATACCCATGGAAGGGTACAAGCGTCGGTTATGGTCAAAGTTCATCACTCCACACATGTTGTGAGCATTGACCTCAAGTCAGAGGAGTATCACATCACTCCCACTAACCAAGACACCTGTAGACACATATAGTGAAACTACATCAAACGGTTTCTCGGATGGGTATCCATCATGACATACTTCGTATCTTGTAGTAAGTGAGATCTTACTACACTCTTTAAGAGTATGATGCATATCGCACACCAATCTCAATTGCATCGTCAATATCCCATTCTTGATGATTCTTGATCGGGGCTATTTGAGAATCTTGCTTAAGTCATTTGAGTTCTCACACTCTCAATGATAGCATGAATAAATGCAATCAATCAAACATAATATTCAAACAAGTGTATTGCAATACATTAATATTAAATGAACTATAATATTAAATCAAACTGAATATTATCGAGTATTATGTCCTTATAATAGATTGTCTCTAGGACACTAACAACAAGTCAATCTTCTTTGCCTTGATATTTATCTGAGTGATGATTCGTCTGTCTCTTGGCCAGGTAGCAAGTCGATTTCAACCTGGCCACAACAATTGCCCCTCAGGTCAAGGTTCCGAGCTGTGCTTTTGGGCCTTGGCCTGACAGATGATCTTCCGAGCTGCCACCAGAGACCTGTGGATTCTCGATTATCATTTCTCGATCAGGCATAACGTTTCCTTGGTTATGTGAACCAACGTGACAGTTCGCAGTGGCTCCGACGTGCGATTCCCCCCATGGATTTATATGCAGATTGAGGGCCCGAAGTTTACCTTATTCGTACTTCGACCTCTCCCCATAACATAAATGCATGGTCATTGTGTCGAGAAACCCTTCTTTGCCTTCATCTTCTTAAGTTGTTGTAGAGAAAAATTTCAACAAATTTTCAGGTAATCCCTTCAAAATTTCATTTGTTCTCTCAAACTTTCCAGATGGCTAAGAGTGCTACTCCGCCCTCGACTTCTGATTTGAACCCCTTTGTTGTATCTCCATCATCCAAGGATGACGTATTGTTGATACACCGTCGGAGTTATGGGGGACCAGTTCCTATAACAATGGCTTCCAAGGGATCCTCCTGCTGCGGACCCTCTAAAATTCTGGCATTCGCGGCGGGCTCTTCCGATGGTGCTAGGGAGGATGATGGCAATGAAGTGGAGCGTGACGATGCCTTCGTGGAGGAATTGGAAGACATTATCCACTTGCCCACGGTGGATGTTAGTCCGGTCCGTACCCATTTGCCAGAAAGGCAGGAGGCGACCGATCCTTTGGGTTCCGGGTGTGCGGGAGATGCCTTTATTGAGATTTTTGATTATGACGCCTATGTGGCTCGGGCTCCATAAAGACGATATGCTCGTGCTCATCGACCTGGCGTCCTTACGACCTTCGCAGCCTCCAATGAGAAATATTGGTCCTGCATATCGGTTCGATATGTCCATTCGCTCTGATTTCGATACAAGGTTCCCAAGGACGTGCACTTCTACGGTCCTGGTGAAAATGAGAGGGCCAATCAGCCGCCTGCCAGGATGGTCGCAATTAATGAGCATTCCATGAAGGCCAGAATTCAATTCCCCCTTCATCCAGCTATCTCCCATCTTCTTGCGGCCTGGAACCAGAGCATCACCCAGATCACTCCTAAAGGTTGGAGTTATCTCTTGTCTACCATGACGGTGTTGGGACAGGGCGGCTTGTAATGGATGCCAACTCCTGGGGAGTTCAACTATCTGCTTTCCCCGATTCACTAGGCAGGTGGTTACAACGCCATTCAACTTTGCAAGAACAAAGAGTTGGTGAGCGGGATACCGAATAAAGTCGAGGTCTAGCTGTTGGGGTTATACTGAAAAGTATCTTTTACTTTGTATAACCAAACTGGATTTTCTTATTTATTTACTGAAATGATATATTAATATTTGTTGCATTAAATATGAATGAATGTTATATATATTTATTGTAAACCCGTTCAATAAGTCTAGTACGTATTATGTTGTAGTTAATTTGGTGATACCAGATCACAGAAGACCAAATTAACAGCTCCTCGTAATTAAGTACAAATTCACAACCCAGATGGAAATGAACAAACCATAATGAAAGGTTGATGTATAAGGCTCAGATTGGCTTGTCTTGACCAAGAGATTATACAAGTGCATTTGGATGCACTGAATAAGGACCTATAGGAGGATAAATTCTATGGTACTGAATATACAAGAATTAGACCTCAGTGGTGTGTTATTTCTTAATCTCCATCCCTTAAATAGGATCATGTGAAATTAATAATTATTGCTTTGACTTATGATAGGAAGAGAGTCATTGTGATTCGATACCTTATATCTTGGGCAATATTATTAATTACATGACGATTGCTGACATTTAATATGGAGAATCGTGTGCAAGTACGCCTTGCTTGATTTGTCCCCTTGGTGGACTTAGAATCTTTATCATACCAAATCTTGCAAGTGGAAATTTATTTCCGGTATGGATAATAATGTTGAGTTGTTTTTACTCCAAGGACAAAGATATTAATTAATATAAAGCTTGTTCAGTGACTGGGAGCCATATTATAGTAAAGTCGTAATATGGGTTAGGATGGATAGTTCAATATTAATTTTATAGTGTAGTAAATTATATTAATGGACTTGAATAATATTTGGCCCAATATTATAGCATCATAGTCCATTGGAGGTCCAATCTTAATTCTCCTAAAGGCCCCTCAAATAGCCCAAAATATTGTCCAATTAATGAAAGGGAGAAGAATATATTATTGCCTATATTTTCTTGAAATTTTTGAAAATTGTAGGAAAAGAAGAAGAAAGATTTTCTTGTAGATATTTTTTGGAAAGAGATAAGTATTCTTGGAATACATAATTATCCCATAAATTCAAGAAGTCAAATCTTGATTTAGGGAAAGCCGGTCACATCCTAGGGATCACATCTTAGGGATCAAGATTACTCGAGATCGCAGGAAAAGAATGATCGGGTTTTCGCAAGCTTCATACATAGACACTGTTTTGAAGAGCTTCAGCATGCAAGATTCCAAGAAAGGCTTTGTGCACTACAGACATGGAATCCCTCTATCCAAAGAGATGTGTCCCAAAACACAAAATGAGATAGATGACATGAAGGGCATCCCTTATGCTTCGGCTGTGGGAAGCCTCATTTACGCAATGCTGTGCACGAGACTGGATATCTGCTTTGCCGTAGGCATGGTAGCTAGATATCAAAGCAACCCTAGGAAAGAGCATTGGACTGCGGTAAAGAACATTCTGAAGTATCTGAAGAGGACACGGGACAGAGTGTTGGTTTATCAGTCAGACAGTCTAATCCCCATCGGTTACACGAACTCGGATTTCCAATCAAATGTGGACTCCAGAAAGTTTACCTCGGGTAGTGTGTTTTGCATGGGGGGACGATCCATGACATGGATAAGCGTAAAGTAGAAATGCATCGCCAATTCTACCATGGAAGCCTACGTAGCTGCTTGTGAAGCAGCGAAGGAAGCGGTTTGGCTTAAGAACTTCCTAGTGGACTTGGACGTTGTCCCGGATTTGCCCAGCACAATCACGGTCTATTGTGATAATGTCGGAGCAGTTGCAAATTCGAGGGAACCGAGAGCACACAAGGCCAACAAACACATTGAAAGAAAATACCAACTTATACGAGAAATCGTTAAGAGAGGAGACATTGAGGTGGCAAAGATTGCATCGGAAGACAACCTAGCAGATCCATTCACAAAGGGTCTGCCTCAGAGTACATTCGAGAGACATGTGGAAGGAATGGGTGTCAAGAATGTTGCCAATCTGCTTTGAGTATAAGTGGGAGAAATTATTACGTTTGTGTAGGTGCCATTAGATGTCACATAGAACACGAGACATGCTGTAGTATACTTAAAAGCAGACTTTGAGTATAAGTGGGAGATTGTTGGGGTTATACTGGAAAGTACGCTTTTACTTTGTATAACCAAACTGGATTTCTTATTTATTTACTGAAATAATATATTAATCACTGTTGCATTAAATATGAATGAATGTTATATATATTTATTGCAAACCCGTTCAATAAGTCTAGTACGTATTACGTTGTAGTTAATTTGGTGATACCAGATCACAGAAGACCAAATTAACAACTCCTCGTAATTAAGTACAAATTCACAACCCAGATGGAAATGAACAAACCATCATGAAAGGTTGATGTATAAGGCTCAGATTCCCTTGTCTTGACCAAGAGATTATACTAGTGCATTTGGATGCACTGAATAAGGACCTACAGGAGGATAAATTCTTCGGTACTGAATATACAAGAATTAGACCTCAGTGGTGTGTTATTTCTTAATCTCCGTCCCTTAAATAGGATTGTGTGAAATGAATAACTATTGCTTTGACTTATGATAGGAAGAGAGTCATTGTGATTCGATACCTTATATCTTGGGCAATATTATTAATTACATGACGATTGCTGACATTTAATATGGAGAATCGTGTGCAAGTACGTCTAGATTGATTTGTCACACAGAATCTTTATCATACCAAATCTTGGAAGTGGAAATTTATTTCCGGTATGGATAATAATGTTGAGCTGTCTTTACTCCAAGGACAAAGATATTAATTAATATAAAGCTTGTTCAGTGACTTAATTAATTAATGGACTAAGATAATCTTAAACACGGGAAATAATGACCGGGAGCCATATTATAGTAAAGTCGTAATATGGGTTAAGATGGATAGTTCAATATTAATTTTATAATGGAGTAAATTATTATTAATGGACTTGAATAATATTTGGCCCAATATTATAGCTTCATAGTCCATTGGAGGTCCAATCTTAATTCTCCCAAAGGCCCCTCAAATAGCCCAAAATAAAGTCCAATTAATGAAAGGCAGAAGAAAATATTATTGTCTATATTTCCTTGAAATTTTCGAAAATTGTAGGAAAAGGAGAAGAAAGATTTTCTTGATTTTCATGTCGATATTTTATGGAAAGAGATACTAATTCTTGGAATACATAATTATCCCATAAATTCAAGAAGTCAAATCTTGATTCCCTTTTCCTTGTATTTTTCGAAAATTAGGGGATATAGGGGAATAAGATTTTTATGGAAAAATTTAATTAAGGAGAAAAGAATATAGGAGATATATTCAAGATTTCTTGGAGATCAAGAAAAAAGATTTTCTCCCTTATTTTTTCATTGAAATAATCGGCCCCCTTGTCCCAATAAATAGGGGATTGAATTTTTCATTCCCAACTGCAATTCCATTTGTTGGAAATATTAGAAATTCACAATGATGGTGGAAAAATATTTTTGGTTTTCTCTCTTGTTAAAATCGTTCGTGTGAATCCTCCCACCGGATTACGTTTGTGGACTTAGGATATATTTGGGAAGGCTCTTTGGGTTGATCCATCGTCCCAACGGTTGTCTCTACAACAGGTATGTAATCTCGTAACTCCAAGATTTCGCATGCTTAGGATTTACGTGGATTATGTGTACGCATGATGTTTATTGCTTGTTTAATTATTATGTTGAATTGATTTAGGATTAATTCATGTTAGTAATTAATTGTTTAATTTAAATATGTATTTAAAATCATCTCGAATAGATCCGGGCACCCATATTTTCCCAACACTAGCACTTGAGGTGGTGGTTCGTTGGCGGGGTGTGGGAGTCCATGGATCCCGCAAGCCCCTTAGCCATTCATGTGCCCATAGACTATAGGATCCGTGTTAAACATCGTAAGACCCTTATTTCTTTCCCGTGACCTTTGTATTTATCTAATTCCTCTCTTATCTTGCAACGTATGTGCCCGGGCCAAAGACTTGTTCTGGTATTTCAACGAGGCTTTTGAGAAATTTATGACATGGAAATCGCTTTCGGGACATCGAGTTTCTCAGTACCGAGTGCCATCAACTTTGGGCCGGTTGTACACATACCATCAACATCTAAACATTCTCCGTGAGTTTCCTGATACTCATTCTTTCGAACATGGTTTTTGTCGACTTACGAAATTGATTTCCCTTTGCAGTTGAAGAGTTTTTAGTCTACAGGCGACAACCCCCCACATCAGTGATGTCGAGTCGTAAGAAGTCGCTCCTCGGGTTGATAAAATAGAGGCCGAAGGTCACTGCCCCATTCATCCCCGTAGTGTTATCCATGCTGACTTTATGACTTGAAAAACAGATGAGTTTTAAAAACAGATTTTTCAAGATCAGTTGTAGTGACCACAAAGGTTCTTCCTCAAGAACAAATGATATTCAAAGCCAGTGGTCAGTAGAAGCACTGCTTTGTTGTAGGTCCCGAACGGGTTTAGTGAGGTGGAAGTCTAGAGGGGAGGGGTGAATAGAATTTTCCAAAACTTTTGCTTGATCAGTTGTGTTGGCAAGTTAACTGATGTAGAGTGCGTGTGAGGATCAGTACGATCTGATATCCAACTTATTGATTGTTGTGAAGCAAACCAACTTGGTGTCTGTTAGGTCAACTGATGTGCGGAAGCCTGTTTTAACCCGTGTAGAAAAACCAGTTTATATAAATCAGATTCTTAGTATTATGAATCAGATCAGATGACAACAGATCAGCCTGATCAGATCAGCAGGTTGGTTTAGAACTGATCTATACTTAGAAAATGCATGTTCAGTTTAATACAAGGTGTGTGTACAGTGTAAAACAGATAAAACACACAAGGTTTATAGTGGTTCGGAAAACTGGTCCTACGTCCACTATTCCCTATCAGCAGGGGCACTCACTTAACCAATCTGGACTTTGTTTATTGTGTTAGTCCAACACAGTACATACAGATGTTTATAGAGTTCTCACTCAACAATCCCAAAAATCAAGACTAGAAACTCTAGCTTGAAATCATGCAAAACAAACATATCCTAACACTTTGTTTGGGGTAAGATTTGTATGGTTTCCAACTGGAAATCTATCATAGTATTTGAGTAGCCTTTCTAAAGGATGATATTTCTTGCTAAGAACCTATGGGATGAACACTTAGAATATTCTTGAGTTCTTAGCGTTCTTCGTGCCGAAATAGCTTATGTTTGAGCTTCGGATTATTTCCATAACCTTACTCTGAAGGTTTGATCCCATATTTATAGGTGTGCAGGTATGATTTGACGTGCTCAGAGACGGCATGGCCAAATACGTGCTTCATCGTCCTTTATAGCCGTTTGACTCCGAACTGCTTTGTCCTGCAACATATGTACCGTATGTACGTGTTTCACTCTCGTTGGTTATCAAGTACACTTATTCGGTGCTTGATTTACAACCTTAGGTTAACATTCAACTTATTTGATTGACTTGTACGCCTTGGTTAAATACTTGTGTGTTACCTGATTGATCTGACCTGATCAGTTCAGACTGATCAGTCTACCTGATTGAGTCTTCTGATGTAGGTTGTCTTAGCACAACTTACTGACTCTTTTGGTGTTCTTCTGATGTAGGTATTCTGGTCTTGTACAAAGCTAGTCTTTTGATCTTCAGGTCTTCTGAGTCTTCAGCTTGATGTCTCTCATGACTATCTGACTAACTAATCTTCTGATCTTCATTATATAAATTGAGTTCCCCCTCAATATGTGACCTATCTATTACATCAGCTGTCTATACATTTCAGCTGGTCATCCTATTCTAATTTCTAAATCACCAGTCATCTAACAGGTCTGACTGGTCCTATTACTCCTGTTTTTGAACTTCCATCAAAACTATAAATTTTCCAACAATTTTCCCCTTTTTGATGGAACCAAAATAGTTAACAAAAATACATATAACTTGATATGTAAAGAACACAAACAAAAATCAGAAGACAATGAGACTTTGTCTTAAGATCAGAACGGTAATTGATTTCATTAATAATAATTGTCTGTTACAATACAATGAGAAATGCAAGCAAAAATTACATGTCCTTCTGATCCTACGAAAACTTTTCTGAAATTGAAACAACATTCCTAAGACCCTCACGAATCTGAAAGATTTCATACATTCTTTTCAGCACATCTTTCTGCCTGGCCTCCTCAATTATATCTCCTCAATCCAATGCCTGGCAATAAGCATCTCAGAAGGCTACAAGGTCGAAGGTCTGATTCGGTCGGAGTGGTGGAATTAAGTACTCATATCTGGGTGCAGTGGGTCTCATCTGCATTGCTTTTCATTCTTTCATTACTTCTTTGTAGAATACCTCGTACTTAGTTTCCAACCAATCAAGCAAGAGTTCATCAAATTTGTTCTCATCTGATTCTTTTGGAACTCTCTGAATCGTGAACACATCACAAATCCAGTCCGTCTTGATGATCCTCCATGGCTCATGCAGGTCTTCTCTGCAAACCAAAATGTCATGAACTGGAGCAAGGAGGGCAGTTTCTACCCATCTCACATCTTCTTCAGCAGCTGCCTTCTTCCTTTGTCTTCTGACATATGCTCTATTCATAACATCTGCTTCTTTCTGTTTCATCCTCCTGATTGCTTCATCAATGACCTTTCTTCTTTTGATTTGGTCCTCTTGTTCTCTGATATGCTCGCTTGACATCAACAGCTCTGATATGGTAACAACAGTTTCCTGGGTCGGACTTTTCACCTGCTTTCCTCTCAGTTGTTTTCTCTTTTCGACTTCTGCTTCAATAACTTCTTTGGCTTCCAGCTTCTTTGAGTCTCCTGGTCCAATCTTCAGTGTTGAGTCTTTTTTGAACAGATGAGGAGAAATCCTCAATTTTGTCAACTCGAGCAGTGAGCTCTCCCAGAGCATTTTTCTGTTCAGACATAGCCTTTTCTTGCATTTCCAGCTGCTTGTTATGTTCCTCTATGGTTGTGCACATCTCAGCCAACTCAGAGTCTCGAGTCTCAGCAGGGGCATCTTGTTTTGCAGCAGGAGCAGTTACCATGATCAGTGAAACTGTTCTAATAACCTGTTTTTCTGGTCCAACTTCTTCCCCTTTTTGGTTTCATAAAAAAAGTGTGAGAACTTCCTCTCCATTTTGCCAAACTATCTGATCATCTCCTGTTTTAGCTCTTCTACCTCCAGAGGTGTGATCTGGACAAACGAGGTAGAAGTAGCTGGTCCAAGCATTCTGGAGACAGCACCTTCCAGAGTCGTGTTAGCAACAGACATAGAGGCTTGGAAGTTTCTCTAGACTGCATCGAAGCTTGTACTAGCTTTCATCAAGGACTTGTATACTTTCTAAAGAAGAATTCTGACTTCAGATAAAGTTGATACTTCAGCTCCCAGTTTTTCAATGAGCAGCTCCACTCATTTCATTTTCTTCTCTGCAATCTCTATATGCATATCAGCCAGTGTTGCGCAATGTGGTTCCATTCTGATTTAACCAACTGCCTGGTCTTTTCCTCAATCTGACTCATTAGATTAGTTGCCAGTATGTTGAAATGAGCTTCAGAGGATACCATTACCCCATCTTGAATAGTCTTCGAAAGATGATCTAGGGTCTCAGGTGAAATCACTGCAACTTTCTCAGATGGTGATGCCTCGTCAGTTAGGGTCTCATCTGCTTCACCCTCCACTGGTTCATCGGTAGCTTGCTTAAAATTAGTATAATGTTGAGCAACATCCCAGACCATCTGATCGGTCTCTTCAACATCTGGATAACCCATCTTCCTGTTCACCAACCAGTTGACATCAGCATCAGAGGCCAACTCAGCAGCACTATTTACACCAGCCATCTGCTTCTTCTTCAGCTCCATATCCACAAACTTATCATTTCCTAGTGCTTCCAGAATTATCAGAAAATCCTCAATCTCTTGTAGCTTGACATCCCTCCAGAACAGAATGTCTGCTACCTGCTGTCCGACTCCCGGGTGTTCAACCAGGTGAGGAAAGTTCTTGTGTAGATAGTTTTCCAGTTTTCTGCGTAGGAACTTCACTGCTAGATGCACTTGCTCTGGGGATTCTGGTTCAAGGATGGTTCTGGTGTTAAAAGGATTGTGGGCAACAGACACAAATATTGCTTTCTATTTGTCTGTTTATATCTGTGGAGAAGGTTCTCTTGTTCGCTCAGGTTGGGCTAGTTTGGGTTGAGGTTGCTCTGGTGGGGGTTGAGCAAATTCAGGTATGATTGGGGAGGGTTGTCTGATGGGTGAGGGTGATTTGGATTTTTCTGGGGAGGGTGATGGGGGTTTTGAGGTAGGGGTTGGTGATCTGGGTAAGCGTACCGAATCATGAGCAGGTTTCTTGAAGAGTGAACTCAGATGAGTCGAATCAGATGGCTCCGACTCTACCTGCGCTTCTGCAGCTCCACCACCTTCCTAATCTCCTCCTTCTCCTTCACCTTCAACAACTGTTTCAGCCTCAACTACAACCTTTAACAATTCAATTCTTTCCTGAACAGCCACTTCTCTTTCTGCACTGACTGTGTGTTCTAAGCTCACAAAAGTCTCTTCACCAGTCTTTTCCACCATTTGCTCCTCAGTTACCATCTCTGCTGACTCCAATATTTCTAGATCACTATCTTCATCTATCAGCCCTCCAGATGGCATTCCTGACTTCTTGAGAAGCATAGACGTGAGCTTTTTCTGCCTTTTCTCACTCACATCTTTAGCTAGCGAGCTGGTCTGGTTTCCATCTACTTTCTTTTCATCTTTCTCTTGATAGGATGCTCTTGAACCTCAGATTGTACAGAGGAAGCATGTGCTTTATCATTCTTTTATTTGGGCACATATGTTTAGGGTCATCGTCTCTTTGGCTTATAATCTCCATATCTTTCCACAAGATGGCTTTAAACTTCATCAAATAAGGTTTACGACCTTGATCCGACCATCAATAGTTTAGAAGCTTATCCGAGAGAATAAGAGATACCTTGTGAATGAAGCAGATTTTCTTTGACAAAACCACTTCATTCTTCTCATCTACTCCAAACTTACCTGTCTCTTGCAACAGACGATGTTTGAACAATCCAAGCCAATTCATGTCTTGAGCCTTTTCAATGTTTGCGTTCATCACTCGTTGCTTTTGTTGAGTCAAGGCATCAAGGCTGAAAGCAACACCCAGAATGACTTTTGAGACAATCTCAAAAAGTAATCTGTATTTTCTCTTCAAGTGGGGTTGTTTCATGTTAGCTACTTGATCCTTGTTCGATGGTCTGAGAAGAACCGTCTGAAGCTATTGTTTGTCGCTTATACCAGTCGTGAATTTATCCGGAGCATTTCTTTCTGATGGGAGACCAAAAATTCTCCTCAAATCATCATTCGATAATTCAATTGTAGTTCCTCCAACAGATGAAACGAGTTCCTTGTTGTGTGTTTCCTTCAGATTCCTCAGAAACTCCAAGGATTTGAGCGTATAGACACTATCCAAATGTCTAAAGTAGAATTGCTCTAACCCAGATGCGCGAATACATTCTAAAATTTTGAGTGATTCTGAATCAGTAGTAACGGTGAAGATTACATATTTTTCATCTACAATATCCTTCACCATAGATGTATAGTTACAGCTTTCATCAGGCACAGAGGAAGTTGCCATTTCTGCAACAAGAAGGACAAAATCCTAAATTAGGTTCTAAAGATATATCTTCAATGATCAAAACTTCAAATAAACATGTCCATAATCATGTATTCAATCATCTACCCAACTTATGTTCGCTTCTTAAATGATAAACATTCTACACCTAAATGTAGATATACAAGCGAGAACACATATGTATAAACATACGATCCTAATACATTAAAGCATATAGGCAATAAGAACAAGATTAACATTTACCAAAATTGCGATTTGAGAAGTTGATAAGGATGAATTCAAAATCGCTCAGTTGTTTGCAAGTGTAAGTTTGTTTTGGAAATGTTTGAATAAATTTGTAGAGAAGAACAATGCGAAAGGTTTTGTGAAAATTTAGGTTTAGATTTTAAATAGGCGGGAAAAACATTTTCCACGAATTTTTGTAAATACTTGAGCATCCATATTTTAAATCGGACGGTCAAGATTAAGCGGTTAAAAAAAATTAGATCGTGTGGTTGAGATTTTTGAATGGCAAGACTTTTGGACTTAAAAACGTGTAATAAATGCATTTAATACATAAATCCCACGTCCACATTTAATGCTTGGTGGCATGACTTCATAAAGTAATGCGCACAGTAATGATAACACAGAAAGGATAAGCTCAGATAAGTTAAATCAGAGAACGTATCTGACTAATTGATATTGTAATCAATCAGTTACCACTTGGTCGCGTTTGACTTGTCTGATTTTTGTTTATCTTACTGAGTGTAGCCTATTCCTCAAAATTTTCTCAACAATGTCCCACTTTTTTCTGATCTGGTATCACCTGATTCTGTCTTATCAGTTGATGTTCCCCCTTCAACTGATATCCGTTATTTGATCAGTATCCAACTGATCTTATCTTATTAGTTGAGTTCTCTTTCTCAACTGATTTCCCTTTTATGATCAGTTAAGACAATTGGTATTTTCCATTCCGATGTTCTTCTTTTCAACATGATCTCTGCTGAAATAATGTAGAACTGGGTTCTGTGTGATTGTAATAGCACTATTACTGTCACATAATATAGGAACATTTCTAGTTACAATGTTATAATCCCTCAACTGCTGACTAAGCCAGAGAAGTTGGGAGCAACAGCTTCCTGTGACCATGTATTCAGCTTCAGTAGTAGATGTGGCAACAGATGTCTGTTTCTTTGAAAACCAAGAGACTAGTTTATTGCCTAAGAACTACATGTTCATGAGGTTGATTTTCTTACTATCCTGCGACCTCCATAATCAAAATCAGAGTACCCACTAAGCTCTAGATTATCATCTGATGGGTAGTATAACCCTAGGTTAACTGTCCCCTTCAGATACTTAAGAATCCTCTTAGCTGCTTCCAAGTGGCTTTGCATTGGGTTTGCCTGAAATATGGCACATACACCTACTGCAAAGGTTATATCTGGTCTTAGGGCGATTAGGTATAGTAGCGAACCAATGAGAGCCATATACTCTTTCTGATTAGTTTTCTGACCATTCTTGTCTGGATCCATCTTGAAGGAAGTCATCATACTTAAATCACACACTCTTGTAATTCTGAATTCCATACTTAGCCAACATATTTCTGGTATACTTGGCCTGACAGATGAAGATTCCTTCTAGTACTTTGTCTTACTTGAAGACCTAGAAAGTAGTTCATCTGACAAATCATAGACATCTCGAATTTCCCATGCATCAGTTTGCTGAACTTCTTACATAAGTTCTAATTGGGAGATCTGAAGATAATGTCGTCCACGTAGATTTCAACCAAAAGAATATCATCTCTGTCTTCAATTTTGAACAAAGTTCACTCTATAAGTCCCTTAGTGAACCCGTTGTCTATTAAGAACTTCGATAGTGTATCATACCAAGCTCTGGAGCCTGTTTCGGTCCATAAAGTGTCTTTCTTAAACGGTACACTTGGTTGCCTGATTCAATGCCAGGAGGTTGTTCTACATAAACTTCCTCCGCTAGTACCCCTTTTAAGAATGCACTCTTTATATCCATCTGATACACAATAAACCCTTTGTGAGCAGCATAAGCCAGAAACAACCGAATGGCTCCCGGACGAGCGACTGGTGCAAAGGTCTCATCATAATCAATCCCTTCTGATTGTGAATACCCCTTTGCAACAAGTCTTGCCTTATTTCTGGTTATCACATTGTGCTCATCCTTCATGTTCTTGAAGACCCATTTAGTTCCAATCACATCTTGATGAGTTGGTCCCTCTACAAGTCCCCAAACTTGATTCCTTTCAAACTGCTCTAATTCTTCTTGCATGGCTAGAATCTAGTTTGCATTAGCTAGAGCTTCTTCATCAGTGAGGGGTTCCTTCAAAGATAAATAACAGCAATACATAGCACTTTAACCAATCTGATGTCTAGTTCGTACACTATCAAATGGGTCTCCGATGATCAGGTCAGTAGGATGGTTCTTTAACCAGGTCCTCCTTTCCTGAGTTACATCAGTTTGGAGATCATCATCCTCTTTTGATAGTGAGTCACTAGAGATTGGGAGTGGTACAATAGTAGGATCCTCTTGACATGGACATGTCTCAGCTGATGTTGGAATCATCATATGCTGAAGTCTATCCTTCGGAACATCAGGTGTTCCTCCTGAACCAGATGGTTCAGTTGTTACTGTCTCAATTGTACCAGCTTCTTCATTGACAGTTGTACGTACCTTAGGGTCTGACTGACTTGGTGAATCATCAAGATCAAAGTTAGGAATGTACACTGTAACGTGACCTGATTCCTTTTCGTCGATGCTTAACTGATCCAATTTCTGAGCATCAGGTACTTGTTGATCTGGTACGGCATGTTTTGAGGCAGATTTCTTCTGATCAGATGTTGACTCATCAAAGACCACATGAGGTGTTTCCTCCACAATTAAGGGTTGGCCTATTGAATACCCTAAAAGCCTTGCTGGTTGAGGAATATCCTAAGAATATACCCTCATCTAGCTTAGCTTCAAAGGTTTTCAACTGACTCTTCCCATTGTTGTGAATGAAACACTTGCACCCAAAAAACATGGAAGAAACACGAGGTTTCTGCCCTTCCACAGTTCATAGGGTGTTTGAAGTGAATATTAGTCAGAGAACATCTGTTCTGAGTGTGACATGCAGTGTTGATTGCTTCTGCTCAGAATCGGTTTGGAGTTGCATGTTCAACCAACATTGTGCGAGCCGCTTCCTTGAGTGTTCTGTTTCTCCTTTCTTCTACACCATTCTGTTGTGGCGTTCTGGCGGCTGATGTTTCATGATGTATCCCAAACTCCTTATAAAAATAGATATGAATGAATTCAAGAATTATGATCCCTTGTCTGATCTGATTTTCACTATACTGACACCTTTCTCGTTATGTAGTCTCTTGAGCAGCTCAGGTATCTTTGTAGAAGTTTCATTCTTCTTATAAAGGAATACAACCCAGGTGAACTTGGAGAAATAATCCACATTGACCAGAGTGTACTTGGGTCTGCTGAAACTAAGTGGCTAACTGGTCCAAAAAGATCCATGTGGAGCAATTGCAATACTCTACTGGATGGAGGTGAAGGAATCCCTTTGAATGACGCCTAGACTAGCTTTCCCTTCTGACATGCGGCACATGTTTGACTAATCGCTCGATATACGAGGGCCTATGGGTTACTGTTGGTCCCGGGGTAAACAAGCCTCACACGTGTATGTGGGGAGGGGGGTACACGTGTATAGTGATTTTTCAAACTTTTCACAAACTATGATCGGTGAGTCAGGTTATCTTGAGAAATAGTCCTGAGAAGCACAAGATGCCCTGAGTTAATGTCTACTGAGACTATAAAACTGAGCAGCTTTCAAAGCTTCAAATTAGCTCAACTGATCTGAGGTTTCAAAACAGAGTTCTAAAAAGCTTGGAGTAGATAACTATTATACTGAATACCCAGGTGAGTTTGTTCATTTGACAACTATCTATACTAGCTTAACAGGAGTGCGCAATGTGTAGGCCTCGTTTTAAATTGCTGAGAATATCTTAGTTTTAAGCAAAGCAGTGATTAAGGCTGTGATCAGTTTAATGCAGATTCAGAGGTTTGATTCCTACTGAATATCAGAAAACTCAGTATGCTTTTAGTGAAAAAAATGGAACACAAACAATGCCAAGCAGAAAGTAAATAACACAGTGACTTACAATAGTTCAGAGACTCAAGCTCCTACGTCCACTCTCTCTGATCCCCAGAGAAATTCCTTAACTCACTACTACTACTACCTCAAGCTTTCAGACTGAACTCAGCAGCTTACTAACTTCCTTCTACAAGCTTTCAGGCCGAACTACACTCCAGCTTACTAACTCAAACTAACACAAGCTTTCAGACTGTCACACGCAGCTTACTAACTTCTTCTCTAGAGCTTTCAGGCTGAACTCAACTGCAATTTGCTACCTCTTCACAACTTACACTTTCCAACAATCACACACAAAAACTACCTAAACAATGGGGTTTGGGTTTGGTTGGTTTCCAACTAGGGTGAGATATCCGTTTATAATTTAGAACAAAAGATAAAAGGCTAGGATATCTCTAACTAAGCTTCAGATACTTGCTTGATTCTAAGCTTAGTACATGAGCTCTCTTCTAAGATGAAACATTTGGGAAATTCTTAGGGTTTCGAGTGCTTCACAGCAAAACTTGAATACGCATGTGTTAGAATATAGAGGCACGTAAACATGTAATACATACACGGATTCCTCAACTATGGTATCCACGTAACTGTCTTTTACTAACTCGCACAGATTTGCCAACGTTTAATCTACGAGATGAATTTGCTAGGAAAATTCTAACTTAGAGATTTTATGGAGAAATATGAATTCACGTATTATGAATTTTCCAAGAGCTCATAAATATAGGAGAGGATTAGCATAAGTCTCAAGCTAATCTAATTAGGAAATAAAATCCCTAATCTTTATTTAAATAAATCTCTTAGATTTATTTCCCACATATAAATCTCTACGGATTTAAATTCCATATATGACAAATCTCTACGATATGTTTCCATATATATTAAATCCTACATAAATATTCCAAATATTATTATTGAGAATTCTTATTTAATTAAATTCAATTTAATTAAATAATAATAATAATTAATTCCAAATTAATCTATTATTCTTTACTTCTCCATAAATTAAATATTAAATCTAATTTTACATTTAATCAACCAACTATAATTAGTAAACAATCGTTACTTGTTGTGTGACCCATAGGCCCTCATATATGGAGCGACTAGTCAAACTAACGGTCTTAATTGAACCCTAAACAATAAATCAAACATTCTCAATATATGAGGTACGTTGCGAGGAAATGTGCAACTACCTGTAACTGAAACATGAGCTATTACGATTTCCTCCTTACATTCACGAATACTCGATTAGTCTTGAACATGATGAAGTGTCTATTTAAATAACTTTATCGATTTATCTCTAATCACTAATTGATCATTCATGTCACACTTTGCCACAAAGCCCAAGTTGACGTGCATTGGCCAATGACTTTGATCCAATTATGATGAGAAGATGAGTATTCTCTCTAAATCTACTTTGAGGAATGAATCATTTTCTAGGCTCAACGGTCATGCAAATGCACTTTGTGATGAACCCATGTCGTGCGTATTGACCTCAAGTCAAAGGAGTATCACATCGCTCCCACTAACAGAGACACCCGTAGACACATATAGTGGAATTACATCAAACAGTTTCTCAGATGGGTATACAAATACCCTCTAAGAGTATGATGCCGATCGCACACCAATCTCCATTACTTAATCAATATCCCATTCTTGATGACCCTCGATTGGGGCTATTTGAGAATCATGCTTAGGTCATCTGAGTTCTCACTCACTCAATGACAACTGTGACTCAAGGGAACACAAATAAGAACAAATGTAAGCAATCAAACATAATATTTTAATAAGTGCAACACCATACATTTAATATTAAATAAACAATAATATTAAATCAATGCTGAATATTATCTGAGCATTATGTGCTTATAATGGATTGTCTCTAGGACACTAACACTAACAATCTCCCACATGAACTAGAGCCAATCACCTACATGTCTAACCCCTAGACAATCAAAATGTCTAGTGTGTACATGAACACTCAAATCCTTGGTGAAAGGATCAGCCATGTTATCCTCTGTGGGGACACGTTTTAACTCTATTTCTCCTCTAGCAATTATCTCTCTTATCAGGTGATAACTCCTCGGTACATGTTTGCTTCTGTTATTGGATCTCGATTCCTTAGCTTGCGCAACCGCACCAGTATTGTCACAATACAACTTTATTGGACCGCTGGCACTCGGAACTACCCCTAGGTCACTAAAGAACTGTTTAATCCAGACACCTTCTTTGGCAGCTTCTGCTACAGCAATGTACTCAGCTTCGATTGTTGAGTCTGCTCATCGTCTCTTGTTTGGAAATAATCCAATTAACCGTCCCACCATTGAGAACGTAAACATAGCCCGACTGTGACTTGTAATCATCACAGCCGGATTGGAAACTTGCATCAGCATAGTAAGTTGCAACTAGCTCTGATTGTCCTCCATAGACCAAGAAGTAATCTTTGGAACGTCTAAGGTACTTAAGAATGTTCTTGACAGCAATCCAGTGAGGTTCACCCGGATTCTGCTGGTATCTACCAGTGGTGCTAACAACGAAGGCCACATCTGGCCTTGTGCAAGTCATGGCGTACATGATGGAGCCAACTTGGGGCGTTGCCATTGTCCCTCCAGAACCTTGCCGTCGTCCCTCCAAAACTATGATGCCATTCCTCCAGAACTTAGAACGTTGCCCCGTCTCTCTAGAACTTGGGATGTTCCCGCCGTCCCTCCAGATCTTTATCGTCGTACCTCCAAAATTTGGGACTTTACCGCCATCCGTACGGAACTTTACCGTCGTCCCTCCAGAATTTGGAAAGTTGACATCGTCCTCCAAAACTTTGCCGCCGTCCCTCAAGAACTTCAGACGTTGCCACCGTCCCTCTAAAACTTTTCCATCGTCTCTCCAGATCTTGGGACATTGCCATTGTCCCTCCAGAACTTGGAACGTTGCCACCATCCCTCCAGAACTTTGTTGCCGTCCCTCCAGAACTTGGAACGTTGCCCCGTCTCTCCAGAACTGTACCACCAGAATTTGGGATGTTTCCGCCGTCCGTACGGAACTTTACTGCCATCCCTCTAGAACTTGGATCGTTGACATCGTCCTCCAAAACTTTGCTGCCGTCCCTCGAGAACTTCGGACCTTGCCACCATCCCTCTAGAACTTTTCCATCGTCTCTCCAGATCTTGGGACATTGCCACCGTCTCTCCAGAACTTGGGACATTGCCGCCGTCCCTACAGAACTTGGGACATTGCCGCCGTCCCTCCAAAACTTTGCCGCCGTTCCTCCAGAAATTTGCCTCCGTCCTACCATATCTTAGGACGTTGCCTCCGTCCCTCCAAAACTTTGTCGCCGTCCATCCAGAACTTTGTCACCGTCCCTCCAGGACTTGGGACGTTGCCACCGTCCCTCCAGAACTTTGCCGTCATCCCTCTAGAATTTGGGACATTGCCGCCGTCCCTCCAGAACTTTGCCACTGTCACTCCAGAATTTGGAATGTTGCCACCGTCCCTCAAGTACTTGGGACATTGGTGCTGTAACTCCAAAACTTTACCACCGTCTCTCCAGAACTTGGGGCATCGCCGTTGTCCCTCTAGAACTTTTCCGCCGTCCCACCAAATCTATGTTGGGGAATTAATTGCTCGGATCTATTCGGGATGAATATTTAAATACAAATTTAATTCTAACAATTATTGCTAGCATGAATTAATCCTATATTAATTCAAATAATAATTCAACAACAAATCATGCATATAAACAGTTCACATAAATCCTAAGCATGCAGAATTGCTACGGGTTTACGTGAACTAACCTCTCGGAGTGACAACCGTTGAGAAGATGGATCCCGTTCACACGAACACACCAAAAGACCTTTTCAAGTATT
The DNA here is from genome assembly GCA_037126765.1 of Stenogyne calaminthoides. Taxonomy (NCBI): domain Eukaryota; kingdom Viridiplantae; phylum Streptophyta; class Magnoliopsida; order Lamiales; family Lamiaceae; genus Stenogyne; species Stenogyne calaminthoides. The sequence goes on from JBBCBC010000013.1 coordinate 22,965,088, forward strand.
CCCTTATCCTTGTTCAACAATCCGGTTGTAGGAACTCGCGAACAAATTAACAAAAGGAAAAATAAAATTATGTTGCACTACCTTTGTGGATTTCTAATTTTTCCAACACATGGAATTGCTTGGGGATGAAAAATTCATCCCCTATTTATAGATGAGGTGGTGGTCGAATTTTTTGGCAAAAATAATATGGGAAAATCTTTTTCTTGATTTCAAGAATCTTGAATATATCTAATATCTTCTTTTCTCCATAATTAAAATATTCCACAAAAATCCCACCTCCTCTTGTTGTGGTATTTTCGAAAAAATAAGGAGTAAGGAAAACAAGATTTGGATCTTCTTGAATTTATGAGATATTCTTGTATTCCAAAAATACATATCTTCCATAATACCTTTTCAAGAAAATCAAGAAAATCTTTCCTTCCTTTATTTATTCAATATTTTCGAAAAACACAAACAAATAACCAAGTGGGAGATTTCTTGAATTTAATGAGATAAACTTGTATTCCAAGAATATTTATCTTCATTCTATAACAAAATTCAAAGAAAATCTTTCTCCGTCTTTTATTTATTATTTTTGAAAAATATAGAAAAATTAGGCAACAATAATTTATTTTATTTTTAAACAACTTTTTCAGTTATTTGACTTTATGTTTGGGCTACTAGAGGGGCCTTTAGGATAATTATGATTGGACCTTCCAATGGAACTTGAATTTCTAATATTGAGCTACAATATTATTCAAGCCCATAAATATTAATTAATCCCACTACATAATTAATATTGCACTATCCATCTTAACCCATATTACTCTTAATATGGCTCCCGGTTATTATTTCCCGTGTTTAAGATTATCTAGCCCATTAATTAATTCAAGCCACTGAAATTGCTTTCCATTAATTAATATCTTTTGTCCTTGGTCAAGGAACGGTTCAACATTATTATCCATGCCGGAAACTAATTCCAATTGCAAGATTTGGTATGATAAATCTTATTAACCTCCCAAGGGGGCAAATCGAACAAGCGTACTTGCACACGATTCTTCGTATTAAATCATAGCAATCGCATGTGACCGATAATATTGCCCAAGATATAAAGTATTGAATCTCATTGATTCTCTACCCGTCATAAGTCAAAGCAATAATTACTAACCACACACGATCCTATTTAAGGGACGAAGATTAAGAAATAACGAACCACTGAGGTCTAATTCTTCCTAATTCAGTGCTGAAGAATATATCCTCCTGTAGGTTCTATTCAGTGCATCAGTCATGCACTAGTGTAATCTCTTGGTCAAGACAAGTCAATCTGAGCCTTACACTTCAATCTTTCACAATGGATTATTCATTTCCATCTAGGTCATGAACAACGTACTTTTAGTTACAAGGGACTGTTAATTTAATCTTCTGTGATCTGGTATCACTAAATTAACTACAATGTAACACGTACTATTTATTGAACAGTTATGCAGTAAATATATGTAACATTCAATGATATTTAATGCATCAGTGATAAATAATTTATTTCAGTAAAAAAAATAGAAATTCAGTTTGGTTATACAAAGTAAAAGCATACTTTCCAGTATAACCCCAACAATCTATGTCGCCACCCCTCCATAACTAGGAACTTTGACGCCGTCATTACAAAACTTTGTCGTCGTCCCTCCAGAACTTTGTTGCCATCCCTACAGAACTTGGGACGTTCGTACCGTCCCTCTAGAACTTTGTCGTCGTTCCTCCTGAAATTGGGGCGTTGCCACCGTAACTCCAAAACATTACCGTCGTCCCTCCAGAACTTAGGGCATTGCCGTTGTCCCTCCAGAACTTTGCTACCGTCCCTCCAAAACTATGTTACCGTCTCTCCAGAACTTGGAACGTTGCCGCCGTCTCTCCAGAACTTGGGATGTTGCCACAGTCCCTCCAGAACTTTGTCGCCGTGCCTCCAGAACTTGAGATGTTGCCGCTGTCCGTACAGAACTTTACCGCCGTCCCTCCAGAACTTGGGACATTGACATCATCCTCCAAAACTTTGCCACCGTCCCTCGAGAACTTTGGATGTTGCCACCGTCCCTCTAGAACTTTTCCATCGTCTATCTAGATCTTGGGACGTTTCCGCCGTCCCTCAAGAACTTTGCCGTCGTCCCACTAGAACTTGAAACGTTGCCACCATCCCTCCAGAAGTTTGCCGTCGTCCCTATAGAACTTGGGACATTGCCACCGTCCCTCCAGAACTTTTTCGCCATCCCTCCAGAACTTGGGACATTGTCGCCGTCCCTCCAGAACTTTGTTGATGTCCCTCTAGAACCTGGGACATTACCGCCATCCGTCCAGAACTTTGTCGACGTCCCTCTAGAACCTGGGACGTTGTCGCCGTCCCACAAGAACTTTGCCATCGTTCTTCCAGAACTTTGTCACAGTCCCTCCAGAACATGGGTGGTTGGTGTCGTCCCTCCAGAACTTTGCTGCCGTCCCTCCAGAACTTGGGGCTTTGCCGCCTTAACTCTAGAACTTACCGTCGTCCCTCCATAACTTAGGACATTTCCATTGTTCCTCAAGAACTTTTCCGCCGTCCCTCCAAAACTATGTTGCCGTCCCTCCTGAACTTGGGACGTTGCCGCCGTGTCTCCAGAACTTGGGACATTGTCGCCGTCCCTCCAGAATTTTGTTGTCATCCCACTAGGACTTTGCCGCCGTCCCTCTAGAACTTGGGAAGTTGCCTCCATCCCTACAGAACTTTACCGCCGTCCCTCCAGAACATGGGACGTTCACTTCATCCTCCAAAACTTTGCCGCCGTCCCTCTAGAACTTTGGACGTTGCCATCGTCCCTCTATTACTTTTCCATCGTCTCTCTAGATCTTGGGACGTTGCAGTCATCCCTTCAGAACTTGGGACATTGCCCCCCATATCTTGGGACGTTGCCGCCGTCCCTCCAAAACTTAGGACGTTGCCACCGTCCCTCCAAAACTTAGGACGTTGCCACCGTCCCTCCATAACTTTGCCGCCATCCCTCTAGAATTTGGGACATTGCCGCCGTCCCTCCAGAACTTTCCACCGTCACTCCAGAATTTGGAATGTTGCCGCCGTCCCTCCAGAACTTTTCCACTGTCCCTCAAGTACTTGGGACATTGGTGCCGTCCCTCCAGAACTTTGTCGCCGTCCCTCCAGAACTTTGTCGCCGTCCCTCTAGAACTTGAGGCGTTACCGCCGTAACTCCAGAACTTTACTGCCATCCCTCCAGAACTTGGGGCATCGCCGTTGTCCTTCTAGAACTTTTTCGTCGTCCCTCCAAATCAATGCCACCACGCCATCCCTATAGAACTTTGTCGTCGTCCCTACAGAACTTTGTCGTCGTCCCTCCAGAACTTTGTCGCCGTCCCTATAGAACTTGGGACGTTGGTGCCATCCCTCCAGAACTTAGGGTGTTACCGCCGTAACTCCAGAACATTACCGTCGTCCCTCTAGAACTTGGGGATTGCCGTTTTCCCTCTAGAACTCTGTCGCCGTACCTCTAGAACTTGGGATGTTGCCGCCGTCCCTACGGAACTTTACCGCCATCTCTCCAGTGATGGATCACGCCGGTGAAGGTGATCCCTCACCCAGGATCGTTATTGGATGCCAAACGTTTGCGTATTAAAATTAAAACCTAAGCATGCGTCTAAAGCAAAAGGTTTAGATTCGTTACCCTTAAAGATAGAGGCGTTGATTCAACTACAGATCTTCTAGTTTGTTTCCCAGCCTCGTCCGAATGCCGAGTGGATAGCAATCTATCGAACATGGAGAGGATGCCTCCTGTTTCGCTTCCGCAAAAACCCTAATTGCACGGCTGCTGCGTTTTCAGATTTCGTGTAATTAGGGTTTTAGACGAAACCAAGCCCCTTTATTTATTCTCCTTAGGGATCCATTAGAAGGTATAGGGTTTGGGCTTCTTCCGGGCCCAAATAATCTTATGTTCAGCCCAGAACATTAATTTGGCCCGAGAGCATTAATTCATCCCACTATAAAATTAATGTTGCACTCCCATCCTATCCTGAACTGAATCAGGGCTTCTATTAGACTTTATAATTCCCCCTGTTAAAGATATCGCACGTCCATTAATTATTAAAGCTTCTGACTGCTTTAATTAATTAATATCTATTATTCCTTGAGTAGTACCACTCAATCTTGTTGTCATACAGATTAAATCCACCTGCAGGGTTTAATACGACAATCCTTTATGAGTTTCCTCAAGGGGACGTCATCATCCTGGATGTCCAGGACACGGTGCCCCAATGACAATAAATAGATATCATGCGAGCGATGTCACTACCCAAAATACGAAGTATGAGATATCTACAAAGATTCTCACCTATAGTAAATCAAAGCAGTGAACAAGCACTCCACATATCTAAATACCACACTTAGGGTTAATAATAATAAAAGTCACCAAGACCTCTAGTTCTTCATAACAATCAGAATAGAAGAACATGTCTTATATGTGACCCATTCAATGCAACATAGCGCACTAGTATAAACTAATGGCCAAGACAAGCTACCAACAAGTTTATACTACAACTTAAACAAATAGTTATGTCCAGAACTATCTCAGTTTTGAATACTGTTTATATCTTATAAGGAACTTGACAATGTGATCTTCTGTGTCACTACAAACCCCCACATTGTTTACAATATAAGATAATGTGAAAAACCATTTATTTCAGATAATGTGAAAAACCATTTATTTCAGATAATAAGGAAATTAAATATACATCCACAAAAGCTCACTAAAAGTTTGCTTTACAGTATACACCAACATCCAGAACATGGGACGTTGACATCGTCATCCAAAACTTTGCATCCGTCCCTCGAGAACTTTGAATGTTGCCACCGTCCCTTTAAAACTTTTCCATCGTCTCTCCAGATGTTGGGACTTTGCCGCCGTCCCTCTAGAACTTGGAATGTTACTGCCATCCCTCCAGAACTTTGTCGTCGTCCCTCAAGAACTTTGCCGCCATCCCTATAGAACTTTCTTGCCATCCCATCAGATTTGGGACATTGACAACGTCCTCCAAAACTATGCCACCGTCCCTCTAGAACTTTGGAGGTTGCCTCTGTCCCTCAAGATCGTCTCTCCAGATCTTGGGACGTTGTCGCCGTCCCTTAAGAACATTGCCTCCGTCCCTTCAGAACTTGGAATGTTGCTGCCATCCCTCCAGAACTTGCCGTCGTCCCTACAGAACATGGGACATTGTCGTCGTCCCTCCAGAATTTTGTCGTCATCCCACTAGGACTTTGCCGCTGTCGCTCTAGAACTTGGGAAGTTGCCTCCATCCCTACAGAACTTTACCGCCGTCCCTCCAGAACATGGGACGTTCACTTCATCCTCCAAATCATTACCGCCGTCCCTCTAGAACTTTGGACGTTGCCATCGTCCCTCTATTACTTTTCCATCGTCTCTCTAGATCTTGGGACGTTGCAGTCATCCCTTCAGAACTTTGGATATTGCCCCCCCCTATATCTTGGGACGTTACCGCCGTCCCTCCAAAACTTAGGACGTTGCCACCGTCCCTTCAAAACTAAGGACGTTGCCACCATCCCTCCAAAACATTGTCACCGTCCCTCCAGAACTTGGGACGTTGCCATCGTCCCTCCAGAACTTGGGACATTGTCGTCGTCCCTCCAAAACTTTGCCGCTGTTCCTCCAGAAATTTGTCGTCGTCCCTCCAAAACTTTGTCGCTATCCCTCAAGAACTTTGCTACTGTCCCTCCAGAACTTGGGACGTTGCCATCGTCCCTCCAGAAATTTGTCACCGTCCTTCCAGAACATTGCCACCGTCTCTCCAGAATTTGGAACGTTGCCGCCGTCCTTCCAGAATTTGGAATGTTGCCGCCGTCCCTCCAGAATTTAGAACGTTGCCACCGTCCCTCAAGAATTTGGGAAATTGCCACCATCCCTCTAGAACATTGCCATCGTCCCTCTAGAATTTGGAATGTTGCCGCCATCCCTCCAGAACTTTGCCACCGTCCCTCCAGAATTTGGGACGTTGCCGACGTCCCTCCATAACTTTTCCACCGTCCCTAAAGAACATGGGACGTTGGTGCCATCCATCCAGAACTTTGCCGCCGTCCCTCCAGAACTTGGGGCGTTGCCGCCATAACTCCAGAACTTCACCGCCGTCCCTCCAGAACATGGGACATTGTCGTTGTCCCTCCAGAACTTTGCCGCCGTCCCTCCAAATCTGTGCTGTCATCCCTCCAGAACTTGTAACGTTGCCACCGTCCCTACAAAACTTTGTCATCGTCCCTCCAGAACTTTGTCATCGTCCCTTCAGAACTTTGTATTTGTCCCTACAAAACTTTGTAATCGTCCCTCCCGAACATGGGACGTTGACATTATCCTCCAAAACTTTGTCGTCGTCCCTCCAGAACTCGGATGTTTCCACCGTCCCTCCATAACTTTGCCATCGTCCCTCCAGAACTTGGGACATTACCACCGTCCCTCCAGAACTTGGGACATTGCCACCGTCCCTCCAAAACTTTATCGTCGTCCCTCTAGAACTTTGTTGTCGTCCCTCAGAACTTTGGACTTTGCCGCTGTCCCTCTAATACCTTGCCGTCGTTCCTCCAGAAATTTTCCTCCGGCCCTCCAGATCTTGGGACATTGCCGCCGTCCCTCCAGAACTTTACCGCCATCCCACTAGAACTTCACTGTCGTTCCTCCTGGACTTTGTCGACGTTCCCTCCAGAACATGGGACATTGGTGTCGTCCCTCCAGAACTTTGTCGCCGTCCCTCCAGAACTTGGGCCATTGCCGCCGTAAGTCCAGAACTTTACCGCCGTCCCTCCAGAACTTGGGGTAGTGATGTTGTCCCTCTAGAACATTCCCACAGTCCCTCCAAACCTATACCGCCATCCCTCCAAAACTTAGGACGTTGCCACCGTCCCTCCAGAACTTGGGATGTTGTCAACGTCCCTCCAGAACTTGGGACGTTACCGCCATCCCTGCAGAACTTTGGCGCCGTCCCTCCAGAACTTTGTCGTCATCCCTCCAGAACTTTGCCGCCATCCCTCCAAAACTTGGGACATTTTCGCCATCTCTCCAGAACTTTACCCCCATCCCTCTAGAACTTGGGACGTTGACATCGTCCTCGAAAACTTGGCCGCCGTTCCTTTAGAACTTTGAACGTTTTCACCGTCCCTTTAGAACTTTTCCATCGTCTTTGTAGAGTTTGGGACGTTTCCGCTGTCCCTCAAGAGCTTTGAGGTCATCCGTCCAGAACATGGGACGTTGACGATGTCCCTCTAGAACTTTGCCGTCTTCCATTCAGAACATGGGACATTGCTACCGTCCCTCCAGAACTTTGTTGTCGTCCCTCCAGAACTTTGTCGCTGTCCATCTAAAACTTTGTCATCGTTCCTCCACAAATTTACCTCCATCCCTCCAGATCTTGGGACGTTGCCGCCATCCCCCCAGAACTTTGTCGGCGTCCCTCCGGAACTTAGGACGTTGCTGCCGAACCTCCAGAACTTTACCGCCGTCCCTCCAAAACTTGGGACATTGACATCGTCCTCCAAAATATTGTCATCGTCCCTCTAGAACTTCGGACGTTGTCCCCGTCCCTCGAGAACTTTTACATCGTCTCTTCAAAATTTGGGACGTTGTTGCCATCCCTCCAAAACTTTGCCGCCGTTCCTCCAGAAATTTACGTCCGTCCCTCTAGATCTTGAGACGTTGCCATCGTCCATCTAGAAATTTTTCGTCGTCCCTCGAGAACTTGGGACGTTGCCGCCGTCCCTCAAGAACTTTGCCACCATCCCTCCAGAATTTGGGACGTTGCTGCCGTCCCTCCATGACTTTGCCACTGTCCCTTAAGTATTAGAGTTTGTGTCCTAGAGACAATCCATTGTAAGGACACAATACTCAGATAATATTCAGTATTGGTTTAATATTATTGTTTGTTTAATATTAAATGTATGGCGTTACACTCATTAGAATATTATGTTTGATTGTTTGCAATTATTCTTATATGTGTTTCCTTGAGTCACTGCTGTCATTGAGTGAGTGAGAACTCAGATGACTTAAGCATTATTCTTAAATAGCCCCAATCGAGGGTCATCAAGAAAGGGATATTGATGATGTAATGGGGATTGGTGTGCGATCTCCATCATACTCTTAGAGAGTGTAGTAAGATCTCACTTACTGCGAGATACTAGGTATCTCATGATGGATGCACAAATACCTTAGAGGGTATTGGTATACCCATCCTAGAAACCGTTTGATGTAGTTACACTATATGTGTCTACGAGTGTCTCGGTTAGTGGGAGCGATGCGGTACTCCTTTGACTTGAGGTCAATACGCACGACATGTGTGGAGTGATGAACTTTGACCATGACTGACGCTTGCACCCGCCTATGGGTAAATATGGCTTGGATTGGGTTCATCACGAAGTGCATGTGCGTAGTAGTTGAGCCAAGAAAAGGATTCATTCCTCAAAGTGGATTTAGAGAGAAAACTCACCGACTCATCATAATTGGATCTAAGTCATTGGCCAATGCATGCAACTTAGACTTTGTGACTAAGTGTGACACTAATGATCAATTAGTGATTTGAGATAAATTGACTAAATTATTTGAATAGACAATTCATCATGTTCAAGACTAACCGAGTATTTATGAATGAAAGGAGGAAATCGCAATTGCCCACATTTCAGTTACAGGTAGTTGCATGTTTCTCGCAACGTACCTCATATATTGAGAATGTCTGATTTATTGACTAGGGTTCAATTAAGACCATTAGTTTGACTAATCGCTCGGTATATGAGGGCCTATGGGTCACACAACAAGTAGTTCCCTTTTACGGATTATAGTTGGTTGATTAAATGTTAAATTGGATTTAATATTTAATTTATCGAGAAGTAATTAATAATAGATTAATTTGGAATTAATTATTATTAATATTTAATTAAATTGGATTTAATTAAATAAGAATTCTCAATAATTATATTTGGAATATAATTGTAGGATTTAATGTATATGGAAATAAATCGTAGAGATTTTCATATAAGGCATTTAAATCCGTAGAGATTTATCTTTAGGGAATTAATTTAATTCAAGATTAGGGATTTTAATTCCTTAATTGAGCTAGCTTGGGAAATAAGCTAAGCCTCCCTATATATAAATGCTATTGGGATTCACAAATAGTATCACTTCATATTTTCTCCATAAAATCTAGAGTTTGGATTTGCCTAGCAAATTTGTCTCGGGATTCAACGCTGGTAAATCCGTTCAAATCCGTGATTGGGGATTACGTGGATACCATAGTAAAGAAATCTGCTCTTGAGTTACTTTAAGATTTTTCGTTATGATTATTGTAATATGTATGCAATTAATTGTTCATTGGTGGTGAACTTTAAATTCCGCTGCTCATGTGATTATGTGTTTTACGTGCCTCTATATTCCAACAGTGGTATCAGAGCTTCAGGCTCTTAATTTGATTGCAAAATAGATGTTTTGTATTAAGGATTTTTTTTAATATAATGGTGTGGTTGAGTTTGACGTCAACCGCACCGGATTATTGTTTAATGGATGGGGCGTGTGGTCTATTTTGTTTGACAAAGCAGATGGTTTATTAAAACCGCCCACTTGTCTTCCTCATTACTCATCCCCGATTTAGGGTTTTTTCGAAGTCCCCAAATCCGTTCCCTCGAATCAGCGCTGCTCGGCTGGGGGCGGAGACCTGCGGCTCATCACTAGGTGATGGCCGTGCGGACCTGCTCGCCCCAGCGCAACGGCGGAATGACATCGTCCTGCTCATCCTGTTTGTGACTCGTCACTCCCCACTGCAAATCTTCGATTGGCACGATTCTCGAAGCAAAGGCGGTTCACCATCGTCATCTTCGATGCGTCATTTTCACTCCCAGATTGAGGCGGCGGAGGTGTTCGATCTTCAATTAAAATTGCTTGGAGCGATTCGTCGATTGCGCGAAGCCGAGCGGCAGCGATGCACCGGCGTGCCTAGGGCGATGTGGTGAAATCGCCCTCACTCGAGGCTTAACATCGACGGTCCGCTATTTCTGGTTGTTGCGTCCGTGCGATACCTGGTTGTTCCATTGGCATCGCCTATGGCGGCACTAGTTTTGGTTTTTGGCCCGGTTTTGTGTCTAATATTTCATGTTCTTCTTGTTTCGATGATTATCTATGTCCCAATTGATTGCTTCCTGATTGTTGTTCGTGAATGATGAAACTGGAAATTTTTTTGGGCTTTGGAAATTTTGGAATTGCTCGAATTGTTCGGATTGGATTGTTTTGGATGGGTGATGATGTGGGAGGGCTGTTTTGCAAATTTTATTTGAAACAGGCCCTCCCGTGCAATTTTTAAAATTGCACCTCCCTGACAATAAAACAATTAAAATTTGATTTCAAATTAATAAGATTAATTTTAAATAAGAATTAAAAGTTGGACTTTTAATTGTAATTAATTGGATTAATTATTAAAGGTTAATAGTTGTTTAAGTTACAATTGAGTTTAAAATTGATTTTTTGTTCAATAAAATCTTGAAAATTATTAATTCCACTTGGTTAACTTAATTAATAATTCGTTAACGCATTTATAGTCCGCATTATAACTGCTTGGGTAGACGGCGCCCATATAAGTGTTAGTCCATATGAAATCATGTTTGGGTAGGCGGCGCCCAATAATTGTTCAAATGTGATGTAGATTAACATTTGGATCTTGATTAAGCAATTAATACCCAACCTTTAAAATGTTCCCCACTAAAATATGATTTTCTCATTGATTTGATAAGATGTCTTCCATCAAAATTAAAAGAAAACCGGATATTTCGTTCCAATGAGTATTTAAGGCCCTCGTCTTTTGCTCGGATCTACATCTAACGGGACTTTTATAGGGACATATAATGTCACCGCTTGATGGTTGTAAATCAACTTAACTTTGTTTCACTTGCCCCGCTGGGAATAAAAGTTAAGGGACATCAGTCGAACTGGGTTCGATAAACTAGGAATTGCAGTTTTTGCAATTGGTTTGGAGACCTACCAGTTATGCTATTGTGATATTGAGCCCTCACTGGGATTATGATAGTAGGAATGTGGATCCTAGTGCATTACGCTACTCGGGATGACTCCCAGGCATCAAGATGATGCTTCCCAGGCTCAGTTTGTTATGCTACTTCGGGATGACTCCTGAATTGCAAAGGCAGCATAAGAAGATGCTCCCCTCCGAGATGATTAAGCATCTGAAGGATCTCTTTGATTCTGAACCTTGTTCTGAGATTTATGAAGTGATGAGAGATCTGTTTAGATGTCAATTATTTGAGGAAGGAAAGGTTTCTCCTCATGTGTTGAAAATGATTGGGCTAATCGAGAAACTTGGTCGATTGGGCACTAAGCTCAAAACCAACGTTGCTGTTTATGCCATTCTTTAGTCACTTCCAGATTCATATTCGAGTTTCATTGTAAACTTTAATACGAATAAGACGAAATTGACTATGCCCGAGCTTTATAACATACTAAAGACTTTTGAGTCTTCCACTGCTAAGGAAAAGCCCGTGCTCATAGTGAGTGCCTCTACTTCTTCTGCTCCGAAAGGAAAGAAGAAGCGAAGGGGCAAGGAAAAGAAAGGCTCCAAGCCAAACTTCTTTAAGCTCAAAGGTGGAATTCAAAAGAAGGACAAGGTGGACAAGGATGTATGCCTCTACTGCAAGCAGAAGGGGCATTGGAAGAAGGACTGAAAGGTTCTAGCAGCTGAAAATAAGGCACAAGGTGTCTCAGCCACTGGAACAAATATGTTTGTTATTGAGATAAACATGTCCACAAATGATACTAACTGCTAGGTATTAGATACCGGTTGTGGCTCACACATTTGTACTAATGTGCAGGGTATCAAGCATAGCAGGGCAGTTAGGCCGGGTGAAGTCGCCCTACACGTTGGAAATGGAGCAAGAGTTGCTGTTGAACGTGTTGGCGTTTACGTTTTAGATTTACCCTCTGGTTTTAGACTTGAACTGAATAATTATTATTTCGTTCCTTCTATTACTCGCATCATTATTTCTATTCCTATGTTAGATATTGAAGGGTTTTCCTTCCATTTTTCAAACAATAATTGTTATTTTTCGCTTAATGGTGATGTTTATGGAAATACTCCTTTATCGAATGGTTTATACTTGTTGCACTGTGGACATAATATTCTTAATATACAAAACAAACGACTCAAACTTAGTAATCTTGAAAACCCAACTTACTTGTGGCATTGTAGGCTTGGTCATGCAAATGAGAATAGGATAGCAAGGTTAAGGAAGTTAGACTACTTAACCCCATTCGACTAGGAATAGGAATAGTATAGAAAGGGGTTCGTGCCAAAGATAGGACACTGACGTCGTCCTCCAAACCCTTGCCACCGTCCCTCCAGAACCTTGTCGTCGTCCCTCCCAAACTTGGGACATTGCCGCCTGTTGGGATTATACTGGAAAGTATGCTTTTTACTTTGTATAATCAAAACTGAATTTCGAACTTATTTAGAGAAATAAATTGTTTATCACTGATGCTTTAAATATTATCGAATGTTACATATATTTACTGCATAACTGTTCAATAATTCGTACGTGTTACATTGTAGTTAATTTAGTGATACCAGATCACAGAAGATTAAATTAACAGTCCCTTGTAACAAAAAGTACGCCATTCAGGACCTAGATGGAAATGAACAACCCATCGTGAAAGGTTGAAGTGTAAGGCTCAAATTGGCTTGTCTTGACCAAGAGATTGCACTAGTGCATGACTGATGCACTGAATAGGACCTACAGGAGGACAAATTCTTCAGAACTGAACAAGGAAGAATTAGACCTCAGTGGTTCGTTATTTCTTAATCTTCATTCCTTAAATAGGATCACGTGTGGTTGGTAACTAATGCTTTGACTTATCATGGGTAGAGAATGAACGAGATTCAATACTTTTTATCTTGGCAATATTATTGGTCACATGTGATTGCTAAGATTTAATACGGAGAATCGTGTGCATGTACACTTGTTCGATTCGCCCCCTCTGGAGGTTCATAAGCTTTATCATACCAAATCTTGCAAATGGAATTAGTTTCCGGTATGGATAATAATGTTGAACCGTTCCTTGACCAAGGACAGAAGATATTAATTAACGGAAAGCTATTTCAGTGGCTTGAATTAATTAATGGGCTAGATAATCTTAAACACGGGAAATAATAACTGGGAGCCATATTGACTGTAATATGGGTTAAGATGGATAGTGCAATATTAATTATGTAGTGGGATTAATTAATATTTATGGGCTTGAATAATATTGTGGCTCAATATTGATAATTCAAGATCCATTGGAAGGTCCAATCTTAATTCTCCTAAAGGCCCCCTGAGTAGCCCAACATATAGTCCAATAACTGAAAAAGGTGTTTAAAATAAAATAAATATTGTTGCCTATTTTTCCTAATTATTTTTTAAATTTATGGATAAAAGGTGAGAAAGATTTTCTTTGAATTTTGTTATGGAATGTAGATATGTATTCTTGGAATACAAGATTATCTCATTAAATTCAAAAAAATCTCCCACTTGGTTATTTATAAAGGTAATTTCGAAATTTTGAAAGATAAACGGCAACAAAGATTTTCTTGATTTTCTTGAAAAGATATTATGGAAGATATGAATTTCTTGAAATACAAGAATATCTCATAAATTCAAGAAGATCCAAATCTTGAAATCTTGCCTATTATTTTCGAAAATATCCCATAAAAAAGAGTAGGTGGGATTTTGTGGAATATTATAATTATGGGAAAAAGAATATAAGAGATATATTCAAGATTTCTTGGAGATCAAGAAAAGATTTTCCCACATTGTTTTATCCCAAAATTTTGGACCACTTGTGCTCTATAAATAGGGGATGACTCATTCATTCCCAAGTACAATTCCATGTGCTGGAAAAATTAGTAAATCCACAAAGGTGGTGCAACATAATTTATTTTTCTTTTGTTAATTGTTCGCAAGTCTCCTACCACCGAATAGTCGAGGAAGGATTAAGGGAATACTTGGGAAGTTCTTTTGGTGTGTCTAATAAACAAAGCCATTGCCGTCCCAAGAGGTACGTTCACGTAACCTCGTAGAATTCCGCATGCGTAGGATTTACGTGAATTAATTATATGCACAGTTCAATAATTCGCACGGGTTACATTGTAGTTAATTTAGTGATACCAGATCACATAAGATTAAATTAACAGTCCCTTGTAACTAAAAGTACGTCATTCAGGACCTAGATGGAAATGAACAACCCATCGTGAAAGGTTGAAGTGTAAGGCTCATATTGGCTTGTCTTGACCAAGAGATTGCACTAGTGCATGACTGATGCACTGAATAGGACCTACAGGAGGACAAATTCTTCAGAACTGAACAAGGAAGACTTAGACCTCAGTGGTTCGTTATTTCTTAATCTTCGTTCCTTAAATAGGAACACTTGTGGTTGGTAACTAATGCTTTGACTTATCATGGGTAGAGAATCAACGAGATTCAATACTTTTTATCTTGGCAATATTATTGGTCACATGTGATTGCTAAGATTTAATACGGAGAATCATGTGCAAGTACGCTTGTTCGATTCGCCCCCTTGGGAGGTTCATAAGCTTTATCATACCAAATCTTGCAAGTGGAATTAGTTTCCGGTATGGATAATAATGTTGAACCGTTCCTTGACCAAGGACAGAAGATATTAATTAACGGAAAGCTATTTCAGTGGCTTGAATTAATTAATGGGCTAGATAATCTTAAACACGGGAAATAATAACTGGGAGCCATATTGACTATAATATGGATTAAGATGGATAGTGCAATATTAATTATGTAGTGGGATTAAATAATATTTATGGGCTTGAATAATATTGTGGCTCAATATTGATAATTCAAGATCCATTGGAAGCTCCAATCTTAATTCTCCTAAAGGCCCCCTGAGTAGCCCAACATATAGTCCAATAACTGAAAAAGGTGTTTAAAATAAAATAAATATTGTTGCCTATTTTTCCTAATTATTTTCGAAATTTATGGATAAAAGGGGAGAAAGATTTTCTAGGAATTTTGTTATGGAATGTAGATATGTATTCTTGGAATACAAGATTATCTCATTAAATTCAAGAAATCTCCCACTTGGTTATTTATAAAGATAATTTCGAAATTTTGAAAGATAAACGGCAACAAAGATTTTCTTGATTTTCTTGAAAAGATATTATGGAAGATATGTATTTCTTGAAATACAAGAATATCTCATAAATTCAAGAAGATCCAAATCTTGGAATCTTGCCTATTATTTTCGAAAATATCCCATAAAAAAGAGTAGGTGGGATTTTGTGGAATATTATAATTATGGGAAAAAGAATATAAGAGATATATTCAAGATTTCTTGGAGATCAAGAAAAGATTTTCCCACATTGTTTTATCCCAAAATTTTGGACCACTTGTGCTCTATAAATAGGGGATGACTCATTCATTCCCAAGTACAATTCCATGTGCTGGAAAAATTAGTAAATCCACAAAGGTGGTGCAACATAATTTATTTTTCTTTTGTTAATTGTTCGCAAGTGTCCTACCACCGGATAGTCGAGCAAGGATTAAGGGAATACTTGGGAAGTTCTTTTGGTGTGTCTAATAAACAAAGCCATTGCCGTCCCAAGAGGTACATTCAGGTAAACTCGTAGAATTCCTCATGCGTAAGTGAATTAATTATATGCATGATATGTTGTTAGATTATTATTTGAATTAATATAGGATTAATTCATGCTAATAAGAATTAAATTTGTATTTAAATATTCACCCCGAATAGATCTGTGCAACTTATTCCCCAACACCGCCGTCTCTCAAAAATTTGCCAACGTCCCCCCAGAACTTTGTCGTCGTCCCTGCAAAAATTTACCGTCATCCCTCCAGAACTTTTCCACCGTTCCTCCAGAATTTGGGAAATTGTCGTTGTCCCTCCAGAATTTGGGACGTTTCTTCTGTCCCTCCAGAACATTGCCGCCGTCCCTTCAGAACTTTGTCACCGTCCCTCTAGAACTTGTGATGTTGCCGCCGTCCCTCCAAAACTTTACCACCATCCCTCCAGAACTTGTCGCCGTCCCTCCAGAACTTTGCCGCTGTCCCTCCAAAAACTTGGGACGTTGCCGCCGTCCCACCAGAACTTTGTCGTCATCCTTCTAGAACTTTGCCGCCATCCCTCCAGAATTTGGGATGTTGCGGTCGTCCCTCCAGAACTTTGCCGCTGTCCTTCCAGAATTTAGGACATTATCGCCTTTGCTCCAGTACTTGGCCACCGTCCCTCTAGAATTTGGTACATTGCCGCCGTCCCTTTAGGCCATGTGACGTTGCCATTGTCCCTCCAGAACTTTACCGTCGTCCCTCCAAAACTATGCCGCTGTCCCTCCAGAACTAGGGATGTTGCTACCGTCCCTCAAGAACTTTGCCGCCGTCCCACTAGAACTTTGTCGCCGTCCCTCCAGAATTTGTGAAGTTGCAGTCGTCCCTCCTAAACTTTGTGTTGTCGCTCCAGAATTTGGGGCGTTGTCCCCTTGGCTCCAGAACTTTGCCACTGTCCCTCTAGAATTTGGGATGTTGCCGCCGTCCCTCTAAAACATGGGATTTTGTCGTTGTCCCTCTAGAACATTACCGCCGTCCCTCCAGAACTTGGGACGTTACCGCTGTCCCTCCAGAACTTTGCCGCTGTCTCCCCAAAAAAATTTCGTTGTCACTCCAGAACTTGGGATGTTGCCGATTTCCCTTCAAAACTTTACCACCTTCACTCCAGAACTTTGCCCCCATCGCTCCAGAACTTGGGACGTTGCCGCCGTCCATCCATAATTTGGAAAGTTGCCGCCGTCCCTCCAGAAATTTGTCATTGTCCCTCCAGAATTTGGGACGTTGTCACCTCCCTCCAGAACTTTAACACCGTCCCTCCAGAATTTAGGACGTTGCCGCCGTCCCTCCAGAACTTGGGATGTTGCCGCTATCCCACAAGAACTTTGCCGCGGTCCCTCCAAAACTATGCCACCATCCCTCCTGAACTTGGGACGCTTCCGCCGTTCCTCCAGAACTTTACCGCCATCCCTGAGAACTTTTTGTCGTCTCTCAAACTTTGGGGGATCCATAACTTGAGATGTTCCCCTCCCCGAATTTGGGGCGTTCCGAATTTGGGACGTTCTTGCGTATTCTTCGCAATTTGGGGACGTTGCCACCGTGCGTCAAGAACTTTGCCACCGTCCCTCCAGAATTTGGTACATTTTGCCGTCGTCCCTCCAAAACTTTGCCGTCGTCCCTCCAGAATTAGGGACGTTGCCACCGTCTCTCTAGAAATTGGGACGTTGCCTCCGTCCCTCCAAAACATTGTCGTCGTCCCTCTAGAACATGGGACGTTGCCGCTGTAACTCTAGAACTTTGCCACCGTCCCTCCAAAACTTTGTCGTCGTCCCTCCAGAACAAAGGACCTTGCCATCGTCCCTCCAGAACTTGGGACGTTGCCGCTGTCATTCCAGAACTTTGTCACCGTCCCTCTAGAACTTTGTGCCCATTTGCAAGCACTAGTGTCTCCAAAAAAGTGTTGTTAAGTGATTTTTGTAGCAAAATGAAAAGTGAAGAGTGTTTTAAAATAAAGTGATTTGAAGAAGTGATAAAGAAAAATGTGTTTGCAAAAAAATCATTTAATTAATTAAAATTTACAAAATTAACCTTAAATCCCATTTCATCCTATACCATTTATACGTGTGATATAAATCAGATTTCCCAATTTTCTAATCCAACAAATCCAAATCCAGTGAAGCGAAGGGAAGCGAAGCCGAAGAACCCAGAAACTAAATTGAGCGAAGAAGAAGATGGGTTAGCACATGCGATCATCCAAAGAGACAGAGTTGTAAATACCACAAATCTAAACCCTAGATTGTATATTTGTTCTTTTCTTCTTGCCAAACTTGAAAAAGAACCGTTTGTACCATATGTATAAACTCATTCTTTGATTTCATATCAGGCCATTTTTCAGTCGAATAAACTTGAACGAAGATCTTGGGACACAGCTACAACCTTATATCTTCTCTTCTCCGTATGTTCTGCCAGTTTGCATATCGATTTTTGTAGGTCATCGGATATCTAGGTGAGCTTTAATTTTACAAGATGCGATCTTTGTTCCTGCAACCTATTTGCCAAAATCATATATTATTTTATAGTGCCATTTTTTTTTCTATTTTCTTGAATTAGGGTTTTAGTAACTTTTCTCAGAATACATTTTTTGTAAAGAACTGTTGAACAAGGGAATTGTTCAAAAATTCAGTTCTTGGGACAGGATTATAGATATTATAGTCCTTTGTAGCTAAGTTGAGCATTTGTAACAAAACTTAATTAATTCAGGCACTTGTATTCCTTCTTATTATTTGACACCCACAACATTAAATATGAGATCTTTGCTAAAGGCAGTGATCACAACCTTCCTGATTATTTTAGTTATTCACTGCATAATACTTTAGTTAAACCAAGCATTTTCATGCATAACAATTTTAACTAAACAAAGATCATACATGCAGGCAACTTATAAAATCCATAAACAAATGGCTAATAAATTCATATATTTGTTCACATATATTGAACAAGAGTCCCTTTAAAGTAGACACAATAAATCACCAATTTACACAATTTTTGTTCACATGTATTGAAAGTTGTATAATGTTTTAGTGCTGAAGGAAGCTGGATCATTAACAACAAGCTCTACATCATCCATCTGCAAAGCAACCATTGCAACCAAACATCTGATCGCGTAAGTTCCTACAACACATGTTTTATTATTGAATAAGGTAATATAAATTCACAGTAGAGCACTGATGATGCATCCTGACCTTGACTACTAGACTACTAGTTTAGAAAAATGAAAGAGAAACTGCATTGTCAAAGTTAATCTAGAGAAGACCCTAAACTTAAAAGTATAGAAATAAAGTTAGTAAAATACACATATATATGATTTAAAAGTACAGAAATAGAAAGAGAGGAAAATCATGTTTCCTAGTGTACTGGCTTTAAGTGAACGAAACAGATTTCTGGTGGAATTACATACGGATTCAGTTTCGAGCTTCTCACTGATGGTATGGAGCTTGTGAAAATCATATTATTTCTATTAAATTTTTATTGTTGTTATTATTATCATGTTTGCTTATACATTTATATATTTCAAAAATAGATTCCTTTGTTGGAAAAAGTACAAGACTCTTCCAAGTTGTCTTTGGATTAGAAAGAGCAAGAATGACTAAGACAACAAAACAAGAGACCTCAATCTATTTTGAAGGTATATCTCAAATTATCTTGTTATTGAAAATATGAATCTATATCATGTTTTAGTTTTTCATTCTGTGACATTCTTTTTGTGTGTAAGATATATATATATATATATATATATATATATATATATATATATATATATATATTGTGTTGTTCTCTACATTACAGATTATGCCATTCGTTATGTATGATCTCTATAATTTTGTCTCATTGCTAGTTATACTATTAACTTAAATTTATGTAGTTATGGGCTCACAAATGCCTTGGGCAAGATTTTCTGAAACTAACTCCCAAACGCACTCTCAACCATTATCTCAATCATCTCAAAGCATAGAAGGTTAGAGGATCTAATCCCATAAGAGAACCAAGTGTGAAAGCAAGTTGGGATCAGAATGCAGCTGAAAGCTTTTTTTCAAAAATGTGTGTGTAGAGGAGGTTCATTTGGGAATAGGCACAGTAGCCATTTCAAACAAAATTGGTTGGAAAAATATCCAAAGGAAATTCCGTGAAACTACGCACCGAGATTATAAAAAGAGTGCAATTGAAAATTGAAAAAAGGATTGGAGGGATAACTTATTGAGAAAGAAGGATTGGGTTTATTGGACTAACTTATTGAGAAAAGAATGGTGAGCTTAAAAGATACAGGTAATACTTAAGTGATTTTTACCCAGTTCTTTTATATGGTGCATTAATTTTCAAATTATGTTGTGTTAATTTGATTTCTTTGTTCGCTTTTTAGATAATATCCGAAGCAGCCAAGTTTCAAGTACAAGGGCCTCTGTTGGTTTATGAACAAGAAATATTGTTAATTTTTAGATGTTGTGGCCACCAGACAGAGCGCATGGACTCCAAGCTTTGGTGTGCTCCCACCAAATTTGTATGATGAACCAAATGTTAATGCCGGGGGATCATTTAAAGACATCAATGAACTTGAAGCTGAGCATGAAGCTGGGATTGAAATTAGACCCGATGACCTTGAATTTGATCAATTTATTAGAAGTGATGACACACAATTGACTAATGCCAACTCAAGTAGAAGTAGAGCGAGAAGTGACAGTGGGCTTCATGAGCGTATAGTTCATAAGAAACAAAAAAATATATCTTCTGCTGATAAGATTGCAAGGTCGATTGACCGTATGGTTGATACTGCTAGCTCTCCTTCGTGCAATGATTCCACTGGGAGTACAGGACATTACACCATCAAAGAATGTGTTGATGTCTTATATACGATGAAGTCGGCTAATGTCTGGGCTTTTATGGTAGGTCGGGGTATAGGGGTGCATATGTTACTCCATATTCTCCGACCTCAATTGCCAATTTGAGGCATCGGCACGTCGTATCTGGTCGATGTAACACGTTCCTTAGGGGTGTTGAAGTGAGAACCTCGACTTGATGGTCAAAGAAGTATGGCCTTAGTTTCCTTACGCTCATGACTAGCGCAGTCGCCTAATTTCTCCGGCCTTTCGAAATCATTTGTTCAGTTTCATTCAGTGTTTGGCTGACGAAGTAAATCGGAAATTCATTCCTGTCTTCTACTCGAACGAGGACTGCACTCAGAGCCATCTCGAAAGCCGCGAGATATAGGAAAAGTTTTTCCCCTGGAATCTGTTTTGACAGAATGCTTATGTCCGCTAGGTAGGCTTTGATCTTATCAAGAGCTTCTTGGCTTTCGTGTGTCCATTCGAATTTTGACTTTTTTCGGATTGTGTAGAACAGTGTCTTGCATTTGTCCCCCATTCGGGAGATGAACCTTTTCAAGGCGGCCAGACATCCTGTTAGTTTCTGTACTTCTTTTACATTTCGAGGTGCACCCATGTCTAATATGGCTTGACTTTGGTGGGATTCGCCTATATTCCTCGCTTGCTTACCAGATGTCCCAAGAATTTTCCCAACTCGACCCCGAAATTGCATTTCTTGGGGTTTAGTCTCATGTTGAATTTTCTTGGGATGTCGAAAGTTTGTGCCAGGTGCGTTAGGTGGTCTTCCGACCTCAGACTCTTGACGACTATGTCGTCCACGTAAACTTCCACCGACTTGTCGATGAGGTAGGTAAACATATGATTAACCAGCCTTTGGTACGTTGCCCTTAAGTTCTTTAAATCGAAGGGCATCCTTTTCCAGCAATAGATGTTCTTTTCAGTTAAGAACGAGGTATGTTGCCGGTCCGGTTCGTACAAGGATATTTGGTGGTAGCCTGTAAAGATGTCCATGAAGGACATCATTTCGTGGCCCGCCGTGTTATCTATCAGGTGATCGATGTGGGGCATTGGGAAGAAATCTTTTGGACAAGCGATGTTGAGATCAGTGAAGTCGATGCATAGCCGCCAAGTCCCATTCGATTTTTTCACCAACACGGAGTTAGCTACCCATTGGGGTTTATCGGCCTGTGTGATCAAGTTGTTATCCAAAAATTTCTTCACCTCTTCGGCCAACGCTGCGTACTTCTCGGGGCCAAACTCTCGCCTTTTCTGGGCTATCGGCTTCTGAGCTGGATCTATGAACAATTTGTGGCACGCGACTTCTGGGTCGATCCCCACCATGTCTTTGTGTGACCATGCGAAGACATCTAGGTTCTTTTTGAGAAAGTCGATGACTTCCCCCTTCAAGTCGTCTGGCATTTTTGAGCCTATGATTACTTCAAGATCCGATCGGGCTGTGTCTACTTTGACTTTCTCGAGGTCTTCCCCCGGGACGTCCCTTGGGGTAATTTGCCACGGGTCATCTATTTCTGCTTCGAGTAGAAATTCTTCTGTTTTGGGCCCCATCCTTGGATCGAGGTCGTCGTGACTTCTTTTCTTGTTCGTCTTGTTATTTAAAACTTCGCATTGTTTTTCACTATCTATTATAAGTATTTGTTTGCTAGATATCCGTGCGGAATTTAAACGAGATGAGGAATAAATCAAACAACCCCTTGCATCAACTTGGTCACCTTTGACGGTGCCGACCAGCCCACTCTTGGTGGGAAACTTTACACAGAAATAAAAAGTTGAGGACGCAGCCTCGAATTAGTGTTCAAATGGACTCCCGAGAAATCCATTATAGGAGCTCGGGAGGTCGACAACTAGAAAATCTAAAAGCCTAGTGGCCCTAAATTTTTCATTTAAAGTGGAAACTAATTCCACAGCTAGGCAGATCATTCATGTCGGCTTCATAGTTGCATCTCCAAAGCCCTTCACGACATGGTTGCACGGGGTGATGTATGTGTCGTAGTCCCCGAGCTGATCCAGGGTTTTCTTGAAAAGGATGTTGCAGAAAGTTCCTCCATCCACTAGCAAACGGCATATAGTGGTGCCCATGATATTGGCTTTAATTACCAGGGGATCGACGTGGATAGACTATTTCGGCCTTGCCTTTTTTGCCAAACTCGATCGTGCTAGTCTCTTCTCCTACCTCGAAGACCGGTAACACAATCTTCCTGGCATTCTCTATTTCTCTTATCTCCGCCTTCATTCGTCTTTTGGACGAGCCAGTCGCTGAAAGCCCCCCTATTATCCCGAGCGGGGATAGGGTTTGTATGATGCGACCTCCAGCGCCCTCTGGCATGGGTGGTACTGGTCGTTCCCCCTGGCCGGCATTCCCTGGAGCCAGTTCCGCCTGTCGGGGTTGGTTTGCCTGTTGGCGATCTCTCTAGGTGTGATCCTGATTCTTCTGAGGTCGCTTGAAAAATTGATCCAACAACCCGTCCTTGTATAGCCTCCAAAGCTGGGGGAGAAGGTCCTTGCACTCGCTTGTGTAATGCCCAGTTTGTTCGTGAAAGTGACAGTACTAGTTGGGGTTTGTCTTACCCTTATTCTTGATAGGTCGTGGTGGGAGGAGTAACTCTCGATCTCTGATCTAGTTGTAGAAGTGTCCAGGTGTCATACCTAGTACTTCCATTAGTTTCACTGGAATGTTTTTCTCAAAAGGCTTGAAGTTATCCTGTGCCTTGTAGTGTCCCCCAGTTTTTTTGGAGCTCTTCCTTGAGTCTGCGACCTCTTTGTCGTCGGAGAGTCTTGATTTCAGAAGTTCTGATGCGTGGATAATGTCGCTAGCTCATCTTCGGAAGTCGTTATAGCTGACTGGGTATTCGGTGGTCATGCGCCGCCATAACTTGGTTCCTTTTTTGAGTCCAGAAATGGCCCCGAGTACTTTGGCCTCATCCCCGATTGGGTCCCCTTCAAGTATGAGTTTGTCGATCCTTTTAATGTAGGATCGATCAGACTCGTTATCCGCTTGTTGGGTGTTCATCAGTCGCTGCCTGGTCGCAGGTCGCGGTGTCAAGGCTGTGAAGTGGGTCAGGAATAACCTGGCAACCTGCTCGAACGTATCTACCGAGAAGGGTGGCAGCGAAGTGAACCATTGATGGGCCTGGTCGCTCAAAGTTAGGGAAAATAGCAGGCATTTGGTGGCATCCGTCGCGCCCATGGAGGCCATGTAAGAGCTGTACTTGGCCACGTGGACCCTTGGGTCTGTGTTCCCACTGTAGCGATCTAGAGACGCCGTGTTGATTTTTCGTTGAGTGGGTGCCAAAGTGACCATGGTCTCGAGGGGAGAGTCTGGGATGGTGAGATTATGGTCCGGTCCAGCCGGACCACTTTGATTCTCTGCCCGCTCAAGAAGTTACTGGACCGTCCTGGTCAGCGCGTCGATTTTCACATCGCGATGATCCTTGGGATATTAGGTTACTCGAGGATCGCCTTGGTGAATTGCCGACCCCCTCAATAACTCGTCATGGTGCAAGTTTAGAGCCATAGCTAGGTCTCGCTCCACTTGGTCGCCGAGACAGGGCTGAGAGTGCGCCTCGTCCTCGATGGCCATCAAGGCTTTCTGGGCCTCCTGTCCTCTGAGTTGATCGAATACGTTGCCCGATCCCGCCGGCTTTTTCAAGAGCCTACGATTCCAAATGATGGCGTGATTTGCCGGATCATACGCCAGCTGGCCGTGGAGCGCCCTTTTCCGACAAGGGCATTCTTGCCCTTAGAAGTTCCTGGATTATGTGCCGCCTTCTTGATCGGGAGTTGTTCGTCCTTGTCATCGAAGGCGAGGCGCTTCTTGTGGAGGATGGACAACACACCCTTCACGTCCTCCGGTGTCTGGATGAGGTTCCACCAGTTAGGGGTGGCCTCCGGGATGATGGGATGAGACCGCTGTGAAATCAAGGAGGCCTCGATACCGTCGCGAAGATCTGTCTCGTTTCTAGTAGCGTTATGTTGGTCCCGGTGCAAACGAGTCTTACACATGTATGGGGGGAATACACGTGTTCAGTGTTTTTAAAACTTTTCTTTTACTGAGGTCAGCTTGGGTCAGGCTGTCCTGAAGATTTGGTCCTGAGAAGCACAAATCACTCTGAGTCAAAGTCTACTGAGACAGTGATCCTGAGCTGCTTTCAGAAACCTCAAATAATCCCAACTGAGTCCTGAGTTTTCAGAGATCCTGAGTTGCTTGGATCAGATAACTAACTACTGAACCCTCCGAAGAGTAAGTTCAGTTTGGTAAATATCTGTTCTAGCTACTCATATGTGCGGAATGGTTGGCCCTTTAGTTTATACTCATTTTAAGCTTTGCTGAAAACCTTCCTTTAATGGAATAGTGATTAGGCTGTGATTCAATTACATGCAACTTCCAGTGGATTGATTCCAACTGAAATATCAGTGAAAATATGCTTTCAAACTCAGTGATGCAACAGTTAAGCACAGATAAAGAAAGCAATAAACAACACCGCAATTATAGTGGTTCAGAGACTCAAGCTCCTACGTCCACTCTCTCTGATCCTCAGAGAAATTCACTAATCACTTCCTGAGCTTTCTGACTACCTCGCGTAGTTTACTTACTCAACTCGGCCCTGAGCTTTCTGACTACTCCACGTAGTTTACTTACTCAACCCGACCTTGAGCTTTCTAACTACCTCCGTAGTTTACTTACTCAAACACAAACAAGCTTTCAGACTACCTCTGTAGCTTACTAACTTCTCCTCTAGAGCTTTCTGACTACTCCGCGTAGTTTACTAACTCGTTACAACTCTTCTCACCAACAAACACACTCCAACTACCTTCTCAAGGGTTTGGGGTTTCTCGGTTGGTTTCCAACTAGGATGAGACATCCTTTACAATGAAGTACAATGCAAAGGCTAGGATATCTCGACTAAGCTTCGGATATATCTTATCAAGCTAGGCATAGTATAGTGAGCTCTCTTCAATATAAAAGCACTTGGGAAATTCTAAGTTTTTCGAGTGCTTTAACTTTGCGATAATAAGATTGAACTTCTTAAGTTGCTTACAAATTTCCCGTAACCTTACAATGTAGAGGGTCACAAGTATTTATAGGCATACACCAAGGTCACTCTTGAAAAACTATCCGTTGGAGAGATAGCTTCGTGAGTTTCCTCTTATGGTGTGTGAGGAACGACTATATTTAGGGTTTGAAACTCCCTAACACGTTTTAGGCAATAGCCTTTCATGTAGCCGGTCTTCACTTTTTGCAGTCTGGAACTTTTGTACTTCTGACATCTTTTTCAGCGACCTGTCACTGTCAGTGTCAGTATGGAACAATGTTGTCTTCCTCTTTTTGACTTTTGTCTCCAGTTAAAGGTAGACACCTTCAACGGCTCTTTTGGTTACAAACTTTGAGTTGATATAACCTTAACAACACTCTGACTTAGTACCTTTTGTCTGCATTTGAATGTCTGGGCAAATATCTATTTTTCTAAGGAATCGCGATTTTCTCAGTATTGCATCCTTCAGATAGATATTCTCAGTGCCTCGGAACATTCAGGTTTATATTGAGCATTCAGTACATTATTGAGTCTTCAGTAATTACTGTGCCTTCAGTATTCTTGATCTTCAGTTCTTCAGTCTTCAGTCTTCTGTGTCTTCAGAGTCTTCTGAGTCTTCAGCGTCTTCTGAGTCTTCTGAGTCTTCACAGATATACTGACTGATATACTGAATCTTCATGTTGAGTCTTCAGTTTCCTCAGTTTCATACTGAATCTTCAGTATCTCAGTTTCACACCGAGTCTTCAGTATCTCAGTTTCACACTGAGTGTTCAGATTCTCAGTTTCATACTGAGTCTTCAGATTCTCAGTTTCTCACTGAGTCTTCAGAAACTTCAGTTTCATACTGAAACTTCAGTTTCTTCAGAAACATACTGAGTCTTCAGAATCTTCAGATCCTAATCTGATCTATATCTGCTGACTATACATTTTGCAGATATCATCCTAAATACTATAAAACTGAATCCTGACTCAACTATCAAGATTATCCTGAACATGTCATACTCAGGGGTTTTGGGATCAAATCAAAATCATATATCTTTATTAAATTCATCTCCCAACAATTTCCCCCTTTTTGATGATGCCAAAACCTATCTTGTTACAACCATACAACCTAAACTCAGGTTTCAGTTTATCCTATTACAAGATTGGTTTCTAAACAGAGAATCTCCCAACAATTTCTGAGAATCTCCTCAACAATTAATCATTCAACAAATTTCTTCAGTAATGAATCTCTCAAAGGATTCATCACCAAATACTTAATAAACAATTTCCCATAAACAATTAATTCAGAGACATCATTCAGCATATCAAAAGTAAAAGACATGTAAATAAGATAATGAGATATTATCTTTTGAGCACAAATGATAAATTTTCATTGATGATGAGTAGACTGTTACAGGTTACAATGAAATTTATCAGAACAAAAATAAAAGATAAAAAAGATAGAAAAATTACAAGTGTCTTCAGGTAAGTCTTCAGTCTTCAGTCTTCAGATTTGGCTCTTCAGTCTTCTGCTCTTCAGTTTGCATCCTCTTCAATTTCATCAGCGGGCACCTCCAGGTTGAACATTCCGAAATACCTCTTCTTCAGAGCATTTATTTCCTTGATGATATCCGGACTGTTCCCTGTCAGGCCTAACTGTCCAGCATATTGAGCAATTTCTTGAGTAATGACTTTTTCATTCACCAAGCCATTACCAAGTCTTGGAGGAGGGTAGGTATATGGACCGGGGGCTACTATCTGTACCTTTCCTTCATTCGCAAGGTTTATCCAGCTTTGGAGATATTTAGGATAGAAGGTTAGGAGATATTCAATAAATGCTTCATTTGGATCTGAGCTTTCCCCTTTCCATTCCCTGAGCACTTCGTAGTAGAACCAGAAGGTTCTCTTGACCTCTTCCCAACTGTCATTGAATTGGATGGGCATCCACTTGCTAATGTGTGGCCATTTTAGTGCTTGTGAAGTCCCTCTCCGTTTGCTCGCAAACTTTTTGTATCCACTCCTTCGCTTCTGCTCTTCATCTATTTTCTTCCTGATCACAGGCACGCCTGAGACTGAAGCAGCAACTTTCTTAGCTTGTTCTATCTGGAGTGTCTTCAGAGCATTCCTGGTGTTGAAGACTTTCTTCTGACCTGCAGACTCTTCTAATTCTCCAATCAGCTTCCTTTGCACTGGCTTAGAAGCCTTAGCACGCTTGCTTTCAGGTTCAACAATGCCCAAGGCTTTCCTCTTCATAGGCAATTCAGCAGCAGCCTAACTTGTTCCAACCTTAGCTCTAGCACTCAGTTTGTCTCTTGCAACATCAAGCATGGTTTCCTCAGAAACCTGAGTGTAGCTCGGCTTCTCCACCTTACTGAACTTCAGTTTTTCAGTAGCTTCAACTTCCTTCAAGGCTTTGGATAGACTATTCATTTCAGCTTCTTTTTGTGCCTTTTTCTCCAAAGTACGTGCCAATAACTTCCTGAGGTCTTCTTCTGGTCTTTCCCCCTTCTTGGCACCGTAATTTGGAAGAAGTCTGGAGAGTGCTGTGTCTATGTGATATTGCTCTTTGTTTACACAGCACACCTCTCCTGCTAACTGATCTTGTTCATCTTCCAGCCTCCTGAGGTGGTTTTTAGCCATAGAGAACTCTTCAGAAAGATGGGCAAACTGGCCAGAGAGAGCATCTTTAAACATCTCTATCATCTTGGTCATGAGCATTGAGCTCATTTCCTCAACAGCAGACTTGATCAGCACTTCATTCTTCTCTGCCAATTTCACCTCTAGGAACTTAGTATTCTCCTGGTGCTTCTGTTTAAGTTCAGCACTCAGCTCAGCCTTGACTCCCTCCAGCTTCTCATTCAGCTTGTCTTCCATGGAGGTCATCTTTGAGGTCAGAGTGGCTTGGAGTTGCACCAGTTCTGAAGATGAACTCAGATTCTCCATCTTCTGAGTTTGGCTGGCCAATGTCTCTTCCATCTGATCGATCTTGTTCATCATTGGCTCAACATTCTCAAGTTTCTCCAGAATGGGAGTGAGGTCGATCTCAGGAACATTCGCACCTTACGTGGCCGATTGATCATCACGAGGTTGAGACACAACCACGAGGGTCGGTGCGCACTGAGCATCGGCTTCATCCCGAGCTCCGGTCTCCAATCGAGCCTCGATGCATTCATCGAGACAATTGAGTTAAAGATAGAAACCCGGTAACTTTGGCATAATTGTTAATAGTGCAAAAGGTACTTGAAGAGTCTTAACCGGTCGAAGTTGAATGATTCGAGTTGATCGGACAAGAAGTTTCCTTCTCCATCTCGAGATCGATCCTCGGCATCTCCTGTTGGTCCCCATCTTGAAATTTGTCTCTGCCGCTAGGGGCACCAACCCGATAGCTCTCTCCTCTCGGCTATCTTCTTCGAACCAGCTCATCAAAATCGGAAATTTTCATCTGAGCTTTGTCTTCCGAAACACGAGAACTTCGGTCCCGGGAAGGCATCTCCTCATTCCACGGTCTTCCCCTCTGAATGCGGCAATGTTAAGCATCTCGGGAAGAGTCCGATTGAGGATGAAAACCGTCGATCCTTAATCTGAAGAAGATGTCTTGCGGATCGGGGGGTATGAGTGAGCTCGGGGGTATGGTCGAGGATGAACCGTTCCCCCTTGCTCCTCCACTCGGTTTCTTGACCGCCTTTCTTCCATCTCGGGCTATCTGGTTCAGTCGAAGCATCAGTTGAAGGATCAAGAAGTAGATCACTCAGGAGCTCATTCAAAATAAAGCCGCTCGAGTCTCGTGACTTATCGAGAATGTTGTGTAGTCGGGTCCTCGGTTTGCATCCGAAAGTGGGTTACGGGGCTGGAGCTGCGTCCTCGGATTGACTCACGAGTTGGCTCTTTCCGTCTGAGCAGCACATCTTTGGTAGGAATCTCTGAGGCCTGAGTTCCTTTAAAAATTTCCTGAGAAATTTTGTCTCAACTGAGCGATGTCTCAAGCACCTCAGAGAAGACCTACTCCTCAGTCTGTTCCTGTGCCTTAGAGATAACCTGAGCCAAGACTTGTAATGGCGAATTCTGAGCGGTTTGGCTCTCAGGTTGAATCTCTTCAGAATTACTGCCATCTTCATCGGTGAGAACCACCAATCTTCTGCGCTTTGGAGCAAGGTTCTTCTGCTTTATCAATTTTACACCCTGCTCCTTCTTCGCCTCCAACAAAACCTTCCCCCTGGTTTGTTGGGTCTCTTCAGCAGCAGCAGCTCTTGGTGATTCTGCTTTCTTTTCTTTCTTCCCTCTGATGACCTGTTTCTTCACAGCAATGGGCTTGAAGAGCACCTTGGACTTAGGGAATGGGGTCGAATTGGCGAAGATGTCCTTCTCCTCTCTGCACATCTCCAAAATAAATGCTATTTTGGTGGCATGGTGGATCTTGCCTTTGATCGAGATAGCCTCGTCCTTCTCTCTTTTTACGACCTTGGCTTGTTCACTCACCGTTTGAATCAAGAATCTGAGCCAGTTGAAGTCGATGGTGGGTGAAGCCTCGATCTCCACCATTAATCTGAGCTTCGGGGTATTGATCTGCTCAAAACTCTCCGAATGACTCATGATGCATTTGCTCACAATATCTAACAAAACTCTATATTGTGGATTCAAATGCCTCTTATGCAGTGTAGCCTCAAATTTTACAGGATTCTCAACAATCCTATCTAAATACTCCTGCTCTCTACCCAACATATACACAGCAGGATCCTCTCCACTATCACAAAGCTCAAAAACATCATTTAAATTCTTCGGAATAATATACAATTCCCTTTCAAAATCGATGTATTTAGACGAATGCTCTAAATGTGATACAGTAATCTCAGAATGCATATCATCCTCTTCATCTATCTTCATATTATATATGAACTCGATTACCTCTTTCGCGTATTCTTGGTAAAATTAAACTGCGGCGAGATGAGTGAGCTTGGCCAAACGGATCATATGGAGAGCCTCCTCTTCTGGTTTGGAGTTGGTTGTGCTATCGAGCGAGACAACGAACTCGTACTAAGGTTTGTTGGTTTCGGCTAATTTGTCGAAAATGGTAGGAGCCATTTGAGAGATTGAAGATTTAGGGTTTAGGATTTTCTGGGCAAAGGGATTAATTTTGCAGAGGATTTTGGGAACGAAGGGTTTGATAAAAATGGGCTTGAATTGCTTCTTGGGGAATATATAGTTTCGAGATCGTGGGAATTCGGGTTGGTTAGATGAAAAACAACGGTTGAGATTAATCTCTGATTAATCGGGTATCTGAAACGATCGATCTTAGAAAAAGTAAGCCGCAAAATATCCTCATTGGTCATTAATGTAATGAGCATTAAATATTTGTTGACCTTCTTGAATTTCAAAGCGATCATGAAAAAAAAAAATTCCTTAGGTGTTTTGTATTTATTGCAAATGATTACTGGGCTTCACTTAAGCAATAAATGAGTCGCATGAGTCATTACTTCTTCAGACTAATTTCTCTCTATCAGTCTTCTTGATCTTGACCTTGATAAAATGTCAATTATAATCTTTGAAATCTTGAATGGGTTCATTATACTCTCGAAAATACCGACCTTGATGAAATCGAGTTTCACCGAGACTCGATTCAATATTTCCATTTTATCTGAGCTTCTCGGTAGAATGCGAGAAACCTTCATGCATCCGAAAACCTTCAATTTTTTGATTTTACTCTATACACTGGATCTAACATCCCTAATTCAATTGAAAGTTCACGAAATCTTGATTGACCAAAGGTTTAGTCAAGATATCGACTCCGCTATCGGTATGAATTTTCTCCATTCTTATGTCCTTTTTCTCGACATGATTTCCGATGAAGTGATGTCGATATCCACATGCTTGCATCCGGTGTGCAATCTGGGATTTTTGTGAAATAGCAATGACACTATTATTGTCACAAAATATTGGTACTTCATTGGCTACAACTTTATAATCCCTTAATTGTTGTGCGAGCCAAAGAATCGAAAGCACAACTGTGACTTCCTCGCGACCATGTATTCAAACCGATAGTACTTGTTGTTATTGAGGTCCTGTTTCTTGAAAACCAAGATATCACTTACTTCCTAGAAATTGACAAGTTTCTGTAGTGGACTTCTGTCAATCCTCAGTAACCTCCATAATCGACAGATCGAGTAATGGGGTTAATTCAAGGTTATCATCAGCTGGATACCATAATCCTCTATTCACTGTACCCTTAAGATACTTCAGTATCTTTTTGGCAGCCTCCATGTGACTAGCCTTAGGATTAGCTTGGTATCTTGCACATATCCCAACAAAGAAATGTTATATCCGCCTCTTTAACGTGAGATAGAGCAATGATCCAATGATTCCTCTATAATCAGTATGACTCACTGATTTTCCTTTAGAATCAGGATCCATCTTGTAGTTAGTATTCATGGGAATCCTAACTGCATTGCAATTCTGTACACCATATTTGGCAATCCGATCTCTGGTGTACTTTGCCTGGTTGATGAATATTCCTTCCTTTGATTGTTTCACTTGAAGACCTAGAAAGAAATTCATCTCCCCATCATTGACATCTCAAACTTATCTTTCATCGGTGTTGAAAACTTTTCACCACGGTGATGGTTTGGAGATCAAAAATGATGTCATCAACATATATCTGAACGAAGAAGATATCTTCCCCATCTTCTATCTGAGCGAGTTCTATCAACGATCCCTTTGACAAAACCATGGTCAAGAAGAAACCGAGAAAAGAGTATCATACCATGCTCACGGGTGCTTGCTTAAGACCATACAAAGCTTTTCCGAGCACTGTAAACTTGGTCATTCTGTTTGAAACCAGGAGGTTGTTCCGTAAACCTCTTCTTTAAGCACACCGATTCGAAATGCACTTTTCACATCCATTTGATAGTATGTGAACTTCATGTGGGCAGCATATGCAAGAAAACACTGATGGCTTCTAGTCTTTGGTGCAAAGGTTTCATCATAATCCAAGCCTTCTTCTTGGGAATAACCTTGTGCAACTAGCCTTGCCTTGTTTCTCACAATGTTGTTGTTTTCATCTCTTTTGTTTTTGAAAACCCACTTGGTTCCAATGACATTGTGCCTTTCAGGTCTATCTACCAACTCCCATACTTCATTCCTTGAGAATTGATTCAGCTCATCTTGCATAGCAGTAATCCAATAAGAATCTTGTAGAGCTTCACCAATCTCGTGAGTTCTTTCTCTGAAAGGAAGCAGCAGAATAGTGCACTCTCACCATGGAACCTTCTTGTCTTAACACCTTCAGTTAGATCACCCACAATCTGACTTGTAGGATGACTATCTAACCATTTCCTTCTTGATGTTCCCCCTTCAATAATATCCTCAACATTTGAGATGTTAGGTTCAGTTAAATCAGCAAACTCAGGGAACAACAGAAAAGGAGAAAGAGAATCATCTTCCTCAGGGGAGATTCTATTCAGAACATTGTCAGAGACATTTGTTCCCCTTTGGTTGATAGATTCAGAATTTGCCTCAGCTGTGACCACATCTTCATTGGCATCACATACCTAAGTGCGAGGCGGTGTCATTCGGATTGGTCACCTTTGGAGTGTTGGTTTTTCCGAGGCTCACCATCCCAATTCCATTCTCGAACTTTCTTATCTGAGTCCGAGTCACTCCAATCATAGAATGTGTGACTTCTTCTTTTCGAGTTAGGGGATGATTTATCTTTCATTTTCGGGCTTAATCTGGTGATCCTCTTAGTTAGTTCATGCGATCATCATGTTCTGTTTCTTTTGAACACAAATAGATTCATCAAAAACAACATGAGGTGTTTCCTCCACAATAAGAGTCCTACAGTTGTAAACTCTGAAAGCTTTACTGACTTCAGAATATCCTAAGAATATTCCTTCATCAGCTTTACTATCAAAAGTTTTCAACTGATCTTTACCATTATTGTGTATGAAACACTTGCAACCAAACACACGAAAGAAAGAAACAAGAGGCTTCCTTTCATTCCAAAGCTCATAGGGTGTTTTTCCTTGACTCTTGGTCAGCATGGATCTGTTCTGAGAGTAGCATGCAGTGTTGACGACTTCAAACCCAAAATCTTTTAGAAATGTAAACCAAATTTATCATAGTCCTTGCGAACTTCTTTTCGAGTCCTGTTCCTCCTTTCAAAGCAACACCATTACGTTGAGGGTCCTTCTCACGATGTTTCATGTGAAATTCCATTCTCTGCACAATAATCAGATATGATATGATTTATGAATTCAGTTCCTTTGTCAGATCTGATTTTGACCACACTCAGATTTTTCTCAATACTGAGCCTTTTCAGTAACTCTGGCAGCTTTATCTGAGTCTCTTTCTTACTGAGTAAGAATATGACCCAAGTATATCTCGAGTAGTCATCAACTACTACCAATGTGTATTTCCTGCCATTAGTGCTTACAGGTGTTATAGGACCAAAAAGATCCATATGTAGTAACTGAAGTATTCTTTCAGTAGAAACCTCAACTTTACTTTTAAATGATGCTCTTATCTGTTTTCCTTTCTGGCACGCATCACAAATATGTTCCTTACTGAACACTTCGTTAGGCAACCCTCTCACAAGAGCTAATCTTGCAAGCTTGTTCAGGGTTTTGAAATTTAGGTGATTCATTCTTTTATGCCATAACCAACTGGTATCTGTGGAACTTTTAGCAACTAAACATGTATCTTTAGGAGCAGAACTCAATCGACAAGATACACATTCCTTTTCTTGTACCCGGTCGGTAAAACTTTTACGTGATGTATCATTTTTTCACAAAACATAAGTTCTTAGAAAACTCAACATTGAAACCCTTATCACAGAATTGGCTAATTGAAAGCAAATTATGCTTCAATCCAAATACATATGAAACATCATGGATATGAACTGAGTCGATTTCCAAAGTTCCATATCCTTCAGTCTGTCCCTTGGAATTATCTCCAAAAGTGATATGTGGGCCTCTTTGTTCAACATAGTCACTGAGTGTCTTCTTGTATCCTGTCATATGTCTTGAACATCCACTGTCAAGATACCAAATGCCAGGAGCTTTTTCATCTCTGCTCATCAGTGCCATGTGATCATTAGTCAGTTTAGTGCCCTTGTTTTTCCTCGAAAAAGCAGATCAATTCTTAGGTACCCAATTTGTGTAGGGTCCTACAAGGTTAGATGTACCTTTC
Source organism: Stenogyne calaminthoides (assembly GCA_037126765.1). NCBI lineage: Eukaryota > Viridiplantae > Streptophyta > Magnoliopsida > Lamiales > Lamiaceae > Stenogyne > Stenogyne calaminthoides. Next base: position 22,999,797 of record JBBCBC010000013.1, read on the forward strand.
GGAATCCAAATCGCACGACAACTCTAATCACTTTAGAGTGGCTAATTTGTCTTCCATAAACATCAACATACACATCTACTACTACGGGTGCCTTAGCGACTTTTTACGTGTATGTGTGCTAGCTTTTAGCATGAACATGGGCTTTTGAATTCTTCTTTGGTTCGGGCCTTTTTGTTGGATGCTTGGGCTTTTTGTGCGGTGGTCTAAATCTTTGTTGACTCGGGTTGAGATAACCTTTACCTTTAGGCAAGTGAGGTTCGGGTTATGCATCTTGAAATCGAACTGGTCTTTCGATTATCTTGAGGACTTGGTCTCTTGAGTTGAGAATGTCTCTGTTGAGTGTTTCTCATCGAGGATTCCTCGATGGTTCGATGTGGAGCCTTTCAGATTTGCATTCTTAGCCCGAGGCTTTGAAGTACTTGCTCGAAACTTTTTCAATCGACCGCTTTCGGGTTTTCTAGCCTTTACCGAGGTTTGGGCTTTCTAAACGATCATTCGATTTTTTTTGAAACCATAGGTCCTTTTCCTTGTCTACAACCTTGGGCATTACTTGACTTGAAGTGTAGGTGCCTTTGGTTTTACAAAGATAGTCTTCTTGCTACATGATCGACATTCAGGATGACCTTGTGAGGTTCCCCACAGAGTGTATCAATCCGGTTTTTATAGTGGCAGATCTCTGGTAACTCGAATTTCATCTATCACATTAGATGCTTAATTCAATAGAGTTAACTCTTACATGCACTATCCTCACGATTCTGTAGAGTTTTATGCTTCTCGAGAGAGGTCATTGAACTTCGATTACGATTATTTGAATCTCTTGATTGGATTTCTCTAGCTTTTGGTTAGGGACATGATCAACTTCTCTTTTCTCGAGAGTTGTACTTCGAGAACATCCAGTTCATCAAGTAGCTCCCATTAATTGAGAAGTGATCTCGGTTTTGCTAGAGTCTTTCCATTTTAGATTTTCAAACATTAGGTTTCTTATTACGCTCTTGAGTTTTATTTAGCGATCCTTGAAAAACGGCATAGTCCTTCGCCATTCTCAAAAGAATCCATCGAGGTCAAAATGATTGTTTTCGGTGGAACTTGAAAACTCTTGTGCTAGTGTAGGAGCAACAACAGAGACGGAAGAGTTTACCTCCTCAATGGCCATCGACGGATGTCATCACTTTTCTTTGTCGAGAATATCTCATCTGAAGAGCTAGATCCTCCTCTCGAGTGTTCTTCTTACGCAATCATGGCCTTTTGCTTGAGAACTTACGGTCTCTTTTTAGCTTGTCTTTCTCTTCTCTCCTTAGCACTAAACTACGGACAATCATCTTTGGAAGTGACCTTTCTTCCGGCAATTATAGCATTTGTTGGCATCATCATCCCGATCATTTTCTTCTTTGGACTTGGAGTCCTTCTTTTACGGATGAAGATCCTTGACTTTTCAGTCCTTCTTCTTCTCGGTTGATCGTCCTCGGGTTTCTTCGGTACTGTGGTTCTGTAATAGCTTTTTTGTATTTTCCAAATCTACTATTAAGTCTGTCAAACCTCCTTGCCATCAGTGCTAGCTTTTCCTCAAGCTCATCCTGATGTTTGGCATGGGGGTTCTCAGACTCTCTAGTTTTACAGGTTTTATCTTTGGCTTTTAAAGCCACATTTTTACTCGATGAAGAATCATCTTTGCTGTCAGCCTTTTTGGATTTCTTATCAATTACAAATTCATAAGCTTTCAGCTCAGAGAAGACTTGTTGGTATGGCATTGAACTAATGTTCTTGGTGTTTTCGATCACCACTGCATGAATATCCCATTTCTTAGAAAGACCTCTAAGAATTTTCAATGCCACTTCTCTTTGTGGATATTTCTTTCCAAGTGCGTTTAGATCATTCATGATGCTAGTGAATCTGACTTCCAATTTGTCTATTGATTCACCATCATCCATTTCAAAACTGTCAAACTTTCCAATTGCCACGAGAAAGTTTGTTTTCTTTTTATATGATCGTGCCTTGGCACATAACAAATAGTGTAATTTATATCTCTTTAGCGATATTACGGTGAGAGATCATTCCCATCACACCATCATCAATTGTCTTTGTATAGTGTGTCTTTTTGCAATGTAGTCTAGATTGACTAACTTTCTCTCCTCGGGGAGTTAGTTGGTCATCGGACTTAGAAAGAATCTGCTCTAGGATCAATTCTCTCCTCTCACGTAATGCAGGATTCACCACGATGAAATTTGAATGGTCCTTGAGAAACCACTCTCCGCATCGCTCATGTTTGGAATCTGAGATGAGCTGCGCATTCGCATCTCCATAGATCATAGTTCTCTCGAGAACATGGGAAGTTTTTTTAGAAGACATCTTTCGATCTTTTGAAAAAAAAAAATTTGACAAATAAGATCGATTCGAGATAGACCACAAGTATTTTTTTGAAAATAAAACTTTGGTCAACACAAAGAAAGTGGTCAAGTTGAACCTTTGCTCCGATACCACTTGTTGGTCGGTGTAAGCGAGTCTTACACGTGTATGGGGGAATACACGTGTTCGATGATTTTAAAACTTTTTTTCAGATCGAGGTCACTTGGGTCGATAATCTCAAGATTAGGTTCGAGAAGACAGATCGCTCGAGTCAAAGTCTCATCGAGACGGTGATCCCGAAGGCGCTTTCAGATACCTCGAGATAATCCCAACCGAATCTCGAGTGAGATCTGAGTTGCTTGGATCGATAACTAGCTTATGAATCCTCGGAAGAAGAGTTTCAGTTTGATAACTATCCGTTCTAGCTACTCGATCGTCTTGAAATGGTTGGCCCTTAGATTATACTCGTTTTAAGCTTTCTTTGAAAAGACCTTCCCATTATGAAATAGTGATTAGGTGTGTGATTCACTTATGCAACCGATTGGATTGATTCCAACTGAATATCGATTGAAAAGTATGCTTTCAAAATAAAGTCAATGCAGTTAATTAACACGGATAAGGAAAGCAATAAAGAACACAAAGAAGTTATAGTGGTTCGGAGACTCAAGCTCCTACATCCACTCTCTCGACTCTTGAGAGAAATTCACTATCAACTTCGAGCTTTACGACTACCTCGTAGTTTACTTACTCAACTTCGTACGAAGTTTTCGACTACTCCACGTAGTTTACTTACTCAACCCGACCTTGAGTTTTTCGACTACCTCCGTAGTTTACTTACTCAATCACACACAAGCTTTCGGACTACCCTCAGAGCTTACTAACTTCTCCTCTAGAGTTTTTTTCGACTACTCGCGTAGTTTACTAACTCTTTTACAACTCTACTCACCAACAAAACACACTCCAACTACCTTCTCAAGGGTTTGGGGTTTCTCGGTTGGTTTCCAACTAGGATGAGATATCCTTTACAATGAAGCACAATGCAAAGGGTTAGGATATCTCGACTAAGCTTTGGATAAATCTTATCAAGCTAGGCTTAGTAAAGTGAGCTCTCTTCAATATAGAAGCACTTGGGAAATTCAAGGTATTTTAAAAGTGCTTTAACTTTTGCAAGAATAAGTTTGAGCTCTTGAGTTGCGTATAAATTTCCCGTAACCTTACAAAGTAGAGGGTCACTAGTATTTATAGGCATACACCAAGGTCACTTTTGAAAACTATCCGTTGGAGAGATAGCTTCGTGAGTTCCCTCTTATGGTGTGTGAGAAACGACTATATTTAGGGTTTGAAACTCCCTAACATGTTTTAGGCAATAGCCTTTCATGTAGCCGGTCTTCACTTTTTTTGCGATCTGGAACTTTCATTACATCGACATCTTTTTTTTTGACACATCCTTTGTCGATTGTCGGTATGGTCTGATGTCGTCTTCCTCTTTTTGACTTTTGTCTTCAGTTAAAGGTAGACACCTTCAACGGCTCTTTTGATTACAAACTCTGAGTTTGATATAAACTTAACAACACTTCTGACTTAGTTCCTTTTGTCTGCATTTGAATGTCTTGGCAATATCTAACTTTCTAAGGCATCGCGTTTCTCTCGAAGATTGCATCCTTGGATAGATATATTGATTGCCTCGGAACATTCGGGTTCATCTTGAGCTTTCGATACATTCTTTGAGTCTTTAGTAATTCTTGTGCTTTTCGATATTCTTGATCTTGATTTCTCGGTCTTGATCTTGCGTCTTGAGTCTTGAGGTCTTCGAGTCTTGAGTCTATCTTGGTGATATCTTTGAGTCTTCATCTTGAGTCTTGGTTCTTAGTTTCATCTTGAGTCTTGAGAGACTTGATTTCATATTGAAGAGTCGAGAGAGTGGGCGTAGGAGCTTGAGTCTACGAACCACTATAATTGATGTGTTCTTTATTGCTTTCCTTATACGTGCTTATCATTTGCATTGACTTGATTTTGAAAGCATACTTTTCCTTCGATATTCAGTTGGATCAATCCTTTGAAGTTGCATAAGTGAATAATGACCTAATCACTATTTCATAAAGGGAAGGTTTTACGCAAAGCTTAAAACGAGTATAAACTAAGGGCCAAACCATTCCGCTGGCGAGGTAGCTAGAAACGGATAGTTACCAAACTGAATGTACTCTTACGAGGGTTCGAAGAAGTTAGTTATCGATCCAAGCAACTCGGGATCTCGACTTTTCGGGACTCGGTTGGGATTATCGAGGTTTTACGAAGCGATTTCGGGATCACTTTGTCTCGATAGACTTTGACTCGAGCGATCTGTTGCTTCTCGAACCTAATCTTCAAGATTATCGACCCAAGTGACCTCGATGAAGAAAAAAAGTTTTAAAAACCTTGAACACGTGTATTCCCCCATACACGTGTAAGACTCATTTGCACCGGGACCAACAAGTGGTATCGAGGAAGCGTTGGTTCAACTTGACCTCTTTGTGTTGACAAAAAGTTTTATTTTAAAAAATACTTGTGGTCTATCCGAAATGATCTTATTTTTTGAAACCTTTTATTTTTCAAGAGATCGGAAAAATGTCTTCTAAAAACTTCCCATGTTCTCGGTGGAGAACTATGACCTATGGAGATCGAGAATGCGGGCTCATACAGTATTCCAAACATGGCGTATGTGGAGAGTGGTCTCTCAAGGACCATTCCGGTTCTTGTAGTGAATCCCAAAGGAAAGAAGATGAGAGAATTGATCCTAGAAAGCGAGAATTTCCTAAGTCGATGACCAACCTGACTCTGAGGAGAGAAAGTTAGTCAATCTAGACTACATTGCAAAAGACACACTATACAGCACAATTGATGATGGTGTGATGGGAATGATCTCTCACTGTAATACTACTAAAGAGATTTGGGATACACTAGCTGTTATGTGCCAAGGCACATATCATATAAAAGAAAACAAACTTTCAGTGGCAATTGGAAAGTTTGGCCGGTTTTGAAATGGATGATGGTGAATCAATAAACAAATGGAAGTCGATTCACTAGCATCATGAATGATCTAAATGCACTTGGAAAGAAATACCCCAGAGAGAAGTTGCATTGAAAATTCTTAGAGGTCTATCTAAGAAATGGGATATTCTTGCAGTGGTGATTGAAAACACCAAGAATATTAACTCAATGCCTTACCAACAAGTCTTCTCTGAGCTGAAAGCCTATGAATTTGTAATTGATAAGAAATCCTAAAAAGGTCGACAAAGAAAGATGATTCTTCATCGAGTAAGAATGTGGCCTTAAAAGCAAAAATAAAAAACGTCAAAACTAGAGAGTCTGAGAACCCCCATGCCAAAAATCAGGATGAGCTTGAGGAAAAGCTAGCACTGATGGCAAGAAGGTTTGATAGACTCAATAGTAGATTTGGAAAATACAAAAACTATTACAGGAACCACAGGTACCAGAAGAAACCTGAGGACAGATCAACTGAGAAGAAGAAGAAAGACTGGCCCTGAAGGATCTTCATCCAAAAAGAAAGGACTCCAAGTCCAAAGAAGAAAATGATCAGGATGATGATGCCAATAGATGCTATAACTGCCAGAAGAAAGGTCACTTCCAGTATGATTGTCCAGATTTGAGTGCTAAGGAGAGAAGAGAAAGGCAAGCTATAAGAGACCAGAAGTTCTCAAGCAAAAAGGCCATGATTGCAGAAGAAGAACACTCTGAGGAGGGATCTAGCTCTTCAGATGAGATATTCTCAGACAGTGAAAGTGATGACATCTGTCTGATGGCCATTGAGGAGGTAAACTCTTCTTTCTCTGTTGTTGCTCCTACACTAGCACAAGAGTTTTCAAGTTCCACTGAAAACAGTCATTTTGACCTGATGGATTCTTTCGAGAATCTGATGAAGGACTATGTTGTTTTGCAAGGACTGCTAAATCAAACTCAAGAGCAGAATAAGGAACTGAAAGCTGAAAATCTAAAATGGAAAGACTCTAGCAATATCGAAGTCACTTCTCAATTAATGGGAGCTCTTGATGATGAGCTGGATGTTACGAAAGTACAACTCTCGAGAGAAAGAGAAGTTGATAGTGTCCCTAAAAAAAGCTAGAGAAAATCAAGAAGAGATTCAAATTAATCGTAACTGAATTCAATGACCTCTCTAAGAAGCATAAAACTCTACAGAACTGTGAGGATAGTGCACAGAAGAAGTTAACTCTATTGAATAATGCATCTAATGTAATAGATGAAATATAGAGTTACCAGAGATATGTGACTGCGTCAAGTAGCAAGAAGACTATCTTTGTAAAACCAGTGGCACCTACACTTCAAACTAAAGAAATGCCCAAGGTTGTAGACAAGGGAAAAGGACCTATGGTCTCCGTAAAAAGCTGAATGATCGGTTAGAAAGCCCAAACCTCAGGTGAAGGCAAGAAAAAAACAAGCGATCGATTGGAAAATTCGAGCAAGTACTTCAAAGCCTCAAAGCTAAGAATGCAAACACGAAAGGCTCCACCTTGAACCATCGGAGGAATCCTCGGATGAGAAACACTCAAAGAGAGACATTCTCAAGTTGAAGAGACCAAGTCCTCAAGATATCTTTGAAAGACCCAGTTCAAAGATCATAAACTGAACCTCACTTGCCTAAGGGTGAAGGTTATTCAACCCGTGTCATCAAAGATTTAGACCGGGTGCGACAAAAGCCTAAGCATCGAGCAGAAGGCTGAACAGAAGAAGAACTCTAAGGCACATGTTCAAAAAAGCACATATATATCTAAACTGCTAAGGCACCCGAGTAGTGGATGTATATGTTGATGTTTATGGAAGATAAATTAGCCACTCTAAAGTGATTAGATTTGTCGGTGATTTGGATTAAAAGGTACAACTAACCTCGTAGGACCCTACACAAAATGGGTACCTAAGAATTGATATTTTTTGGGGAGGAAAACCGGGCCACTAAGGCGATGAAAGATCACATGGCACGATGATGAGCAGAGATGAAAAAGCTCTCGATGTATGGTATCTGACAAATGGATGCTCAAGACATATGACAGATTCAAGAAGATGAAAAAGTGACTATGTTGAACAAAGAGGCCTGAGATCACTTTTTGGAGATAACTCAAAGGATTGATCAAGGATATGGAACTTTGGAAGTCGACTCGATTCATATCCATGGTGTTTCATATGTATCCGGATTGAAGCATAACTTGTCATCAATTAGCCAATTCGTGATAAGGGTTTCAATGTTGAGTTCTCCAAGAACTTATGCTTTGTGAAAGATGATACATCACGAGAAAGTATTCTTGACTAGTACAAGAAAAGGGAATGTGTATCTTCGATTGGAGTTCAACTCCTAAATATACATGTTTAATTGCTAAAAGTTCCACAGATACCGGTTTGTTTATGGCATAAAAGAATGAATCACCTAAACTTCAAAACCCCGAACAAGCTTGCAAGATTAGCTCTTGTGAGAGGGTTGCTTTAATGAAGTGTTGATGAAAGGAACACATTTGTGATGCGTGCGGAAAAGGAAAACAAGTCAAAGCATCATTTAAAAGCAAAGTAGAAGTTTCTCTTGAGAGAATACTTGACTTTTGCATATGCATCTGTTTGGTCCTATAACAACACTGTGAGCACTAATGGCGGAAATATACATTGGTAGTAGTTGATGACTACTCAAGATATACTTGGGTCATATTCTTTTCGAAGAAAGAGACTCGGATAAATTTGCTGAATTCTTGAAAAGGCTCGATAATGAAAAAAAAATCGAGTGTGGTCAAAATCGGATCGACAAAGAAAGGAACCGAGTTTATAAATCATATCATTTCGATTATTGTGCAAAGAAATGGAATTCTACATGAAACATCACCGCAAGGACCCTCAACAAAATAAATGGTGTTCTTTGAAAGAAGGAACAGAACTCGAAAAGTTCAGTTAAGGACAATGATAGTTGAAGGCGATATTCCTAAAAGATTTGAAATTTGAAGAAAGGCATCAACCTTTGCATCATGCTACTCTCGAGAATAGATCCATCTTGACAAAAAGTCAAGGCAAAACGCCCTTTATGAGCTTTGGAATGAAAGGAAGCCTCTTGTTTCTTTCTTTTCGTGTGTGTTTGGTTGCAAGTGTTTCATACACAATAATGGTAAAGATTAGTTGAAAACATTTGATAGTAAAGGCGATGAAGGAATATTCTTAGGATATTCAAGTCGATAAAAGCTTTCGAGTTTACAATGAGGACTCTTATTGTGGAGGAAACACCTCATGTTGTTTTTTGATGAATCTGTTTGTGTTGGAAGAAACAGAACATGATGCAATGGTGACAAAAGAGGATCACCAGATTAAGCTGAAACGAAAGATAAATCATCCATGAATCCGAAAAGAAGAAGTCGGTCATTATCTATGATTGGGTGACTCGGACTCGGATAAAAAGTTCGGGATGGAAATCGGGATGGTGAGACCCGGAAAACCAACACTCCAAAGGTGACCAATCTGAACATCGACTAATTCGGTTAGGACTCAGATGCGTCAAAATGCGTGATGCCAATGAAGATGTGGTCACGGTGAGGCAATTTCTGAATCTATCAACCAAAGGGGAACAAATGTCTCTCGACAATGTTCTCGAGTAGAATTTCCCGAGGAAGATGATTCCCTTTTTCTCTGTTTTGTTGTTCCCCGAGTTTCTCGATTTAATTGAACCTAACATTTCAAATGTTGAGGATACCATTGAAGGGGAACATCAAGAAGGAAATGCTTAGATAGCCATCATACAAGCTTTGATTGTGGGTGATCTAAGAAGGTGTTAAGACTAGAAGGTTCCATGGAGAGAGTGCACTATTAAAACTGCTTCCTATCGTCGAGAAAAGAACCTCTTTGAGATTGGTGGAGCTTTACAAGATTCTCCTTTGGATTCTTGCCATGCAAGATGAAATTTGAATCAATTCTCGAGGAATGAAGTATGGGAGCTAGTAGATAGACGGAAAGGCACAATGTCATTGGAACCAAGTGGGTTTTCAAGAACAAAAGAGATGAAAACAACAACATTGAGAGAAACAAGGCAAGGCTAGTTGCACAAGGTTATTCCTAAGAAGAAGACTTGGATTATGATGAAATCTTTGCACTGTTGCAAGACTAGAAGCCATCGATTGTTTCTTGCATATGCTGCCCACATGAAGTTCATCTCATCGGATGGATGTGAAAAGTGCATTTCGAGCGGCGTGCTTAAAGAAGAGGTTTATGTGGAACAACCTCCCCGGTTTCAAGCAGAATGATCAAGTTTAGGTGCTAAGAAAAAGCTTTGTATGGTCTTAAACAAGCACCCGAGCATGGTATGATACTCTTTCTCGGTTTTTCTTCTTGACCATGGTTTTGTCGAAAGGCTGTTGATAGAACTCTGTTAGGGAGGATAGGGATGGGGAAGATATCTTACTAGTTCGGATATATGTTGATGACATCATTTTGGATCTCAAACCATCATGTGTGTTCCCCGATGAAAGGCAAATTTGAGATGTCAATGATGGGAGAGATGAATTTCTTTCTAGGACTTCAAGTGAAACAATCAAAGGAAGGAATATTCATCAACGGAGCAAAGTACACACCGTAGAAGATCGATTGCCAAATATGGTGTCTGAATTGCAATATCTGATTAGAATTCCCATGAATACTAACTACAAAGATGGATCGATTCGAAGGCAAATCATAAGTCTCGATTATAGAGGAATCATTGGATCATTGCTCTATCTCACAACAAGTAGGGATATAACATTTCTTTGTTGGGATATGTGCGCGATACCAAGCTAATTCTAAAATTTAGTCACATGGATCTCGCCAAAAGAATCCAAATATCTTAAGGGCACAAAGTGAATAGAGGATGAAGAGGATTATGAGTTGATGATTGATGGCATAACCTAGAGTTAAGTGGAACGATGGAAGACATGGAGGATGCGAAATTGTGTGGAAGATGGAAACTTGTCAATTTCTAGGCAATGGTGATTTCTTGGTTTTGAAGAAAAACCTCGATACAACAAATACGAAAAATGAATATATGGTTTGCAGAAGATAGATGAAGACGCAATTCTTTGGCTCGGACAACAATTGAGGATTATAAAGTTGTAGCCAATGAAGTACCAATATTTTGTGACAATAATAGTGCCATTGCTATTTCACAAAACCCGAATAGAGAGGATGCAAGCATGTGGATATCGGACATAACTTCATCAGAGATCATGTCGATAAAAGAAGGACATAAGGATGGAGAAAATTCATACCGATAGAGCTGATATCTTGACTAAACCTTTGGCGGAATCAAGATTTCAAGAACTTTCGGTTGAATTAGGGATCTTTAGTATAGAATAAAAATCGAAAAATTGAAGGTTTTTGGATGCATGAAGTTTTTCTCGTAATCCTTAAATCGACGAAGGCTCGGGATAAAATAAAATCTAAAAACTAAATCTAAAGCTTAAGATTTGATGGAATTTTATCAAGAGATCAAGTTTTTCGAGTATTATCTTGACATTTTATCGGAGATCGATTCAAAAGTAAAGAAAGGCGATCGAAGAAGTAATGACTCATGCGATCCATTTATTGCTCAAGTAAATTCGGTAATCATTAGCAATAAATATAAAAACACCTAAGGAATGTTTTTTTGGGGCGAGATCGTTTTTAAATTCGAAGAAGATCAATAGTCATTTAATGCTCTGCTACATTAATGACCAATGAGGATGTTTGAGGCTTACTTTTGAGGAGATCGTCGGTTCAGTAGATTAATCGGAGATTAATCTCAACCATTGTTACTCACCTAACCAACATGATTCCCCACGATCTTTAAATATATATAAACCCCAATCACCATTCAAGCCCAATTTTTTTTATCAAACCCTTCATTTTTCGCGCAATTAAAAAATCCCTTTGCCTAAATTCTCCAAACCTAAAAGCTTCCCTTCTTCAATCAAACTCTAAAATGGCTCCAACCCCCTGTTTCGAGAGATTAGCCGAAACCAACAAGCCGGTGGTAAGAGTTAGTTGTCTCACTCGAAAAAAAAACCAACTCAAAGCCGAAGAGGAGGCTCTGATATGATATGAAAAAAACCCAACAAACTAGGCAAAGATGTTGTTGGAGTTTGCAAAGCCGGACCGGGTAAAAGATGATGAAAGAAATGGTAATTGAATTCATCCATGTAACAATTTTGAGAGGGATTGAAGAAAGATGAAGATGGAAGTGATAGATGCATTCTAAGTTAGTATCACATGAAGGCGATCGTCCAAATCGTCAATTTTGAGAGGATCGTATATTGTTCGAAAAATCTGAATGATGTTTTTGAGCTACGTGATGAGGAGAGTATCTACGGCGTATATGTCGAGAATAGGCGATTAGATAGGATTCTTTGAGAATCTGTTAAGTTTTGAGGCGACAACTTGCATAAAAAAGGCACTGAAGCCACAATATCGTGTGTTGATGGATATTGTGAGCAAGTGCATCATGAGTCTTCTTGGGGAGTTTTGGCGAGATAAGTACCCGAAAACTCAGATTGATGGCGGCGATAGAAGCTTCAAACTAGGATTTCAACGGCTGAAATTCTGATCGTGGAGACGGTGAGAAAGCGGACCAAAGTTTTGAGGAAGAAGATTTGGCGATCTCAATCAAAGGCAAGATCCACCATGCCACCAAAATTGCTTACATTTTGGAGATGTCGAAGAGGAGGAGGATATCTTCGCTTGATCGACCCCCATTTCTAAATCCAAAATTCTCCTTAAACCCATTCTTTGCAAGGAAGTAGGTCATCGGGGGGAAGAGAGAAAAGAAGGTAGAATCACCTTCTGCAGATTCTTTGAAAAAGAGACCCAACAAACTAGGGGGAAGATGTTGTTGGAGGCAAAGATGGGAGAGGAGCAAAAATGATGAAATGTAAGAATCTTGCTCCAAAACGCAGAAGATTGGTGGTTCTCACCGATGAAGATGGAAGTGATTCTCAAGAGATTCAACCCGAGGGCCAAACCGCCGAGTTCACCATTACAAGTGTTGGCTCAGTTATCTCTGTGAGATCGATCGAGGAGCAGTGTCTTTTGATCGAGGTGCTCGAGACATCGAAATGAGATAAAAATTTAGTAGAAATTTTCAAAGGAGCTCAGACCTCGAGAGCCCTAGATGGAAGAAGCTCGATAAGAAGAGCTAGTCGATCCAAGATGTGCAAGCTCAGGAGGAGCAAGGGGGATATACAGTTCGGCCTCGAACCCACACAGATAAACCGAGGATGACCGACAAGCTCAGATGTTCTTTGAGACTCAGGAGCATAGTCTTGATGAGCTCCTCGAGTGATCTATTTTCTTGATCCCTTAGTAGAAACTTCAAATGAACCAGAGAGCCCTCAAGGGCGAGGCTAAAGAAGGCGAAAGTGGAGGAAGGGGGAAGATACTTTTGATCCCGAGCTCGGCTCATACCGATCCGCAAGATATTTTAGACGGGATTAAGGACAATCATATTTATCCTCAATCGGACTCCGAGATGCTTGATATTCTTTGCTTTTTAGAGGGCGGGTGGAATGAGGAGACAGCCTTCGACCGACTTCTCGGGGTTCGGAAGGACAAAGCTCGGGATGAAAAACTCCGATTTTGATGAGTGGTTCGAGAGGAAGTTTGGAGAGAGGAGAGCAACTGAAGTTGGTGCCCCAAGCAGGGGAGACAAATCTCAAGATGGAGATGGGGACCAACAGGGAGATGTTGAGAAGCAGTCTCAGATTGAAAAAGAGACTTTTGTTGCTGATCAACCTGGATCTAGTCAACATCAGAATGTTGATAGTACTCTTGGGGACCGAGGCTACCGAGACCGGAGCTCGAGAATGAAGTGGAGCTCAAGATGATCGAGACAACACAGAGGAGGTCTGAGAAGATTCACGAGATTGATCTCACTCCTCTGATAGAGAAACTTGAGAAGGTTGAGCCAATGATGATCAAGATTGCTCAGATGGAAGAAACGTTGGCCAATCAAGCCCAAAAGATGGACGGTCTTAGTCACTCTTCAGAACTGGTACAAATTCAAAACACTCTAACCACCCAGATGACCTCCATGGAAGGAAAGCTAAATGAGAAGCTGGAGGGAGTCAAGGCCGAAAGTTAAGTGATGAATCAGAAAGCAAAAAACACCAGAAAGTTTCGATTTCTAGAGGTGAAACCGCGAAAAAAGAATGAGGTGCTAATCAAGTTCTGCTTTGAGGAAATGAGCTCAATGCTCATGATCAAGATGACAGAGATGTTCAAAGAAGCACTCTCGGCGCTTTGCCCACTTATCTGAAGAATTTTCTGTGGCCAAGAACCATCTAAGGAGGCTAGAAGACGAACAAGATCAGATAGCAGGAGAAGTTCGTTGTGTAAGCAAAGAGCAATATCACATGGACACAGCACTCTCCAGGCTTCTTCCAAATTACGGTGCCAAGAAGAGGGAAAAGGAAGTCAAGATCTCGAAAAGTTCATGGCACGTATTTTTGGAGAAGAAGGCTTCGGAAAGATCTTTGAAATGTATAATCTAGCAAAAGCCTTTAAAGAAGTCGGAGCTACTGAGAAGTTGAAGTTCGCTCAGGTAGAAAAGCCTATCTACACTCGAGTTTCTAAGCAAGCTATGCTTGATGTTGCAAGAGAGAAACTGAGTGCTAGAGCAAAGGTTGGAACAAGCCAGGCTGCTGCTGAACTGCCTATGAAGAGGAAAGCCTTGGGCGTTGTTCAACTGAAAAGCAAACGCGTGCAAAGGCTTCTAAGCCAATCGAGAAAATCGATTTTGGATGATGAAGAAAGCAGAACAACCAAAGTGGAATCGAGTCTCAACCTCGGAAGAAAGTCTTCAACACGAGAAATGCTCAAGACACTCCAAGAAGAACAAGCTAAGAAAGCTGCCGCCGGTCTCGTGAACGTCTGCGGATCGGAAAGGAAGAAGATAGGCGAAGAAGCGAAGCGAAGGAGTGATTTCAGGAAGTTTGCGAGCAAGAGGAAAGGAACATCAAAAGCACTAAAGTGGCCCCACGTTGATAAATGGATGCCTATCAAACTCAACGATATGTGGGAAGAAGTCAAGAGGACTTTACGGTTCAATTATGATGTTCTCGGGGAATGGAGAGGGAAAGCTCGGATCGAATGAAGCTTTCATTGAATACCTTCTTATCTTCTATCCAAAGTATCTCAGAGTTTGGATTAACTGCGGATGAAGGAGAGGTACAGATAGTAGCCCACGATCCATATTCCTATCCACCTCCAAAACTTGATAATGGCTTGGTGAATGAGAAGGCCATTACTCAAGAGATTGCTCGATATCTTTCGGGGGTTGGGTTTAACAGAAACAAATCAGGACATCATCAAGGAAAGAAATGAGTCAAGAAGAGATTTTTCGGAATGTTTGACTGGAGGTGCCCGTGATGAAGTTGAGAATGAAGCAAAGCGAAGAGAAGAAGATCGAAGAGCCAAAATCGTAAGATCAAGATCAAGACTCGAAGATTTTGTAATCTTTATATTTTGTCTTTTTTATTTTGTTGATAAACTCATTGTAATATGTAACGGGATACCAATCATCAATGAAGATTTATCATTATGCTCAAAAGATAATATCTCATTATCTTATTTACATGTATTTTATTTTGATATGCCTGAATGAATGTCTCTGAACTAATTGTATGATTGATAAGAGAGAAATTGTTTAAGTATTTGGTAATGAACTAGTTAAAGAGATTCATTACTGAAGAAATTGCTGAATAATTAAACTGTTGAGAAACTCTGAAATTGTTGAGAGATTCTCTGATTTAAGAAATTGTTGGGAGACAACCAATCTTGAAATAGGATAAACTAAAACCTGAGTATAGGTTATTTGTTTGTAAAAAAATATGTTTTGGCATCATCAAAAAGGGAGAAATTGTTGGGAGATGAATTTTAATAAAGATTTGTGATTTTGATTAGATCCCAAAACCCCTGAGTATGACATGTTCAGAATGATCTTGATAAGTTGAGTCAGGATTCAGTTTTAAAATATTCAGGATGTTATCTCTATGAATGTATAGTCACAGATATAGTTGGGATAATTATCAAGACTCAAGAGGATCTTGAGTAACGAAGACTCACGAGAAGACTCAAAGACATCGGTCAAGATAAACTACAAAGACTCAGAAGACTCTGAAGACACAAAGACTGAAGACTGAGAAACTAAAGATCAAGAATATCAAGGCACAAATAATTATTGAAGAATCGTTGAGGTCTTGAATGCTCAAGATGAACTCCGAATGTTCCGAGGCTTTGAATATATCTATCGAAGGATGCAATCTCGAGAAGATCGCGATTCCTTAGAAAGTTAGATATCTGTCAAGACATTCAAATGCGCATAAAAGGAACTAAGTCAAGTATTGTTAAGGTTATATCAAACTCGAGTTTGTAACCAAAAAGAGCCGTTGAAGGTGTCTACCTTTTAACCGGAGACAAAAGTCAAAAAGAGAAAGACAACGACAACATACCGATAACCGACAGCGATGTGGGTCTCTGAAAAAAAGATGTCGGATGTACAAAAGTTCGCATCGCAAAAAGTGAAGACCGGCTACATGGAAGGCTATTGCCTAGAAAGTGTTAGGGAGTTTCAAACCCTAAATATAGCCGTTTCACACACCACAAGAGGGAACTCACGAAGCTGTCTCTCCAACGGATAGTTTTCAAGAGTGACCTTGGTGTATGCCTATAAATACTGGTGACCCTCTACATTGTAAGGTTACGGGAAATTTATACGCAACTTAAGAGCTCAAGCCTATTCTTGTAAAAGTTAAAAGCACTCGAAAAACTTAGAATTTCCCAAGTGCTTCAATATTGAAGAGAGCTCACTATACTAAGCCTAGCTTGATAAGAATTATCCAAAGCTTAGTCGAGATATCCTAACCCTTTGCATTGTGCTTCATTGTAAAGGATATCTCATCCTAGTTGGAAACCAACCAAGAAACCCCAAACCCTTGTGAAGGTAGTTGGAGTGTGTTTGTTGGTGAGAAGTGTTGTAAAGAGTTAGTAAACTACGCGGAGTAGTCAGAAAACTCTAGAGGAGAAGTTAGTAAGCTACAGGGGTAGTCTGAAAGCTTGTGTGTGATTGAGTAAGTAAACTACGGAGGTAGTCAGAAAGCTCAAGGTCGGGTTGAGTAAGTAAACTACGTGGAGTAGTCAGAAAACTCAGGGCCGAGTTGAGTAAGTAAACTACGAGGTAGTCAGAAAGCTCATAAGTTGATAGTGAATTTCTCTGAAGAGTCGGAGAGAGTGGACGTAGGAGCTTGAGTCTCAGAACCACTATAATTGATGTGTTCTTTATTGCTTTCCTTATCGTGCTTATCTCATTTGCATTGACTTGATTTTGAAAGCATACTTTTCACTGATATTCAGTTGGAATCAATCCACTGAAGTTGCATAAGTGAATCATAACCTAATCACTATTTCATAAAGGGAAGGTTTTCAGCAAAGCTTAAAATGAGTATAAACTAAGGGCCAAACCATTCGCTGACAACCGAAAGTAGCTAGAAACGGATAGTTACCAAACCGAGCGTACTCTTACGAGGGTTGATAAGTTAGTTATCTCGATCCAAGCAACTCGGGATCTCTGACACTCGAGGACTCGGTTGGGATTATCGAGGTTTTAAAAGCATTTCGGGATCACTTTGTCTCATGAGACTTTGACTCGAGAGCGATCTGTGCTTCTCGAGAATCTAATCTTGGGATTATCGACCCAAGTGACCTCGATAAAAAAAGTTTTAAAAACACTGAACACGTGTATTCCCCCCCACACGTGTAAGACTCGTTTGCACCGGGACCAACACTCTGGGATTTGATTTATTTGTAGACTTGGAGATGAAGTGCCTGAACAATGCTGGGATAGAAAGCGTTGTTGAATTGGCCTCTGAGGATGATATCAGATGGTTGATTCATGAAAGGTTCGGAATTGCTAATAACAGGGAGGAAACTGTTCAACCTCCTACAGATCATGAGGGAGCTACCGATGAACCAAGAATGGGTGCTGCAGATGAGACCCGACTTGGCAAGGCTTCAACATCGACCCTGCGACTATCTTTGAGCTCCGATACCCTAGATCTTTATCTTGAGAAGATCTGGGATGGGATCAAAGGTGCTATTGAAGACAAATTCACGACTCTCACAAAGCAGATCGATGAAGTGGTTTGAAGAAAGAAAGCAAAACCGGTTGACAGAGAAAGAAGTCACGGTTGGGATGCATAATGCCATCCTTTCAAGTAATGCAACTAGTAAATCCTCTTATGAGAAGCTCAATCTCCAGTCTGATAAACTCAAAGTTCAGACAGATATGCTCAATGAGACACATGTGCTACTGGAAAATGTCTGGGCATCCTTGGAGAAAACTGACAACCACATGAATATGGGTTGAAAACACTTTGTAGCTTCTACAGAACGAGCAAGAAAGGACATCGAATTTGCTCTCAGACGTTTTTTAACTCCTGCACCTTCTGCCACCGCTCAGATCACTCCTCTTGCTGTTGAGGAACTCAAAGAGGAGATCATAGGCTGTCCAACCTCTTTGATGAAACCAAAAAGGGGGAAGGACAAGGGAAGAAAGAAAAACAGACACAGTTGGTAACAATTGCATCTTTTCGAAAACCATCAGATGTCGACTTGCCGCCACTCAATCTCGATCTCGTTCTTTGAAAGAAAAAGCGTGGAGCAACATAGCAAAGAGGTCACTGAGCAGAAGATTGCTCTTTCAGAGGTTATTGCCAGAGTCGACAAAATTGAAGACTTATCTTCGTTCGTACAGAAAAGAATGGAAACTGATGATCAGGCCAAGAGCCTTGAACTCGCTAAGAGATTAGCTGAAGAAGACGAACGAGATGAACCTGAGCAAACTCTGAGGAGAAAGAAAGGCAAAGGCAAGATGGTGAAAGCTACTGCTGAAGTTCAGAGTCAAGGCCAATTATTCTCTACCAAAAGCCAGATGTCTCCTGAACAAATTCAAGACCAAACCAGACAGAGAATAAGAGAGGCTGCCATCAAGAAGCAGAAGTTAGCAGAGGCTAAGGGACTAAACATCGCATACATCCGAAGGAAGATGAAGAATGAAGCTGCATCAGAGGAGACTGCTTGGGAAGAGAATGCCTTTCCCAAGACACTGTTAAAGACATCCTCAGGTGCTGGCTAGATCCGCTACTGAATGGGATCGATCGAGAGAATAATGGTTGTGTGGCGATACATCACGGAGATGATTCCGATTCATCAAGACCAGACAGAAAATGATGATGAATTTCGGAACTAGTTAGAAACAAAGTACCCAGACTTCTACCAGATTTTGATGAAGGAAGGGAAGATCATGTCACTGATACCTGAAGCTCCTCCCTTTGAACAACCCCTTCCACCTTTGCATCCAGACAACAAGCTAGATGCTGTCAAATTCAAGGATGCCTACTATGGATTTGCTGACAAAGGAGGGATCCATAGAAGAGAATCTGATCCAACCAACTCAGGATCTCTGACACTCAGGACTCAGTTGGGATTATCTGAGGTTTCTAAAAGCATTTCGGGATCTTTGTCTCGATGAGACTTTGACTCAGAAGCGATCGTGCTTCTCGAACCTAATCTTGAGGATTATCGACCCAAAGTGACCTCGAAGAAAAAAGTTTAAAAACTCTTGAACACGTGTATTCCCCCCCCATACACGTGTAAGACTCGTTTGCACCGGGACCAACACTCTGGGATTTGATTTATTTGTAGACTTGGAGATGAAGTGCCTGAACAATGCTGGGATAGAAAGCGTTGTTGAATTGGCCTCTGAGGATGATATCAGATGGTTGATTCATGAAAGGTTCGGAATTGCTAATAACAGGGAGGAAACTGTTCAACCTCCTACAGTTCATGAGGGAGCTACCGATGAACCAAGAATGGGTGCTGCAGATGAGACCCGACTTGGCAAGGCTTCAACATCGACCCGAGCGACTATCTTTGAGCTCGATACCTAGATCTTTATCTTGAGAAGATTGGGGATGGGATCAAGGCTGCTATTGAAGACAAATTCACAGCTCTCACAGCAGATCTGATGAAGTGGTTTGAAGAAGAGCAAGCAAAACTGGTTGACAGAGAAAGAAGTCACACAGTTGGGATGCATAATGCCATCCTTTCTGAAGTAATGCAACTAGTAAATCCTCTTACCGAGAAGCTCAATCTCCAGTGTGATAAACTCAAAGTTCAGACAGATATGCTCAATGAGACACATGTGCTACTGGAAAATGTCTGGGCATCCTTGGAGAAAACTGACAACCACATGAATATGGGTTGGAAACACTTTGTAGCTTCTACAGAACGAGCAAGAAAGGACATCGAATTTGCTCTCAGATGCTTTTTAACTCCTGCACCTTCTGCCACCGCTCAGATCACTCCTCTTGCTGTTGAGGAACTCAAAGAGGAGATCATAGGCTGTCCAACCTCTTTGATGAAACCAAAAAGGGGGAAGGACAAGGGAAGAAAGAAAAACAGACACAGTTGGTAACAATTGCATCTTTTCGAAACCATCAGATTCGACTTGCCGCCACTCAATCTACTGATCTCGTTGCTGAAGTGAAAGAAACTGTGGAGCAACATAGCAAAGAGGTCACTGAGCAGAAGATTGCTCTTTCAGAGGTTATTGCCAGAGTCGACAAGATTGAAGACTTCTTTTTGTTTCGTACAGAAAAGAATGGAAACTGATGATCAGGCCAAGAGCCTTGAATTCGCTAAGAGATTAGCTGAAGAAGACGAACGAGATGAACCTGAGCAAACTCTGAGGAGAAAGAAAGGCAAAGGGAAGATGGTGAAAGCTACTGCTGAAGTTCAGAGTCAAGGCCAATTATTCTCTACCAAAAGCAAGATGTCTCCTGAACAAATTCAAGAGCAAACCAGACAGAGAATAAGAGAGGCTGCCATCAAGAAGCAGAAGTTAGCAGAGGCTAAGGGACTAAACATCGCATACATCCGAAGGAAGAGGAAGAATGAAGCTGCATCAGAGGAGATTGCTTGGGAAGAGAATGCCTTTCCGGCAACTGTTAAAGACATCCTCTGTGCCCGGCAAGATCTGCTTCCTGAATGGTATCAGATCAGAGCATAATGGTTGTGTGACGTATACATCCTGGAGATGATTCCGATTCATCAAGACCAGACAGAAAATGATGATGAATTTTGGAACTAGTTAGAAACAAAGTACCCAGACTTCTACCAGATTTTGATGAAGGAAGGGAAGATCATGTCACTGATACCTGAAGCTCCTCCCTTTGAACAACCCCTTCCACCTTTGCATCCAGACAGCAAGCTAGATGCTGTCAAATTCAAGGATGCCTACTATGGATTTGCTGACAAAGGAGGGATCCATAGAAGAGAATCTGATCCAAGCAACTCAGGATCTCTGACACTCAGGACTCAGTTGGGATTATCTGAGGTTTCTAAAAGCAGCTCAGGATCACTGTCTCAGTAGACTTTGACTCAGAGCGATCTGTGCTTCTCAGAACCTAATCTTGAGATTATCGACCCAAGTGAGTGACCTCGATGAAAAAGTTTTAAAAACACTGAACACGTGTATTCCCCCCCCCATACACGTGTAAGACTCGTTTGCACCGGGACCAACACTCTGGGATTTGATTTATTTGTAGACTTGGAGATGAAGTGCCTGAACAATGCTGGGATAGAAAGCGTTGTTGAATTGGCCTCTGAGGATGATATCAGATGGTTGATTCATGAAAGGTTCGGAATTGCTAATAATAGGGAGGAAACTGTTCAACCTCCTACAGTTCATGAGGGAGCTACCGATGAACCAAGAATGGTGTCTTTGCAGATGAGACCCGACTTGGCAAGGCTTCAACATCGACGAACGACTATCTTTGAGCTCGATACCCTAGATCTTTATCTTGAGAAGATTGAGGATGGGATCAAAGGTCGCTATTGAAGACAAATTCACGGCTCTCAATGGCAGATCGATGAAGTGGTTTGAAGAAGAGCAAGCAAAACTGGTTGACAGAGAAAGAAGTCACATAGTTGGGATGCATAATGCCATCCTTTCTGAAGTAATGCAACTAGTAAATCCTCTTACCGAGAAGCTCAATCTCCAGTCTGATAAACTCAAAGTTCAGACAGATATGCTCAATGAGACACATGTGCTACTGGAAAATGTCTGGGCATCCTTAGACAAAACTGACAACCACATGAATATGGGTTGGAAACACTTTGTAGCTTCTATAGAACGAGCAAGAAAGGACATCGAATTTGCTCTAAGATGCTTTTTAACTCCTGCACCTTCTGCCACCGCTCAGATCACTCCTCTTGCTGTTGAGGAACTCAAAGAGGAGATCATAGGCTGTCCAACCTCTTTGATGAAACCAAAAAGGGGGAAGGACAAGGGAAGAAAGAAAAACAGACACAGTTGGTAACAATTGCATCTTTTCGAAAAACCATCAGATGTCGACTTGCCGCCACTCAATCCATCGATCACGTTCTTTGAAGTGAAAAAGCGTGGAGCAACATAGCAAAGAGGTCATTGGCAGAAGATTGCTCTTTCAGAGGTTATTGCCAGAGTCGACAAGATTGAAGACTTCTCTTCGTTCGTACAGAAAAGAATGGAAACTGATGATCAGGCCAAGAGCCTTGAACTCGCTAAAAGATTAGCTGAAGAAGACGAACGAGATGAACCTGAGCAAACTCTGAGGAGAAAGAAAGGCAAAGGCAAGATGGTGAAATTTCTTCTTTGAAGTTGAGTCAAGGCCAATTATTCTCTACCAAAAGCCGGATGTCTCTGAACAAATTCAAGAGCAAACCAGACAGAGAATAAGAGATGCTGCCATCAAGAAGCAGAAGTTAGCAGAGGCTAAGGGACTAAACATCGCATACATCCGAAGGAAGAGGGAGAATGAAGCTGCATCAGAGGAGATTGCTTGGGAAGAGAATGCCTTTCGCACTGTTAAAGACATCCTTCAGGTCCGGCTAGATCTGCTTCCTGAATGGGATCAGATCAGAGCATAATGGTTGTGTGACGTATACATCCTGGAGATGATTCCGATTCATCAAGACCAGACAGAAAATGAAGATGAATTTCGGAACTAGTTAGAAACAAAGTACCCAGACTTCTACCAGATTTTGATGAAGGAAGGGAAGATCATGTCAGCGATACGAAGCTCCTCCCTTTGAACAACCCCTTCCACTTTGCATCGCATGACAAAAGCTAGATCTTTGTCAAATTCAAGGATGCCTACTATGGATTTCAGCGACAAGGAGGGATCCATAGAAGAGAATCGATCAAGCAACTTCGGGATCTCGACACTTTCGGGACTCGGTTAGGATTATCCGAGGTTTCTAAAAGTTTATTTCGGGATCCTTTGTCTCGGTGAGACTTTGACTCGGAAGCGATCCGTGCTTCTCGAGAATCTAATCTTGAGGATTATCGACCCAAAAGTGACCTCAAGAAGAAAAAGTTTTAAAAACACTGAACACGTGTATTCCCCCCCCATACACGTGTAAGACTCGTTTGCACCGGGACCAACACTCTGGGATTTGATTTATTTGTAGACTTGGAGATGAAGTGCACGAACAATCTTTGGGATAAAATATTTGTTGAATTGGCCTCTCGAGGATGATATCGGATGGTTGATTCATGAAAGGTTGAATTGCTAAAAATAGGGGAAACTGTTCAACCTCCTACAGTTCATGAGGGAGCTACCGATGAACCAAGAATGGGTCTTTGCAGATGAGACCCGACTTGGCAAGGCTTCAACATCGACCGAACGACTATCTTGAGCTCCGATACCCTAGATCTTTATCTTGAGAAGATTCGGGATGGGATCAAAGGTCTGCTATTGAAGACAAATTCACGGCTCTCACTGGCCAGATCGATGAAGTGGTTTGAAGAAAGAAAAGCAAAAACTGGTTGACCGAGAAAGAAGTCACACGGTTGGGATGCATAATGCCATCCTTTCTCAAGTAATGCAACTAGTAAATCCTCTTACCGAGAAGCTCAATCTCCAGTCTGATAAACTCAAAGTTCAGACAGATATGCTCAATGAGACACATGTGCTACTGGAAAATGTCTGGGCATCCTTGGAGAAAACTGACAACCACATGAATATGGGTTGGAAAAACTTTGTAGCTTCTACAGAACGAGCAAGAAAGGACATCGAATTTGCTCTCGGGACGCTTTTTTAACTCACTGACCTTCGCCATCATCAGATCACTCCTCTTCTTTGTTGAGGAACTCAAAAGGAGATCATAAATTTCATCCAACCTCTTTGATGAAACCAAAAAGGGGGAAGGACAAGGGAAGAAAGAAAAACAGACACAGTTGGTAACAATTGCATCTTTTCGAAACCATCAGATCGACTTGCCGCCACTCAATCCATCGATCTCGTTCTTTGAAGTGAAAAAGCGTGGAGCAACATAGCAAAGAGATCATCGAAAGGTAAGATTGCTCTTTTCAGAGGTTATTGCCAGAGTCGACAAGATTGAAGACTTCTCTTCGTTCGTACAGAAAAGAATGGAAACTGATGATCAGGCCAAGAGCCTTGAATTCGCTAAGAGATTAGCTGAAGAAGACGAACGAGATGAACCTGAGCAAACTCTGAGGAGAAAGAAAGGCAAAGGCAAGATGGTGAAAGCTACCAAGTTGAAGTTGAGTCAAGGCCAATTATTCTCTACCAAAAAGCGGATGTCTCCTGAACAAATTCAAGAGCAAACCAGACAGAGAATAATAGATGCTGCCATCAAGAAGCAGAAGTTAGCAGAGGCTAAGGGACTAAACATCGCATACATCCGAAGGAAGAGGAAGAATGAAGTCAAGCATCGAGAGGAGATTGCTTGGGAAGAGAATGCCTTTCCCAAGCACTGTTAAAGACATCCCTCGTGTTCTGGCTAGATCTGCTTCCTGAATGGGATCAGATCAGAGCATAATGGTTGTGTGACGTATACATCCTGGAGATGATTCCGATTCATCAAGACCAGACAGAAAATGAAGATGAATTTTGGAACTAGTTAGAAACAAAGTACCCAGACTTCTACCAGATTTTGATGAAGGAAGGGAAGATCAATGCACTGATACCTGAAGCTCCTCCCTTTGAACAACCCCCTTCCACCTTTGCGATCCGGCAAAGCTAGATCTTTGTCAAATTCAAGGATGCCTACTATGGATTTGCTGACAAAGGAGGGATCCATAGAAGAGAATCTGATCCAAGCAACTCAGGATCTCTGACACTCAGGACTCAGTTGGGATTATCGAGGGTTTCTAAAAGCATTTCGGGATCTTTGTCTCGATGAGACTTTGACTCAGAGCGATGTCATGCTTCTCGAGAACCTAATCTTGAGGATTATCGTTAAAAGTGACCTCGATGAAAAAGTTTTAAAAACTCTTGAACACGTGTATTCCCCATACACGTGTAAGACTCGTTTTGCCGGGACCAACACTCTACGGGATTTGATTTATTTGTAGACTTGGAGATGAAGTGCACGAACAATCTTTGGGATAAAAAAGGTGTTGAATTTGCCTCTGAGGATGATATCAGATGGTTGATTCATGAAAGGTTCGGAATTGCTAATAATAGGGAGAAAACTGTTCAACCTCCTACAGTTCATGAGGGAGCTACCGATGAACCAAGAATGGGTGCTGCAGATGAGACCCGACTTGGCAAGGCTTCAACATCCCACCGAATAGCTATCTTTGAGCTCCGATACCCTAGATCTTTATACTGAGAAGATTCAGGATGGGATCAAGGCTGCTATTGAAGACAAATTCACAGCTCTCACAGCAGATCTGATGAAGTGGTTTGAAGAAGAGCAAGCAAAACTGGTTGACAGAGAAAGAAATCACACAGTTGGGATGCATAATGCCATCCTTTCTGAAGTAATGCAACTAGTAAATCCTCTTACCGAGAAGCTCAATCTCCAGTCTGATAAACTCAAAGTTCAAACAGATATGCTAAATGAGACACATGTGCTACTGGAAAATGTCTGGGCATCCTTGGAGAAAACTGACAACCACATGAATATGGGTTGGAAACACTTTGTAGCTTCTGAGTAAGCTAGCAAGAAAGGACATCGAATTTGATCTCGACGCTTTTTAACTCCCCGCACCTTCGCCACCGCTTCGAGATCACTCCTCTTCTTTGTTGAGGAACTCAAAGAGGAGATCATAAATGTCCAACCTCTTTGATGAAAACAAAAAGGGGAAGGACAAGGAAGAAAAAAAAAAATAGATACGATTGGTAACAATTGCATCTTTTACGTAAAACCATCAGATTCGACTTGCCGCCACTCAATCTACTGATCTCGTTGCTGAAGTGAAAGAAACTGTGGAGCAACATAGCAAAGAGGTCATCGAAAGGTAAGATTGCTCTTTTCGGAGGTTATTGCGAGTCGACAAGATTGAAGACTTCTCTTTGTTCGTACAGAAAAGAATGGAAACTGATGATCAGGCCAAGAGCCTTGAACTCGCTAAGAGATTAGCTGATGAAGACGAACGAGATGAACCTGAGCAAACTCTGAGGAGAAAGAAAGGCAAAGGCAAGATGGTGAAAGCTACTGTTGAAGTTCAGAGTCAAGGCCAATTATTCTCTACCAAAAGCCAGATGTCTCTGAACAAATTCAAGAGCAAAACCAGACAGAGAATAAGAGATTTTGGTCAAGAAGCGTGGTTAGCAGAGGCTAAGGGACTAAACATCGCGATACATCCGAAGGAAGAGGAAGAATGAAGTCAAGATCGGAGGAGATTGCTTGGGAAGAGAATGCCTTTCCGACTGTTAAAGACATCCTTCAGGTGCTGGCTAGATCCGCTTCTCGAATGGGATCGGATCGAGCATAATGGTTGTGTGTGACGTTACATCATCGGAGATGATTACGATTCATCAAGACCGCATGTAAAATGATGATGAATTTCGGAACTAGTTAGAAACAAAGTACCCAGACTTCTACCAGATTTTGATGAAGGAAGGGAAGATCATGTCACTGATACCTGAAGCTCCTCCCTTTGAACAACCCCTTCCACCTTTGCATCTAGACAACAAGCTAGATGCTGTCAAATTCAAGGATGCCTCCATAGAAGAGAATCTGATCCAAGCAACTCGGGATCTCGACACTCGGGACTCGATTAGGATTATCGAGGTTTTAAAAAAGCATTTCGGGATCACTGTCTCAGTAGACTTTGACTCAGAGCGATCTGTGCTTCTCAGAACCTAATCTTCAGGATTATCTGACCCAAGCTGACCTCAGTAAGAAAAAGTTTTAAAAACACTGAACACGTGTATTCCCCCCCATACACGTGTAAGACTCGTTTGCACCGGGACCAACACTCTGGGATTTGATTTATTTGTAGACTTGGAGATGAAGTGCACGAACAATCTTTGGGATAGAAAGTTATTTGTTGAATTGGCCTCTGAGGATGATATCAGATGGTTGATTCATGAAAGGTTCGGAATTGCTAAAAATAGGGAGGAAACTGTTCAACCTCCTACAGTTCATGAGGGAGCTACCGATGAACCAAGAATGGGTGCTGCAGATGAGACCCGACTTGGCAAGGCTTCAACATCGACTGCACAACTATCTTTGAGCTCCGATACCCTAGATCTTTATCTTGAGAAGATTGAGGATGGGATCAAGGTCGCTATTGAAGACAAATTCACAGCTCTCCTGGCCGCAGAATCGATGAAGTGGTTTGAAGAAGAGCAAGCAAAACTGGTTGACAGAGAAAGAAGTCACACAGTTGGGATGCATAATGCCATCCTTTCTGAAGTAATGCAACTAGTAAATCCTCTTACCGAGAAGCTCAATCTCCAGTCTGATAAACTCAAATTTCAGACAGATATGCTCAATGAGACAAATGTGCTACTGGAAAATGTCTGAGCATCCTTGGAGAAAACTGACAACCACATGAATATGGGTTGGAAACACTTTGTAGCTTCTACAGAACGAGCAAGAAAGGACATCGAATTTGCTCTCAGACGCTTTTTAACTCCTGCGACATTCGCCACTTTCGGATCACTCCTCTTCTTTGTTGAGGAACTCAAAGAGGAGATCATAGGCTGTCCAACCTCTTTGATGAAACCAAAAAGGGGGAATGACAAGGGAAGAAAGAAAAACAGACACAGTTGGTAACAATTGCATCTTTTCCAGAAACCACTGAATTTGACTTACCGCCACTCAATCTACTGATCTCGTTGCTGAAGTGAAAGAAACTGTGGAGCAACATAGCAAAGAGGTCACTGAGAAGAAGATTGCTCTTTCAGAGGTTATTGCCAGAGTCGACAAGATTGAAGACTTCTCTTCGTTCGCATGTAAAAGAATGGAAATCGATGATCGGGCCAAGAGCCTTGAACTCATTAAGAGATTAGTGAAGAACATTTAACGAGATGAACCTGAGCAAACTCTGAGGAGAAAGAAAGGCAAAGGCAAGATGGTGAAAGCTACTGCTGAAGTTCAGAGTCAAGGCCAATTATTCTCTACCAAAAGCCAGATGTCTCCTGAACAAATTCAAGAGCAAACCAGACAGAGAATAATAGAGGCTGCCATCAAGAAGCAGAAGTTAGCAGAGGCTAAGGGACTAAACATCGCATACATCCGAAGGAAGAGGAAGAATGAAGCTGCATCAGAGGAGATTGCTTGGGAAGAGAATGCCTTTCCGGCACCTGTTAAAGACATCCTCTGTTCCCGGCTAGATCTGCTTCCTGAATGGGATCAGATCAGAGCATAATGGTTGTGTGACGTATACATCCTGGAGATGATTCCGATTCATCAAGACCAGATAGAAAATGATGATGAATTTCTAAACTGGTTAGAAACAAAGTACCCAGACTTCTACCAGATTTTGATGAAGGAAGGGAAGATCATGTCACTGATACCTGAAGCTCCTCCCTTTGAACAACCCCTTCCACCTTTGCATCCAGACAACAAGCTAGATGCTGTCAAATTCAAGGAAGCCTACTATGGATTTGCTGACAAAGGAGGGATCCATAGAAGAGAAGATCTGGACAAGCTAATGCAATGGATGTACAAGATGTTTGGTATCCCCAAAGAACTTCAAAGGTTCAAGTACACCCAAGGAAGACAACTTGGAATCAGATGATAGGTACATTTTTCATGTATTCTATAATGCACACACCTATCTGAATGAAATATTTCATCTCTCTGATTCTAAGACAACATATCATTGCCTTCTGAGGTATGTACTGCTTTACATTATCTGCATTTCTATTCGTGGTATCTGTTTTTCTGATTAAGTGTTTTGGTTTCATCAAAAAGGGGGAAATTGTTGGGAAAATTCTATTTAGTTTTGATGGAAGTTCCAAAACAGGTTGTAATAGGACCAGTCAGATCTGTTAGCTGACTGATGACTTAGAATCAGATTAAGATGACCAGCTGAAATGTATAGATAGTTGATGTAAAAGATAGGTCACATATTGAGGGGGAACTCAATATGTATAGGTCAAGTTGAGTTATCAGATAACCAGATAAGGTCAGATGATCAGAAGACTAAGACGGATCAGAAGACAAGAAGTCAGATGATCAGGTGAAGACAGAAGACACTGAAGACTCAGATGAACCTGAAGACTCAGATAAACCTGAAGACTCAGTAACAAACCTGAAGACTCTACAAGGTAGACTGATCAGTTACCTGATCAAGTCAGCTCACACCTGGCGTCAACCAAAATGGTAGACCAGACAAGACGAATATTCTACAAAAGGAATATCAATCGTCAAATGGACAAATACTGAAGTGCCGCCTCGCGAAGCCAAAGAGAAAGTGACACGTGCACAAAAAGAGCTGACAATGCGGGATTCGACGCTGCGGACATAAATTGCGCTAATCATGCCTTCGGCCACGCTGATATTCGGAGCACGTCACAATCATATCCTACAACCTACCTAATATAGCCCGAAATTCAAATTGCTCTCCAACGGCTCTTTGATTTTGTGGTCTATAAAATGGGATTGCTCTTCAAAATTGAAGAAAATGACCGGATCGAGCAGACTGAAAAAGAAGCAAAAACTATAGCAGAATTTCCGCTCGAAGAACACATAATTTGAAGATTATTCTTAAGTGTTCATCCCATTATTCTTAGCATAGAAATTCTATCCTCTAGCATTTAGCTACATAAACACTAGGATAGATTTCCAGTTGGAACCACAACAAATCTTTACCCAAACTCAAAGTTAGGTTAAGTTTGTTACCGCAAGATTTCAGACTAGGGATTCTAGTTTTTGATTTCTGGGATCGGTTAAGTGTGAACTCGATAAACATCTGTTGAGTGTTGGACTAACACATTAAACTAAGTCCAGTAGGTTAAGTTCGGTTAAGTTCATTTAAGTCGGTTAAGTTGCCCCTGTGTTAAGGGAAGAGTGGACGTAAGACGGGTTTCGTCTGAACCACTATAAAATCTTGTGTGCATTTACTTGCTCTTTATTGCTTTACACTATTCAGACAACTGAGCTTAAAATTGCATACATATTCTATAGTCAGGCGATTGAAACTGACTTGAGAATCTGATTTGATAAAACTGGTTTTTCACACGGGTATTTACAAGCTTCCGCACTATCAGTTAAACTGACAGATATCAAACTGATCTGCCCTCAGGCACTCAGTAAGATTGAACATCAGTCCAAACTGACTCACTAGCACTCTGATCAGGCAAACTGCAATCACACCTGATCTGCACGAAAAGTTTTTTCAGAAGTCTATTCACCCCTCCCCTCTAGACTTCTGCCCTCACAAAACCCATTCGGGACCTACAACCTGAACAAGTCACTCCAAGTTAAATAGTGTTTGTTCATTCTGAGTACATGCAAAGAGAATGTTATACGTTCGTGAACACTAAGGAAATTATCAACTCAGTATTGATTGACAAAAAGAGTCGTTTTTGTTGTCTCTGTTCAAAGGAAGATGTCGACCAATGAGGAGGCGACAACATCGTACTTTCCTGACACTGAAAGCGACATTTCTCTGAAGAATGTCAGCAGAAATATTTGTCTTGTTCACAGAAATTGGTGATTGACTGCGTGTCTAGGTATTTCCTAAAACATGCAAGGGCTCGTTCAAACCCTAACAAAGTCGTTCATCAAATACTCAAAGAAGAAACCCAAGATGCTATCTCTCCAATGGATAGTTTTTCAAAGGAGTACTTCTTGAGAGTTGCCTATAAATACCAGAGGCCTTGAACACTTCAAGGTTACGGGAAATTAAAGCAACTCACAGAGCTCATTCGTATTCAAGCATTTTTTTGAAACACTCGAAACCCTTAGAATTTCCCAAGTGTTTCATCTTTGAAGAGAGCTCATTTACTAAGCCTAGATTTAAGATCTTATCCAAAGCTTAGTTCGAGATATTCTAGCCTTTTACTTGTGTTCTAATTGTAAAAGGATATTTCACCTTAGTTGAAAACCAACCAAACCCAAACCCTTTGATTAGGAAGTTTGTGTGTGTAGTAGTTGGAAGTGAGAGAGTTGTAAAGAGTTAGTAAGCTGTTGTGTTCAGTCTGAGGAGTCTAGAGGAGAAGTTAGTAAGCTGATTGTTCAGTCTGAACGCTTGTGTGTGTTGAGTTAGTAAGCTGCAGTAGTTCAGCCTGAAAACTCGTAGTAGTGTTGAGTTAGTAAGCTGTTGAGTTCAGTCTGAAAGCTTGAGGTAGTAGAAGTAGTGTGTTAAGGAATTTCTCTGAAGATCAGAGAGAGTGGACGTAGGAGCTTGAGCCTCTGAACCACTATAACTTGTTGTGTTATTTGCTTTTTGCTTTGCATTATTACTTGTTGCATATTTCACTGAAAGCATTTCTGATATTCAGTTGGAATCAATCCACTGAACTTGCATTAACTTGATCACAGCCTTAACCACTGTTTCATTAAGGAAAGATTTTCAGCAAAGTAAAACGAGTATAAACTTAGGGCCTACACTTTCCGCACTCTAGATAAGCTAGTATAGATAGTTGTCAAACTGATAAACTCTCCTGAGTAGTCAGTATGATTAGTATCTACTCCAAGCTTATTTGGACTCTGAGAAAAATCAGGATCAGTGAGCTAATCTGAAGTCCCTGAACGCCGCTCAGTGTTATTGTCTCAGTAGACTTTGACTCAGGGCAATTTGTGCTTCTCAGGACTGAAAATCAGGACAACCTGACTCGCTGATTTCAGTAAAAGTTTTAAAAGTTGAAAAATCACTATACACGTGTATTCCCCCCCCCCATACACGTATGACACTCGTTTACACCGGGACCAACAAGTGGTATCAGAGCAGTGGTTCTAACTGACCACCTGCTTTGGTAGCCATAGTCTTGTTGAATTAGAGACTTTGGTGGTCTACTGAATAGATCTTACTGCTGATATCTTACAAGGCCACTTCACCATGCCTTCTAAGAAACTACCTATGTTCTCAGTTGAGAATTATGATCTATGGAGATTGAGAATGCAGGCACACTTGTACTCTAAACATGAGAGAATGTGGAGATTTGTGTCTCAAGGACCTTTTGAGTTTAAGGTTGTTAATCCTAGATCTACTGATGCTGAAAAAGATGATCCAAGGGATGAATTTCCTAAATCCGATGATCAGCTTACTCCTGAAGAAAGGAAGTTGGTTAACTTGGATTATATTGCTAAAGATACTCTATATAGCACTATTGATGATGGTGTTATGGGAATGATTTCTCACTGTGAAACTGCCAAAGACATTTGGGTCACACTTGTTATAATGTGTCAAGGCACTGATCATATCAAAGAAAACAAACTATATGTGGTTATTGCCAAATTTGATGGTTTTGAAATGGAAGATGGTGAATCTATTGAAAGACTTGAAGTCATATTCACTAGCATTATGAATGATCTAAGTGCTCTTGGGAAAAAGTATCCTAAAAGAGAAATTGCTCTGAAAATTCTTAGAGGACTATCTAAGAAATGGGATATTCATGCTGTTGTGATTGAAAACACCAAAGATATTGCTTCTATACCATATCAACAAGTTTTCTCTGAGTTGAAAGCATATGAGTTTGTAATTGATAAGAAAACTAAGAAAGTTGACAGCAAAGATGATACTTCATCTAACAAAAATGTGGCTTTCAAAGCACAAGGTAAAATCTGTAATTCTAAAGAACCTGAGACTTCATCTAACAAAGTGCAGGATGAAAAAGATGAGACAATTGCCTTAATGGCAAGAAGGTTTGAGAAAATGAACCACAGATTTGGAAAGTATAAAAGGTATTATAAAAATACCAGATACAGGAACAGGAACAACTGAAAAGCTGAAGAAAAGTCTACTGAGAAGAACAAAGACTACAAAGTTGAAGGATCCTCATCCAAAAAGAAGGACTACAAATCCAAAGAGGAAAATGATCAGGATGATGATACCAACAGATGCTACAAATCCAAAAAGATAGGTCACTTCCAGTATGACTGTCCTGAGTTGAGTTCCAAAGAGAGAAAGGATCGGCAAGCCAAAAGAGACAAGAAGTATTCAAGCAAGAAGGCAATGGTTGCTGAAGAAGAACATTCTGAGGAAGGATCCAGTTCTTCAGAAGAGATGTTCTCAGACAGTGATAGTGATGATGTCTGCCTTGTTGCTATTGAGGAGGTAAATTCTTCCATCTCTGTAACTAGTAATCAAGTTCATCTGTAACTAGTAATTTTGACCTGATGGGTTCTTTTGAGAATCTGAAGAAGGACTATTCTGTGTTACAAGAACTGTTTATAGAAACTCAAGAGCAGAATGAAGTGCTGACTGCTGAGAATCTAAAGTGGAAAAACTCTAATCCTACTGAGATCACTTCTCAATTGATGGGAGTAACTGATGAACTTGATGTTCTGAAAGTACAACTCTCAGAAAAAGAGAAAGTGGTAGAGGCCCTGAAAGGAAAGTTAGAGAAATTCACTGAAGAAAATCAGCTTATCAGAACTGAGTTCAATGACCTCTTTGGGAAACATGAAACTCTAAAGAAAAGTGAGGATAGTTTGCAGAAAAAGTTAGCTCTATTGAATTCTGCATCTAAAGCAATAGATGAAATTCAGAGTTATCAAAGACCTGCAACTATAAAGACTGGATTAGGATATATTCCAGGGGGAACCTCACATGATCTTCTGAATGCTGCTTCTACAAGTGGCACCAAGACTGTCTTTGTTAAACCGGTGGTTCGTACTGATCTTCTTATTGAAGAACAGCCCCGTGTTGTGGATAAGGGTAAAGGACCTATGGTTTCAGATAATCTGAAAGTTTAGGAAAGAAAGCCCAGACCTCAGGAAAAGGCTAGGAAACCTGTACAATCAGTAGGAAATCCTCAAGCCAGTACTTTGAAGCCTCAGGCTAAGAATACTAACCTGAAGAGATCTGCCCTAAACCATCAGAGGAATCCTCAGAAGAGAAACACTCAGCAGAGAAATTCTCAAAAAGAGAAGACCAAGTCCTCAGGATACTGAAAGACCACAATTTCAGTACAGGCAACCTAAACCCCACTTGCCTAAGGGTAAAGGTTTCCTGAACCCAAGTCAGCAGAGACAGAGATCAGCTGCACCAAAGCTAAAGCAATGGAACAAAAGGCCTGAACCCAAGAAAAATTCAAAGTCTCGTGTTCATGCTAAGACAGGCACTTATACACAGGATACTTCCAAGGCACCTAGGGTGGTGAATGTGTATGTAGATGTTTATGGAAGACAAATCAACCACTCTAAAGTCATTAGAGTTATCAGGCAGATTTGGGTTCCAAAAGGTACATCTAACCTAGTAGGACCCTACACCAAATGGGTACCTAAGTCCTAATTTGTTTTGTAGATGAAGGATAAGGGCATTAAGCTGAATGAAGACAACATAGCCCTGATGAGTGGAATTGAAGTTGCACCTGTTGCATGGTACTTGGACAGTGGATGCTCAAGACACATGACAGGATACAAATATTTGCTCACTGACTATGTTGAACAGAAAGGCCCTCAGATAACTTTTGGAGATAATTCCAAAGGACAGACAGAAGGATATGAAACTCTTGAAATTGATATTGTTCATATCCATGGTGTATCATATGTGTCTGGTTTAAAGCATAACTTGCTTTCTATTAGTCAATTATGTGATAAAGGATTCAGTGTTGAATTCTCAAAGAACTTGTGCTATGTGAAAGATAATGTTTCACAACAAGTATTACTGACTGGTACTAGAAAAGGAAATGTGTACCTTGTTGATTGGAGACTTACTCCTATGAATACATGTTTAATGGCCAAGAAGGCTACTGAAACCAGTTGGTTATGGCATAAAAGACTGAACCATTTGAACTTCAAAACTCTGAATAAACTTGCAAGATTAGCACTTATAAGGGGTTTACCTAATGAAGTGTTCAGTAAAGATCATGTTTGTGATGCTTGTCAGAAAGGCAAACAGATTAGAGCATCATTCAAAAAGCAAAGTAGAAGTTTTTACTGATAGAATACTTCAATTGTTACATATGGATCTATTTGGTCCAGTAACACCTGTGAGTACTAATGGTAGGAAATATACACTGGTAGTAGTTGATGACTACTCAAGATATACATGGGTAATTTTCTAACTTAGTAAGAAAGAAACTCAAACCAAACTGCCAGAGTTACTGAAAAGACTCTGTACTGAAAAGAATCTGAGTGTGGTCAAAATCAGATTAGACAAAGGCACTGAATTTATCAACCATATTATATCTGATTATTGTGCAGCAAATGGAATAACACATGAAACATCAGCTGCAAGGACCCCACAACAAAATGGTGTTGCTGAAAGGAGAAACAGGACACTGAAAGAAGCTGCAAGAACAATGATTGCTGAAGCTGATATTCCTAAGAGATTTTGGGCTGAAGCAGTCAACACTGCATGCTACTCTCAAAACAGATCCATGCTGACCAAGAATCAAGGAAAAACTCCATATGAACTGTGGAATGAAAGGAGGCCTCTTGTTTCTTTCTTTCGTGTGTTTGGTTGCAAGTGTTTCATACACAATAATGGTAAAGATCAATTGAAAACTTTTGATAGCAAAGCTGGTGAAGGGATATTCTTAGGATATTCTGAAATTAGTAAAGCCTTCAGAGTTTACAACTGTAGGACTCTTATTGTGGAGGAAACACCTCATGTTGTTTTTGATGAATCTACTTGTGTTCATAAGAAACAGGAAGTTGATTCAGGAGACTTGACAAAGAGGATCACCAGACTTAGTCTGAAGAAGAATGTCAAAACATCATCTGAGCCTGAAAAGAAGAAGTCAATCACTTACTATGAATGGAGTGAAACTGACTCAAAAGAAGAAGAGACTCAGGATGAAAATACTCAGACTGGTGGTACTCAGGATGATAGTTCTCCACTGAAGGAAAGCCAACACACTGAAGCTGACCAGTCTGAACAAACACCAGTTCAGACTCAGGTATGTAATGCCGATGAGGATGTGGTCACAGCTGAGGCAAACTCTGAATCTATCAACCAAGGGGGAACAAATGTCCCTGAAAATGTTCAAAATGAAATATCCCCTGAGGAAGATGATTCACCCTTTCCTTTTGTGTTGTTCCCTGAATTTAATGAATTACCTGAACCTAACATTTCTGATGTTGAGGACAATACTGAAGGGGGAACATCCAGAAGAACATGGTTAGATAGTCATCCTACAAGTCAGATTGCTGGAGAATTATCTGAAGGAGTCAAAACAAGAAGGTTCCATGGATAAAGTGCCTTGTTCTGCTGCTTCCTATCTGAAAAGGAACCTATTGAGATTAAAGAAGCTCTTCAAGATTCCTTCTGGATTATGGCTATGCAAGAAAAGCTAAATCAGTTTGCTAGGAATGAAGTCTGGGAGTTAGTGGATAGACCTAAGAGGCACAGTGTCATTGGAACTAAGTGGGTGTTCAAGAATAAAATAGATGAAAATAATGTCACTGTAAGAAACAAGGCAAGGCTAGTTGCACAAGGTTATTCTCAAGAAGAAGGCTTGGATTATGATGAAACCTTTGCACCAGTTGCAAGACTAGAAGCCATTAGATTGTTTCTTGCATATGCTGCTCACATGAAATTTAAGGTATATCAGATGGATGTGAAAAGTGCATTTCTGAACGGTGTGCTTAAAGAAGAGGTTTATGTGGAACAACCTCCTGGCTTCTGCAAGAATGACCAAGTTTACAGGCTCAGGAAAGCCTTGTATGGTCTAAAGCAATCACCCAGATCATGGTATGATACTCTATCTCAATTTCTTACTGATCATGGTTTTACCAAAGGGACTGTGGATAGAACCTTGTTCAGGATAGAAGATGGGAAAGATATCTTAC
The DNA here is from genome assembly GCA_037126765.1 of Stenogyne calaminthoides. Classification (NCBI taxonomy): domain Eukaryota; kingdom Viridiplantae; phylum Streptophyta; class Magnoliopsida; order Lamiales; family Lamiaceae; genus Stenogyne; species Stenogyne calaminthoides. Next base: position 23,036,391 of record JBBCBC010000013.1, read on the forward strand.
TTGTTCAGATATATGTGAATGACATTATCTTTGGATCCCCAAATCATCAGTTGTGTGAGAAGTTTTCTACACTGATGAAAGGAAAGTTTAAGATGTCAATGATGGGGGAGATGAATTTCTTTCTAGGACTTCAGGTGAAACAATCTAAAGAAGAAATTTTCATCAATCAGGCAAAATATACAAGAGATCTGATTGCCAAGTATGGTATTCAGAATTGCTATGTAGTTAGAATCCCCATGAATACTAACTACAAGATGGATCCTGATCCTGAAGGCAAATCAGTTGACCATACTGTTTATAGAGGGATCAATGGATCATTGCTTTATCTCACAGCAAGTAGACCTGACATTACTTTTGCTGTTGGGATATGTGAAAGATACCAAGCTAATCCTAAGACTAGTCACATGGAAGCTGCCAAGAAGATACTAAGGTATCTAAAGGGCACAGTGAATAGAGGATTATGGTATCCAGCTGATGATAACCTTGAATTAACAGGTTATTCAGATGTTGATTATGGTGGTTACAGAATTGACAGGAAGTCCACTTCAGGAACTTGTCAATTTCTTGGAAGCAAACTAATATCCTGGTTTTCAAAGGAACAGACCTCAGTAGCAACTAGTACTACTAAAGCTGAGTACATGGCTGCAGGAAGTTGCTGTGCACAGATTCTTTCGCTAAGGCAACAATTGAGAGATTATAAGGTTATGGCCAATGAAGTTCCTATTTTATGTGAAAACAACAGTGCTATTGCTATATCACAAAATCTTGTACTACACACCAGATGTAAGCATGTGGATATCAGACACCATTTCATCAGAGACCATGTAGAGAAGAAAGAGATCGGGATGGAGAAAATTCATACTGATAAATAGAGAGCTGATATTCTTACTAAGCCTTTGGCTGAGTCAAGATTTCAGGAACTATCAGTTGAATTAGGTATGTTGGATCTAGGTGAGTAATTTATCCTGAAGAGAGAAGTTCTTCAGATGCATGAAGTTTTTCAATAAGAAAAACTCAGGACGAAAATCACTCAGGACGGAAACTAAGAATCGGGATGATTTTTGTCAAGGTCAAAATTCAGTAAGGATTAAGTATTCAATTAATCCTGAAGTGCATTTGATGCATGCATTTACTCACAAATCATTTATTTCAGTCAGTAATCATTGGAAATAAATACAAGATACCTGAACTTTTAGCGGGAATGTTTAAAAAAAAATCATATTGGCTAAAATTTTGGTAGGACATCAACGGGTTATCTCAATTAATGTATTTCATCATTTTGTCACCCTATTTTGCTGCCACTAAAAATGCTTTACTGCTTATTTGCTATTAATAGCAAATAAATCTTGAGATTATATCAAGCCCCAGATTAAATCTTAGTCGTTTATTCAGATTTAATCTCAACCATTGATCTATCCCTACAGATCATATATATACCCCTTCGTCTCCAAACACTTATCATTTTACACTATGCATTTCCCTACAAGAACGATCAAACTTTCCAAACCCTCCGTATACTCAAAACCGGAAAATCTTCAATGGAGTTTCCAAGCCATGGAATGATAAGGAATCTCACAGAAATGGAGAAACCTTATTTTGAGCATGTAGTGGAAATGGACGACAACAAGTGCACGCCGGTAGAGGAAGAAGCGTTGCATATGCTTCGACTTGCACACTTGGGAAGGTTGGTCGGCAACAAACCAGAACTGGAACTGTCGCAGGAGGTGTTGCAGTTCGTTATCAATCTGCGAGAGGATACCAACGAAGTCTTGGTCTCACAAATCAGCTTTGGGATGTATGCAAAGTCCAAAGCAGAGGTGGTTACTTCGAAATAAGTACGGTTATCTTTAACCAACATTAATGATGTTTTTGAGTTAAATGATAGAGGAGATGATCCTGCAAGCTACATGATTGGGAGAGAGCAGGAGATTTTAGATAGATTTTCTGTTTCAAAGGTCGAGTTGAAGGGAGCCTTGAACAAAAAATGTCTAAAACCAGTTTATCGAGTCCTCATCGATATTGTGGTGAAGTGTTTGATGAGCACTTCTGGGAGTTTAGAGCAGGTTAGCCGGAATAAGTTGAGGTTAATGGCTGCTATTGAGGATTCACAGACAAGAGATTTCAACTGGTTAAAGTTCTTGGTGAGTTGTATACTTAGTCAAAATCAGAAGATTAAGTATGACAAAAAGAACGTTCATCAAAGCTGGAAAAGTGTTGTTTGCCACGAACATAAGCTATCTTCTGGAAACCTTGCCGAGAAAGAACATGTTTTTCTTAACTGGTACAACTTTCAATCGAAACAGAATCATGTTTCGAAGACCAAAGTCTCAAAAGAGAAGATAAGCAACTTCTCAAGGTACGAGTTCTACTGCTCAAGATGAGCCTGAGGAGCAGGCTGTCCCGGAAGAGCCTGAACAGGAAACAGAGCAGGTCGAGGTGGAAAGCTCTAAGTCATAAGGATAGGATTCCTATTGCTGATATCACCCGTACCAAAGGCAAGAAAGTGACTGAGAAGGTCGAAGATGGGCCTGAGAAAAGAAGAAAAGCACTTGAGCTCCTGAAAGTTAAAAGAGAAACTGGTGAAAAGAAGAAGAAGGCTCAGGAGGATCAAAAGAGGAAGAAAAAGTTGAGGAAGGTGAGTGAAGTTGCTGAAGGAGAGAAATCTCCTCTTGATACTCTTGTAAAAGCCATCTCACAGGCTGCTGAGACTGAAGCTGGAGAAATCCCTGAGACAGTGAGGGAGGAAGATGTTTTGACTGAGATGCTCAGCACAAGTATTGGAGATGACAGGATTATGAGAGAAAACTTCACAGGTTCCCAATAACCTGCTGAAGTTAGCCAAATACAGATCCCAACCATTCACCCCTCAAAGCCAAAAATTTTCATACCTTCGGAGGCTCATTCTACCTCTGAGGAAGAATCACCTGTTCCTGAACTCAGGAAAGGTGAAGCTGAAGAAAGGGAGTGGAGACTTAAAGATGGGAGATTTGTACTTGACAAATTTCCAATCCTTGCCAACTATCCTGACATTCAGGATATGTTTATCAGACTGAAAACTGTCATCTGGTCATCAATCAATCCTTTGCCATGATGTTGCGGATAGGAAACTTCAGAGGTGAAGATTTTTGGGCTGAAGAAGTGGCAGAGTTGGATGCATTTTCAGGCCTTGGGAAGAGGAGGCTAAGGATAAAGGCTGGTGAGTTTGAAGACCTTGTCCTGAAAAAGGTTGTTGAAAGACAGACTGTTGAACAGCCTGAAAAGTCTGCTGAGGCTCAGGAAAAAGATCGCACTGATCAGGACCCTGCTGAGGGTAGTCAGAAAGTTGCTAAGGCTGGAGCATCTGCTCAGGGAGAAGAAGCTCAGGACGTTCCTGAACTTCAGGTGATTCCGTTCGGAGAAGCCCCTCAGGAGCCCACAGCAAAACCTACTGAAGCAAGTGAAATTAGGCTTCAGACAGAGGCAGAAGAAGAGATTCCAATCCCACAGCCAACCGTTGATCTCACACCCATTCTAGAGAAACTAACTATGTTTGAGCCAATGATTGATCAAATGGCAAAGCTCGAACCTCTAGTTAATGAAGTGTCAAAGCTTACTGAGGCACAGGTTTCTCAGGGTGACTTCATCAGGAAAATTAGCACATCCATGGTTACACCTGCTCAGGTAACTTCACTATCTACTTCAATTGATAGTAAGTTTCCTTCTTTCAGTACAAGGTTAGATGATGTGGCTAAAGAGATGAAGGATGAGATGGAGCAGTTTGATCTGAAATCAAAAGCTCTTGAGGATTTTCTGAAATCTAAGGCTGAGGAGATGATCAGGTCAGCTGTAGATCAAATGAGCAACTCCTTGATGGAGAAAATGAAGACAACTTACGGTGGTCTTGCTGAAGACACCAGTACCGGGCTAAATGTGTTGAAACGCATTCAGGATGAACACTTTCATGTGGCTGCAGTGTTGGGGTTATACTGAAAAGTATGCTTTTACTTTGTATAACCAAACTGAAGTTTCTTATTTATTTACTGAAATAAATTATTTAATCACTGTTGCATTAAATATGAATGAATGTTATATATGTTTATTGCAAACCCTTTTAATAAGACAGTACGTATTACGTTGTAGTTAACTTGGTGATACCTGATCACTAAAGATCAAATTAAAAGCCCTCGTAATTAAGTACAAATTCACAACCCAGATGGAAATGAACGAACCATCATGAACGGTTGAAGTGTGAGACCCAGATTGGCTTGTCTTGACCAAGGGATCACACTAGCGCATTAAGGTGCCCTGAATGAGGACCTACAGGAGGACAAATTCTTCGGTACTGAATATACAAGAATTAAACCTCAGTGGTGCGTTGTTTCTTAATCTCCGTCCCTTAAATAGGATCGGGTGAAATTAATAACTATTGCTTTGACTTATGATGGGAAGAGAGTCAATGCGATTCGATACCTTATATCTTGGGCAATATTATTAATTACATGACGATTGCTGACATTTAGTACGGAGAATCGCGTGCAAGTACGTCTTGCTTGATTTGTCCCCTTGGTGGGCTCATATCCTTTATCATGCCAAATCTTGCAAGTGGAAAATTATTTCCGGCATGGATAATAATGTTGAGTTGTCTTTACTCCAAGGACAAAGATATTAATTAATATAAAGCTTGTTCAGTAGCTTAATTAATTAATGGACTAAGATAATCTTAAACGCAGGAAATAATGACCGGGAGCCATGTTATATGTGAAATCGTAATATGGGTTAAGATGGATAGTTCAATATTAATTTTATAGTGGAGTAAATTAATATTAATGGACTTGAATAATATTTGGCCCAAAATATTATAGCTTCATAGTCCATTGGAGGTTCAATCTTAATTCTCCTAAAGGTCCCCCGAATAGCCCAAAATAAAGTCCATTAATGAGAGAGAGAAGAAAATATTCTTGTTATATTTCCAAGTGTAATTTTCGAAACTCTTGTCTATTAAAGGAAGAAAAGATTGTCTTGATTTTCTTGTAGATATTTTATGGAAAGAGATAATTATTGTAGGAATACATAATTATCCCATAAATTCAAGAAGTCAAATCTTGACTCCTTCTATAGTGTAGATTTCGAAAATATTGGGTAGAAGAGGGGAAATAGATTTTTATGGAAAATTTAATTAAGGAGAAAAGAATATAGGAGATATATTCAAGATTTCTTGGAGATCAAGAAAAGATTTTCTTCCTTATTTTCCTAGCCCTAATTTCGCCCCCTCCTCCCTATTTATAGGGGATGAGCTCTTCATTCCCAAGTGCAATTCCAAGTGTTGGAAATATTAGAAATCCACAAAGGTGGTAGCAAAATATTTAATTTCTCTCCCATTAAAATCGTTCGTTGAAATCTTCCCACCGGATAGCGTTCGTGGACTTTGGGGATATATTTGGGAAGGCTCTTGGGTTGATTCATCTGTTTGATTCTTCAAGAGGTTAGTAATTCCGTAACTCCTAGTTCTGCATGTTTAGGATTTACGTGAATTATGTGTACGCATGTTGTTTATTATTATGTTGAATTGATTTAGGATTAATTCATGTTAGTAATTAACTGTTTAGTTTAAATATGTATTTAAATAATCACCTCGAATAGATCCGGGCACTCTGATTTTCCCAACAACTGGTATCAAAGCTCTGGTTTCGAGCTCTGATTTTTTTAAATTGTTATTTAAATTGTTGGACATAAATTGAAATTGGATAGTAGAATTGGTAGATCTGTTTTGCAGGTATCCAATTGTCATGGTATTTAATGTGTTTATTTTCATGCGTATGAATGAATGGTTTTTAATTCGACTCGTTCGGATTTGTTTTTCTCGTGAGAAAATCCACGAGTAGATTAGGTTATTTTGATTTGTTCAATGTAATAGACTAGTCTAGATTTAAGGTATTTATGTTTCGTTAAATAAATTGTAACCTGATCAAAGACGGAGACGAGTTAAAGACGAATCCGGAACCGATTGGGCGACGTCTTGCGAAAGCAAGCGTGCCAAGGAGGCATCGCCTGCGTGGACGACGGCAAGACGCACGGGCTGGGCCAAGCGTTAGCGCTAAGGGGATCAGCCACGAAAGGGTATTTGGCGATGACGGATGCGATGTTGGGGCGACGTTGGCGAGCGCAGCACGCTGGGCGGTTGGGCGAGAGGCGGGAAGGCGAAGCGGCCGTAGGTACGTCTGTGGCGCCGAGCCGCCGAGGCCGCTTAAGAGACCGTCTTGCGCGTCTTGGCGCGCCACCCTACACACGGGCTGACTGTCGCTCGGCCAAGCGGCGGGGATCTGGGCGGGCATCCATTCTGTAGATGCTTGGCGTGGCATTTCAAGATGGAGTTCTTTTCGAGACGAACGAGTGGGAGAAATTAAAGATGGCGTTTCTTCAAAATCAAGCCAAAGAAAATCAAACCATGACAGTTGGATAATTTGTGCCCGATGTGTTTATTTTCTGCTTTGCTTGATTTATTACTGTTGTATTTTCTTGTGCTTTATTTAATTTGTTTAAATGTGTTTGCATGAGAATTGCTCAACGAAAAATCTCAAATTTAAAAATTACTAAGTATGTTTTAATAATTAATTTGTTTTGACACAAATTAATTTTTGACCTCCATGATTTATTTATTTGTGAAATCTTTTGGAGAAATTCCCCTACGGGACGGTCAAAAGATAGCTTTCACATGAATAAATCCCAAAAGGATGATTGTGAATTATTATTAGTGGCGACGATGACCCTTCCACGAGGCTCGATCAAAGAGAAATAATAATTCTGTATTTAATCATGGTTATTACTTAGGTATAAAATTTATATTTATATACTTCTCTGAAGTCCTTGTCAATTTTATATTGGTCAAGTGGGAGCCGACTATTAATTTTTTTTTTAAATTAAAAGTTTGTAACTGTTCTTGTTTGTAACCTGCTTGAATGTGATTTAAATGATGACTCTCCCACGAGGCTCATTTAAATCTGTTTTGAGATGTTGGCTGATGCGTGTTCATATTTTTTTTTTAGATTTTAATATGAATCATGTGATCGAATTGTGTGATTTAATTTTGTGTTGATCTGGATATTGATACAAAATATATGTTTATTTCAGTTCATCATGTCGCAACCTTTTAATCCACTGTTCAATTTACTGAAAGACAACCTTCTCACTGGAGAAAACTTTATTGTTTGGAAACGAAACCTTATGAATTTCCTTGCTTCACACGAGTACAAATGGGTGCTTAATAAACCAAAACCCGAAGAACTAACCAAAGATGCTAGTATATGGGAAGAGATGGAATATAATGAATGGGAGCTAGGGAATGAATTGATAAGAGACATTATCTTGACATCAACGTCGGATTCTGTAAGGCACCTTCATCAAGGATTTCTCTCAGCTGCAGACATTATGGGAAATCTTGAAGTGATGTTCGCGCATCCAACCCATATGGCAGTTCAAAACATTAAGCATGATTTGAACAAGCTGAGGTTGGAAGAAGGAATGACTGCTAGAGAGCACATTTATAGGGTAATGGTCCTCTTTGAAGAATTGGCACATCTTGGCAAAAAATGTGACTTCAAAAGCAAAATTGATTTCATTCTCAAAACTCTACCAAAGAGCTATGATCATCCTTATGTAAGATACCTATTGGAAGATATGAATTTTACTGTGAATGATCTCAAAAGAGTCGTTACTTTGGTTGAAGAGGACATTGAGCGCAAGAAAGCGAACATGGTTGCAAAAAGGTCCGCTTCTCGTTCTAGGCCATTTGGTGGTAAGAACGATGAAGAGACAAACAAGATTAACTAGTTCTATTCAAACTTCAAGGATGAAAGTTTAAGCAAGAGTATATGTTTGGAATGTGGGGAGAATGGACATAGGAGGTGGGCATGTTCCAATTCCGAAAGGAGTGGAAAGAAAGGTAATTTACACTCGCTAGTTGTTGAAACTTGTTTGGCGGAGTATGCTACCCATTCGTGGGTACTGGATAAGGGATCCACTGATCATGTATGTTTCACATTGCAGGGTTTCAAGCAGACCCGGCGACTAAGTGAGAGTGAGATCCTCATCACGCTAGGCGATGCTACGAGAGTGGCAGCTGAAGCAGTGGGAGAAGTGCACCTGTCCTTTGGCGACAAGACGTTAATTTTAAGAGATGTTCTTTATGTTCATGTTTTTCAGAAAAACCTTATTTCTATTTCTAAATTATTTATCGATGGATATTCTGTTCGTTTTAATAAAGATGTTACTGTTTTTTTGTAACGATGTGATTATCTGTTGTGGAAATTTGAGGAACAATCTCTATATTATTAACTGTGCACATCACTCACAAAATGCATCCTATAACACATCTACTATTTCTTGTAAACAAAAGCGCTTGGCTGACGTGAACGAGACACTTCTTTGGCACCTAAGATTAGGTCATATTAACCCGAAAAGGATTCAAAGGTTGGTGAAAGATGGTTCTTTGGGGTCTCTCCAAATTGAGTCATTTTCGACTTGCGAATCGTGCTTGGAAGGTAAAATGACCAAGAGGGCATTTGGAGCCAAGGGGCTTAGAGCTAAAGAAGTGTTAGAAATCGTTCACACCGATGTGTGTGGTCTAATGCAAATCAAAGCTAGAGGTGGCTACGAGTATTTCGTTGCTTTTATCGATGATTACTCACGCTATGGATATATTTTCCTAATGAAGCATAAATCTGAGACCTTTGATAAATTCAAATAATTTAAGGCTCAAGCAGAGAATCATAAGGGAAAAAGTATCAAGTTTCTACGATCTGATCGTGGAGGCGATTACCTCAGCGATGAATTTCTGAACTACCTATCGGAAGTGGGGATTGCATCCTAGTTGACTGCACCCGGTACCCCTCAATAAAACGGGGTTGCAGAACGAAGGAATAGAACGCTTTTAGAAATGGTAAGGTCGATGATGAGTTATGCAGATTTACCAAAATCGTTCTGGGGTTACGCATTAGAAACAGCGGCTTATATTCTGAACCTAGTGCCATCCAAATCGATACCTAAAACCCCGAGAGAATTGTGGACGGGGCACAAACCCAATTTCGGACACATCAAGATCTGGGGGTGTCCGGCATACGTGCTAGACAAGGAAGCCGGAAAATTGGATGCACGTTCAGAATTAAGGATGTTCATAGGGTACCTCGAAGGAACTAAAGGATGCATGTTCTATGGTCCCGAAGATCAAAAGGTGGTAATTAGTACTCACTTTAGATTTTTGGAAGAAGACTATATGAACAGTCGAAAGCTTAGAAGTGAAATTACTTTAGAATAACTTAGGGGTCCAACTCCGTTGCCAACTGTACAACCAAACATCACGCCTACACAACCGGAACCTCATCGTAGTGGGAGGGTTATCAGACAACCCGAGAGATACTTGGGGATCGGAGAGTCTTCGGACTTGATCTCCGCAGAAGAATCAGATCCATGGTCCTACAACGAGGTGATCCAAGACAAAGATGCTCAATCTTGGCAAACAGCAATGGAAGCTGAGATAGGTTCAATGGATCACAACAAGGTGTGGGAGCTAGTCGAACCACTTGATGGGGTAAAACCCATTGGATGCAAGTGGGTATACAAGAGAAAAAGGGGGCCAGACGGAAGGGTTGAAACCTTCAAAGCAAGACTTGTGGCGAAAGGGTACACTCAGAATGAAGGGATCGATTATGAGAAAACCTTTTTGCCCGTAGCCATGCTCAAGTCCATCTGCATTCTCTTGTTGATTGCTGCGCATCTAGATTTTGAGATCTGGCAAATGGACGTCAAGACAGCTTTCCTAAATGGAAATCTTGACGAAGAAATCTATATGCAACAATCCGAAGGCTTCATTGAAAAAGGCCAAGAGCATCTGGTTTGCAAGCTCAGGAAGTCCATTTATGGACTGAAGCAAGCATCCCGAGCTTGGAATCAGTGTTTTGATCAAGTTATAAAATCCTACGGATTCGATCAAACATTGAAAAACATGGGAGAAAAATAAAGGGATTTAATTTTAAAAAATATTTAAAATATTTTTTATTGGAAATAATTAAAAATAATTTATATATATTTTTATAAATTTTGCGGGTATTACAATTAATATGTAACATGTACTATTTATTAAAATTTAACTGAGAACTGTGTCAAATACCCACTTTCAACATTGAAATTTTTATTTTACCCACTTTCAACTATAAAAAATTATGTGAGAATTTTGTTAAATACCCACTTTCAACATTGAAAATTTTATTTTACCCACTTCTATGAAAATTTTATTATATCAATTCTAACTTTTCAGACATAAATACCCTTTACAAGTGAGTATAAAAAATTAAAATTATTGAAAATGGGTCCTACGACCACCCTTTAGGTCATAAACAACCCTACCAATTCAATTTATTAATACTTATGTTAATGTTAATTATTGTTAATTATCTAACTATTTTGATGATATTGATGGATATAATGAATTATATATATTTTTTAACCTCAATGCATATAAAAAAATTAATATATTTTAATTAATTATTATTTTTCTTTTTTTTAAAAAAAATTTGGTACCAAATGGTACTGAAACAAAAATTTTATTATCGAGTACTGAAATTCAATGCACAATTCTTGGTTTCGGTATCTTTTTTTTTTTAATTTCGTACTGACTGGTACACAAACTAAGGATCAGTACTATTTGGTAGCTTTTTTTTAAGGATATTAGTTTATTAATTAATTTTATTATTTAGTAACCACATTTTTCTCTTTATAAAATATTCTATATAAATTTTAAAACTACAATAATTCATTTTAAACTAGATTTAATTAATTAAAAGTTATTAGAGAGGGGGATGGGTAAGGTAAAAAATTGTCTTTTGGGATGATGGTGGGTAAAATACTCTCTTTTACAAGGTTAATATGGTATTTTCATGTTAAAATGGATAAAATAAATCTTTTATGCTTGATATGGCTAAAATAAATATTATATTTGTGAAAGTGGGTAAAATAAATTTTCTCCCGAAAATTATTCTACCCATTCTTAATTTTGAGGCATAAATACCACCCACAAATGGTTATAAAAATTGAAAGTTTTGAAAGTGGGTCTTACTCCCACCCTGCCCTCTTGGTCATAAACAACCCCTGTACAAATGTAATTTATTAATTATTATGTTAACTATTGATGAGTATTGATAATTATATAATTATTTTGATGATTATTGATGGATATAATGAATTATATTTATTCTAATATCAATCCACATAAATAAATAAATTTTTTTAATTAATTTTTTTTTATTTGGTATGGAGTGATATCAAAACAAAAATTTTGGTACCAAATTCTTGATTTCGATACCATTTGATACATCTTTTATTATTTTTTCTTAAAAAATTTGGTACCAAGTTATACCGAAACAAAGAATTTGGTACCAAATTCTCAGTTTTGGTACCATTTGGTACATCTTTTATTAATTTATCTTAAAAATTTAGTACCAACTGGTACCGAAACTAATAATTATGTACCATTCGGTATTCATTTTCTTTTTAAGGATATTAATTTTTAATTCATTTTATTATTTTAGTATTATATTTTTATCTTATGATTATAAAATATTCTATTATAATGTAAAAATTATAATTATTCATTTTAATTAAATCTAGTTAATTAAAAGTTATTGGGGAAGGGGGATGGGTCCATCATTTGGAGGTGTGTAAGATTAAATATAGCTTTTTGTGATAATGGAGGGCCACGTTGGTAAAATAAATTTATTCTAACAAGGTTTGATGTGGGTAAATAAGTTTTCTCCCAAATTTTAATTATGTGAAGGTATGGGAGAGATAATTTTTAATTTAACTTTTTTGTATTGTGAATTATATGGATAAAATAAATTTATTTAAAAAATATAATAAAGTACTACCTCCGTCCCGGAATAACGTGCACACTACTTTTTTTATCGAGTTTTAGCAAGCGAGTTGTTAATTAGTATTTTAAATAATAAAATAATTTTTAAGGAGAGGTATTATAGATCTATCTCTCATCTATTATATGTATCCTTAATAATTTCCTTATCATTTTAAATACTAATAAAAAATTTGCTCGCTAAAATACGAGAAAACAGTAAACGTGCACGTTATTTCGGGACGGTGTTAGTATTTTTATTTCAAAATGGGTTGAAAATATTTTTTTTATTCAAAGTGGGCAAGATAATTTTTTTGAAGTTGAAAGTGGTATTTCAAATTTTCTCAAAGACACATAATATGTATTTATATCCCGTCCCCAACCTAAATTTGTTTCAAAAAGTTTATTGTAGTATAGGCCAGAAGGAATACATTAGATTCCTTTTATGGGTTAAAACTTTCAAGACAATAAATTAGGATCCGCTTGGTATGGGTGTGGTATGACAATGGTAATGAGTATCATTGAGGGAGTCAATCACCATGGAGATATTGATTGCTTATTGGTGCTTGGTTGATTGCATTGAAAGGTCTAAAATAAAATTGTCAAACAGGATTAATGAGATTAATTATCATTACCCACTTTCATTCCCCCGAACCAAGCAGACCCTCAGTAGGATATGAAAGAATGGAGTACTTGGATCTTTTCTCAAAATAGAAGCATCTACCACACTACCCATGACGTACAGTATTTCCATTTTGGTGTTCGTTTGGATCCACACGCCTTGGCGGTCAATTTATTAATTAATTTTGGTTGCCACCCACAAATTAGTTGGGTTGTATAATTAATACGTAATGATGAGGTTCGTTAACCGTTACATTGAACTCCAAATTACATATGATTGATTAAAATTAATTGATGTAGCTTAGCGCGATGTTTAATTAACACTATATGAATATCTCACGGATTCAAGATCCGTGAATTATGACTCACAGGTCAAAATTAACACAGAGCAAAAAAAATTCGGATTCCATGTAGATCGAAACAAATCAAACGAATATTTTTTAAGCATACGCACAAAGGCAGAATAAAAAAACTCACTTCAAGATCTATGTCAATATAAGGACAAACATGTATTACTGCAAACACATTTATGTGTTACTACAAGAAATGATCCTTGAAACATGATCGGTGGATCACAAGGAGCTAAGCATACGCACAGAGAAAAAATTAGCGAATTTTATGCGGGTCGATTCGGGTCAAACGTATTTTTATGTAAAATACTCGCAAAGGTAAAACAACAGAACATGCTTCGAGATCTGTGTTACTATATGGGCAAACATGTGTTACTGTAAGTACATGTATATGTTACTGCAATGACAAATAACACATACTTGTATTTCAGTACCCATATATGTCTATAAGGTATTGAAAATTGTGTTACTATATGGTTAAAATGTGTTACTGTGAAGAGAAAAGTGTGTTACTGTATGAACAAAACGACACTTCTCTCTATTTTCATCTGCTTCCCCCTCTATTATTTTATCTGTTACTCCTTCTGATTTGTGACCAATTGTCGTAAGTAAAGGCTCAAACAATCAGATTACACCATTGAATAGGTAAAAATATCTTCTTCTTTTTCATCATCACGTAATGACACATGATTTCCTTTACAATAACACATACTTATTTTTATAGTAATACAATTTGAGAGCGAATTATCTGTTTTACCTTTACACGAATTTTTAGGAATAATCCACTTAGCCCTATTCGACCTACAAGAAATCCATAAATTTTCAATTTCTTCATATTTTAATTAATATTTTACGGTGAAATATTTCAAAGAAAATCTCGTTACTAATACTTTCCTAGGCCCAAAATATTTGTCCTTTTAAAGAAGGATGTTTAGCCCAAATTACTCATTTTGTAAATTAAATATTTTATTTCAATTTTATTCTTTAATTTGTTTTTTTATGATATTTGCATTAAATAATTGTATAAATAATAATGGAGGTAAATGAAAAAGTAAGAAAATCACTTTATACATGTACCTATTATTATTTAATAATTTTATTAATTCATGTGAAATAATATTTTTAAACGATAAATATTTTAGACCAAAATAAATAATATAAATTAATAAATCTCATCATAAATGGTGGAATTAAGCGCAAAAATTTGTATGCAATATTGCATACAAGTGATATGTATAATTCTAGATGAATTGGGCTTTTTATTAAAATTTCACGGGTCAGGCTTCAGATCCGGTTTAGGGTAGAGTGTTCTTCTTCTTTGTCGTGCAACAACAAACGCCAGATTTCTTTCTTCTTCTTCGCGTTCCCACCATACGTGACCAGATCTAAATTGATTTTCACTGCGCTACGTCTTTAGGTTTTTCCTTCTCTTCTCATGTTCTTCTTTTTTCTCTGTAATTTTAGCCTGATGTTTTTTTCGCGATTGTATTAATTTTGTTCTTGTAGTAACACTCTTTTGTTCTTAGGGTAACACTATTTTGTTCTTAGGGTAACACTTTTTTGTTCATGTAGTAACACATTAAGTTGTTATTTAAATATGTAATTTTGGACTTGAATATTTTTTTCGCGCTTGTACTGATTTTGTTCATGTGGTAACACGTTTTTCTTCATAGGGTAACACTTTTTGTTCATGTAGTAACACTAATTTTTTTAGTAATATGTAACATTGTATACATATCGTAATACTATGTGAATACTCATGTGTTACCATAATTGAACCTACGACCAAATACCTTAACAACAAACCTAAACCACTAGACTACATCACATATTTGATAAACATTCATTCAATAAATATATATTGGTCCGTTCAGACCCGCCCCCGACCCATGCCCGCCCCGCCCCAACCCGCGATTTATTCAATTTTTTGTCTTATTTATGTGATATTGCACATAACACTATGGTGCAATATTTTACAAGAATCCTACTCAATGTAAATGGCGAAATATAATGGATGATAAAAATTTGTATGCATCTGCTTCACAAATCAAAGATTCTTAAATTATATTGTTCCTGCTTAATAGGTTCTATAAATAAGTCAAAAAAAAAAAAGTTCTGAAAATGACTTTTATATACAAATTGGACGTAGATTTACTTTAACCAAATTTGTACGAGAGTTATTGATGATCGATGGAAAGCTTGTTGATTTGTATGTAAAAAGGGAGATGCATTCTCACTCTTATTTTTCTATCATTTTAATTATATATGATGAGATTCATATCTTTCAAAATAATTACTATTCACGCATTTCTTATTATTTATTATTTTAAAGATTAAATTTTTTTCCTAATTATTTATCTTTTTAAATATTTTTCCACATGATTTTATTCAATTCACTCTATTGGTATTCTTAAAAGATCTCTTTCTTTTTCTTCATTAAAGGAAGAAAACAATGGAGAGAAAGATTAACGGAGAATAAATAAAATAAATTTTTGGAGTTTCAATATAATACAAATTCACTTAAAAATACACATATTACGGAAAACATGGACTACTATTTGTCCGTTTCTTTAGGTACCTCTCCCTCCATCCAGAATAGCAACAATTTAAATTTACAAAATTATTACATATGCATATAAGTTAAACTAATGTTCAATAAATGATACTCCAGAACGTAGGAGCTGGAATCAGTTAGGAGATCAATGAATCAAGAACTATATTTAATATTTATGTATATACCTGCAACTCCGCTAGTCAGACTATGAAATTCTGATATTTAATAAGGTTGAATATTCTGTGGTATAATATAATATATATTGAAAAGTATGAAGAAATGGAGAGAAGAAAAACAATGCAAAATTAGACGTGAAAAGTAATATGTTGCCCCTCCATTAATTATTTTAACGATGGCACATATCAATGTAGTTTTCTTTCAACAAATGTAAAATGACAAAAACTCATATGAGACGGTATACAATTTAGCACAAATTACACATACTTCTCTCAAAATGTTAAAGAGTTAATGCCTAATTTATACCCCTCTCACCATTAGACTGTCTCATGCAAGTCTGTATCATGTAAAAGATAGCACCACATCCATTTTCTTATAAAATATCATTTTAGAATTTAGATTTTATTCCAAATTGTATGTTCATTTAGTAGTTTATTCTGACTTTTCAATTTATCACTGCCTCAAAAATCTCTAAGTCTAAGTATTATTTAATAAGGAATTTTTTTACTCTACATTTCATACTTTTAATTCTTCAGTTACCTCTAATATATTTTATATATCATAAATTATTTTTTATTTTAATTGATTGAGAGTAAAATTATTTAAATTCTGTATTTTTAAAATTTTATTATAAATCTTTAAACAAGCACTTATTGCAAAACATTTGGACATCCTAATAAATTACGAACTATGTGTTTTGGAAAATCAATTATTTATTTTGCGTGTTACTACATAAAAAAAATGTGATACTTATCGAAACTGCGTGAATAGGTAAGTGTTACTTCATTGTTATATTAAAAAAAATTCTAATCGGAATAAATCTAGGCAACATTTGATTTATTCATGTCGTTAATTAATTATTTTGTTGTATTTCCTTATATATTTCGTGTAAATTGTGAATATATAGTGGAAATCCCTAATCACCTCATTAACGTTTATAATATCAATTCTCTCATAGTATCAGAGCTAACTTACCAGAAACCTTAGAATATCTTCTTTTCATCTCGACGACTTTTTGCCTCACGCAAAATCATCTTCACCCTCCCATCATTTCGTTCAAAAAAATTTTCTCGTTTCAATGGCATAATCCAACCCTATCATCCCTCTACACTCCCTCTCTCACTTGATTTTTGTTAAGCTTTCATCGTCGTCAACCTTTCTCTTATGGCGTTGATTGATCGTACCAACTCTCACTGCGTACGATATGTACAAGTTTGTCGACGAGACCGCTCCGCAACCTCCTGAAAGTGTCATCGTCGATGACAAAATTGATCCAATCTAGTCTACATCATGTGGTATGCGATGAATCAGAAGGTCTTTCTTCTCCTCTTCACTATCTCCGACGACTCCCTCGTTGAAGTCATCGATTGCCCAACCGCTCTATCCGCTTGGGTGGCGCTCGAAGACATATTCAGCAACTCTTACTCATCCCGCATTAGACAACTGCGTCTTGAATTTTCCAACCTCAAGAAAGGATCGTCGTCTTTGGATGATTACAGCAAGAAATTTTGATCACTATGCGATCAACTCGCCGCCATCGGCCGCCCGGTTTTTTAAGAAGACAGGTGCCACTGATTCCTTTTCGGCCTTGGCCCACAGTATGTCGCCTTCTTAGACACCCGTATGATGCTCACTCCATTATCGTTCCTTCTCAGATGACGATAACGCCGCCACCATCCCTGCCTTCGCTGCAAATCATCATCCGCAACAGTCATTTGGTTCTCGCAAAAATAAGAACTGTAATCATGCATGTAACCTCTCTTCTGCAAGTAATCAACATAATGTTGGGGGCAACTTTTGTCAACAATCTGGTGGAAACGGTGTGCATGGAAATAAAGGGAAAAATCGTACATTCCCCATTGTCAGATCTGTCGTTGTGAGCATTACAGATCGTGGCCCAAATCGTACATGCCCATTCTTATCAGAATTCAACAAATCTTCCTCATACCTTTGACATTGAGTGTGCAATCTCTCCGGGTTCGACTTCTGATTGGTTTCTTGACACTGACGCTTCGACTCATATGACTCCAAAAAGCTCGAATATGGACACTCTGCAGCCTTACAATGGTAATGATCATGTTATTGTTGCAAATGGTGATCCCGTCCCTATTACTCGTGTTGGCTCTTGCAAATTAATTGATAATGTTAAGCTTTTAGACGTATTAGTGGTATCCCGTATAACCAAGAATCTAATGTTTATTAGTAAGCTCACTTCGGATTACCCGGTATTATTTACTGATAAGTCATTTGTCATTCAAAATCGCCTTACCAAGGAACCACTGGCCCAGGGCTGACGTAGTCAAGGACAGGGTAGCTCAGCTCTGGTGGCGGCATTGCATTCTACTTTTTTGACGATATCTTTTGAAATTTGACATCATAAACTAGGTCATGTTTCCTTTTCTATTATTTCCTCGTTGAATAAATTGGGACATTTATTTGTTAATTTGTTGTTACCTAAACCTAGCTTATGTTCGCCTTGTCAATTGACGAAAAGTAAACATTTATCTTTTTTTATTCTCATCTTCAAATAGCCTACATTTTTACCAAAAGTCTTCCATGCCCCAGTTTTGAGTTATTACGTTCCGAGCTCGGCGTTCGATTTCATCCACATCATCGCTTGATGGAGGTAATAGGGAATAAATTTAGGTAATTTTTTATTTATTCCAATCATATCTTTGTAATTAATTATTTTGTTGTATTTCCTAGTATATCTCGTGTAATTTGTAAATATATAGTGGAAATCCCAAATCAACTCATTAACGGTGATAATACCAATTCTCTAAACTTCATATCTTATGTAACACATATTAAAACGTAACGTAACACATGTATGTTCATGAGGTAACACATTGTTATTCATATGGTAACACATGACTATTCACATAGTATTACAAAAGAATGTATATAATGCTACATATTACTAAAAAATCATTTGTTACTACATGAACAAAAAGTGTTACCGTATGAAGAGAAACGTGTTACCACATGAACAAAAACTAGTACATGCGTGAAAAAAAAAATCTTCAGTCCAAAGAGATGAAGACGGTCGAAGAAACCCAAAAAAAATAACAGGTTTAAAGAACAACGTGAGAAGAGTGCAGAAGGATCTGAAAAAAATATTGCCATCCCTACTTATTATACTGAAATTTCGTCATTTAATGTATTATTAGTGCACGGTGCACTTGGATGCATACAAAAGTTAGCATTAATTTATAAAATACAAATATTATGTGCAATAAATAAATTATCAAGGCTTAGTCTTTTATGCATTCAAATGCACCGAACACTAAAAATATATTTTAAAATTATACAATTTATTATATTAAAAGATGGCATTTATTTATACTGAACCAATTTAATAGCTTTCACCTCTTTCATACCCAATTCTATTGGATGGTGCAAAATATATAAATGATTTGATTATTCGCAAGTTAAGAGAATGAATGGGCTCTCTTTCCTCGAGAACAGGCCAGTTTTTGCAGATGGTAGGTGAAAACGTAAGTGAATACCAATGAAAATGTTGAGTGAATAGTAGTATTAAAAAATGAAAGGAATAGTAATAAAAATTAAGAATGAATAGTATTAAAAATTGAAAGAATTTTCGAAAAATTAAAAATTGAAAAAGAAAATGGAAAAAATTCTCACATCCAAGCACAACCTAAACATTTGCATTTAAGTTCATATATTTATGTTTGTTTAAGCCTATTTTAAGAGTACGTGGTACATTTATTTATGGCAAATTCCCCTGTGCACCATTTGCACCAATAAAATTGCTGCAATTTAATTTTAAAAGTTCTTTTTTTAATTTTTTCCAGTTTTAACTTTTTTTTTTCAATTTCAGTTTTCTTTTAATTTTAATTTCAGTTTTAAGTTTTTTTTTTCTCGACTTGGGCCCGAACCCGGTCGGAGTAATTCATGGTTCACTCGACCCGAGTGGTTCATGGTTCACCCGGCCCGAATAAGTCATGATTTATGGTTCATTATTTAGTATTTAGGGTGTAGATGCTTCATATAAATTGAAATTGAATTCAAGTGCACCAATTGCTTCTTGTGCAAATTGTGCACATGAGAGTCATTCTTTATTTATTTTAGTGGGATTAAGCAAAAAAAATAAAAATAATAAGAGCAATTATGTGTTACTATGTGATGATGATTTAAAAAAAAATTAATTTAATGGTGTAGTCCGGTTAATTAGACTTTTAATTACGACAGTTGATCACAAATCAGAAGGAAACAAATGAAAATAGAGGGTGTGTCGTTTTGTTCGTATAATAACACAAATTTATCTTCACCATAACACAATTTTCAACACCTTACAAACATATATGTGTACTGAAAAATAAATATGTGTTATTTATCATTGTGGTAATACATACATTTGCTCACAATAACACATATTTGTCCTTATAGTAACACAAATCTCAAAACGAGTTCTGCTATTTTACTTTTGCGCGAATTTTATAGAAAAGATGCGTACCCAATTCGACTCGCATAGAATCTGCGAATTTTTTCTCTATGTTTATGCACTTTTCTTTGTGACCCACGAGTCATATTTCAAGGATCCTTACTTGAAGTAACACACACATGTACTCACAACAATACATGCTTGCCCTTATAGTAACACAGATCTCGGAGCGACTTTTGTTATGCCTTTGTGCGAATTTTTAGAAAATTTTCATATCACCCGGTTCGACCCGCACGGGATTTGCGAAATTTTCGATGTGTTAATTCCATCTTGCGGGTCATATGCCATGGATCCTAGATACGTGAAATATTTTATTTGGATTAAGTTTTTGTAGTCTAGTAACTTTGTATCGTTTTGAAATTGGTTCTGACTGTTTTCAGTTTTTAATTTGGTCTTGTAAATTTCCAATTTTTTTGAAATTGGTCTTTAACATGTTGCAACAGGTTATCAAGCAGGTAACCGCCACATATGTAATTATTTTATTTTATCCTTTAATTTCGAAGCGCCCATTGAACTTTTTTATCCAATAATTTTTGTATGGTTTTGGGTTGGGTTTAAAAAAATCTGTATATCAAAAGGCAAAGAAAATCGGTTCGATTTATCGGGTTTAAACTGACCTAAAAATCCGAAAGTAAATCAAAATAAGCAGAAACCACTCTTCCTCCCTAAAATATACACAGAAAAATTTCGACTCAAAGTTATTATGATTAAAAAAATTTAGGTGACATTTTGAAATTAAAGAAAATAAAATAAAATAATTGCATATGTGGCAATTACCTGTTCTACGACCTGCTTCAACTAGTTAAATGACCAATTCAATTTTTTTGATAACTTACAAGATCAAAATAATTAAAATAACTTCAAAACGAAGCAAAATGACTGGATTACATAAAACTTAATCCTTGTTTTATATATAAGTTTGCCTTTATTTATTAATACTAATGATGATGATGAAATTTAGTTAGATACTACTTCCTCCGTCCCGAATTAATATGCACCCCAAAATGGACACAAAGATTAAGAAAATGAAATAATGAGTAACGTTTTGAGGGATAATTTTGTAAATTTTTATGTATAAAATAAAGAAAGAAGTTGAATTGTGTGTACGCGTGAGACCAAATGTAATGACATTTTGTGTAATATTGAGAATATTGTGTGGATGGAAATTATGAAGTGTTTACTATTTTGAGAGTGTGCATGTTTATCATGGGACAAATCGAAAATAAAAGTGTGCATATTATTTTGGGGCGGAAGGAGTACATCGTTTTTATAGTGAGTTCATATTTTTGAATAGTAATAATAATTTTGACTTCAATAATTAAAAATAGCATAATCAATAAACTTTTATGAAGTATATGACAATTCTAATTCAAATTGAACCATACAACTGGAACAAATTTTGACTTAATTTAGTTCAAATTTTCAATCAATATTTTTTTTTGTTATTTGCAAAGCCAATTTGCATACAAAAAAGGGCAAATATACGAATACCAATACTATAATACTATTAAAGTAGACTATGCAATTGATGCACATTACTTTTTGTCATTTTTACAGGAGCGGGTCAGTCTCACAATAGTGTTACCAATAATGCATAAAAATCATTTAATTCAAACCGCTTAAATCCAAACCAATTTATTAACGTTTACTTTTCCTGCAAAAATATTTAATTGAACTTTTTATTATTCCCTCATCTTCAGAATTTGCATATATGCACACATGTGTCAGATATTATTTAATCGGCCCTTCTTTCATAAATCGACACCTTTTTTCTCTCTAAACCGATTACAGCAATTCGGCTTCTTCATTTCTCTATTTTCCCTGTGATGGCGATTTTGGACTCGCCGGAGCGTCTCGATACGACGTCGTCTAGCTCCGACAACGGCCACTTTCACCAGGCTACTCTTCGCCGCAGACCGAGCGCGCGCTCTGTTAAGCCTTTGCTGGACTCGGACTCCAACTCTCTCGAGGGCGAAGACGGAATCAATGACGGCGCGGATGATGATAGTGGCGTTAATTTGATCGGAAATCTGAACGCAGAAGTCTTGGAATCGGCAAATAAGAAGGTTAAGGTTGAGGGAGGATCAGCAGCTGAAGGATTGGGTGGCGGCAGTAAGGAGGAGGAGAAAGTACAGGGGCACGGCGAAAGTAGTAATGGAAAAGGAGGGGATGCGATGCCTATGAAATTGGCGTACAGGCCGTCGGCGCCTGCTCACCGCAAAATCAGGGAGAGTCCTCTCAGTTCCGACGCTATTTTTAAGCAGGTAGGTTCGATTTAGTACCTGTTTGAGGTTGATGTTCATGTTAACGCACACGCACATGGAATATGGTGATGAATTCCTAAATTTAGTTGTTTTTAATTTATCAGCGAGAGATAGTGGGCTTAATTCAAGTGCTGTTCCGTCCTTTCTTTTTGAAAAAGTAGTTTATAAGTGTATTTCAGTTTATCTGAGGTTTTCTATAGTAATACTACTGACGAGTTAGTAAGTATATTAATGAGGGAAGAGTAAAGAGCTTATGGTGATTAATTAATTTAGTTTTCTATTCAGTTGAAATGAACCTACTGAAGAACTATGAGGTTATAACTTATATCTTAAAGTTTAGCGAAGTCAAATCTACTTAATCTAGTATTGTTCCTTCTATTTATATGGTTGGAATTGTGTTGACGTTTTCCTATGAAGAGGGCTATTTGAGATAATCTTGAAATCAAGTCCACGCGTTAGAGCTTAAAAAATAGTAGGTGACTTGTGAATGTGAAAGGTATAATTACTCTTTGTCCTAGATAGTTGCTACTGACTGTTGTAGCTTGGGGAACTTGCTGTTGCTCTGTTCGTCCTATTTGTATTTATAGTTCTGGTATACATAATTCTAATAAAGTGATGCCAGCGTTCTGTAACATGAAACATGCATTGAGATTGTTGGACGGCATGTTCTTTTAATGTAATCTCGGTTGTTTTAGATAAGCAGTTTGTAAATTGAGTTAATTAGTTGCTAGACTTTTATCAATTTTTGTTGTATGCGTAACTTGATTAAAATAATGAGTCTCATGAGACTGAATATAGTAGATTAGGTAAAGCAATGTCGACCCAATGATATTGGTTTCTTAGTCTTTTTTCATCTTACTTTTACATTAGATCTCAGACTGGAAATGTTCATTTGCTTGATGACCTGATGTCAGTTTGCTAGAGAAGTATTTGATGTTCAACTGATGAAAATAGTCCTTTTGCAGAGCCATGCGGGTCTATTCAACCTTTGTATAGTGGTGCTTGTGGCTGTAAATAGCAGACTTATTATTGAAAATCTGATGAAGGTTTGTCTTTTATTACTGGCATCGTTCTTTTCTGCCTCTTCAAATGTCGAAATAACTAAGTTATTTATGTTGCTTAGGTTTATCGCATATTATTTAGCTCCCGAAGCCTTTGGTTACCCTTGATGCATGTTCATCAATTTTTTTAGCATCTAGGAATATTCACTCAGTGGGCAGCTGGGTTGATGCTTGTAATTGTTTCGTGGTTAATATCAAATTTGTATTTCTCATTGCCTCAAGATATCCAATTTTGTCTTTGTTTGCAGTATGGCTGGCTGATCAAGTCTGGATTTTGGTTTAGTTCAACATCAGTTAGAGATTGGCCACTATTTATGTGTTGGTAATTACATCTTGAACATTGTTATTATCTTTGGTGAGAAAGAGCAACAACTACCAACAACTCTATGATGTTAATGGTAACTAATTCCTTATACTTTTTCCTTTTTTATTTTTGCAGTCTGAGTCTCCCAGTATTCGCACTGGCTGCATTCCTTGTTGAAAAGCTGGTGAAGCAAAAGTGTATACCTGATTGGGTTAGTAAAAATATGATTCTTTCTTCATTTTTCTTACTCTCACATATATGAGACTGGATGTTCAGCCAACTTAATTCTTAATAATAATTTTCTAACCCTAAGATGTGGAGCGATTCTGCCATGATTATATTAAGTGAAAAACAGTTAACAACACACATGTAATGTGAACATATTTTTGGCAATTAGAATTTGCATGAGTTCTTCTGAGAGATTTTTTTTTTCTCTCTACCTCTCTATACTGTGAATTATGGTGAATGTATAATGGTAATTTCTACCCACTCTTACCTTTACTGATGGTTTGCCACTGTTGAGAAAGCTTTCATTATTACTAATTTTAGCAGCTAGTTTTAATTGACTGTTGAGGTGATGGTGGATTAGTGCATATGACTTGCGATTGTAGTGTGGGTTGACTTTGAAATGTTGTGAGTTTTAAATCCGTCCGATTCAGATAGCTTGATATGTGCCACACTTTTAGGATAATAATCTTACTTTTTTGTGCTGTTCGGTTGAGCTTTCAATATTCTGTTTCATATAGGTCTGTATTTGTAATATTAAGATTTCCTGTAAAGTGCTCTTCAAATTATTATTATTCACCAACTTTATTAGATTTGTTACAATTACATTTCAATTACTTGTGACAGCTTATCACTATGCTTAGTGATCCATGTGGGGACCAAATCTTAAACTTGAAATTTCAATTTTAATATAATTTTGCAGGCTGCAGTCTTTCTTCATGTTATAATAACAACCACCGAGATCTTGCTTCCAGTTGTTGTCATTCTAAGGTATGTCTTAACTACTCTAAACTAATTTCTGTGTTGGACTTTGTTTGTCATAGCTCCCATTTTTCATGTCAATTAAAAGGGAAGTAACTTCAGATTTTTATTTTTTTTGTATTGACATTCTCTTCACAGTTTGGTATGAAGGATTAAAAATATGCACATAAATCTCATTCTAGGATGTTGAAATATCATTTGGCATTTCTTTAAACTTTACGGTCTTTGTTAAGGTTGAATAAGAGTTTATTATTCTCAAGGATAATTATCATTATTATATTTGGCAAACCGAGCTGAACAATGTAACTACTAGATCAACAAGCTTACAAGATTGCATTCTGATGAGTGAAAGTAGTGTCAGCTTGTGAAGCATTGATTATCTATTTCTGTAGTGTTCTTTTGCTCGAGGAATTTGGAACAATGTTCTTAATGAATTGGGGTTGCATTGAGTGGCACCAAACTCAGTTTCAGATTTATAAGAAATAACATGGGTAGTCACATTAAATAGAAAGTGAAAAGTTTGTGGAGAATTATTGTCCTGGTTGTATTCTGGACCATATGGTTCGAAAGAAACAAAAGAATATTTGAGTGTTTGATTGAGTCAATGAAAGATGTTTGGGTAGGATTAAATTTAGAGTTGCTCTTTGGGCATCAGATCATAGGAACTTTATGAATGTCCATGTTAAGAATTTATTTAGAGACTGGTGCCTTTTTTGGTCTTAAGTAGACTGTAATCGGTGCTATCTCTTCTTCTTATATGTTAAAGGGATCTCTCATCCCTTACACTTCCTCTATCTAATAAAACTTTTTTGCTCATTATCATATTTTCTGTTTATTAATCTGCTGTCAAGTCTGTTAAATTTATTAATCTGTTGATTATCAGTTTTGTCTTAAATTTGGCCTGATGAATAAGGATACAGTACATGAAGCTGCTGTGCATTTGGAATCTCAAAAGAAAAAGGATTGGTAATTAAATGACATGAGTTAAAATCACGGATCAGTCCACCGTAATAGAATTGATTGTTCTACAAACTCACAAGTCAAAAAGAAAATCTCAGAACTCTTGAGAACTGTGACTTTTAATATTAGATTTTATCGTATATCCATCTTAAATGTGACATTAAGCTGTGTGAAGAGTTGATATGGTAATTGAGGAAGCTTGAATGGAGTGTTGTGTCAACTTCATTATCATTTACACTTTACTTCTCATATATATTATGTAAATATGCTGCTTTACCTCTTTGTGGCACTGGTACTTGTGAGTAGTTAGGAGTCAAGTTAAAGTTAACATAAGGTTGGGCAACATTGCAAAGTTGTGCTAGTGGAATGTCATAATTATCTCTGGTATAGTTGGTCTTCTGACTGTAAGTTGATTGAAAGTCATGAAATGCACAAATTGGATGGAATGTTGCAATATCAATACTGCAGAAATGAGATCATGAAGAATCTGACTCTAACATGCAGCAGTTAAGCTGATAAAATGAATCTAATCTGGGGAGTTTATGGTATGTGATCTTTTGATTTAAAAATTTTACAGGTGTGATTCTGCTGTTCTATCGGGTGTAGCATTAATGCAGTTTGCTATCATTGTATGGTTGAAGTTGGTTTCCTACGCGCACACAAATTATGATTTGAGAGAACTTACAAAATCACTTGATAAGGTAATTAGAAATGATGGTTTCATTATCTTTTCTTGGTATTCATTTAATTATACTTCATACTAGACTAACTGACCTCCTGGTTTTATGGGATTGGGCAAAACTAATTCCTTGAGGTACTGAGTGCATTTCACTATTCAGCCAAATCTCAGTCTCTTGAATT
This sequence comes from Stenogyne calaminthoides, assembly GCA_037126765.1. Classification (NCBI taxonomy): domain Eukaryota; kingdom Viridiplantae; phylum Streptophyta; class Magnoliopsida; order Lamiales; family Lamiaceae; genus Stenogyne; species Stenogyne calaminthoides. The sequence goes on from JBBCBC010000013.1 coordinate 23,062,870, forward strand.
GATTGTGAAACTGAAGCATCAATTTTCTCTACATTTAGTGATCAGTACTAGCAAACTTGCTCTATTAAAATCAGTATGAAAATTTGCTGCAGAGTTATCTGTACTTCTTTCTTTCTCTTAGATGGCCCCCACAATATATATTCTTAGACAAAAACTTATATGAGACGGTCTCATACATGAGACGAACAGTTACTTATATTATATGACCAATGGACTCATTGGGCTCCAACCCAACTATGTTTAAAATGATTAGTTATGATTGGTTCACACGTTCCAATTGACTCACTCGGACTAGGATAGATGCATTATTAAACGATTAACTAATTTCACTTAAATTCTTCTTGCCAAGAATTGGGTCCAGTTATTATATTATGATATATAATAACAAGATCATATATGATGCCAGAGGGAAGCTTTATCCAGTTACTGGAACATGGACTACTCTTACGATGTTAGCTTTAAGAGTCTAGCATATTTCGTGGTTGCTCCTACATTATGTTACCAGGTATATATGCTCTTGTAATTCATCCATATAGGCATCATACAGTTTTCAACCAGTGTTGCTTAGCGTACATACACATTTGATTGTTAAATATACTTCTGCCTCTGTGCTTTTATTGCCAGCATTATGTGTTTACGTGCGAGATTTGTTATGAAGTTCAAAACCTACTGTTTACATATGAGATTTATGTGTCTTGATCTTGTATGCTTTTGGCACTTAAGCTCCAAAGAGTTCATGTGTGAGGGTGAGGGACTGAGAAGTTATTAGAAAATGCAATATATGATCAGCTATAGTTCTAAGGAATATAAATTAGATTATAGGAACTTCATATATGTCCATATTTTGAATTTAGTTTGTGATTGGTGCCTTGCTTTTAAGTGATGCTGTAATCTGTGGAATCTCTTCTTCATAAAATGTAAAAGGCCGTTTCCTATTAAAAATAAAAAAAAAGATTATATTTGTTTGTTTAGGAATTATGGTGGATGGTGGAAATCCGGATGGTGAAATCTAGGGATTTCATAATCCTGATGAATAGTAATATTATGTGTTTGTTTTGAGATTATGAGTACGGTCGGATGTAGATTTATGTTAAACCAATTGTGTAAGAGCACGTGATGTGATATTATTATATTATTGCTGGAGAAATTTTATATCAAATCAAGTGCCAAGAGTGGTGGTGTGGTATTATTATATTATTGTTGGAGAAATTTTATGTCAAATCAAGTGTTTTAAGAGTGGTGATGTGATATTATTATATTATTGTTGGAGAAATTTTACGCCAAATCAGTTGTGCAAGACTGAGTGGGTATTTCAGGTGTGAATATGGGTTGGATTTTGAAATCCTGATTTGAAATCCCAAAACAGGATGGGGGACTTAACATCCCATGTCCTGTCGGGAGAATCCCAAAACAAACATACCCTAAAGTGCTTGCACTGTCAAGCTTCAGTAATTCGTAGAAAAGAAAATTCATTAATTCAGTATCAGCTTTAGTGTCATTTTTTGTGGTTATTTTTGAGCTGTACAAAAGGTCTTGGCATTGCTTCTTTTAAAACTACAGCATAGAAGTAATTATACCTTATCTACGTATTATACATTCACCAAGTTAAATTATGTTGTGTATAGACAAGCTATCCTAGGACAGCATGCATCCGAAAGGGATGGGTCATACGCCAACTTATTAAGCTAGTGATATTTACAGGACTCATGGGATTTATCATCGAACAGGTGACTTCTGATTCCTTCCTCATTGACTTGGTTTTCCTTGGTTTAGACCTTGGTTTGATATTGTTATCCTTGTTGTGCAGTATATAAACCCAATTGTTAAGAATTCTCAACATCCTTTGAAAGGAGACCTTTTATATGCCATTGAGAGGGTCTTGAAGCTTTCACTTCCTACTTTATACGTCTGGCTCTGCATGTTTTATTGTTTTTTCCACCTTTGGTACGTTGTCTCTTCTCAAGTTCATGGAATATCATTATAACTGCGCTGCCATCATCATTTATAGTCCCACAGCATATAGTTCGTGAAGACTCTTTGAGTCATGGACATATGCATCTATATGCATTAAAAAACCTACTTTAACATTTGCAAGAAAGTATCAACTCCGGGTGGTACTCATTAATGACATAGACATTTTATGATCATGCAATTTTGTAATTATAATTGCCTAGAGTATTGCATTAATGTTTGTTTTTTAATGCTTGGTTTGATGCTCGTTAATGAGATAGATATTTTGTAATTGCCTAATCTTTGAATTTTATTTGCTCGATTTGTTCATTTGAATTCCTTTCTTTTTCGAGAATTGCAATAGTCGCGTAGCGTTCATGTGAACCTCACATGATGTTGAGTTTATCAAAAGTGTAGTGAAACATAAGTTTTAGGGGTTAGTTGAATTTCACATCCTGGCTTGACTTATTCAGTTGTTGCCTCGTTTTATTAATTTGAAACTTAACGGGATTGAGATTGTTTTTGCCATGATACATGTTTTACACCAGAAGTATGAGAAATTGGTGCAAGTGACATTTTAAATATTCAATTCTCTGTGCCCTTGGCTAGATCTTCTATACCAGACATTGTGAATTAAAAAGATGATATATAGATAATTTGGTCACTTGAATTTCGTGTCTTGGCTTGAGCAATTATTCGGATTCAAGGTGAAACCCTTATCCATTAACAGCATACATTATCTATTTTTTTCTTTAACAGCCTGAAGAATCCATCGTAAGGTATGAAAGTAAGTGATATTTAAAACTCAAATCTACATGTTTAGATGAAGTACAAATAAGGTCATATTATAGATGTAAAAGAAAAAGAAAGGAAACAAAGAGAGAGTTGGGCCCAAAAGTGACCCAAAGCAAGGTAGTTAAAAGCGAGAAGCGCACTCAAAGCGAAAAGACTCCCTAACGCTTTAAGCGCAAAGCGCAAAAAAAAAGCGCGCTTCACCGAGGTTAAGCACACCTTTACAAAAACATTATGCATAATATCATATGCACAAATATCAACATTATCATATGCACATATAACAACATTAAGTAATTCTATATAGTAAAACACAAGGGACAAAGTGAGTGACATGAAAATAGAAAAAAATAACAGCAGATTAGAAGTGGCTAAGAAGAATTAAAGAAGGGAAAAATTGCAACTTCTAAAATTCTGAAATTTTATTGAATGTGTAGGTTGTGTTGATCCTTTTCTTAAAATAAAGGAAAGAAGTAGTATAGAAAGACTTGCTTGGGATTTCTGGTTGATCGTTTGCGCGCTCCTTTCTAGAATTCCTGCGATTCTGATTCTAACATATCTAATAATTATCTCTTAGTTTATTTATTTACTTGGGCTTTTAAGTATGGGCTTTACCTTATCTTATTCAATGGGCTGTTGGGCTTTTAGTTATTAGTAATATTAAATAAGAGGCGGTGATATTAAGTGATAGGGATGAGAAATAATATTAAAAAATATAACAAAACAGAGAAAAAAGTGGACAGATAATAGATATGGAGCAAATTTGGAGAAAAAAGTGGGGCAGACATAAAAATCGCTCCGCTTGATAGTGATCAAAGCGGTATCAATAGTTTCCGCTCCGCTTTAGCCGCTTAAGCGACAAAGCGAGCGCTTTTAACTACCTTGACCCAAAGTACTAGAAAACATATCACCGGCCCAAAAGTGACCAAATATTGAGCCCAAAAGAGACTCCAAAAAACCATGGCCATGAGGCTGTATAAAAAACTTCTACTAAATAAGCCTATCTATTGATATACTATAAATATCAAAACAGCTCATCTAGTATCTATGGGAGTCACAAAACTCAAATCTCAATCAACGAGTTGATTTATTATAAACTGTATCTTTAAAGATGCGTGGATTCTCCTAGCTGGATCAATCTGGTCATACTCAACAGAAGATTGTCCTGAATAAATCCCTGTACTATTGGAGACACGCCAATGCATCCTCCATCGACCGATTCTGTTGTTTTGTCCTCAACTTATAATCACTCTTCACAACCTGTTTCTTCTGTACTGCTTTCTTCTTTCCACCTGACATGTACTTTCCATAACCAAGCACATCAGTATCGTGCTCTGAAGTCAGTGGATCATTAATAAACGCCTGGTTGTCCTCACTTACCTCTTGGGCGTCAACCAAATTCTTCTCCATCTCTCGCCAACTCAACTAGTTTGGAGAAGTTTAGATGAAGTTGTTGAATGCCCACCTCATCTTAAAGCTTTAAGCTTCTAGCATTTAATATTTATTAAATTTTATCAGCCTCCACATTCACACGAAATTATATTTTATCGATCCCTTGAGGGAAGACAACTATATTTTCATCTGTAATTGTTACTTTCCCCTGGTAGCTCTAGGGCACATTATTTTAAAAAGAGCATGCTTGGTTAAGGCAAGTAAATGACCATTTATTCTCTCCGCTACTCCATTTCGGGGTTGAGTATTACGTAAGAAGATTGAGGATATCACCCTTTCTTTAATAATATGGAGATGAAAACCAATTGAATTCCTTTTCAGGTTTAGATATTTTGGTCCAACGGCCTGCAATCTTTCACAAAACACAAATATTTACATATATTTAATACTTATATAAAGCCACTCAGTTGTTTTGATCTGGATAGAGCATATTGTCTAAATACCTCGGATTACATGCACAGGATCAACTAACAAATCATTATTCTTTGTTTGATTTTTGGGACGTCTTTATGATAAGGATCTAGGTTTACCACTCTAACCTATTTTTTCATAGTAATTGTGTTGCTTTGATCATACTTACATGCAGTGCTATGATATAGGTTAAATATACTCGCTGAACTTCTATGCTTTGGGGACCGTGAGTTCTATAAGGATTGGTGGAATGCAAGGACTGTTGAGGAGGTAGTGTTCTATTCACTGGAATTGTTTGTTTGCCTTTTCTTTTTATTAGAGTGCACTTTAATTACTGACAAAATTTCTATCTTCTTATTGATGGGACAATTTTGGCTGCCGTCAACAGTACTGGAGAATGTGGAATATGGTGAGTTAAGCTTCTCAAAGGTTGATAGTAAAACTAAGGGAGAAATGAACCAATCTATGAACCCACTTCATCTTTAGCAGCTTGAGCAATTTAATGTGTTGAACTAATTCAATTCTATGAATTCAATTCACCTTCATTGGCTCATATGTTATGTGTCGACTTAATCTAATTACTTCCATATAATATACAAAAAGAAACTTCGATTTGCATAATCAGTTTGCTAGTTTCAAGAAGCTCCACGGCATCCAATCTCAATATTTGCATCTCACTGCATTATTACTTGCAGAAGCTTAGTGAGTTGATGCATGTTTTATTGAGCTCGTCGATTTGGTTACCTTATTCTAGATAAAAGCACAAACTAACATTTATCTAAACCTTTTGAGCCTACTCAGTAACAATTTTTAACTAGTTGACTTTACAGTTCAATTTCAGAGTAGAAACACGATATTCTGGTTCTCTTGTTATAAGGGATAATGGGCTGCATAGACGTGGAAATTAGGTGATGCTTTGAGAGGGGGATTTGGAAGTATATAATTCCTGATTTTATTTTTGGCACTTTTAAATTATTGAATGGAAGCCCAAATGGTCATTGTTATTGCCTCATCGATATCTTGAAGATGCTCTATAAGAAACAGATATTAGGTTCTTAACTACTCCTTGATATTTTTTTCTCAATTAACGCTGTCCTACAGCTCATTGTTCTGCATTTAGAAATCCATGTCCACATTCTGAAACATGAGAATGGACGACTCAGATGCACATTACCTGTTACTTTCATATCAAAGCTTTTAAAACTTGGGTGGGGGTGATAGAAACAAAAAATGTTTTCTGGTCGAATGTGATGGGATGTGATTAAGAGAAATAAGTAGCTTAGAAATAATGGCATCTCTTGTTGTTGGCCCTTATGAAGGTGCCTATTTCCATTCAGAACATGCATTTGCATTTTGCAATAAGCTTGTTCTGTTGTTGTTGTTGTTGTTAGAACACTTTGCAATTTATGTTAAGCACATAGAGGTACGACAAAGGTCATAATCTGAGGGTAGATAGTTCTCAAGATTCCAACAACAGGGTGTAGGTTTTTGCATCATCTCTGAATTTTATTTGTTTCTTGATGTTGCTGTCTTCTAATAAACCTTGAATATAATTTTATTTTTCTTGGTTGCAGCCAGTCCATAAATGGATCGTCCGCCACATATACTTTCCATGCATACGGAATGGGATACCAAAGGTATTCTAGCATTCTTAGTACCAATTAATCATTTGGACAAGACATCTTATGATGTGATGATGCACCCATTTTTGGGGCCACTCCTTTCTCTTATATATTCAAACCTTAAGCTGTTAATCAAATGCACTCCTTTTTATGAATCCATGTTTATGGGGTTTATAAGTTTTGAGCACTTAATTTTGTTGATAACACTTGACTTACGTTTTCAAGCATCACTCTTTCTATTTCGTAATGTTCGTTTTTGCTTCCAATACCTTATATCTTGCCTCTGTGTATTATATAATCACAATCTTATATCACTGGTGCATCGACGACTGCTGGTCCCTTTCCCCCCAAACTTCTCAGAGCTCGACCCCAGACTCTAGCAGCTTGAATCGGAAATTTATCTTTTAGAACTGATCTGATTGTTTAATCATTATTAAGTCAAAAAATTCAATTACTAAGCAGCTTATCTATATATTTATGAAACTGCCACACAAATAAACAACTGAAGAATGTCACTTCAAATACTTACTCGTCTACAAGTTTATGATTTTCTAGAACTGAATACTGGTTGTATTGAATCAAATCCTGAGAATATTGCCTTTTATATGAGACAAGACCTTGGCAGTCTTTCTCTATGTGTGGAACTGTAAAGAACTTATGTTACTGGCTGAAACTCTCTTTGCAATTCATCGATCAGTTGCATTGCCATTTACAGTTTGTTATTCATCTTTCAATTTATTGGTCCTTGGTTTTGATGCAGGGAGTGGCAGTTTTGGTTGCCTTTCTTGTGTCGGCAATTTTCCATGAGGTAAGAAGCCTATTCTACGCCCCCCCTCTCCCTCTTCTCTCTGATGCATTATGATTTATGCCATTCATACTTTGTCTTAGCTTTATATTAAGTAATTATGCGGCGTGTTTTCTAAAAACAGCTGTGTGTTGCGGTCCCTTGCCACATGTTCAGGCTTTGGGCATTCTTTGGTATTTTGCTTCAGGTATGACATCTTATACCCCGTTTTTAGATTTAGAGCCAGTTTGGCTGAACTTATAAGCTCCTTAAAACACCTTATAAGCTGTTGCAAAGAGCTTATAAGCCTTTCTTAAAGTGTGTGATGAAAAAAGACCTTTAAGACCTTATCCCAACTTATAAGCTCAAAAAAAAATAAGTATCAATATCCCAACCTATTTTTCTAAACTCTCTTAAGCTATACCTAAACAACAGATTTAAAAAAATTATTAAATATAAAAAGCAAAAGATCATCCCACCTCCACCTCTACATAAAAAATAAAAATAATTATTTTATATTAAAATTAAAACTAGAAAAATATTATCTCTAATTATCACCGGACTTAATGTTTTATTAGCCAAATTTTTAAACAATTTATAAGCTACTTAAAAATTACATCTTATAATGCTCTTAAAACAACTTATAAGATGTTAGAGCTTATAATATGATTAAAATAAGCTTAGCCAAATGGGCTCTTAGTTTCCAGCGGTGACAGTGTTGTTTAAAGATAAATCTGCCTTATTCTCTTGGCACTTAAATGTTGTTTTCTTGTTAGAAATAGCTAATGAAGAAAATGATGAGAACGACAAGAACACAAAATAATATGCGTGATTCAATAACATGGCTTACCTTCTTGGTGAATTATCCAATATGACAAGATATTAGTAAATCCACTTTGAATTTCTTTGTTTATTACCAGATGAACCTTTATATTTCAAATTTTTGGTGCTTGATAGTTGTTCCATAGAATTGTCACGTACAAAACTTAATTTGACCTCTTTTTTTGCCTTTGAACAGGTTCCCCTTGTGATTGTGACTAATTACTTGCAAAACAGGTTCGAGAACTCAATGGTAGGCTCCCTCTTTCTTTTATATTTATTTGGTTAACTGGCTTCTTCATCTAACTTATTTAAATTTATTATATTGTTATTTTACTTGACTTGTTTTATTGCATTGCCGTAATAATTATTTTCCTAAAAAGAAAATCTGCAAGCTATCTGTTTTAGGAAGCACATTAGAAGTCTAGATATCAACTGATTTTACACTGTTGCTGAGTAGTAGTTCTAGCTCAAGTGGGTATAGATAATTGGTTTATGGTTTAAAAATCATCTTATGGAGGACAAAATGTTAAATCTTGTTTAAACTCCTACCTTTTTCTACAAAAATAAAATAAAATACGCTACGTATTCTTCAATACGTTATTGTTGAGAGCATTATCGTCTTTGTGTCAGATATTTAAAACGTGATAATTAATTATTCTGAACATTTTAAAAATAATACCAAACTTACTATACAATCTTGAGTAACACTTTGGGCGGCATATCGATTTAAATAAAAAAATTTCTTGGTATGCTGCTACCTAGTATTAAACATGGAAGGGGAATCCATTCACACCATTTGTACTATGCAACTGGTGCAATATTGATTAAAAAATCTTCAACCAAACTATTTTCCTATATTTTTCCGCAATCATAGGAAAAAATTGTCGATAAGTATTAGTTCATGTGATGAAAAGTATCAGCTCATAGGAAGAAAATTATGAGTTGTATATTTGAAAAGTGCTAATATTGTTCAGCCTACACAGTACAATTACAAACTAATATTTTCGTTTGTATGAACTTATACTTCTCTTCACACGAACTAATACTTCCCGTTACATATTTCAGTTTTTTTTGTGAATGTGTCGGACTCTGATCAAAATTGAGTTGAAATTGCGCCAGTTGCATGGTGCAACTGGTGTATTAGTCTACATTCTTAATATATTTTGTATTAAATGCATGTAGGTGGATTTGTGTTTTATCAGTAATTGAAACTCGTAAATTAATTTTTTGTCGAAGATATACATATACCAATCTCTTTAGAAAAGAGGACTCAAGAGAATGAGACTGTTTCTTTTTTTGGCAGGTTGGCAATATGTTGTTCTGGTGTTCCTTTTGCATCTTCGGTCAACCTATGTGTGTGTTGCTGTACTATCACGACCTTATGAATCGAAAAGCTAGTGCAAGGTAGGCAATATATACATCCTGCAAATGTCACTTCAAAGTACAAATCCTTAGCATACCCCCCGATTTCATGTATTGTGTGTGTCGCACGCGCGCGTGTAAATTTTGTTTACATTCAGAGCTGAAGGCCATTTTGTAAATTATGAACAATTAGCAGAACTAGGAATCTGTTATGCGTGGACATTTTCTGTATGCTAAGACTATCATTACCTTTTTTTATGACAAGAGTGCGTGTAATTGCTATCTATCTTCGTGACCTCTTGAAAGCACGATTATTTATTTTGTAGTTTTAGTTTTCACAACCATCTACCTGTGCATAATGTATCCAGATATTAGCTACTGAACTACTGCATACATTTTACGTAGCAGTTTCAACCAGCTTTTGCTTCCCAAATATCTTTGGATTTCTCTTTATGTGCTCCTACATTTCGTCTTACGCTTTTAAGTAGAAGTTTGTGTTATTTTACAAATTTTAGCGAGGACGACAAGTGTTTAAGACCTGATTCGGAATGGCAATTCAATTTAGACTTGAATAGTTGAACCGAGTAAATTCATCTGGTCCCTAACATGGATGAATACGAGTCTCTTGTCCTGCACTTTGTATATATTTATTTATTAACTTTATGTAACTTAATCTTACACATGTAATATTTACGATAAAGTGTTCAATTTAGTGTTGTTGTAACCGGGTTGAACCGGGATTGGCCTGTAAATCAGTTAAAAAACATGCATAAAACCGCTTTTAAGGTTGAACCGGTTTGAACTAGTTAAAAATCGGTTCAACCGGCCGACCGGAAAAAATCGGTTTCCCCCCTTTTTTTTTTAAATATTTTTTCTCACGTTTTCTTCCAACACTTTTGATGTGGAATAAATGTATGAGGTGGATTAACCCTTTTATAATGTTTTCTCTTACATTTTCTTCCAACACTTTTAATGTGAGATAAATGTATGAGGTGGGATAATATGAAACAAGGTCCATATTAACCCCTTTTGTAATACTTCCTATCATATTTTTTTTCAATATTTTTGATGTGGGATAAATGTATGAGGTATGATAATATGAACCAAAGTCCACATTCACTCCTCTTATAATTCTTCATTTCACATTTTTCTTCAGCACTTTCAATGTGGGATAAATATATGAGGTGAGATAAATATATGAATCAAGGTCCACATTCACCCCCTTTTATAATACTTCCCTCTCATATTTTTCCTCAACACTTTTGATGTGGGACAAATATATGAGATAAGGTACACTTTTTCCCTTTTTATATTGTTTTCTCTCACATTTTCTTCTAACATTTTCGACGTGGGACAAAATTATGAGATTTTACATTCTCTTACATTTTCCTTTAATATTTACTCGATGTGGGATAAAAATATAAGGTTCACTTTCCCTTTTAAGTTACTCTCTCATATTATTGTGTTGTTTTTTATTATAATCATGACTCTATTATGTTTTCTTAAATATGAAAAGTTATAAGATATATGCTTAAATTTTTTTAGATGTATATTTATTTTATTTTTTAACTAAATATAAGAAATATTAAAAAAAAATAGGTATAAATCATTTCAACAGTTGAACCGATAAGATCGATTGAACCACTGACTGGTGGTCTGCCCAGTTTGATCACCGATTCAATTATAAAAACACTGGTGTTTTTAATATATATATATATATATATATATATATATATATATATATATATATGGGATAAAGTGCCACTGCTCACCCTAACTAAAAGGAGTTGATATGCTGTGAAACTTGTTCACCGCAAAACTGATTTTTTTTTTACAGACATACACTTAGTAATATAAGTCACACACTTTAGTAATATAAGTCACACACTTCAGTTATCACTACGACACTCTTTGATATAATATAAGTCACACCCTTCACTTTTATGAGTAATACACTTTACAGTAAAAAATCACACACTTTACAGTAAAAAGTCACACACTTTAATAATATAAGTCACACTCCTTAATCAGTTTCACCGTAAAACTTGTTCACACTATACTTTGCCAACTAAAAGACACGTGAAATGACAAATATGCAGGTTCATGGAGATTTAGTAGAATATATTATCAACTCGGCGTACTTACGTACAATATACAATATCTTAGTCCTAATTACTAATGACTATAGCTAAAAAAAACTTTTACTACTAGCTATTACTCCCTCCGTCCTGATTTTGATTATCCGTTTTTCATAAATAGTCATCCTAATTTTGTTTATTCATTTCCAAATAAGGCAATAAAGCAATATTCAATACTATTTAATATTATTATTTCTCTCAACCAACCCCACTTTACACTATTTAATACTATTATTTATCTCTACCAAACTCACTTTACCCAATTTATACCATTTAATACTATTATCTCCTATTTTTTCTTAATCTCCGTATCTACAGTAAATAGATAATAAAAAATGGGATGGAGGGAGTAACTTTTATGATAAATAGATAATTATGTCCTTACTATTGCTCTCAACAATAGGAGCATAAGATCACTGTTGGTGCCCCTCCTGTTGGCCTAAAAAGATGAGTCGATAACTATTCCAAAAGTTAGGGTTTCCAAATGTCAGCTTCCCTAATGCTTCCATTTTCAAAATATTCAAATTCGTAGGTGAGCTTCTTTTTCTCCCATTATATTTGCCACGCAAACCCCTAGACGTGGTTCAACAAAAGTCATACTTTTGTTTTAAATAAGTTATACAATTCTTTTAAATAAGTAATAATTTTCTATTTAAATAAGTACTACTTTTCTTTTATCTAAGTACTATTTTTTTATTTAAACAAGTTATACCTTTCTTTTAAACAAATATTATTTTTCTATTTAAACAAGTACTACTTTTCATTTAAACATGTTATATTTTCCTTTTTAAACAAGTACTACTTTTCTTTTAAACAAGTACTACTTTTCATTTAAACAAGTACTACTTTTCATTTAAACAAGTTATACCTTTCTTTATACAAGTAATATTTTTCTATTTAAACAAGTACTACTTTTCATTTAAACAAGTTATACATTTATTTTAAATAAGTAATAATTTTCTATTTAAACAAGTACTACTTTTTATTTAAACAAGTTATACTTTTCTTTTAAACAAGTAATAATTTTCTTTATAAACAAGTACTACTTTTTATTTAAACAAGTTATACTTTTATTTTAAACAAGTAATATTTTTAAGTGCAAACAAGTAATACTAGCCAGTAAATCAAAAATATAAACGATATAAACATTATACGTAGACAAAAATAAATTGTTCAAACTGAACGGACAACACATGGCCAATAATTTTTTAAAAAAGTCTCATGAATGAATTATAAATAAAAACAGAGTTTCACGAATCATCATCCCGGGTAAAAACTATCCTGAATATCATCACCACCATGATCCCCAAATTAGTCATAAAATTCTCGAACAGAAAAGCATTTGGATTGAAAATATTTTCACCGCCAGCTACGACCCCGACCCCGCTGCCACTGCCACTGCCACCACGACCATCGTTGCCACGACCACCACCACGGCCACTGCCACCACGACCAATGACTAGGCAACTGCCTCCGCCGCCACCGGCTAGGCCAAGATCGTCGTCCTCATCGTTGGAAAGGCTGTCGATGAATGACCGGACTGGACACCCATTCGACTAGCCAGTCGGGCCGCAATACGCCGCCACTTCCGTGCATTTTCTTCTCTGATCTCGGCCCTGAGCCCCTCCCTAATCTCCTCAGTCGTCTGCTAAGGCGGCTGCGGAGATGAAGTAACAGAGGACTGAGACGAGTAGGGTAATGTCTCCGCGAGGGTGGCAAACAACCTACCGTACCCGTTGTCTGGCGGTGTCGACATCCTCCACATAGTCTGAGTCAAATTAGCTGGAGGTGGTGGATTTGAACCTGACGGTTCACCCGTCTGTGCTTGGCTGGCAGCTTCAACCCTTTCTCGCACCATTCTCTGTAAAATTTAAGTATTATTAATTTCTCGTCAACCAATAATTACGAAATACGATATTAATTACTTACGCGTACGTGGGTCATGCTGATGTAGGTGGAGGTCCTGTCTTCCTCATTGTTGGGGTGGCCGAGCACCAACGTTTCAAGGCAGTCTAGAGGACGTCTGAGTCGTTGTTCCTGTTAACAAATAAAAATATTAATATTAATTATTAACTTATTGTATAATTAAATAGATAAATTACTTATTTCCGCTATACGATGCTCTAGAATCGTCCGGGATCCAGCCTTGTGTACAGTGACGCCCCCATTCCCTCCTTGCTGGCTCAAGCGATTTTGGCGATTCTTCCGGCATATATCCTGGTACTTGGGATCGCTCCAAACCCCCACAATCGACTCCCAGACGCCTGGGTCCATCTGCTCCATCAAATCCAGGCCTTCATCCTTTCACCCGGCGTGCCAACTATAAAGCAAGTCCTTGTACCGGGCTTTGGCTATCTTATAGAACGGCTTGTAGAAATCAGGCGGTGTCAGGCCCTCCCTCCACTTTGTTTGTTTCTGCATTTCATTAACACAAACTTTAATTAATTTATATATATATATATATTAAAATAAAATAAGTAATCAAATTATTGTACATACCCTAAACTCATCGAAGTAGAGTTGATGTTGTTGTTCAGACACGCCTCTCCAACTGTGGGCCTCCATAGCAATTCCAACCCGCAAGATGGAGTTAGTGGCTACGATGGCAGCCTCGTGATCGGGTATGATGATGATGTTGGGGAATAAGTTGCACAGATCTATTCGGGATGAATATTTAAATACAAATTTAATTCTTATAATTATTACTATTATGAATTAATCATATATTAATTCAAATAATAATTCAACAACAAATCATGCATATAATTGAATCACGTAAATCCTACGCATGCGGAAATTCTACGAGTTTATGTGAACGTACCTCTTGGGATGACAATGGTTTTGTTGATTAGACACACCAAAAGAACTTCCCAAGTATTCCCTTAATCCTTGCTCGACTATCCGGTGGTAGGACACTTGCGAACAATTAACAAAAGGAAAATAAATTTTGTTTCACCACCTTTGTGGATTTACTAATTTTTCCAGCACATGGAATTGTACTTGGGAATGAAAGAATCATCCCCTATTTATAGAGTAGTGGTGGTCGAAATTTTGGGCCAAAAATAATGTGGGAAAATCTTTTCTTGATCTCCAAGAAATCTTGAATATATCTCCTATATTCTTTTTCCCATAATTATAATATTCCACAAAATCCCACCTACTCTTTGTTATGGAGTATATTTCGAAAAATAGGAGTAACAAGAATCCAAGATTTGGATCTTCTTGAATTTATGAGATATTTTTGTATTTCAAGAAATACATATCTTCCATAATATCTTTTCAAGAAAATCAAGAAAATCTTTCTTGCCCTCTATATTTCAAATTTTTTGAAATAAGCTATATAAATAACCAAGTGGGAGATTTCTTGAATTTAATGAGATAATCTTGTATTCCATGAATACATATCTTCATTCCATAACAAAATTCAAAGAAAATCTTTCTCCCCTTTTATCCATATTATTTCGAAAAATACAAGAAAAATAGGCAACAAATTTATTTTATTTTTAAACACCTTTTTCAGTTATTGAACTTTATGTTGGGCTACTTAGGGGGCCTTTAGGAGAATTAAGATTGGACCTTCCAATGGATCTTGAATTATCGATATTGAGCCACAATATTATTCAAGCCCATAAATATTAATTAATCCCACTACATAATTAATATTGCACTATCCATCTTAACCCATATTACAGTCAATATGGCTCCTGGTTATTATTTCCCGTGTTTAAGATTATCTAGCCCATTAATTAATTCAAGCCAGTGAAATAACTTTCCATTAATTAATATCTTTTGTCCTTGGTTAAGGAACGGTTCAACATTATTATCCATACCGAAAACTAGTTCCACTTGCAAGATTTGGTATGATAAAGCTTATGAACCTCCCAAAGGGGGCAAATCGAACAAGCGTACTTGCACACGATTCTCCGTATTAAATCTTAGCAATCGCATGTGACCAATAATATTGCCCAAGATAAAAAGTGTTGAATCTCGTTGATTATCTACCCATGATAAGTCAAAGTAATAGTTACCAATCACACGTGATCCTATTTAAGGAACGAAGATTAAGAAATAACGAACTACTGAGGTCTAATTTTCCTTGTTCAGTTATGAAGAATTTGTCCTCATGTAGGTCCTATTCAGTGCATCAGTCATGCACTAGTGTAATCTCTTAGTCAAGACAAGCCAATCCGAGCCTTACACTTCAACCTTTCACGATGGATTGTTCATTTCCATCTAGGTCGTGAATGATGTACTTTTTTAGTTACAAGGGATTGTTAATTTAATCTTCTGTGATCTGGTATCACTAAATTAACTACAATGTAACACGTACTATTTAATGAACAGTTATGCAATAAATATATGTAACATTCGATGATATTTAAAGCATCAGTGATAAACAATTTATTTCAGTAAATAAGTCCGAAATTCAGTTTTGATTATACAAAGTAAAATCATACTTTCCAGTATAATCCCAACAATCTCCCACTTATACTCAAAGTCTGCTTTTAAGTATACTACAACATGTCTCGTGTAGTTTCTAATTCGTGACATCTAATGTCACCTACACGAACCTAATGATTTCTCCCACTTATACTCAAAGCAGATTGGCAACGGTCTTGACACTCATTCCTTCCACATGTCTCTCGAATGTATTCAGAGGCAGACCCTTTGTGAATGGATCTGCTAGGTTGTCTTCAGACGCTATCTTTTCCACATCTATATCTCCTCTCTTAACAATATCTCGTATAAGATGGTATTTCCTTTCAATGTGTTTGCTGGCCTTGTGGGCTCTTGGTTCCCTTGAATTTGCAACTGCTCCGGCATTGTCACAATAAACAGTGATTCTACTGGGCAAATTCGGAACTACATTCAAGTCCACTAGGAAGTTCTTGAGTCAAATCGCTTCTTTCGCTGCCTCGCAAGCAGCTACATATTCGGCTTCCATGGTAAAATTTGCGACGTATTTCTGCTTGACGCTTCTCCATGTCACGGCTCCTTCCCCCATGCAAAACACACTACCGGAGGTAGATTTTTTGGAGTCTATGTCTGATTGGAAATCCGAGTCCGTGTAGCCGATGGGGATTAGACTATCTGACTGATAAATTAACATTCTATCCCGAGTTCTTTTCAGATACTTCAGAATGTTTTTAACTGCCGTCCAATGTTCTTTCCCCGGGTTACTTTGATATCTTGCCACCATGCCAATGGCAAAGCAGATATCCGATCTCGTACACAACATTGCATACATAAGGCTTCCGACAGCCGAAGCATATGGAATACCTCTCATGTCATCTATCTCCTTTTGCGTCTTAGGGCACATTTTCTTGGATAGATGGATTCCATGTCTGAAAGGTACGAAGCCTTTCTTGGAATCCTGCATGCTGAATCGTTTCAAGACAGTGTCTATGTATGAAGCTTGCGATAAGCCTATCATTCTTTTCTTGCGATCTCGAGTGATCTTGATCCCAAGGATGTGTGTGGCTTCCCCTAAGTCCTTCATATCAAACTGTTTTGAAAGCCATGCCCTTACGTCTGATAACACCTTCACATCGTTCCCGATGATCAGAATGTAGTCTACGTATAGTACTAAGAATACCAATGCAGTTTCAACACGCTTTTTGTACACACAACTTTCAAACTCATTTTGATCAAGCCCATAAGACTTTATAACATGATCAAAACATTGGTTCCAAGCTCTGGATGCCTATTTGAGTCCGTAAATGGACTTCATGAGCTTACAAACTAGGTGTTCTTGGCCTTTTTCAATGAAGCCTTGGGGTTGTTGCATATAGATCTCTTCATCAAGACTTCCATTAAGGAAAGCTATCTTGACATCCATTTGCCAGATTTCAAAGTCGAGATGCGCAGCAATCGATAAGAGAATTCGGATGGACTTGAGCATGGCTACGGGGCAAAAAAGTTTCCTCATAATCGATCCCTTCTTTCTGAGTATAACCTTTCGCCACGAGTCTTGCCTTGAAGGTTTCCACCTTCCCGTCCGGTCCTCTTTTTCTCTTATACACCCACTTGCAACCAATGGGTTTGACCCCATTAAGTGGTTCGACTAGCTCCCACACTCTGTTATGATTCATAGAACCCATTTTGGCTTTCATTGCTGTTTGCCAAGAATCTGCATCCTTGTCTTGGATTGCCTCGTCATATGTCCATGGGTCTGATTCGTCTTGTCCGGGAATCAAGTCCGAGGACTCTCCTATTCCCATGAATCTCTCGGGCTGTTTCACAACCCTACCACTATGACGAGGTTCCGGTTGTGTAAGCGTTTGGTATGTCATCTTGTACAGTTGGCATTGAGGTTAGCCCCCTTAGCTCATTTAAGGTAATCTCACTTCTGGGTCTTCTTTCGTTCATATAGTCTTCTTCCAAAAATCTAAAGTGGGTGCTTATTACCACCTTTTGATCTTCGGGACCATAGAACATACACCCTTTTGTTCCCTCGGAGTATCCCACAAACAACCTTAATCCTGATCGAGGATCCAATTTACCGGCTTCCTTGTCCAACACGTAGGTCGGACTGTGTCTCAAACTAGGCTTGCGCCCGGTCCACAATTCTTTGGGAGTTTTGAGAACCGATTTGGATGGCACCAAGTTCAGAATGTAGGCTGCTGTTTCCAAGGCATGACCCCAGAACGACTTGGGAAGATCCGCATAACTCATCATAGATCTAACCATTTCCAAAAGAGTTCTGTTTCTTCGCTCTGCAACCCCATTTTGTTGAGGGGTTCCGGGTGCAGTTAGCTGGGATGCAATCCCTTCATCAAATGAGTAGTTCAAAAACTCATCGCTAAGGTATTTGCCTCCACGATCGGATCGTAGAGACTTGATACGTTTTTCCTTATGATTCTCTGCTTGAGCCTTAAATTCTTTGAATTTCTCAAAGGTCTCATAAGGAAAATATAATCGTACCTTGAGTAGTCATCAATAAAAGTGACGAAATACTCATAACCTCCTCTTGCTTTGGTTGACATTGGACCACATACATCTGTGTGAACGTGTTGGTCCCGATGCAAATGAGTCTTACACGTGTATGGGGGGGGGGAATACACGTGTTCAGTGTTTTTAAAACTTTTCTTTTACTGAGGTCAGCTTGGGTTAGGTTGTCCTAAAGATTTGGTCTTGAGAAGCATAAATCACTCTGAGTCAAAGTCTACTGAAACAGTGATCCTGAGCTGCTTTCAGAAACCTCAGATAATCCCAACTGAGTCCTGAGTTTTCAGAGATCCTGAGTTGCTTGGATCAGATAACTAACTTACTGAACCCTCAGAAGAGTAAGTTCAGTTTGGTAACTATCTGTTCTAGCTACTCAGATGTGCGGAATGGTTGGCCCTTTAGTTATACTCGTTTTAAGCTTTGCTGAAAACCTTCCTTTGAATGGAATAATGATTAGGCTGTGATTCAATTATATGCAACCTTCAGTGGATTGATTCCAACTGAAATATCAGTGAAAAATATGCTTTCAGATTTAAATCAATGCAACAGTTAAGCACAGATAAAGAAAGCAATAAACAACACAACAATTTATAGTGGTTCAGAGACTTAAGCTCCTACGTCCACTCTCTCTGATCTCTTCAGAGAAATTCACTAATCACTTCCTTGAGCTTTCTGACTACCTCGCGTAGTTTACTTACTCAACTCGGCCCTGAGCTTTCTGACTACTCCACGTAGTTTACTTACTCAACCCGACCTTGAGCTTTCTGACTACCTCCGTAGTTTACTTACTCAAACACAAACAAGCTTTCAGACTACCTCTGTAGCTTACTAACTTCACCTCTAGAGCTTTCTGACTACTCCGCGTAGTTTACTAACTCTTTACAACTCTTCTCACCAACAATCACACTCAAACTACCTTCTAACGGGTTTGGAGTTTCTTGGTTGGTTTCCAACTAGGATGAGATATCCTTTACAATAAAGTACAATGCAAAGGCTAGGATATCTCGACTAAGCTTTGGATATATCTTATCAAGCTAGGCTTAGTGGAATGAGCTCTCTTTGATTTAAAAGCACTTGGGAAATTCTAAGTTTTTCGAGTGCTTTAACTTTGCGATAATAAGTTTGAGCTCTTGAGTTGCTTACAAATTTCCCGTAACCTTTCAATGTAGAAGGTCACAAGTATTTATAGGCATACACCAAGGTCACTCTTTGAAAACTATCCGTTGGAGAGATAGCTCCCGAGAGTTTCCTCTTATGGTGTGTGAGGAACGGCTATATTTAGGGTTTGAAACTCCCTAACACGTTTTAGGCAATAGCCTTTCATGTAGCCGATCTTCACTTTTTGCAGTCTGGAACTATAGTACTTCAGACATATTTTTCAGCGACCTGTCACTGTCAGTGTCAGTATGGTACAGTGTTGTCTTCCTCTTTTTGACTTTTGTCTCCAGTTAAAGGTAGACACCTTCAACGGCTCTTTTGGTTACAAACTCTGAGTTGATATAACCTTAACAACACTCTGACTTAGTTCCTTTTGTCTGCATTTGAATGTCTTGGCAAATATTTATTTTTCTAAGGAATCGTGATCTTCTCAGTATTGCATCCTTCAGATAGATATTCTCAGTGCCTTGGAACATTTAGGTTTATACTGAGCATTCAGTACATTACTGAGTCTTCAGTAATTACTGTGCCTTCAGTATTCTTGATCTTCAGTTCTTCAGTCTTCTGTCTTCTGCGTCTTCAGAGTCTTCTGAGTCTTCAGGGTCTTCTGAGTCTTCAGCGTCTTCTGAGTCTTCAGCGTCTTCTGAGTCTTCACATACATACTGACTGATATACTGAGTCTTCATGCTGAGTCTTCAGTTCCTCAGTTTCATACTGAGTCTTCAGTATCTCAGTTTCACACTGAGTCTTCAGTATCTCAGTTTCACACTGAGTCTTCAGATTCTCAGTTTCTTACTGAGTCTTCAGAAACTTTAGTTTCATACTGAAACTTCAGTTTCTTCAAAAACATACTGAGTTCTTCAGAATCTTCAGATCCTAACCTGATCTATATCTGCTGACTATACATTTTGCAGATATCATCCTGAATACTCTAAAACTGAATCCTGACTCAACTATCAAGATTATTCTGAACATGTCATACTCAGGGTTTTGGGATCTAAACAAAATCATATATTTATTAAATTCATCTCCCAACAGAACGATTTCTAACACTTCTTTGGCTCTATTCCCCTTGGCTCCAAATGCCCTCTTGGTAATTTTACCCTCCAAACATGATTCGCAGGTTGGAATTAGTTCGACTTGGAGAAACTCCAGTGAACCGTATTTCACCAACCTTTGGATCCTCTTTGGATTTATATGTCCCAATCTTAGATGTCATAGAAGTGTCTCGTTCACGCCTGATGAACGTTTTCTTTTGTCGGAAATAATTGATGTGTTATAGGATGCATTTCGTGAGTGGTGTGCACAGTTAATGGTATAGAGATTATTCGACAACGTTCCATGACAGATAAATTTATCAAAAAGAGAAATGGTAACAACTTTATTAAAAGTAACCGAATATCCATCATGAAAAAGTTTAGAAACTGAAATTATATTCTTTCTAAAATTCGGAACGTAAAGAACATCTCTTAAAATTAAAACACTGTCTTCAAAAGACAGGTGCACTTCTCCCACTGCTTCAGCTGCCACTCTTGTAGCATCGCCCAGTGTGATGAGGATCTCACTCCCACTAAGTTGTCGGATCCGCTTGAACCCCTGTAAAGTGAAACAAACATGATCAGTGGATCCCGTATCCACCACCCATAAATGGGAGGCATACGTCGCTAAACAAGTTTCAACAACTAGTGCGTGAGAATTACCTTTCTTTCCATTCCTTTTGGGTTTGGAACAGGCTGACCTCCAATGTCCTTTTTCACTGCAGTTGAAGCACTTCCCC
The DNA here is from genome assembly GCA_037126765.1 of Stenogyne calaminthoides. Lineage (NCBI taxonomy): Eukaryota > Viridiplantae > Streptophyta > Magnoliopsida > Lamiales > Lamiaceae > Stenogyne > Stenogyne calaminthoides. Next base: position 23,084,086 of record JBBCBC010000013.1, read on the forward strand.
TTAGCTGGCTTACTCACTCCTCCACCCTTCTTCACTTTTTCTTTGCCATTGGCAACACTTGAGTTCACTTGCTTGTGGCTTTTGTCCTTCTTCTTGTTCTTACCACCCCTTGGCCTAGAAGAAGAAGAGGGTTCATTTGCCACCAAGGCTTGGCTCTTTTGCCCCAATATCACCTCCGCCGAGACTAAAGCTTGCAACAGATCAGGCATCGAGAACTTCTGATTATTCATCTGGTAGTTCAGCCTGAACTGTTCAAAACTTTTCGGCAGAGAGTGGAGCACAAAATCAATTTGGGTCTCGATGTCGTATTCAGCGCCAAGTACCTCAAGTTTATAAGGTAAGACATCATCTGGAGAATGTGCTCCCTTACGGGCGTTCCCTCCACCATTTTCATAGAGAGCAAGTCCCTCATGGTGATCTGACGAGCCACACGGTTCTAATGTTGAAACATCGCTTTAAGACTAGTCATGATGTCTGCAGCGGTCTCAACGTTCTGGTGTTGGTGTTGCAACACATCTGACATAGAAGCCAAGATGGTACACTTTGCCATTTCGTTGGAAAGCTCCCAATCAGCATACTCTTTCTTAACCGTTTTAGTGGACTCATCTTTTGGCTTTTCCGGTTTAGGTGTAGTGAGAACCCAGTTATGGCTTTGTGCAGTGAGGACAATAGTAAGTTTACGATTCCAATCAACAAAGTTTTCACCAGTAAGCAAATTGTCTTTAAGTATATTGAATAGTGGATTAAAAGGTTGCGACATGATGAACTGAAATAAACAATAATATGCATAAGCACAAATATATCACAAGGTTCGATCACATGCATCATATTAAAATCTCAAAAAAAAAATATGAATATGCATCAGCCAACATCTCAAAACAATTTAAATAAGCCACGTGGGGTGGGTCATTATTTAAACACATTCAAGCAGGTTACAAACAAGAACAGTTACAAACCTTTAATATCCAGATTAATAGTTGGCTCCCACTTGACCAATATAAAATTGACAGGGACTTCGGGGAAGTATATGCATATCAATTTTATACCTAAGTAATAACCATGATTAAATACAAGATTATTATTTCACTTTGAACGAGCCTCGTGGGGAGGGTCATCGTCGCCACTAGTAATAATCCACAATCATCCATTTGGAATTCATTCATGTGAAAGCTAACTTTTGACCGTCCCGTGGGGGGAATTTCTCCAAAAGAATTCACAAATAAATAAATCATGGAGGTGAAAATTAATTCAATTTTATTATCCGGAATAAAATTGTCAATTAATTATTTAAACATACTTAGTAATTTTTAAAGGTGAGATTTTTCATTGGGCAACTCTCATGCAAACACATTCAAACAAATTAAATAAAGCATAAGATAACACAATAATAAATCAAGCAAAGCAGAAAAATAAACATATTGGGCACAAATTATCCAATTGTCATGGTTTGATTTTTCTTGGCTTTATTTTGAAGAAACGCCGTCTTGAATTTCTCCCACTCGATCGTCTCGAAAAGAACTCCATCTCGAAATGCCACGCCAAGTAGCTCAATGGGATGCACGCCCAAGATCCCGGCCCCCTTGGCCGCGACCGATCCGTCCGCCGTCAGCGCAGCAGCGATCTCCAGCGCCACTCGGCGACCTCGGCGAGCTTCGCCCAGCGTCGGCCTCGGCGACCTCGGTAGGGCTCGGCGGCGGCGGCGTGCCGTCTTGCGCATCCAGGCGCGCTTCTTTGCCTTGCCTCGCCGAAGAGGAACTTCAGCGATGCCGTGCGTCCCCGTAGCGTGCTTCGCCCTCATCCGTCCGCCAGCTTCCCGCGCCCGCGTGCGCCCTATGCCCCCGCCGCGTGCGTCGCGGGTTTGATCCTCGGCTTCGGCCCTTGGCCTTGCCCCACGCCCCATGCGTGCTCAAGGCGATCCATGTCGCGTGCCTCCGCCAGCACGTTTTGCGCGATGCACGCCGCTACGCACAGTTTCGGATTTTTTATCCTTTAATTCTTCGTCTTCGCCTCCGTTTCTGATCCGGTTACAATTTATTTACAAAAAATAAATAAACCTAGATCTAGACTAGTCTATTACATTGATCAAATCAATCAAATCCTGATCTACTCGTGAATTTTCTCACAAGACAAAACGAATTCGAACGAATCGAATTAAAAACCACAATTTATATGCATGCATAAATAAACACCTTAAATTCCATGACAATTGGATACCTGCAAAAAAGATCTAGCAATTCTACTATCCAATTTCAAATTTAATGACAACGAATTAAATTACAATTTAAAATTCAGAGCCCGAAACCCTAGCTCTGATACCAGTTGTTGGGGAATAAGTTGCACAGATCTATTCGGGATGAATATTCAAATACAAATTTAATTCTTATAATTATTACTAGCATGAATTAATCCTATATTAATTCAAATAATAATTCAACAACAAATCATGCATATAATTGAATCACGTAAATCCTACGCATGCGGAAATTCTACGAGTTTATGTGAACGTACCTCTTGAGATGGCAATGGTTTTGTTGATTAGACACACCAAAAGAACTTCCCAATTATTCCCTTAATCCTTGCTCGACTATCCGGTGGTAGGACCATTGCGAACAATTAACAAAAGGAAAATAAATTTTGTTGCACCACCTTTGTGGATTTACTAATTTTTCCAGCACATGGAATTGTACTTGGGAATGAAAGAATCATCCCCTATGTATAGAGAAGTGGTGGTCAAAATTTTGGGGCAAAAACAATGTGGGAAAATCTTTTCTTGATCTCCAAGAAATCTTGAATATATCTCCTATATTCTTTTTCCCATAATTATAATATTTCACAAAATCCCACCTACTCTTTGTTATGGAGTATATTTCGAAAAATAGGAGTAACAAGAATCCAAGATTTGGATCTTCTTGAATTTATGAGATATTTTTGTATTTCAAGAAATACATATCTTCCATAATATCTTTTTAAGAAAATCAAGAAAATCTTTCTTGCCCTCTATATTTCAATTTTTTTGAAATAAGCTATATAAATAACCAAGTGGGAGATTTCTTGAATTTAATGAGATAATCTTGTATTCCATGAATACATATCTTCATTCCATAACAAAATTCAAAGTAAATCTTTCTCCCCTTTTATCCATATTATTTCGAAAAATACAAGAAAAATAGGCAACAAATTTATTTTATTTTTAAACACCTTTTTCAGTTAGTGGACTTTATGTTGGGCTACTTAGGGGGCCTTTAGGAGAATTAAGATTGGACCTTCCAATGGACCTTGAATTATCAATATTGAGCCACAATATTATTCAAGCCCATAAATATTAATTAATCCCACTACATAATTAATATTGCACTATCCATCTTAACCCATATTACAGTCAATATGGCTCCCGGTTATTATTTCCCGTGTTTAAGATTATCTAGCCCATTAATTAATTCAAGCCACTGAAATAGCTTTCCATTAATTAATATCTTTTGTCCTTGGTTAAGGAACGGTTCAACATTACTATCCATACCGGAAACTAGTTCCACTTGCAAGATTTGGTATGATAAAGCTTATTAACCTCCCAAGGGGGCAAATCGAACAAGCGTACTTGCACACGATTCTCCGTATTAAATCTTAGCAATCACATGTGACCAATAATATTGTCCAAGATAAAAAGTATTGAATCTCGTTGATTCTCTACCCATGATAAGTCAAAGCAATAGTTACCAATCACACGTGATCCTATTTAAGGAACGAAGATTAAGAAATAACGAACCACTGAGGTCTAATTCTTCCTTGTTCAGTTCTGAAGAATTTGTCCTCCTGTAGGTCCTATTCAGTGCATCAGTCATGCACTAGTGTAATCTCTTGGTCAAGACAAGTCAATCTGAGCCTTACACTTCAACCTTTCAAGATGGATTGTTCATTTCCATCTAGGTCGTGAATGGTGTACTTTTAGTTACAAGGGATTGTTAATTTAATCTTCTGTGATCTGGTATCACTAAATTAACTACAATGTAACACGTACTATTTAATGAACATTTATGCAATAAATATATGTAACATTCGATGATATTTAAAGCATCAGTGATAAACAATTTATTTCAGTAAATAAGTCCGAAATTCAATTTTGATTATACAAAGTAAAAACATACTTTCCAGTATAATCCCAACAGATGAAACATTAAAAAATAATAAGTATAATTATATAATTAATTGTATAACTAAACAAATTAGTAAGTAAGAGTTATAACTTACTTTCATGAGCTCAGATCGATCGCCAACCGAGCAGTGGGGGGTTGAGCCACGATGAACAGAGATCGAGCCTGAGCTCGACCCTGCTGGAGATGATCCTGAGTCGTGGGCCGAGGGCGGGTGCTGCGAGCTGAACCCTTCGTGGATCGACGCCTGTGAGGGTGGGTGCAGGTGGACCTGAGGTCTCAGGATCCTCTTCCTCCTGGTGCTCTGAGGAACCGGGCCAGCACCACAACCATCACCACGACCACCAGCGCCGCTGCTGTGACCACTGTCACTGTCACGTCCACCTCGGCTAGTACTCATCTACATTATATAAAAAAATAATAACATATTTGACTAACAATATAACCAACAAACTTGTCCAAATTTTGACAGAGTCTCAACTGTATTATATAAAACGCATCTCTTAGTCAACCAACAAATTTCAATTCTAATTCCTAACATATTGACTAATAATCTAACCAATCAAATAATTTGACATAAATTAATTAATTAAAACAATTAAGTAAAATTACACCTAAACTTCGACAGAGTTTCGACTGTATTATTTTAAACTTATCATAGTCAACCAACAATCTAACAATTCTAACATATATCACATAATCTAACATAATTAACAATTCTAAAATAATTACATAAACATAATTAAAGTAATTTAATGTACGTTAAATTGACTAATCTAACATTATCTAACTAGACTAATCTATATCAACTAGACTAACATACATATATAATTAATCTAACATGCATATATAATCAATCTAACATATTAACCAGACTAATCTCCTAATCTAACATAATCTACGTATTTGACCAATCTAACATAAAATTGACTAATATTATAACATAATCTAACATAACATATATAATATATGTATGATATGTATATACACACACGCGCATGTATGTACATAAAACTAAAAAATAAATGGTAAAAAATTAGAAAAATTACCGTCAAATAGAAGAACGCGATGGTACGAAGGTTTTCTCATGCACTGAATGCTCACGACGGTGACAATGAACGGTGTACGGCGGCGGCGGAGGGTTTCTATTTGCGAAAAAAATGCTGCAAAGTGCTACGGTCGAAGTTTATATAATTGGAATTTACAATGACCGTCGCTATTAGTGATGGTTTATAACCGTCGCTATATTAAAAAAGATCGTTGCTAACCTCGGTCTGGGCGGTGGACCAAGTGCCGAGATGCTTCGTGCCCTGGGTCCAACTTGAAATCGTCGCTAAACGCCCCGATTTTACCCGGTTTGAGTTACCGTCGCTATATCGTCTCTATTAGCAACAATTTTGATAACCGTCGCTAAATTCAGTGACTTTGATCGTCTGATTGAAACCGTCGATAAAACCGTCGCTATTAACGAAGGTTGATGGAACCTTGGGTAAACAACACGTTTTTTGTAGTGTGAGAAGGTCAAAACTACTACCAGATGGCGATATCACTCCGCCTACTCTTAGATCCAGTAGATTTGTTCCTCTGATAGCGACTTGGCAACATTGGATCCGCCAACTTAGCCACCAATTCGTCGACTTGGTAAGTGTGGTTTGATTTTGGGGATCAGAGAATTTGTGATTCAATATTTTAGTGTTACTTTGAGAATTGGTAATTGGTCAGAGGATCGATGGCGGTGACGTTGTGGGATGAAGAGAAGAAGAGTTGGAATGGGATGTGGTCTTCTCTTCAAAACAAATGTGGTCTTTATAGAAAGTGTGGGCCTTTTGGTACCTAATGCTCTAGATTCACTTATTTAGTCTTGTTTGAGGGGATTCAATCATGTGGATAACGAGAATGAGAGGAAAAAAAAATCCCCGTGTAATACTGTGATTCCGATGGATTTTTTACCCAACTTGTCTAATAATATAGATGAATGTAGGAGTAGATGCTTGGGTAATTGTTTTGGCATAGCTTATGCTCATGATGCTACCATTAGTTGTATGATTTTGACTGATACTATAATTGACGTTCAGGGATTTGATTGTGTAAATATTTTTGAACTAATGCAAATTATTTCGCACTTGTGCAAATTGTTTTGCAATGGCAGAAAGAGGAAAGAAAGACTGAATATGGACTAAATATTTTTTCAAATTCAGATCTACAATTATGTTTGCAGTTGTCAAAAAAATTCGCATTTTAGCAAAAATAATTGCACTTGTGCAGATATAAAGAAAGAAAAAGGAAGACAAGGGAAGAAAGACCTATGTTTTTTTTTTCAAATTTTAATCTATAAATTTTCGAATTGCTGGTGAAGAAGGATGAACACATTTTTCAACTGTTAGTAAAGAATGTGGTTTATGCTCACAATTTTGAATTTGAATTCTCAACCACTTAGCTCATCTTTTTGAGTTATGCAAATGAGGATAAAAAAAAAAATTAAAGTTAGTTGATCTGACATATATAGTTAGTTATCACACAAAAGTTGATGGTTGTCAGTCGATGAATAGGTGGTCGTGTAACATGGGCTGAGGGAAAGGGACAATTCTATACGGGGCGAATCACCCAAGGGCTGAAAATTTATGCACACCAAATGACTTAACTGCACTTAATGTATTTCTGCTCCATTAGTTTCGGTTTTGGGCGACATACGATCTTCCCCTTTTCTGCCAAAACTAATCCCGCTTATTTCTCTAATTTTTATCGCTCTTAATTATCAATCTTCATCGACACTATACAATAATTTTACCAATAATATCATCACTCATCAGATTTAATACACAAAATTGAAACACCCCCCCAAACAAACCAAAAGTTCTCCAATATTGTGTTAAATAAATTCTCCAATATTGTGTTGAAAAAGTCCAAAATATTCTTTATCATGTTAATATGAACATTAACTTAGATGATATGAATGCCATGTTATTTGGAAGCGATCTAGAAGAGAAAGAAGATTTCATTGTAGAAGGTGGGGAAAATTTAATGAGACGGGTGGAAAATGATTTCATGGTTCATGGGAAGATGAATATATCTCATAAGAATATGACGACGAGTTTAGATGATTTCCTTGAAGACTAACCCATAAAAGGGGAAAACGATCACATGACTGAAGGTGAAGATGATGTTACATCAAACAATACGGTTGTGGAAGAGGATTCTTCTGGTGTTCGACAAACCACAAGTACGGTTTACCCCACCTATGGGGTTTAACCCACCTATGTGGAAGAGTATGTTTAATGGTTATCAAGAACATGCCAAGACTATGGGGTTTAGTGTTGTTAGGAGAACAAGACCGAAAAATAAGTATGTAGTGATTGTCTATGATAGACCACAAATTGGAACCAGGCACAAGAAAACAAAAGGAATATGTTGCACTGCAAAGATAAATGCAATTAAGAAAGATGATGAATCATGGTTGGTTTCAAAAAATGATTTTAGGCCACAATCATGAACTTTATCTTTCTATTTCTAATGTAGCTCATAGAAAATTGAGTGTACACATGAAAAGGCAATTGGAGGCGAATGATATTGTAGGTATTAGACCAACTAAGAATATTATAATGTGTGAAAGCTGGTGGTCTAAATTATATTGGTTGCATTTCAAAAGATTGTAGAAATAAAATAGATGTGAGTAGAAGGTTGAGGCTAGGAGATGGAGATGCGGAGGCAATTCGAAAGATTTTTGTGAGATTGAAACTTCTAGATGTGAATTTTTTCATTTGATTGACCTTGATGATGAAGCAAGGTTAAGAAATGTGTAATGGATTCATCCTAGAAGCTGAGCCGCCTATGAGGATTTATGTGACGTTGTTACTTTGGTACGACTTATTTAGTGAATCGGTATAAAATGCCATTTGGAGCATTTGTCAGTATTAATCATCACCGGCAGTCTATATTGTTGGGATGTGCTTTGGTCACAAAGGAAGTCACATTTTCAATGAAGTGGGTTTTTGAAAATTGGGTTGCTGCAATGGGTGGTATTCAACTTAAGGCCATATTAACCGATCAAGCCGAAAGCATTAAGATTGCAATACAGGAGGCGATGCTTACAACTATTCATAGATTTTGCTTATGGCACATTCTATCAAATTTGCCTATCAAATTCAAGGATGTTCGTGATTATAATCGAGCTCAGTATGAATTCACAAACATTATATACGAAAGTCTGTCTATTGAAGCTTTTGAGACAAACTGGACTAAATTTTCTGTTAAATATGGACTACAAAACAATAGATGGATGTGAGATTTGTATAGGAAGAGACAGAAGTGGGTGCTCGTGCACTTCAATGGCGTGTTTTGGGCTGGTATAGTTTCAGCACAAAGAAGTGAAGGTATGCACGCATACTTCGATGATTACCTTTGCTCAAGTTCCAATTTGAAACAATTTATGGAACAATATGAAATTGCAATTTCGAAGAAAGTCCAAAAGGAATATCTTGCTGAGTTCGATTTAAAAATGCAGCTTATATGTCTGAAATAAGATTTTCTTTGAGAGGAACAATTTAGAGAAGTACATACAAATGTCATGTTTGACAAGGTACAAGAGGAGATTGATAGAATTATATATTGTACACTATTTTCAACAGATGAATTCGAGGTTGTGGGGGTTAATGCTGAGCAGTACAATTTTTTGGAGCTAAATATTGGAAATGCATTTGTGAAGCAATTTACATATTCAGTGGAGTATCATCCAGAGGGAGAAATCTTGAAGTGTAAGCGCCAAAATTAAAAGTTCGGAAATTCGGAAAAGTAGTTATAACTAACATTCGGAAAAGTAGTTATAACTAACATATTGTAAGCGCCAAAATTCACATTTAATAAATTTTAATGATAAATTGAAAGGTAAATAACGACTATCAATTTCTTGAATTAAAAAACAAATGTTACGGTAGAAACGTAAAGCTTTAATAAATTTATTCAAAAGTAATTTCACTAGAAATCCAACCAAAAGTACTCCTAATATTATTTGAAATTCTCTCTCCAAGTTAAGTAAAAACTTTTATTTAGGAGTAATTAAAGCTTCCCATCCACCATCACTATTTCCTGCCGCTCAAATCCTCAACCTGAAATGTTAATATTTGGGGTGAGTATGCGAGCACACTCGGTGGGAATAAATTATTCAAAAATTAAATACAAATATAAACTAAAAGATATACGAGTTTAATAAAAGATTCACATGTAACATTGTCAATAGTAACTTTGTCAACTTTGCCTTATAGATATTGAACACGGCGGGTTAAATCCGAAGATCTGTCGGTCTCGGACCACATAAAAGCCCCAGGCACCTATTAGACTTTGCCGAACACGGCAGGATGCACTCGAAGACTCTTTGATCTCGGACCTCACGAGGGTCCCAGGCTATTAGGATAACACGAAAAATAAATTTAAACAAGTATCTCAAACAATTTATACATAACATTTAAAATTGAATAAACATGTATAGTGTACGATACCACTACAAAGAATAAATCAATTAAATCCCCACCTCAAAATAGGCGGAATAAATGATAAATAGGAGTCTCGAACGTACTAGCTTTCGTAACTGTCGTTGCCTATGTAGAAAAGTGAGGCAACAAGTGTTTTCTTTTGTGAAGAAGAAGAAAAGAAAAAATGAAGAACATGTGATTATCAATGTTGACTTAAATAACAAAATCTCTCCTAATATATTAGTTTTTCTCTCTCTTTATTGATATGAGAATTAAATATTAGGTAAAAATTTGGGGATATAACTTGATTGTTGACTCACTTTGGGTTGATTTTTTTTGGTGCTAAAATTTAGGATTTGAATATGAAACTAATTGGTGGTATTAAATACTGGAAATGATAATTAATAAAAATAAGAATTAAAATAATAAAAATATATTTAATTAGGTCTGGGAGTATTACATCCTACCCTCACTAACAATAATTTTATCCTCGAAATTTAGAAACTTAACACGTGGAATGAAGTCTGGGTATTTCGCTTGTATCTGGTCTTCTCGTCCCCACGTGGCTTCATCCCTTTCATGTCGGCTCCATTGTACTTTGATGAGGGCCACATGTCCTCCAAGATCTGAATAGTCCTTTCAGATTGTCCACCAGTTCGCAGATGAAAAATCGTGCTAAAGTTCAACTTCGTTCCCTAGCCAGGTGTAAACTCCTCCAAAACTTTGAGGTGAATTTAATGTCTCTATTTGACACAATTGAAACAGGAACTTCATGAAGCCTCACAATTTCTCGTACGTATATCTGAGCAAGCTGGTCAATTCCAAAAGTCATCTTTACCGGTATAAAATGTGCAGACTTTGTCAATCTCTCAACGATAACCCAAATTTCACGATTTCCATTTATTGATCATGGTAAACCTACCACAAAATCTATAGTGATGTGTTCCCATTTTCATTCCAGAATTTAAAGCAGTTTTAGTAACCCTGACGGTCGTTGATGCTCAGTTTTAAACTGTTGACATGTCAAACATTATTCCACAAAAGTTCCAATGCTGTCTTTTATATTTCTCAACCAAAACATTATCCTTAGATCTTGATACATTTTGCTCCTCCACAGTGAGCTGTGTACGGTATACAACGAGCTTCCTCCAGAATTTCTCTTCTCAACTCCTCATCCTTGGGTACGCACAGTCGTCCCTCAAAAAAAAGTGTACCATCGGGTGCTATCATGAAACCTTTACCATTTCCATCTTGCACTTGTTCCCTCATCTTGTTCAAAAATCAATCCTTACCTTGAGCCTCCTTGATTCTGTCTCGTAACAAGAGTTGTGCACCATGGCAACCATAATTGCCTCAATGTTCCTTTGTGACTCTATAACTTCTATCCTTAGTTTGGTAAGATCTTTCACCAACTCTTCTTGTTGTGTTAGAAAACACGACAATTCTCCTCTACCTTTTTTTGCGGCTTAGTGCGTCTTCCACCACATTTGCATTACCCTGGTGGTAATAGATGGTGCAATGATAATCCTTTACTAAATCCAACCACCTTCGTTGCCGCATATTCAACTCCTTTTGTATGAAGAAATATTTTAGACTTTTATGGTCTGTATAAATGTCACACCTCGCCCCATAAATATAGTGTCTCCAAATTTTCAAGACATGGACCACGACGGCAAGTTCCAAGTCGTGAGTGAGTAATTCAACTCATGATTCTTGAGTTGCCTCGAAGAATAAGCAATCACCTTACCATGTTGCATCAAGACACATCCTAGGCCTTGCTTTGACGCATTGTTGTATATAACAAAATCTCCAGACGTATCTGAAATTGTCAATATAGGGGCCGAGATTAATCTCATCTTTAATTCTTGGAAGCTTTCCTCATACTTCTTCGTCCATTAAAACTTTTCTCCCTTCCTTGTCAAATGGGTCATAGGTAAGGAGATCTTTGAGAATCCTTCGATGAACCTTCTATAATAGCCAACCAAACCCAAAAAATTGTGGACTTCGTTAACATTAGTAGGCGTCTTCCAATCACTAACTGCTTCCACCTTAGTTGGATCAACCTCTATTCCTTGAGCGGTGACAACTTGACCAAGGAACACAACTCGATTTAGCCAAATCTCGCACTTCTTGAATTTTGCAAACAACTTTTCCTTGCGAAGTATCTCTAGCACCGTATTCAAGTGTTCCTCATGTTCATTGGAGTTCTTTGAGTAAATTAGTATGTCATCGATGAACACAATTACAAACCGATCCAAGAACGAGTGGATCACTCAGTTGATCAGATCCATAAATTCTGCATGAGCATTGTTTAACCCAAAAGACATGACTATGAACTCATAATGTCTATACCGAGTTCTAAAAGCCGTCTTGGCATGTCATTGTCCTTGATTTTTAACTAGTGATAACCAGACTGTAAGTCTATCTTGGAAAAGATCTTGACTCCCCTCAACTGATCGAACAAATCTTCTATCCTCGACAAAGGATACTTGTTCATGATGGTGAGCCGATTTAGTTCTCTATAGTCGATGCACATCCTCATAGTCCCATCCTTCTTCTTCACAAATAAGAAAGGTAAACCCCAAGGCAAGACACTAGGTCGGATGAATTTCTTATCAAACAATTCTTGTAATTGTACATTTAGTTCTTCCAATTCCTTTGGTGTCATTCGGTATAGTGCCTTGGATATGGGTGTTGATCCCGACAACAAGTCTATCGTGAACTCCACTTGCCTTTCGAGCGGTATACCAGGCAAGTCCTTCAGAAAAATATTTGATAATCTCGCACCACCGGTACATCTTCAATCTTCTCTTCACGAGTCGATGTACCAATCACATTCCAAATACCCTTGACAATCGCCACTTTGTAGCATCTTTATGGCCTTCATAGCAGTTGAGATGAGGTTTTTAGTGCTCGTCCTAGATCCAAAGTATATCAATTCCTCTCCACTCGGCAATTTTAGCACCACTTTTCTCTTACGACAGTCGATACTATCTTGATACTTAGACAACCATTCCATTCCAAAGATTACATCAAAGTTTTCCATCTCTATGGCGTATAAGTTAGCTTTTAAACTTCTACCACAAATGTCGAAGTTCACATCCTTAGCTACTTTATTTGTAACTATCGTTATACATGAGAGAATACTAACATCAGTGCTTTAACTGTATTAGTTTCCTTGCAACCAACTTTAGCAGAACACTTCATGGACACAAAAGCATGTGTCACACCCGTATCAAATAAAGCTACAATTGAAACCTTATTATCGTTAACACACATGTTAGGGTATCAATTCGTTGATGCTCTCCATCCTCTTATCCGATCATAGAGTAAACTCGTGCATTGCCTTTAGGTGTAGGATTCAGGCCACCAAAGTTGGGATAATAGGGAGCCGTATGGCCCGATTGTTGACATCTGAAACACTTGCCTTGAGAAAGACACTCTCCTCTGTGATCTCTCTCACAACTTGCACAACGAGGCTTGATCGGTTGAGTATTTGCACCCATGGCTCATTTAAAATTCCCAGCCCAGACTTTCGATTCTCGTAAAAAGGGTAGTGAAGAAAGAATTAGGAAGACAAATTGGTAGGGGAATAAGTGAAAACTCCGTCCCACGGCGCCTTGGAAGAGGGTTGCCTTGTGGGCGTGATGGTGCAATACCACCCTGAAATTTCTCTTGCTTATTTTGATTATTGTTGTTCTTGTTATGGTCATCCCATCTTCTCTTTCCAGAGTTGTCTGCCAGTTTCTGATGGACCCTCTCAGTGTGCTGGCTTGTAGCAATATCTCCGGCTCTCTTCACCAAGGTACTGAAAGGAATATATCTATGACTCGCCAGGATAATGCGAATCTAGGGACATAGCCCCTTCTTGAATTTATGCACTTTCTTCTTTTCCGTATCCACCATAATGCTTGCAAAATGGACCATATTGTTGAATTGTCTTTCCTATTCTTCTACTGTCACGTTTCATTGTTGAAAATTGAAGAATTGAGACTCCATCTCCTCTCGATGGGTATCAGGGAAAAACCTTTCCATGAAAATTCCCTTGAAGTCATCCCATGTCAACACTCTCCTTTCTGCTTCAGTTCTAGACCGCCAATATTCCTCCCATCAATGATCAGCATCCTCCACCAGCTGAAATTCAGCACAGGATACACGCTGCTGGGTCGTGCACCTAACGAGACAAAAGATACGTTCCAAAGTCCTAAACCATTCCTCAACTTTTTTAGGCCCGCATCGTCCGTTTAAAGTGGGTGGCTTGTAACAATGGAATTGTTCAATGATACTAGGATTACTCTAGAAATCATGTGCCTCTTGGGGTGACTGTTTGTCATCCTCGACCTAATTGCGTACATTACCACGAGCCATTACCAAAAACATATCAAAATTCGTGTTGTTTTAATATTTGTGATCACAACAAATTCGGTTTCATTGATCTCATCACATTAACATAGTACACCACCAAACACAAGTAGCAAAATATATAAGAGGAAGTACACATCATTGATCATAAAATCAACATGCTTATTCACTTAATGGTTTTATTAAAGTAAAGATAGATCATAATTTGTAACATCCCTTGGATCACTCACAAGTTGAAAACGAATAAAATGAAATAAGAACATAGTAATTCCTCCCAAATTATTCAGGTCAATTGGGCTCAACCTCAAATGGCTCTTCCTTTTCAGATTCTTCCTCGGTAACTCCTTCTAATATCACTCTACATTCATCTACATACAGTACTTTGGGAGTTCCATCCCTCTTGTCCCCCGGAGTTCTCATATCATTGGTAAGCCACATGGTAAGTAAATGGAACTCGAAAAGGAAGTAATTTCATCCAAACTCCTCTTGCTCATCAAACATCTCCTGAAATAATCGTTGGGATCACATCTTCCGCTCCCCAGGAAGAGAGGCTCGCAGTGCATACAGTGCATAACGTACATTGGGTTCACACTTCTTATTCTTCACCTTCATCCACGTACTTAACATCTTAGCTAAATGTACTTTTAGGTTGTCGCTCCCTTTATGTTTATACTTAAGAAATTTCTTGGTCTCATTGTCGAATTGTGCTTTAAGCCATCAAAATACGGAACACCTGTAACCTGTACATCATCATTCACTAAGGTTCCAACTCCTCTGGTAAAACCAAAGTTTTCATCACCAAAGAGAACTCGTGGGCCTGGCTTCTCAATGTAATTGCTGAGGAGATGTTGACTTCCAATCATGTGCCTTGAGCATCCACAATCTATGTACCAGATAGTTGCTTGTACACCTCCTTTATTGGCCAATCCCACGCGAACCTGTGAGCAAATCAAATTTTAGGTACCCCAGTAGAATTGGGTCCTGGGGGGTTAGCTGTACCTTTCGGGATCCAGACAAACAAGGCATTTCTATTGTAATCATTAAGATAAGAAGGCCTTATTTGTATTTTGGATCCTTTTCTTTGAGCCTAAACTGATCCATTTTCAGTGATTCTGGTTTATCAGGTACGTCTTGTTCTGCGGCAAATTTCTCCTGATCAGATGTTGACTCATCAAAGACCACATGAGGTGTCTCTTCCACAACTAGGGTTCGTTTATTGAAAACCCTAAATGCTTTGCTGGTTGAGGAATATCCTAAGAATATACTCTAATATGACTTGGCATTGAAGGTTCTCAACTGACTCTTCCCATTATTGTGTATGAAACACTTGCACTCGAACACATGAAAGTAGGAAACATGAGGTTTTCTGCCCTTCCACAGTTCATTGGGTGTTTTGAAGTGAATCTTGGTCAGAGAACATCTGTTCTGGGTATGACATGCAGTGTTGATAGCTTCTGCCCATAAACGATTTGGTGTAGCATGTTCAGCTAACATGGTGCGAGCAGCTTCTTTGAGTATTCTAATTCTCCTTTCTGCTATGCCATTTTATTGTGGTGTTCTGGTAGCTGGCGTTTCATGATGTATACCAAACTCAGAGCAAAAATCAGATATAAAATGGTTCAAGAATTATGTACCTTTATCTGATCTGATTTTCACTATGCTGAGACCCTTTTCATTCTGAATCTTCTTGAGAAGTTTAGGTAGCTTTGTTGTAGTTTCATTCTTCTTATAAAAGAATACAACCCAGGTGAATTTGGAATAATCATCCACGACCACCAGAGTGTACTTGCGTCCACTGAAACTAAGAGGCGTAACTGGTTAAATAAATCCATATGGAGCAGTTGCAGTACTTTGCTGGGTGGAGGAGAAGGAATCCCTTTGAATGAAGCCTTGATTTCTTTCCCTTCTGACATGAGACACATGTCTGATCCTTAGAGAAAACTTCATTCGGGAGACCTTCAACCAAGGACATCCTTGCTATCTTGTTAAGAGTCTTAAAGTTCAGATGACTCATTCTCTTGTGCTAGAGTCAACTGACGCTTTTGGTACTCTTAACAATCAAGCATGCATTTCTTGGACAACTGTCCCAATATGCAATGTAGATCGTTCCTTTTCTGGAGCCAGTTAGCAGAATCTGCTGAGTAACTCAATTTCTACTTGTGCATTTATCTGTCGAGAACTCAACACTAAAACCGTTGTCACAGAATTGTGATACTGTTGTGATTTTTGTGATTTTGTTGTAAAGGCATTTTTGTTTTTGTTTGATAATTAATTAATCTGCTTATTTTTTTTGGGTCTTTAAGATTTGTTGTACGTGCATATTGAATCATGTATACGTTCCTAACATTGACCTTGATGATTCACCAGGTTAGTTAGACCCTAAGGTACGTACAACTGTCAGTGAAGAAGCTGGTACAGCTAAGACAGTAATAACTGAACCATCTTGTTGGGATATTTTAGTTTTGATGAATTATGCCAAAACATTATCAACTTGTGTTATTGAAGCTAATTTACAGATAACAAGTTGAGGGGGAACGAAAGAACAAATTGAGGGGGAACTCACATAATCAGAAGTAGATGATCGAGATCAGACGAGACTGCAGACGAGACTGATCGAGATCAGATGAGTTCCGAAGTTAACCCGATGAGCATGCAAAATCGAAGAGAAGAAAAGCTAAGCCACCGATCGAAGATCGGATGGCCAGTAACATACCGATCGGATGATCAAGAACAATGAAGTGATATGGTGATCGAGGAAGAGCGCATAAGCCGATCGAAGAAATGACGGAAGATCGAAGAGAAGGTTGCAGATCGGAAGAGGGCGAGATGAGACCGATCGAGATCGAGACGTGATCGAGATCGATATGAAGATGAGCGGATGATCAAGGCGAGGCGTGATTGAGATCGGATGTGCTAAACCGATATGCTAAACCTAATGTCTTGACTGATGTTATCAGGAGATATTGATTCGAAGAAGTGTTGATCGGATCGGTCAATGATCGGATCGGGCAAAGAAGAAATCGATAGCTCGAGTCAAAGTGACTGAAGGTCGGGATGTCGAATTCAGGAGAACCGAACTCGGTCGACCTAAGTGTCAATTATGCCCGATCGGACAAGGTCCGGCCAAGAGAAGTCTCTTTGAATCAAGTATCCCGAGGCTCGGATAAACTGGGGCTCGGATGAGAAATCTGAGACTCGGATAGACACCGAGACTCAGAGAGAATCTGAATGATTCAAGGCGAGGAATCGAGGAATATAGCCAAGTTAGAATCGGTGACGTGGACCAATGAGAGGAAGACAACCAGCCTGGAAAAGCTGCAGAACATACAAAGAATAGTATGGATTTGAATGTGATTCTCTCCAACGGTAACATTCAAATCCACACTATAAATACAAGATCTTCCATCAAATTAAGTGTGGAGAATATGCAAAAGATGCTACAGAGCCAAGAGCCTTATAGTCAAGCATTCCCACCATAGAACACAAGTCTATAGATATACAAATATATTCAAAGAGTGTTCTAGAACCCAATCTAAGCAACCCACGATGTATCCTAAGCTTAGAGAGATTTTCCCAACCTTAGCATTGAGGCTAAACAAATGTAAGGGAAAATCTCAACCTAGTTGGAAACCAAACAAACCTTACCCAAATCAGTCGGTTAAGTTTGTAGGTGAGTGTGAACTCGGTAAACATCTAGCAATCCCAAAAGGGAGGGTAGGCAATCCCGAGTGAGGGTGATAAGTCCCGATTGGAGTGTGAACTCGTTAAACATCTAAGAGGCGAGCCCGAGAGGGTGATAAGTCCAGTTGGAAGGAATTTCCCTAGGAACAGGGAGAGTGGATGTAGGAGCTTGAGTCTCCGAACCACTATACTTTGTTGTGTTCTTTACTGCTTTACGTTCTTATATTGTCATATGCATTCGATTATAAGCAAAACACAACACATGAGCTTAAAACGCAAAAATCTGTAATCACCATTTTCTCACCCCTGTTTTTATATGCATCGAACGAAATGTTTGCTTCCGCACGGGTTTTCCCACCGGGACCAACACATCTGGTTCAGGGGGAACGCCTGATGTTCCGGCGGACAGACTTCAGCATATGATGAGTCCAACATCAGCTGAGATATGTCCATGCCAAGTGGATCCTAATGAAGTACCTCTCCCAGTCTCTAGTGATGAATCATTATCAGAAGAGGATGATGTTCTCAAAATTGATGAAAATTAGGGAAGAAGGACCTGGATAACCAGTCATCCAACTGACCTGATCATCAGAGACCCATCTGATAAAGTTCAAACTAGACATCAGATTGGTGAAAGTGCAATGTATTGTTGTTATCTGTCTTTGAAGGAACCTCTCACTGTTGAAGAAGCACTTCAAGATGCAAACTGGATTCTAGCCATGCAAGAAGAACTAGAGCAGTTTGAAAGGAATCAAGTTTGGGAACTTGTAGACAGACCAACTCATCAAGATGTGATTGACACTAAGTGGGTATTCAAGAACAAGAAGGTTGAGCACAATGTGATAACCAGAAATAAGGCAAGACTTGTTGCTAAGGGATATTCACAATCAAAAGGGATTGATTATGATGAAACCTTTGCACCAGTGGCTCGTCTTGAAGCCATTCGGTTGTTTCTGGCTTATGCTGCTCACAGGGGATTTACAGTGTATCAGATGGATATAAAGAGTGCATTTTTAAATGGAATACTGATTAAAGAGGTGTATGTTGAACAACCTCCTGGATTTGAAATTAATAATCAGGTATACCGTATAAAGAAGGCTCTTTATGGTCTAAAGTAGGCTCCTAGAGCTTGGTATGATATACTGTCCCAGTTCTTGGAAGAAAATGGTTTCACTAAAGGACTGATTGATAGGACCTTGTTCAGAATAGAAGATGGTGATGATATTCTGATGGTTCAGATCCATGTGGACGATATTATCTTCGGATCTCCCAACAAGAACTTATGTGATAAGTTTAATAAGTTGATGCAAGAGAAATTCAAAATGTCCATGATGGGTCAGATGAACTACTTTCTAGGTCTTCAAGTCAAACAAGCTCATACTAGGATCTTCATCTGTCAGGCAAAGTATACAAGGAATATACTAGCTAAGTATGGAATCTAGAATTGCAAGGCTGGAAAGATTCCAATGATGACTGCCTTCAAGATGGATCCAGATGGTGAGAGTGGTCAGAAAACTAATCAGAAGGAGTCACAACAACATAAGTTACATTAACACCTAAAATATATTACTTAATAGCTATAATGTGTTACCATAGCAAATAAGTAACACTTTGCAATTGGTAATGCTGCCTAAAGTTTAAAGTAACACTTTTAATAATTTATGTATCACTTTAAAAAAGTGTTACCATCATGTAACACCTTATGGTAACACTTTTCAAATATTACTATATGAAATTTAGGTAACACTTTCTATAGGAAAATAAATTATTCAAAAAAAAAACTATAATTCTTGGGATTTGAACCATGGACCTCAAGAATTTATATCAAGACAATTACCAACTAAGCTAATCAATTCATTTTTTACATTTTGGACAATAATTTTAGTTAATACGTTTTTTCGTTTTTTTCTTTTCTTTCTTTTTTGAAAATAGCATAACATCAATTCACATTAATTCTCAATGGACCAAAAAAATTTCACCTAATTTTTTTTAATAAATTCATAAATAGTATAAGTGCATTGATAAATATAAATAAAAAGTATAAACTGTTGATTTTTTTTAGGTATATAATAAATATAAATACATTCATATAACAAAATATAGATAATTTCATTATGTAATAAATTTAATTGATAAGAACTTAATTTTTTTAAATATTATAATTATATTTATAAAAATAATTATATATCATTTATTAAAATAATAAATAATATAATTTTTTTTACACAAAAATTATACATAAATAAATGTAGTGCATATAATATATTTCAAATATATTAATTATATGTAATATAAATAAGATATGTTCATATGTGTATTTATTTAAATATTTAAATACAAAGTGTACTAAAATATTATATATAAGTAAAAGTGTTACCTAAAAACGTTACGTATGTTAAAATGTTACTTAAAAAGTTTTACATTTGTTAAAGTGTTGCTAAGAAGTGTTACATATGTAAAAGTGTTACTTAAGAAGTGTTGCCTATGTAAAGGTGTTACCTAAGAAGTGTACCTATTTAAAAGTGTTACATGCAAGTGTTTCATAATAATAAAATATTATATGAAGTGTTACATAATATCTAAGGTATAATAGTGTTACCATAATGTGTTACATAAACTAAATGTGTTACAACAAGATGTTACTTAAGGTCAATTATGGTGCAGTGAGTATAGGGCTTTGATTGGATCTTTATTATACCTGACTCCCAGTGGACCAAATATCAATTTTGCAGTAGGTGTATGTGCCAGATTTCAGGCAAATCCAAAGCAGAGCCACCTGATAGCAGCTAAGCAGATTCTTAAGTATCTGAGGGAACTGTGAACCTCAGTTTATGGTACCCTGCAGATGATAATTTAGAGCTTACTGGGTAATCTGATTCTGATTATGGAGGTTGTAGGATAGACAAAAAATCAACCTCAGGCACATGCCCGTTTCTGGGAAGTAAACTGGTCTCTTGGTTTTCAAAGAAACAGACATCTGTTGCCACATCTACTACTGAAGCAGAATATATGGTCGCAGGAAGCTGTTGCTCCCAACTGCTCTGGCTTTGTCAGCAACTGAGGGATTTTAACATTGTAACTACGAATGTGCCTATCTTCTGTGACAGTAATAGTGCTATTGCTATCACACATAACCCAGTTCTACATACAAGATGCAAGCATGTGGACATCAGACATCACTTTATCAGAGACCATGTGGAAAAGAAGAACATCAGAATGGAAAAGATCCATACTGACAAGCAGAAAGCTGATATTTTAACCAAGCCTTTAGCTGAAGTTAAATTCAGAAAACTATGTAATGAGCTAGGGCTTCTGGATCTTGGAGAAGATGCACCAGAATATTTCGGTGGTTTAATCTCCAATACCAGTTGGTTACGTGCATGACCAGGTAAGAAGGTCAGATGAAGAAGAAACTTCAACTGATCAGATTGAATCAGCTGTGAACTGATCAGAGTGGAATATCAGTTGAAGGGGGAACTTCAACTGACTAAGGGTCTTAGATCAGAAGGAACTTGATCTGAGGGATAAAACATTGTTGGGAAAATTTACTAAGATTTAGGCTACACAGTAAGATCGATAAATATCAGAGAAGTCAGACCAGATCGAGTGGTAACTGATTGATTACAATATCAATCAGTCAGATACGTTTTCTGATTTACATTATCTGCTTTGTCTTATCTGTTTATATTGTCTGAGCTTATCCTTTTAAAATATTATAATTATTGTTTGCTTTACTGTATGACGCACGCCCTGCAAGCATTAAATGCGGACGTGGGGAATATGTATTTAATGATATTTATTGCACTTTTTCATTTCCAAAATACAAGCGGGTACATTTTCTCAACCGCACGATTAAATACCTTACGACCGACTCATCTCAACCTTTGATTTCAAAAAAATGGATACTTGAGTATTTATGGAAACTTGTGCAAAATATTTTCCCTCGCACTATATAGAACCCTAGTCTAGTTTCCAGAAAACCTTTACACTTCTACATTTACCAAATTCTTGAGAGAGAAAATTTCTTTGCAAACTTTTTCAAACTCTCATAGATTCGTCTTTCATATTTCAAATCTTCGAATCTAAATCTGGTAAATTGAAATATGCCTTAAATATTCTTGTGGTTTCACTGTTTGTCAAAAATAATTGTTTATGCATACAAACTGTGTTACTAAAATTCTGAAAATAGATCTTGTTGCGATAGTGTTTTGTTCTTGACATGTTCTTAATGCATACTTGTATTCATATGAGGATGTGCTTGATATACTCGTTTAGTGGATTAGGTTTGAGTGTTTGACTACGTTTATTGAAATACCTTATTCAAACTCATCCCTAAATTTACTTGTTTTTTCACAGAAATGGCACAACTCATTGCCCGACAAGGACAAGGCAAAAAGATATGCAATTTCACATCAATGAAAAAGGATATCATTAATGAGAAATTTATTATATTCTCAGTCACCTCAGACCCCGAATCACTAGAAATTCTGGAGTGTCTTTGTGCCTGCGGTCTCGATCAATATTGCTATCGTCACCAAGACGTAGTGCACACTTATGAAGCCCTGGAATTCTTTACAATCTGAAGAAAGAGGATGATGATGATGAGAAACTGATTTCTTATGTGAGGGGGACGGAGGTTATTGTAACAGACAATGATATACGGAGGCTTTTCGGTCTCCATCAGGGAAGTCTGGACCCAGAAACATTCACATCTGAGTTGGGAGAGAAAGGGTTTCTTCAAGCAGAACTGCTAAAACCAGCCAATAGAGACCAAACAGTGAATGTTCGAGCCCCACATCTGAAGAGGAAGTATCGCCTTCTGTTCGAGATAGTTTCGAAGGTGATTATGTGTTTAACCTACTCTCTTGATGTTGTAACTGCATACAAGCAGTATGTGATGACTGCTATCATCAAGAAAGCACCGGATGTTGACTGGCTTGGGATGTTCAAGGCCAGATTGTTGAAGGAAACTGGGAAGTTCGCTCTGAATGAGAGAAATGAAGTTTATCTGGCTTCAAAATGCTCGTTTATCCACAAGGTGTCTATCATCCTGTCGGATAAATTGCCATATAACTTCCAGTGGAATGAGGATGGCAAGAAAATATATCTGGCGAAATTCAAGGCCACACTGGGAAGAGATGAACCCTTGCCTGGCCAATCAGATGATGACCCAGCTCCCTATGTGCCAGACAACGAGAACAAGGGAAAGGGAAAGAAACCAAGGCAACTGCGTCTTCTATCCAGTCAGAAACACAGGGAAAGGCCACCACTCAGAAAAAGCTGAAAAGAAAGGCACTGGCCAAGAAACCAGAAGAGCCAGAGAAGCGTCAGAAGAAGATCACTACTATTCTGAAGAAGGCTCTCGGACCAGTTGAGGTCGTGGAAAGAACCGAGGAACTGATTCACATTGAATCGGAGGAGGAGGTTGCTGCCAGTTCTGAAAGAACTACAAGTACTGGCAGAGAAGAACAAATTGAACAGATGGAGGAAGGAGTAGAAGTTGAGCCTACTGGGGAGCAATCACCATCTGATTCCGTGCCCCTCAGTACGATGTTCAGAAGAGAAAGATCACCAACACCAACTTCCAAATCACATTCACCTTCACCAGCCAAATCCACATCTCCAACCCCAACCCCATCTGCACCAATTGAACCCCAACCCCAACCTGCCCCCGAATCTCAGATACAACCCCAACCTGAGCCAACTCCAATTCAACCAGAGACACAACCAGAACTAAGCCCACCCAGTGAACCACAAATACCAACTCCCCAGCCATCAACCCAGATTACCCAGGAACTAGACAGGGTAGAGGAACCGATTGTTGAAGAAAGTGTTCCCAGAGAGGATCTGTACGTTTCTCTTACCCACAATCCATTCAATACTAGGATTTTTCTGGAATCTCCTGAATCAGATACAAAGGATCCCACCCTGTTTATACTAAAGCAGCAGGTGAAGGCTTATCTTGATAAAATTTACCCAGATCTAATCAACCATCCTGGCTATCAGCCCAAGATCGAGGAGATTGTTTTCTGGAGGGGCATAAGGTTGAAGGGCATTGAAGAATTCTTAATTCTGATGGGGGGGCTCTGGGAGGTGACTATTTTGTGGATCTGGAGACAAGATGTCTGAAGAATGCGGGTGAAGCAGTGCAGCTAAATTAGCCACTGATGATGATATCAGATGGTTAATTAATGAGAAATTTGGCATTGCTGAGGTTGAAGGGGATGAAGCTTACTGGGCTCAAGATGTTGAGCAAGCTTCCGATGAACCAGGCGTGGGTGCTGCAGATGTGACCCTTCCTGGTGAGGCTTCAACATCTGGCAAGACAGTTACCTTAGATGCCGAAACCCTAGATCATATTTCAAAGAACATTCAAGATGGGGTACAGACTGCTATCGATGCTAAATTCAATACCTTGGCAACTGATATATTGAAGAAATTCAGAGAAGAGCAACATGCTCTGGTCGATGCAGAAAGGACGGTAACTGTAGACAAGCTGATGTGCATGCACGATAAAATCACTGAGTCTGTGATGAAGAAGGTTGATCCAGTCACAGATAAAGTAGATCTTCAGGTCTCTATGCTTTCTTACCTTGGACATCTTTTGGAGAGTGTCTGGTCCTCTCTGGGGAGGACAAATACATGTTTGGATGCCGGGTGGAAGAGGTTTGAGGGATCCATCCCGAGGGCCAAGAAATCGATCAAAGATGGTCTGAACAGGTTGTTGGGCCCTGCACCTACATCTTCCACTGTGCAGATAACCCCGTTGGCTATTGAGGAATTGAAAGATGAGATGCTGAATCAGTTCAGAGCACTGAACCTCAAGCTGGAAAACCTTTTTGATGCAACCAAAAAGGGGGAAGGGGTATAGGAGGCAGAAAAACAGATGCAATTGATTGTTGCGGGTACAATGCCATCTGCTGAGCCATCTGTGCCAACTCCATCTGCACCATCTGTTGCCATGCCAGAAATTGTCCCAACTGTTGCTATACCTGCACCGAACTGGTGAAAATCATTGAAACAATTGAAAAGCATGGGGAAGACTTACAAGCTCAAGGGAAGGCCATTTCTGAACAGAAGACTGTCCTATCTGATGTTGTCGTCAGAGTAGATAGGATAGAAGATTTCTCTTCTACAGTTCAGAAAAGGTACGAATCTGAAGATCAGGCCAAGAGTCTTGAGGTGGCTAAGAAGTTGTTAGAAGAAGAGAAAGAGGTTGAGGCAGAAGCCATGAAAAGAGAGAAGGGCAAGGGCAAGCAGGTCAAGGTACCAACTCAGACCCAGAAGCAGATTGAGACTCGATCGAGGTCTCAGATCACCCCAGCTCAGTCAGAAGAGCAGAAAGCCAGGCAGAGAGTGATAGATGCTGCCATCGAAGAAAAAACTGCTGACTCTAAAGGTCTGCATATAAGCTATGTCAGAAGACAAAGGAAGAAGGCTGCTGCTGCTGAGGACATTGTCTGGGAAGAAAGGGCCTTACATGCATCGGTGAATGACATTCTGGTCGCCCGAAATGATGTGATACCTGTTTTAACTGGTTTTTATCTACTCAGTTAAACAATAACTATTATGAAATGCGTATGCTAAAGGAAATCGAATCAGGGAAAGAGACAAAGAAGTTGGTGACCCGGTTCGTCTTTGGAATCAGACTACGTCCGGGGGCGTCCAAGCCAGGGAGAGGATGTATGTATATGCCTAGAAGTCTAAGTTGTTCGACCTTTTACAGAGGTGGCCGTGGTGGCCTATTTATACTATCACTCCCACCCTTTGGGTGGGAATTTACATAAGGAATAATGCCTATGAAAGGGCTACAATATCGTGAACCATTAATCTCGCCTTGACAGGCCAGAAATCGTCCATCTTCAGCATGCGCCAATCGTGGAGCGGATGTGGAGGGAGGATTAGTGGTGTGTCGGGGGCTGTCATTGACCACATGAACTGTATAGTTATGGCTGGTGCAGCTCGCTCCCGACTTGAGAATATAAAGCGGAAATCGCATCGTGACTTCCCGAACTGCCGACTACCCGAGTTGCCGACCTTTGCGACATGAAGGTTTGGTCTTGTGGGAATTACGTGGGCTGATCCCTTGGTCCCCTTGCCGAGGTTGCTTCATGCAGTCTTTGTTGGATTGTTTATGATCCTTCGTGCTCAGGTGGGAGGTCGGGTTTATCCATGCTACAACAATTGCCCCTCAAGTTGAGGTCTCTTATTCTGAGAAGGGACCTTGGCTTGACACATGGACTAAATCGACTCGCGACCATCGACCATCCGACCTGGAAAGTCTCCTATGAGCGGCTTACTATCCTCGGGCATGTGAAAAGTCACCTCGATAATACGAATCGTCGCATCAGACTTCCCTCGATCTCAGGGATTCCAAATGATATCGTGCCAGGATGATGACGTAAGGTGCTGCCATTTCATCCAATGAGATGCCGTAGTGGATTTCACGCGAGCCCCTTGCGTCTTTTTGTTGCTAGGGGGCCGATGTTTTGGCTAATTTCATTTTGGCCCCTCATCTTCTTCGATAAATAGGCGGGAAATTAGGTTTTGAAAACCTTATTTCCTACGACTGTCTTGCGAAAGAATTTCCTCAAGATACTCTTCCTGGTTCTTTCTCCCTTCCTCCGGAAACGCATTCTCGTGTCCCTGAAGCTGAATTAATCACAGGTAAGCACTTTGGTGCCCTTCTTCGAATTTATGGATTCTAGCGTTTCCAAATCCCTTTTTGCCTCTCAGCCCATGGTGGCTTCCTCCTCTTCTGAGGATGACATCCCTATTGCCATGCGTCGCCGCAGATTTTCCGGCTCCGCCACTAG
Source organism: Stenogyne calaminthoides (assembly GCA_037126765.1). Lineage (NCBI taxonomy): Eukaryota > Viridiplantae > Streptophyta > Magnoliopsida > Lamiales > Lamiaceae > Stenogyne > Stenogyne calaminthoides. Next base: position 23,110,558 of record JBBCBC010000013.1, read on the forward strand.
GCATGTGGGTGAAAGTTCATTGGCTAAGGTTATGGGCGACCGCCGGGAAGACAATGCCAATGATGAACCGGTGGATGACCAATTTCTGGAAGAATTGGCCGAAATTACCCATCTTCCCCCGTTGGATGTTAATCTCCTTCATCCCGTCCCACGGGAACGGTCGTCAACGGCGGGTCCTTCTGCCTCGGTTTCGGATTATGGGGCTTATGAACGAGTCTTCAATTATGATTTGTATTGTAACTGAGCTCCATACAAGCGACCTGACCGGGCATACCGCAAGTCGGTCGACTCTCAATTCACGGCATCCGATAAAAGATACCAATCTGTGCTCTCCGATCAGTATGTGCGGGGACTTCATCGTATGTACAAGGTGCCCCGGGATGTGCATTTTTATGGGCCGACCCCGGACAAAAGCATCGATCAGCCTCCTCCCGGAATGATTACTGTGAATGAGTCTTCCATGTCGGATGGTATTCGAATTCCATTGCACCCGGCCATTTCCCATCTGCTGGCGGCCTGGAATGTGAGCCTCACGCAGATCACCCCAATGGGTGGAGTTACATCATCTCCACCATGGTCGTTTTGGGGCAGGCCGGGCTGAAAAGACTGCCTAATCCCGGAGACATATCTCACGTGATGTCGCCCATTGCTCAGGCCGGAGGCTATCATGTTGTGTGGCTTCGTAAAGGCAAAGAGCTCGTGGGTGGGATTCCGAATAAGGTTGACGGGTGGCACCAGAAATGGTGGTTTGTAGGAGGAGCATGGGAGTCGGTGGCCCCTTCCAGCACCTTATCCATTAGAGTTCCTACGGATTATACGATCCGTGTTGAGAATGGTACTCCGCCTTAATATTCTTGTGCTCGATTGTACTGATCTAATTCTTTTCTCGTCTTGCAGTGTTTGCGCCCCGACCTTCTAAGCTATATTGGGACTTTCTCGAGGCGTTCAAGGAGGTTCGAGACACACCCCCTAGCTGACGAGACGTTAATTTGTTGAACTCCGAGCTCGACCGCTTGCAAGCCGGACTGTATACTTACCCTCGCCACTTGAGGATTCCCTATAAGTCTCGGCTGCATCTTTTCAAGTGTATTTCGCGATTTCGCGCTAAAGGTTCTGTTTTATGTTAGATCCGGAGATCCCGATCTACCGCTGTCGGCCCTCTGCCTCCGAGATGGCCTCGCGACCTCGATCAATACTCGGCTCCATGAGGCGTCTGCCCAACACCTGCCGCCCAGGGGGACATTCCAGTTCAGACTCCTCCCCCTGCTGCTGACAAAGTCAAGAAGAAAGCTGCCGAACCCGCCACAGTGGCTGGTGAGCGACCTCCCAAGAGGGCGCGAGCTGAACCTGGCACGCACCGATCCACGTCAAGTCGGGGTGCTGGAAGGGTGGCTCCCAGCCCGACACCTTTGCCGACTTCTACCCGGGAGGGAGGTCGCCATCCGGAGGACGATTCCTGGATTGGTTGGGATGAGGAGAGGATGCAGAGGTAGGCCGTTTGCAACTCTTAATGAATTTACCTCAAAACCGGGACCAAACTTAATATATTTGTTCCTCCTTGTTGCAGTCAGGAGCTGACGGCCAGCAAGTTCTCACCGGAGGTGCTGAGCTTCCTGAGATCCCCGATTCCCACGCTGGAGGGCACACCCGGAGACTGGCCAGGCTACTTGGAGCGGACGATGAGGAACGTGCCGCACGCATGGATGAAGGATGATCACTCCTCTGCCCGTCGCCAACAAGTCACGGGCAACATGTATTCAGCTGTTCTCCACTCCTTGAAGGCCGCCCTCTACATGGAAAAGGCCTGTGCCCAATTCGAGCTCGAGCTCTCCAAACTAGAGAAGGGCCAGGCGATGACCTCCGAGCAAGCAAAATCACTGATAGTTTCCTATGAGGTGCAGAAGAAACTGGAGGTTGCCAAGGCTGACTTGGCCAAGAAGGCCTTGGAGCTCGAGGGCCAGCTGAAGGAAATCGAGAGACTGCTCGGGGAGGAGAAGGAGGCCGTGACCCGGATGAAGGCGGAGCTGATCCGCAAGGATGTAGAGGTCGGGGAGAAGTTGGCTGCCAAAGACGAACACTTTAAGCAGGTCGAAGAGCAGAATGCTAACTTCGCCTATGTCGTGGCGGTTGCGGGCGCTATCCGAGCTATTCGGTGGAAGAACCCTACTGCCGACCTCTCTGACGTTGTGATCGAGCTGACTGCTTAAGTTCGCGACTTCCCCCTGCCTCCGACATTGTGCTTGAGATTAAAGATCTGGAAGATCTGGGCATTGATTTGTCCTTCTTCCCTAATCATAGTCGGATCGTGCACCCCACTCCCAATCCAGATGAGACACAAATGGAGATTCTCGAGGTGGTCTCGAGACTCGGGATCGATGAGGCTGGGGCACGAAATGAGGTCACTGAGATGTCCGGCGCGGCTCCTCCCAAAGAGCAGGCCACAACTGGCCTCTAGGGGAGGTGTTTGCCCAAGATCCCGGAGGTGGGCTGCCCACACCCTCACCAGCGTTATTCAGCAACAATTAGGTGGGAAGCCTTTGAACATAGTCAGTGGTGCTGCTGATGGGATTCTTGATCGTTCTTAAGAATGATGACATCAAGAATCCCCATAAGAAAAAGGAGATTGAGAAGTTGTTGAACCCCATCTCCAACAATACTTTTTGATCAAGATGCTTTTAAAGGGAAGTAAATGCGCGATCATGGATATTGCGTTGTAGTAAAACATTTGTCGTCAGTTATCATGATGTATCTTGGTTTCCGCTTGATGTAATCTAGCCTTCGGGCTCTTATAATGTATCGACCTTCGGGCTTTTTGTCATTAATGAAATATGCCTTTTTCTTTCCTTTATTGTGCCGACTTGATTTCCTTATGCGACTATAATCTGTGTGTATGTTCATTCGTCTTATTGGCATTGTGATTTTAGATTGAACCTCGCTTAGTCGTCTTATAAAGTTAGGGGAGGATCACACCGCTAGGGGTGGCGATCTCACCGCAAATATGTCGAAAGTCATTCACTGGGGAGGTCGATGTTTCATCTATACGACCTCCCTGGGTTTAAACACAGGAATTGTGAAAAAAAAATTTAACTCATTATTATTGACTCGCCTGAAAGTTTACAAGTACACTGGCCTAGTCCCTACTGATAGTATCTCTTGGATGAGATCGTTCCACGAATCTTGAGGACCGAGTGCCATCACGGGTTCTCGAGCTCGTATGCCCCGTTGGATAATACTCGGCGACCTTGTATGGTCCTTTCCGGTTTGGTCCAAAAGTTCCTTTGGTTACTCAGAGAGTCTTCTTGGGACGTGTCGCCTTTTGAATTTTTGAAGTCGCACTTTAGAGTTGTAGTATTTTTCGGATTTGTTGTTTGTATCTCGCATTTTGGGATACCGCCTCTAATCGCTTCTCTTGAGCAAGTCTAGGTTTTCGCCAAGGCCTCATCGTTCTGATTGGTCGCGATCTGCGAGGTTCGAGAGTTTGGAATTCGACCTCTGCGAGTATGGCGCTTCGAGCCAAATGCCATCGAATAAGGGGTCTCTCCGTCGAATTTCTAAGAGTCGATTCAGTATGACCACGAGACATCCGGTAATTCATCGCCCACTTCCCTTTTCCTCCCTCAATCTTGGTTTTGAGTGTGCTTGATGATCTTGTTCTGCTTCGACTTGACCGTTTGAGTGAGGGTGATAAGGGGTAGAGAAAAGCTTGGTGATTTTCCATTTTCTGAAGAAACTATCGATCTTATGACCATCGAACTGGTTCCCATTATCGGATATAATTGCTTGCGGTAGGCCGAATCTGCAGATGATGTTTCGCCATATGAATTTGATGACGTGATCCTGATCTATGGTCGCCAAAGCCTCAGCCTCGGCCCATTTTGTGAAGTAATCTCTGCGATTAGGGCGTACTTGGTGAACAAAAAACATTGGTATGGCCCGATGATATCTATTCCCCACTTCGCAAAAGGCCAAGGACTGAGGATGCTGGTGAGTTCCTCAGGTGTGACCTTGATTGATGGTGCGTGTATTTGACATTTGCGGCATTTCCGTGCGAAAACCATGGCATCGGACTTTAAAGTTGGCCAATAATACCCCTGTCTCGTCATCTTATGAGCTAGCGACTTCCCCCCAGCGTGGTTTCCGCATACCCCATCGTGAATATCTTGCAGGATAGCCTGCCCTTGCTCCGGGGTAACACATAGGAGCAGTTGTATACTGAAGCCTCGCTTATATAGTTCGTTACCAACCAATGTGTACCTTGTTGCCCTTAGTTGCAATTGCTTTGCCTGAATTCTGCCGGTTGGTAATGCCCCAGTCATCAAGTAGTCAAATTATGGGGGTCATCCAGCTTAAACTCGGGGTGTCTAGGGCAACGACTGTTGTGTTAGCAGTGGAGGGGTGGGAGAGTTTTGTGATGGTGACATCCCTCATCTCTGCTGGTCCCTCCAAAGTCGCTAGTCGTGCCAATGCATCGGCTCGGGAGTTCGCATCCCTTGGTACTAGCTTGATGTAGATTTGTTCAAATTTCAGGCAAAGTGCTTTGACGACCTCTTGGTAGGCCGACATCCACTCGTCTCGGGCCTCATACTCTCCTGATATCTGGCGTGCTACGAGCTGGGAGTCGGTGTGTACTTGAAGTCGCTTAATGCCCATTGCGGTGGACATTTCTAGACCGTTGATCAGCGCTTCATATTCGGCCTCGTTGTTGGTGGCAGGGAAATCAAAAGTGATGGCATTCTAAAAAGAAATCCCATCTGGACAGATTAACACAATTCCTGCCCCTAATTTGTTGGCAGTTGCCGAGCCATCTACGTACAACTCCCATGGTGGGCCGGTCGAACCGCTGGCCCCAGGAGGAAAGGTTAATTCAACGATGAAGTCGGCCAAGGCCTGAGCTTTTATTGCAGGCTGCGGCGCGTATGTTACCCCATACTGTCCAACCTCGATGGCCCACTTGAGGCATCGGCCCGATGTATCTGGTCGATGGAGCACGTTGCGAAGGGGTAAGGAAGTGAGCACTTTGCACCCGATCTCCCGACCCGTGTTGGCGGTCATGATGTCGACCTTGCCCCCTCTGATTGTCTGCCCGAGGATTCTTGACAAACTCATTTAGCCGGCCATCTTCATAAAGCTTCCACAACTGCTTCAACAGATCTCGACACTTGCTGCAATACTTGTTCGGGTTTTGTCAGCTTTTGTCTTTCATGGGGCGGGGTGCTCGCAACATGTCTCGTCCCTGGATCTGGGTATAAATGTTACCAGGTGTTATACCTAGAGCCTCCATCAGCTTCATCGGAATGGACTCCTCAAATGGTTTGAAGCTGTCGGGTGTCTTGTAATGACCCCCGGTTTTGAACCTTTCTTGGGCTCCGCGACTTCCTTTGTCTCTGAGAGCCGGGTCTCTAGCAATTCCATGGTATAGATGAGGTCGCTGGCCCTTTTCCTGAAATCGGCGTAGCTAGTCGGGTAGTTGGCGGTCATGCGCCGCCATAGCTTGGTTTCTCTTCTGAGGCCAGATACTGCCCCCAGCAGCTTGGCCTCATCCCCAATGGGGTCGCCTTCAATGATAAGTCTATCGATCCTCTCAACATAGGATCGATCCGACTCCGTCTCCCCCTGACGCATGTTCATGAGCCTCTGCCTTGTCGCAGGTTGGGGCGCCATTGTCGTATAGTGGCCCAAGAATAATCAAGTCAGTTGCTCGAAAGTATCAATGGAGAGAGATGGCAGCGAAGTGTACCACATGTGGGCCTGGTCGCTCAGCGTCAGGGAGAAAAGTCTACACTTCGTCGCATTCGATGCCCCCATTGAGGCCATATACGCATTGTACTTCGCCATATGGACTCTGGGGTCTGTACTCCTGTTGTAGCAATCTAGAGCCGCTATGCTGATTTTTCTCTGGGCAGGTGCCAGAGTGATCATAGTTCGCAAGGGTGAATCGGGGATGACAAGGTCAGTGTTAGACCCAGACGGTCCATCCTGGTTACCCACCTTTTCCAACAGCTATTAGACGGTCCTAGCCAATGCCGCGACCTGAGCGTCGCGCGGGTTACTGGCCCCCTGCCCGTGACCATGGTGGTATGCCAAATGTCTCGGCGATCCTCCGTGGTGCATGTCCAGTGCCATGGAAAGATCTCTTTTCACATGTTCATCATGGCGTGGTTGAGAGTGAGCCTCGTCCTCGCCCCTCATGAGGGCCTTCTGGGCCGCTTGGCTTTCGAGGCGGGTGAATACACTATTTGAACCCGCTGGTCTGTCCAGGGCCCGGTGGTTCCGAACGATGGCATGTTTAGCTGCGTTGTATGCCAGTTGGCCCGTGGACCATTCCTTTTCCGTAATAACGCGTTTACCTTTGGAGGTTCCGGTGTCATGGGCTATTTTCTTGGCTGGGGGTTGTTCCTCCTCAACGTCGAAATTGAGACGTTTCTTGTTGAGGATGGCCATCACTGCTTTGGCATCCTCTGGTGTTTGGACAAGATTCCACCAGTTGGGGGAACCAGTAGGGGCTGCCCGATGAGTGGGTTGAGAACTCAGTGAAACCTCGACGCCATCACGAACATCTTTTCATTCCCGATTACAGCTTTCCCCTGGTTGGTTGCCATTTTGTTTTTCTTAGAGTTTGGAAGGTGAGGTCTTCTTGAGAATTGTTGAAATTTCTCAAGAAATGTGTTCCCACAGACGGCACCAATTGTTGTAACTGGTTTTTATCTACTCAGTTAAATAATAATTATTATGAAATGCGTATGCTAAAGGCAATCGAATCAGGGAAAGAGATAAAGAAGTTGGTGACCCGGTTCATCTTTGAAATCAGACTACGTCTTGGGGCGTCCAAGCCAGGGAGAGGATGTACGTATATGCCTAGAATTCTAAGTTGTTCGACCTTTTACAGAGGTGGCCGTGGTGGCCTATTTATACTATCACTCCCACCCTTTGGGTGGAAATTTACATAAGGAATAATGCCTATGAAAGGGCTACAAACAGGCCAGAAATCGTCCATCTTTAGCGTCCGCCAATCGTGGAGCGGATGCGAAGGGCGGATTAGTGGCGTGTCGGGGGCTGTCATTGACCACGTGAACTGTATAGCTATGGCTGGTGCAGGTCGCTCTCGACTTGAGGATATAAAGCGAAAAATGCATCGCGACTTCCCGAACTGCCGACTACCCGAGTTGCCGACCTTTGCGACTTGAAGGTTTGGTCTTGTGGGAATTACGTGGGCTGATCCCTTGGTCCCCTTCCCGAGGTTGCTTCATGCAGTCTTTGTTGGATTGTTTATGATCCTTCGTGCCCAGGTGGGAGGTCGGGTTTATCCTTGCTACAACAATACCAGAATGGAACAAGATTAGAGGAGATTGGTTGTGCGATGTATACATTCTGGAGAAGATACCCATATCTGATGACCAAGGAGAATTCAATGATGAATTCAGAAGCTGGTTAGAAACCAAATATCCAGAATTCTCCGAGGTTGTAATGAAAGAGGGCAAGACCATGAATCTGATTCCAGAAGCACCACCTTTTTAAATTCTCGTGCCACCTCTAAAACCAAACAAGACTCTTGATCTCATTGCCTTTAAGAAGTTATACTACGATTTTGCTAAGAAATGAGGGATCATTAAGAAGGAATGACTGGCTGCTCTGATGCAGAGGATGGACAAGGTGTTTGATATTCCTGAAGAGCTCCAGATGTTCAGATATTGAGGAGATCGGATCAGAAGACTTCTTAGAACCAGTTGATAGGTATTTCTATAATTGTAATTGCTTATATCATTAATGAAATACTCTACCTTTCTGATTCTAAGACAACCTCTCATTGTCTTCTGAACTGTGTGTTATTTATGTTTAATTACATTATAGTTATCTATTTTTCTGATTAAATGTTTTGGTTCCATCAAAAAGGGGGAAATTGTTGGGAAATTTGTAGTTTCGATGGAAGTTCCAAAACAGATTGTAGTAGGACCAGTCAGACCTGTTAGCTGATTGATGACTTAGATATCAGATAGGATGACCAGCTGAGTTTCATAAGACAGCTGATGTAAAAGATAGGTCACTTATTGAGTGGAAACTTAATATGTATAGGTTAGTCTTGGAGATCAGATAAGCTGAAGGTCAGAAGATCAGATAAGCTAAAGATCAGAAGATCGGAAGAGCTGAAGATTAGAAGATCAGAAGACAACAAGACCAGAAGATCTACATCAGATAACACGAGGTAGAATCTGTAAGTTGTGCTAAGACAACCTACATCAGAAGATTCAAGTCGGGTAGACAGATCAATCTTTATCTGATCTGGTCAGATCCATCAGGTGACTACTTCTAGTTACCTAGTACGAGCCAAAGTCAATCGACAAGAAAAATGTTAATCTTGTTGGTAAATCAAGTGCCGAATTTGTGTACTTGTGAACCAATGAGAAGAAGACACACACGTATGGAACTGACAAGTGCAGAACTAGAGCTTTAGAGTCCAACGACTACAAAGGACAAGCTTGCATGCTTTCGGCCATGTCGCCCCTAAAGCACGTCACATCAAGCATGCACACCTACCTTAAATAGACCGAAATTTGAATTGCTCTCCAACGGCTAGTTTGGTTTCATGCCTATATATATGGGATCAAACATTCGTAGTAAGGTTACGGAAATTATACAAGCTCAAAGATCAAGCAAGATTTCCGCACGAAGAACACAAATCAAGAATATTTTCTAAGTGTTCATCCCATAGTTCTTAGCATATAATTCTTATCCTCTAGCTTTTGGCTACACAAATACTAGGATAGAATTCCAGTTGGAACATACAAATCTTATACCCAAACCCACAAAGTTAGGTTAAGTTTGTTAAGCAAGATTTCAGACTAGGGTTTCTAGTTTCTGATTTCTTGGATTGTTGAGTGAGAACTCTTGAAACATCTGTTGTACTATGTTGGACTAACACATTAATCTAAGTTCAGATTGGTTAAGTGAGTGCCCTTGCTGATAGGGAAGAGTGGACGTAGGACTAATTGTCCGAACCACTATAAATCTTGTATGATTTATCTGGTTTACACTCCTAGCACAACTACCTGCTTTATATTCCATGCATGTTCTGAGTCTGGATTAGATTTGCACCAAGCAACTGATCTGATCAGTTTGACACCTTTGTCATCTGATCTGAAATAGATTACTCAGAATCTGGTTTGAGTAAAACTGGTTTTTCACACGGGTTAACTTATCTTCCGCACATACAGTTTAGCTGATAGACACCGAACTGATCTGCTCCCAAGTTGTCAGTAAGTCGGATATCAGTCCGTACTGCTTCACTCGCACTCTGATCAGATTTACTTGCATATCCACCCGATCTCACAAAATGTTTTAGAAGTCTATTCACCCCTCCCCTCTAGACTTCTACCCCCACGAAACTCGTTCGGGACCTACATTAAGTTTGAGAGTATGACCTGATGTTGGTTAAGTATTAAATTAAGGTTATGATAATTTGGTTTGATTCCAATATTGTGGAATGGGTACCAAATTATGGCCTAACTCTTATTTAAAGTTTCATGAAAACGTGAACTGGTTAGTAAATATGTTGTGCATGAAACAGCAGTAGAAACTCTATAAATTAATACTCATGTGACCATCAAAATTTATTAATTAAAAAAATTATTAATTAAGTGATAAATTAATATATTAATTAATGTTTTATTAATTTATAATGAAATACTCAATTTACAAATACCTTTCAACTTCCACTTAATTATTGTACAATGCATGTACGCATATCAAATGAAGGATCCAATTTAAAAGTCAATCTCCCACCTTATTATGCTTCTTGTGTTCAGTGTATCACTTATGGACATTAAAGAATACTTTCTATATAAATACAAGATCAAAATATGCTAACATAAACAAATCATACACACAACATGGCTTCCCATCTTAAAGGTGTGAAAAAAACAAAAATGACCGACGAGATTCCAATAGCATTATGCAAGCACAACAAAGAAATCCAAGTCTCACTCAAAAGCAATTGCAAGAATGGGTTCTTAGTAACTATGGTTTGCAGGTGAGTCAATGGACAATATCGAATACAGTTAAACGATCTTCAGAGTATCTCTCACTTTCTCCCGAAAGAGGTGATGTTAAGCGACACAAATCGACAAAATTTCCTGACCTAGAAAAGTCTCTATGAATGGATTTTTCAATATCAAGAACATGTGAATATGACATGTGAACTAATCATCGAGAAGGCAAAAAAGTTCATGAAGGATATGCACGTATATAAAGAATTATTAATTTATATTTTATATGGGTCTATAGAAATTATGAAAAATGTATTATTTTACTCCCTCCGTCCCGGAATTACTTGAAACTTGTTTTATTTGGACATCCCAACATTACTTGAACATTCCCAAAATGGAAACAAACATAATATTAATACACTCACAACACCCTTATTTTATTCCACTCAAACCCACTTGACCGCACTATCGAGGTGCGACAAAAATAAATACCCTATTCTACCTTACTAACTCGTAGTAGTGGCAAGCAAGGGGTCGATCCACAGGGAACATAGAATAATTAATATGTCAATTGTATGAATTTATGAAGGCAAACACGTAACACGAATGGGGGGTTTGGATTGGAATTCTATAATTAAAACTTAAAAAACAATAAATCTAATTAGAAAATTTAATAAATAAAAAGACATTCCAATTCACAGTCCATTCATCCTTCAACTTTAATGTTGTTAACTGACAACGACGTTTACTCTATTTATCTTTAGGATTAATGTCCCTCAGTAGTCAACAAGCTCTGGATACCGGTTATTATCCCTTAGTTATACTCAATTGAAACAAGCTCTCCAACGATTCTTTTTAACTGAACAATCTAGATACGATCTAAATTTAATCCAGTCAAAAGTATTAAACTCTAGGATAAAGGACAAATAAATTCTCGAATATGCAAGCTCAATTCGAAAGAACCCGATTTAAATCACCCTAGCAAAATTATTAGTTGCTACCAATTGTCATAAATCTGCAACAATTACGGATTACAAATTTATGAACTAACAGACATACAAGAATAATCTAATCTGGATGATCAATCCAAATTAAATATCCAAGTATGTTGAAAGTTAAAATAGATTAAATAAATAATCCTAAGATAAATATTGTAAACGTCTCAAATCAATTAACAGACATTAAAATACGAGTTAAGAAATCCCTCGAATTTGAATAAAAATACTAACTAAACATTGCGGGCGTCTTCTCTCCCAAGTTGTTGCGCCAAATCGGCGCCTATCTTCTCTAAGTTGGCGTGCATATTTTTCTCTGCCGCCCCCAAAAAAAAAACTCTCCCCAAATTGTCGTGTACTCTTTTTTATATAAATAAGTGATGCTCTTTTAATTGTTCTCCAAGAAACCACCATCTTAATCTCCAACCAAATCTAAGATTTATACAAATTATCATGATATCCTAATGAATAATATCTAATCTCTTCACGTGAATGTATAACTCTTATTTCTCAACCAAATTCATCTCATTGCCTTCATTAGATTAATCATTGGGACTTTCTCATGGGCTTCTCCGCATTCAAATTAATTTCACAAAGGATACCTAAGTACACGAAAAAAACACAAGAATAGATAAGTGTGAAATAATATCATTAAAATAAACATAAGTAATTAATCATGTCATATTAATATAAATGAGCCCAATAAATTACACTCTAATCTATTAAAAATACACATAATTTACTACTTACCAAATACCCCCACACTTAAATATTTACTTGTCCTCAAGTAAAACAACATAAAGAAATTAGCAATGGAGAAACTAAGAGATTTGCTCAGGCCCTTTCTACACACAAAACGTGAAACTAAAGCAAAGTAGCAACACATGAAATTCCGGACAACGATCAATGCAATTAGAAATTGTGAACTTTTGAAAGTTTCTACTCAAGTCCCCCAAATCATTTATGATAGATCCTCAACACCTTGACTTGTCAAGCCCCTTACCATACTTCGACTCTCCTACAATTTGCTTCATCTAAATAGGTATCTTCAACAAACTCTACATCCTAGTGTACCCCCTATCTCTTTTTTTTTTTAAGGTCTGCAGCACCACTCTACTTGTCGAGTTTTAGCTCTAATTGTATCCGACTTTGAAACGTTCGAACCCCCGAAAGCAGGCAGCTGTCTCAGCACCTTTTTTTTTTTCCAAACGCAAAACCACAACTTCACTCCATCATTAGGTTTTAGCTCGAATTCATGCTCTTTTTTTTTCTTCTTTTTTCGAGCCCCTAAAAATGATGGGCAGTTGTACCGGCTTTTTGTTTGTTACACAATTCTTCAACTAAACTCCTTTTTCTCCTAACCACATCAAATTTTTTTCCAACCTTAAGGGGCACACCACAAATGCATCATTTATCTAAGTGACCTAATTAGACTACTTTAATTACAAGAGATCAAAGCACAACTTAGGACCATAACTCATCAATTCACCAATTTACAATCACAAACTCAAACGGACCCTCTCATGAAAGCTTCATCTACTCACAAAATCCGCATGCATCAAACAAAGCAAATTTAACCAGAAACTTAACAGTTTGCCACAAAACAATAATATCACATCCTTTAAAAAAATAAGGCTCGACTCATCATTGCGACTTAACTTCTCCATGCACAACAAAAAATATATCACTGTCTCTCCCTCCACCCTTAATATGTTGCTTATCCACAAGCAACAAAAATAAATATGCACAAGAAAGAAAAGACAAGATAAGTAAGATTATCACCGGATAAACTGGAGAGTGTAGAAGCTACTAGTAATCCACCATTCTCAATCATTTCAAGCACTAGTACCTGCAACCAACTTAAGAAAGACACACGAAGAAGACAACAAAAACAAAAGGGAAAAAAATTAAAAAATAAATAAAAATAAAAACAAAATAAAATACGGGCTGCCTCCCGTAGAGCGCTTTTGTTTAACGTCTTTTAGCTCGACGATCAACAATTATCTTTCACGTGATTTGAGTGAAGTAGTCCTTTTGATCAAATGTCAATTTATATTGACGAACAATGCTTCCTCCCATCATGATCTTCTTGTTCCCCTTCAATTTGCGCTTGTTGGTGCAAAGCTCCTTAAAATACTAGCTAAACAGTGCGGGCGTCTTCTCTTCGAAGTTGTTGCGCCCAATCGGCGCCTAACTTCTCTAAGTTGGCGTGCGTATTTTTTCTCTGCCGCCCCCAAAAAAAAACTCCCCAAATTGCCGTGTACTCTTTTTTATATAAATAAGTTATGCCCTTTTAATTGTTCTCCAAGAAACCACCGTCCTAATCTCCAACCAAATCTAAGATTTATACAAATTATCATGATATCCTAATGAATAATATCTAATCTCTTCACATGAATGTATAACTCTTATTTCTCAACTAAACGCATCTCATTGCCTTCATTAGATTAATCATTGGGCCCTTCTCATGGGCTTCTCCGCATTCAAATTAATTTCACAAAGGATACTTAAGTACACCAAAAAAAACACAAGAATATATCAAGTGTGAAATAATATCATCAAAACAAACATAAGTAATTAATTATGTCATATAAATATAAATGAACCCAATAAATTACACTCTAATTTCTTAAAAAATACGCATAATTTACTACTTACCACCATTAAAACCCACTTTACTTGGTTTGCGTGTCATTTTCAGTGTTCAAGTCCTCATGGACGGGGGGAGTATAATTTTAGTGAATTATTAATTTAGCACCCTATCCCCGAGTCAGGACCGACCAAAAATATTATCTAAGAGAGTTTATTAAATAATCGAGTATTAGTTTATCGAGTTTCTACTTAATGTTTTGAAATTGTTGTACATTGCCATATTTGTGGATTGAGTACGTTTATCATTTATGTGCATTGCAATTTTACTGAACTCTGTAATTCAAAGTGGGATGTCATGGTGAATAATTTTTTGTATTTTATTCACGCCTTAAGATAAATAATTAAATAAGGTCAGGCGCATATTATACCGCCCTTATGAAATTAAGTAATTAAATAATTAGAATTTATTGATAGATTAATTATATTGATTTAAGTTCCAAAAATAAGATTAATATATGAATTGACATATATTTTTGCTAGATTCTGTGTAAGGATATAATGATGAACTGAACTGAAGAACATAATCATATGAAAATATCACAATATATTAAAGATAATATAAAATACAAGCAAAGTTTCACAAAACACGTTATATAAACATCAACACCCTAATACATGAACATTAAGGTATGAAACATAAAGATTAATACTAAACGGAGATTAATCTAGTTTTGGATTACGATGCAGTTTATTCTTGATGGTGTTCTTACACCCGTAGCGTGTTTTCCGTAACCTCAATTTCTTCAGCTAGCTTCAACTTGTCCATATCCGAGTCGAATTCGGATAATAAATCCAAAAGGTTTCTCAATTTCTCTTTAAGAACCCTCTTGTCCTTGTGCATTGCCTTCAAAATCTTATACTCCTTCCTAAGTTTCATTAAATAGATCTGCAATAATAGGAGAGAAAATATTAAAAATAGCACCCTTTGCCCATTTAAAAGATTAATGTTCTGCAAAATATACCTTACAATTGGGATCCATCATTTCGTCTGAAGGTTGGTCGCGCCGCGAATTTGGTGAGAGAGTCATCAAGTCACACCTACAATAGAAAAGTTTAACAAATTACATCTAGTCCTCATTGTTAAATACATGAAATGTTTCGGTAAATACGCTCTTCGGGCACTTGAACCCACTTGGGTCACATCTAGACAAATAGAAGCAGGTCGAATACTATTCTACCACAGCTATTTCTAGAGTTGGATCCTTGTAGTAATTGAAAGAAACCCCTAAAAAATGATCTGATGTACCTGTTGAAACTTGAAAGTAGTCGAATGTGGTGAATTGTACTGAAGGGTATATTTATAGTACATAAGTTGGCGTGTGGGGAAGATGAATATAATGCGCCTTATTTTTTATTGGGAGGCGTATTATGTTATGGACCTTATTTTTAATTTTATTGGGAGGAATTATGTTATATACCTTATTTTATTTATATTTGGAGGAGTATTATGAGCCTTATTCTATGTAGGTTTAGCAGCCCAAAACTGCATTTACAAATAGAGATTATTACATTGCACTACAACATAGTGAATTTATTTACAGTCTACTACAATTATTTTTTTCATTTACATTCCACTACAAAAGGTACAATCAAATGCCTTAAATACCCTTAATTAGACTGCTAATTTTCCTTTTATCACTTTCTCTCTCCAGGATGTGTTCCATTTCATATATCTCAATCTCTCTCTTCCACTACCATTTCAAAATACACCAGTCTCTCTCTAATCCCAATTTTCTCTCTCTTAAGATTTGTGCCTCAAAGGCCGACGTTCGTGAAGCATAGTCTCCGACGCGGATTCATGCGACACTTCCATGAGATCCTGAAATCACGACATCTTGCGTCACCGTCGTGCCTTTGTGTTGATTTAATCCCAGACGAATTATAGATATGCACCGCCACCACCACCAAGAAGTTGATCAGGGGGGTTCTAGTGATGAATCGTTGTGGCTGACTTCGGATCGGCTGCACAAGTTCTTGGAGAATCTGATAAAAATAAGACATTGGAGAAATTAATGTAGTTGTAATTTAAAAAAAAAAATTAATTTTCTTAAAATCACAATTATAAAATTTTACCCTGAATCCTGATCTTTTGTTCTAAATCCCTTATCTATTAAAGGTGAATCACCCCCTATTCACCACAAGCTCTTATTTTGAAATACTCTCATTCTATCCATTTGACTTATTTATGGTATTAGATATCATTTATGTTTTCAAAAAATATAATTTTAAGTTATAAATAATTTTAATATAATGTATAATTTTCCATAGTATCGGTACAATATTTTAATCAACACACTCTATAATTAAAAACACAACATGCTATAATATTAAGTTTTTTACAATAATTCAACTGAACTAATCAAACTAAATAAAATTAAAAAATATTTAATTTAATAATACAATTTTATTTTTCAAATCACGTAATACGCGAGGTTTAATTCTAGTTCTAATCTATTTACGATTGGTTGTAATTTATGGAATCAAGAAAATTCAAAGAATAAGTCAAGTATTACGGTATCGAAAGATTTACGGAATCAAGAAAGTTTAATTCCAATATGTTGTGCCCGGTTTGTAATTCCCGGCCAACAAATACTAATGAAGTAGAAAGCAAATAAATGGATGATCACTATGGTAAATTGTTGGGAGATGAATTTAATAAAGAAGATTTTGATTAGATCCCAAAACCCCTGAGTATGACATGTTCAGGATAATCTTGATAGTTGAGTCAGGATTCAGTTTAGAGTGTTCAGGATGCTATCTGCACCATGTATAATCAGCAGATATAGATCAGGTTAGATTCTGAAGATTTTGAAGACTCGGTAAGTTTCTAAAGAAACTGAAGTTTCAGTATGAAACTGAAGTTTTCAAGTCTCGATGAAATCAAGAAATCAAGACTCAAGATGAAATCGAGAAATCAAGACTCGAAGATAAAATCGGAGAAATCAAGACTCAAGATGAAATCGAGAAATCAAGACTCAAAGATATTCAATCAAGATATCTCAAGACTCAAGACTCGGAAGGCATCAAGACTCGAGAAGATATTGAAGACACGAAGATATCGAAGACCGCGATGATTATCAAGACTCAGTAATCTACTGAATGCTCAGTATAACCTGAATGTTCCGAGGCACTGAATAATATCTATCTGAAGGCTACAAAACTGAGAAAAACGTGAATACTCAGAAAAATAGATATTGCCCAAGACATTCACATGCAGACAAAAGGAACTAAAACTAAGTGTTGTTAAGGTTATATCACTCAGAGATATTGACCAAAAAGAGTCGTTATGTTTGTCTACATTTTATCAAGACAAGAACCAATCGGGAGGAAGACAAAGATCAGACTTTTTATCGACATCGAAAAATGACAGTCATTGAAGCATGTCAGTAGTACTATGTTCCAGACTGCAAAAAGTGGTGAGTGACTACATAAAAACATATTGCCTAAAACATGCAAGGGAGTATTCAAACCCTAAAAATAGTCGTTCATCAAACACCATAAGAGGAAACTCATGAAGCTATCTCCTCCAACGGATAGTTTTTCAAGAGTGACCTTGGTGATTGCCTATAAATACTAGTGACCCTCTACATTGAAGGTTACGGGAAATTTGTAAGCAACTCAAGAGCTCAATCTTATTATTGCAAATTGAAGCACTCGAAAACCCAAGAATTTCCCAAGTGCTTTACATTGAAGAGAGCTCATTCACTAAGCCTAGTTTGATAAGATATATCCAAAGCTTAGTAGAGATATCCTAGCCTTTGCATTGTACTTATTGTAAAGGATATCTCATCCTAGTTGGAAACCAACTAGAAACCCCAAACCCTTTGTAAGGTAGTTTGAGTGTGATTGTTGGTGAGTTGGAGTTGTAAAGAGTTAGTAAACTACATTGAGGTAGTCAGAAAACTTTAGAGAAGAAGTGAGTAAACTATCTTGGATAGTCAGAAAGCTTGTGTGTGTTTGAGTAAGTAAACTACAGTGAGGTAGTCAGAAAACTCAAAGTAGAAAGGTGAGTAAGCTGCAGTGAGTCAGCCAGAAAACCTTAGGAAGTGGTTAAGGAATTTCTCTGAAGGTCAGAGAGAGTGGATGTAGGAGCTTGAGTCTCTGAACCACTATAATTGCTGTGTTGTTTTACTTTCTGTACTGCATTGTTATCTGTTGCATGTTTTTCACTGAAAGCATTATTCACTGATATTCAGTTGGAACCAATCCACTGAACTTGCATCTAACTGATCACAGCCTTAATCACTGTTTCATTAAAAGGAAGGTTTTTAGCAAAGCTAAAAATGAGTATAAACTTAGGGCCAACCATTCCGCACACTTGAGTAGCTATAACAGATAGTTACCAAACTGAACTAACTCTACTGAGGGTTCAGTAAGATAGTTATCTGATCCAAGCAGCTCAGGATCTCTGAAAAACTCAGGCTCAGTTGAGCTAATCTGAAGCTTCTAAAAGCAGCTCAGGATCATTGTCTCAGGTAGACTTTGACTCAGGGAGATCTGTGCTTCTCAGGGCCAAATCATCAGGACAACCTGACCCATCTGACCTCAGTGAAAGAAAAGTTTTAAAAATCACTGAACACGTGTATTCCCCCCCCCATACACGTGTGAGACTCGTTAGCACCGGGACCAACATAAAATGACACCAAAATTTGTTACCCAGTTTGTCTTTTAAACAAGACTACGTCTGGGGGCGTCCAAGCCAGGAGTATTTTATTATTCTTTATGCCTAAGAATCTAAGATTTTTCCTCCCTTTACAATGAACTTTACAAGAAGTATTTATAGACAAAGAACAAGGTTAAAACTCTCCATGGGATTTGTCTGCGGGCTTGTTAGGGTTACAGCCGCCAAGGGTGGGGTTTCCTTGTTTATCCGCGATTCCTGCCTCTGGATGAACTTGTCTTGCTTGCATTCCGCGATATCCGCGTCATTATCTGTTTGTATCTTCTCCATATTTATCCCTCGGGCGACTTCGGGTGCTCGCTTTGATCACAGGGATGTGCGACTTATCTGGGCATAAGTCGCCTCTGACCTGAGGAGTCTGAGTTCTAGTCATCCCGCGACCTGCACACACTTCTTCAAGTCGTTTCCCGACCTGTGGCCCAAAGTGATCCAGGTGAGGTCGCCTTAAGTGGCATAGAGACAGTGGATGGCTATTTGTGTGATTAAGCCGGGGGTTGGGTTAATTCATATTACAACAATTGCCCCTCAAGTCGAGGTCGCGTATCTACCCTGGTCCTTGACTTGACTCGTTGTTCTATCGACTTGTGGCAAGTCGTCCTAGGGAAGTGTTCCTGAGGCGAATCATTATTCTTAGGGAGGCGGATCGTAACCTCGATCCCTTGAATCGGCGTGAGAGATTGATGAATTCGTCATGATGGCGTGACATGCGGGTGACATCATGTGTGCTGCGAATTTGCCCAATCGGTGATTGCGGTGTCAACCACGCGCGATCTCCGCGACTTCATTTCTCCCGAGGGGTCTAGAATTTGCTTAAATCACACTTCGGCCCCCCCTTCTTTACTATAAAAAGCTGAGGGCTTTGGGTTTTTAATCCCTTCTTCATCTTCAACCTCTGTGCAACTTTGCGATTCTCAGACAGATTTTCAAGCTTTCGACGAGGATTGATTCATGTAAACAACTTAATTTCCTCTCAATTCTTCTCTATGGCTGTTGGCCCTTCGACGACTCCCACCGCCTCTCGACCCCCGATTCCGTCGTCCTCTGATGAGGATAATGTGGCTATAGCTCAACTTCGGTGCTGCCACGGCCCCAGCTCCGACGCCATTAATGTGGGGAGGTCCCCGACCGCTGGTGTCCCGACTGATAACCGGGACGGTGGGAGAAATGATGAATGCGATGATGAGCAATTTCTAGCGGAATTGGAAGAGATCACTCATCTTCCTATATTGATTGTTAGCCCTCTCCGTTCTATCGTACCGGAGAGGAGGATATCTGTGGGTCCCTCAGCTCCGGCCCAGGATTATGGAGCCTTTGAGCAGGCCTTCGGCTATCATTCTAATGTGGACCGAGCTCCATATAGGTGACCTGATCGTGACAATCGGAAGTCGGTCAAGTCGGACTTTGTGGCATCCGACAAAAAATATTGGTCGGTTATATCCGATCAGTACGTGTGTTCTCTTTGTCGCTTATATAAGGTGCCCCGGGACGTACACTTCTACGGAGCGACCTCTAACAAGAGTGCCGACCAGCCGCTGCCTGGGATGATTGCATTGATTGAGCATACCATGGAGGCGGTAATTTGTTTCCCGTTGCATCCGGCCATCTCCCATCTATTTGCGGCCTAGAATCAAAGCCTCACGCAGATTACCCCGAACGGTTGGAGCTATATTCTCTCTACCATGACAGTGTTGGGGCAAGTCAGGTTATGTTTGTTGCCGACTCCCGGTGAAGTATCTTATGTGATGACGCTAATCGCCCAAGCCGGCGGCTACAATGACGTGCGACTTCGGAAGGGCTGGGAGCTCGTGAGTGGGATTCCCAACAAAGTCGACGGTTGGCAGCGAAAATGGTGGTTCATCGGGGGGGCGTGGGAGTCCATGGATCCTTTGAGCACATTGCCCATACGTGTCCCGATAGACTATGCGCATCGAGTTGAACATGGTAAATCTTACGTCTTTTAACTTTGAGGTTGTACTGATCTAATTCTCTTTTTATCTTGCAGTGTTCACGCCCCATCCTGTCAATCTATATTGGGACTTCTTGGAGGCTTTTAACATAGTTCGTGATACTCCCCCGAGCTATCGAGACGTCAATGCTTTGAACACCAAGCTCGAGATCGACTCAAGGCCGGCCTGTACACATGTCCCCGTCATCTCAAAATCCCTTGTAAGTTTTATTGTCAACAATTAAATCTTATCTGAGATTTATGTGACTGGGTTTCTTCTTCGTGGACAGTTCCTAATATCCCAGATTATCGACGTCAACCGCCGGCTTTAGTGATGGCAACTCGTAAGAAGTCGGTGCTCGGCCAGATGAAGCATATGGCAACCGCTGATGCCCCTCCTCCAAGTCTGACCCCGTCCGGCCCCTCTGCCGCCGAAAAAGAAAAGAGGAAATCTAAGGGGCCAACTCCGTCGGATTCTGAGCTTGCTCGGAAGAAGATGAGGTAGGAGACAAACCGGGGAACCGGGAGGTCGCGCCTCACCCAACCTCACAGCCCACCTCTGCTCCCGAAGGAGGTCATCATCTGGAGGATGACTCCTGGTTAGGCTGGGACGCAAACCGGATGAACGAGTAAGTTTGGTCATGTATGTTTTCTTGGCTTTTACTATTACTCAGCTAACAGCTTGAATCTTTTCGTAGCTCAGAACTCACCCCGAACAAATTCTCTCCTGAGGCATTGAGTTTCTTGAGGTCACGCCAACTCGTTCCGGCCGGGGTCCCTGAAGGTTGGCCTGCCTATCTCGCAAAATCTGCCCAGGGGTCGAATGAACACGGATCATGCCAATGCTAGACGTCAGAAAGTGATGGGCAACTTGTACTCGGCCCTTACCCACACGTAGAAAATGACTCTCTTCCTGGAGAAATCCAATGCCCAGTTGGAGATGGAGCTTAAGGAGTTGAAGAGGGTACAGGCGAGAGTTACCGATCAGGCCAAGTCGATACTCTCTGCGGACGAGACCCAAAAGAAGTTGGAGACGTCTAACTCCGAGCTGACTCAACGACTTTCCAATCTCGAGGGTCGCTTGGCGGAGGTCGAAGGCGAGCTCACGGTGGAGAAAGCGAGTGTAGCTCGAGTTGAGGGTGAATTGGCCGAGTCCAGGAAGGTGTTGGTCGAAAAAGAGGACCACTTCAAGAAAACTGGGGAGCTGAATGCCAACTTTGCCTACGTGATGGCGTACGTCCGGAGCATCCAAACCTTTCACAGTGCGCACCCAACTGGCGACCTCAGCCCATTTGTCACCGAGCTAACCGACTACGTTCGTGATAATCCTCCTGTCCCCAGCGTCCTGCTAGAGATCAAGGACTTGGAGGACATGGGCATCGACCTCTTTTTCTTCGCCAACCCGAGCCAGATCGTGCGCCCTGTTCCTGATGAGACTCAGCCGGGTTTCACCGAATCGGTCCCTGAGACCCCTTTACTGGAGGTCGCAGGAGGGGATGTTGGGGAGAGGCCGAGTGGCAATTCTGCGGGGCTCTGAAGGAGAGTGTGATTTTTTGCTTTGAATCTCTTGATGTAATTTTTTTTTTTTTTTTTTTAACTTCCTATGTACCGGCCTCTGGGCCTTTTTCAGTTAATGAAAATTCAATCTTTTTCCTTTCTTTGTTATGTCGACTTGATTTCCTTATGCGACTTTGAAATTGCTTGGTCCTCATCGTCTTATTGTTAATGCGACTTTATATTGGACATTGCTTTAGTTGTCTTACAAAGTCGGGGGAAATCACACCTCGCTGGGTGGTGATCTCTCCTCCAATGTGTCGAAAGTCGTACCTCAGGCAATTCATGTTTTTATACATGGTCCCCATGGTTTTTGCACAGGAATTTTGAAAAGAAGAAAAGACATTATTATTGATTGGTAAAATGGTTTACAAAGATGAGAACCTACTGATAATATTTTTTTAGGTGGGTTGCATTCCATGGATACTGAGTGTTAATGTCTTCTGGTCTTTCGAGCTCATATGCTCCATTGGGCAAGACCTTCGAGATTTTGAACGGACCTTCCCAGTTTGGACAGAAAACCCCTTTTGATTCACCCAGTACTTTCTTTAACACCAAGTCTCCTTCCTTGAACTGTCGAAGTCGCACTTTAGAATTGTAGTATCTCTCCGACTGTTGTTTATATCTCGTGTTTCTCATGTTGGCTTCTAAACGCTTCTCTTCGAGCAGTTCGAGATTTCTGGCTAACGCCTCGTCATTGTGGTTGATAGTGACCTGACTTGTGCGGAGACTAGGGAAATCTACTTATGCGGGTACAACCACCTCAGTTCCAAAAGCCAATGAGTAAGGAGTCTCTCCTGTTGAATTTTGGCAGGTCGTCCTATACGACCACAACACGTCAGGAAGCTCGGTGGCCCATTTCCCTTTTCCTCCCTCAATCTTGGCTTTGAGCGTGTGTTTGATGATCTTGTTCACAACCTCGACCTGGCCATTTGATTGGGGATGATATGGAGTTGAGAAGAGCTTTGTGATCTTCCATTTTTTTAAGAAAGTGTCAATTTTGAGGCCATCGAACTGTTTTCCATTGTCAGATATGATCGCCTGCGTTAATCCGAATCTGTAAATGATATTACGCCATATGAATTTGATGACGTGATCTTGATCTATAGTTGCCAAAGTCTCAGCCTCGGCCCATTTTGTGAAGTAATCTACCGCCACCAGGGCATATTTTATCGAGCCTGGAGCTGTTGGGAGTGGCCCAAAAATGTCTATCCCCCACTTTGCAAATGGCCAAGGACTGAGGATGCTTGTAAGTTCCTCTGGGGCGGCCTTGATGGAAGGTGCATAAATTTGGCACTTATGGCACCTGTGGGCGAAAATGATGGCGTCGGTGTTGGTGTATACTGTAAAGCAAACTTTTAGTGAGCTTTTGTGGATGTATATTCAATTTTTTTATTATCTGAAATAAATGGTTTTTCACATTATTGCATTCTTATAAATTGCTTATGTGTCTGGTTATCTTATATTGTAGACAATGTGGGGGGTTTATAGTCACACAGAAGATCACATCGTCAAGTTCCTTATAAGATATAAACAGTATTCACAACTGAGATAGTTCTGGACATAACTATTGGTTTAAGCTGTAGTATAAACTTGTTGGTGGTTTGTCTTGGTCATTAGTTTATACTAGTGAAATATGTCGCATTGAATGGGTCATAGATAAGACATGTTCTTCTATTCTGATTGTTATGAAGAACTAGAGGTCTTGGTGACTTTTATTATTCTTAACCCTAAGTGTGGTATTTATATATGTGGGGTGCTTGTTCACTACTTTGATTTACTATAGGTGAGAATCTTGATAGATTCTTCATGCTCCGTATTTTGGGTAGTGACATCGCTCGCATGATGTCTATTTACTAGCATTAGGGCACCGTGTCCTGGACATCCTGGAGGATGACGTCCCCTTGAGGAAACTCATAAAGGATTGTCGTATTAAACCCTGCGGGTGGATTTAATCTGTACGACAACAAAGGTTGAGTGGTACTACTCAAGGTATAAAAGACATTAATTAATTAAAGCAGTCACAAGCTTTAATAATTAATGGACGTGCGATATCTTTAACACGGGGAATTATAAAGTCTAATAGAAGCCCTGATTCGGTTCGGGATAGGACGGGAGTGTAACATTAATTTTCTAGTGGGATGAATTAATGTTCTCGGACCAAATTAATGTTCTGGCCTGAACATAAGAGTATTTGGGTCCGGAAGAAGCCCAAACCCTGTACCTTCTAGTGGATCCCTAGTCTGGCCCACGAAAACCTATGGAGCATATAAAAAGGGTCTTGTTTTCGTCCAGAATCCTAAGGCACACGAAATCAGGTCAGAAATGTTGCAGCCAGCAAACTAGGATTTTGGCACCATTTTCGTACAGTTTCGTCTCCGAAAACAACGTCCAAAGGTTGGGAACTGTACTCGTTCGATAGACTGTTGTCCACCCGACATTCGAACGAGGTTGGGAAATAGATTAGAAGATCTGCAATGGAACCAATACCTCGATCTTCAAGGGTAACAAAATCTGACCTTTTGCTTTGGACGTTGTTTATGTTTTATTTTGTTACGTGTACGTTTGGCATCCAATATCGATCCTGGCAACGGACCGCCTTCACCGGCGTGTTCTATCAGTCGGCCCGTAATGTTGGAAAAAAGTACCCTTTCCTCGTGGTTTTGTGGGCCAATGATTGTCCTCCCGCGTGGTTTTTGCATACGCCTTCGTGTATTTCTCGTAGGACAATTTGCCCCTACTCTGGTGTGATACATCGAAGTAGAGGTGTGTTGAAACCTCATTTATTCAACTCGTTATTGATCACTGTATATCGCGCAGCTCGTAATTACAACTGTCGGGCTTGAATTCGATCACTTGGCAAGAGGCCACTTGTCAAGTATTCAAAGATGGGTGTCATCCAGCTCAATGTCAGGGTTTCTAGGGTCGCGATCCCTGTGCGAGCAGTGGAGGGGTGGAAGAGCGTTGTGATGGTGATGTCCTTCATTTCTGCTGGTCCTTCCGAATTTGCTAACCGTGCTAGGGCATCGGCTCGTGAATTCCGATCTCTCGGAATTAGTTTGACGCAGATTTGTTCGAACTTTTGACATAATATCTTGACAACCTCTTGGTAGCCGCCATCCTATCGTCCCGTGCCTCGTGTTCTCCCTAGACTTGACAGGCTACAAGCTGAGAGTCTGTATGTACTTGTAGCCTTTTGAGGCCCATGGTTATTGACATCTCTAGGCCGCTGATGAGTGCCTCATATTCGGCCTCGTTGTTTGTCGCATGGAAGTCGAAAGTAATAGCGCTCTGGAATGAAATGCCCTCTGGACTAATCAGAACCAACCCGGCACCCAACTTGTGGGAAGTCGCTGATCCATCCACAAACAACTCCCATGGTGGGTTGCTTGAACATCCGGCATCCGAGGAGAAGGTAAGTTCAACAATGAAATTAGCTAGCGCTTGAGCTTTGATGGTGGGTCGAGGTGCGTATGTTACCCCGTATTGTCCGACTTCGATGGCCCACTTTAGGCATTGGCCTGTTGTATCAGGTTAGTGAAGCACATTCCTTAGGGGCATGGAAGTAAGGACTTCGACTTGATGATCGAAAAAATATGGTCTCAACTTTCTCACATTCATGATCAGTGCATACGCCAATTTTTCCAATATCGGGTAACACTGCTCGGTCTCGTTCAGTGTTTGACTAACGAAGTAAATAGAAAATTTATTCCTATCTTCCACTTGGACGAGTACTGCACTCAAAGCGGTTTCCAAAGTCTCGAGGTATAGAAAAAGTTTCTCCCCCGAAATTAGCTTCGATAGAATGCTCACGTCTGTCAGATAAGCTTTAATTTTATCAAGAGCTTCCTGACTTTTGGGTATCTATTCAAACTTTGGTTTCTTTCGAATCGTGTCGAACAGGGGCTTGCATTTATCCCCCATTCGGGAGATGAATCTATTCAGAGCGGCCTGACAACCTGTGAGTTTTTGTACCTCTTTCACACTTCGAGATGCTCCCATATCCAAGATGGCTTTGACCTTTGCTAGATTTAGCTCTATTCCCCGCTTGCAGACCAAGTGTCCAAGGAACTTCCCGGATTCAACCCCAAAATTACATTTTTTGGGGTTGAGCCGCATGTTGAATTTCCTTAGGATGTCGAAGGTTTGTGCCAGGTTCGTAAGGTGGTCTTCCGACTTCAGGCTTTTGACGACTATATCGTCCACATAGACCTCTACCGACTTGCCGATGAGGTCGGCGAACATGTGGTTGACCAACCTTTGATATGTTGCCCCTGCATTCTTTAGGTCGAATGGCATTCTTTTCCAACAATAGAGGTTCTTCTCTGTCAGGAATGAGGTGTGTTGTTGATCTGGCTCGTGCATGGCTATCTAATGATAGCCTACAAAGGCATCCATGAATGACATCATCTCATGACCAGCCGTGTTATCTATCAAGTGGTCGATGTGGGGCATGGGGAAGAAATCTTTTGGGCAAGCATCGTTGTGGTCGGTGAAGTCAAGATAGAGTCGTCAGGTTCCGTTGGACTTTTTCACCAATACCGCATTAGTCACCCATTGCGGTTGGTCGGCCTGTGTAATCAGGTTGTTATCTAGTAACTTCTATTCTTCTTTGGCCAGCACAACATATTTTTCGGGACTGAACTTCCGCCTTTTCTGGGCTACCGGCTTTCAGGCTGGGTCGATATGTAGTCGGTGACATGAAACTTGTGGGTCGATCCCCACCATATCTCTGTGTGACCATGCGAAAACGTCTAAATTCTTTTTGAGAAAGTCAATGACTTCCCCCTTCAGGTCGTCTGGTATCTTGGAGCCTACGATGACTTCTAGATCCGGTCGAGCTGGGTCTACCTTGATTTTCTCGAGATCTTCCCCCGTGATGGCCCTCGAGGTATGTTGTTGGGATCGTCGATCTCTGCTTCGAGCAAAAACTCTTCCGGTTCAGGTCTCATTCTTGGGTCGAGGTCGTTATGATTTCTCTTCTTACTTGCTTTTTCATTTTTCGATTCTTCACATTGTATGACACTATCTATTACAAGTATTTGTTAGCTAGATATCGATGCAAAATTGAAATGATACGAAGAATAAATCAAACAACCCCTTGCATCCACCTGGTCACCCTTAACGGTGCCGACTAGCCCACTCTTGGTGGGGAATTTTACACAGAAATAGAAAGTTGAGGATGCAGCCTCGAATTCGTGCTGAAATGGCCTCCCAAGAAAACCCTTATAGGAACTTGGGAGGTCGATAACTAGAAAATCTAACAGCCGAGTGGCCCTAACTTCATCATTTAAAGTAGAGACCAATTCAACAGCCAGACGGATCATGCCAAACGGCTTCACAGTTGCATCCCCGAAGCCCTTCACGACGTGGTCGTATGGGGTGATGTAGGCATCATAATCCCCGAGCTGATCTAGAGTCTTCTTGAAGAGGATGTTGCAGAAAGCTCCTCCATCTACTAGAAACCGGCATACAATAGTCCCCATGATATTAACCTTAATTACCAGGGGGTCGACATTTGGGTAGACTATTCCAGCTTTATCCTTTTCGCCAAACTCGATCGTACTGGTTTCTTCCCCCACCGTAAAAACTGGCAGCACCATTTTTCTGGCATTTTCTATCTCCCTTATTTCGGCCTTCATTCGCCATTTGGATGAGGAAGTTGAAGAAAGCCCCCCAACTATCCCAAGTGGGGAGAGGGTGTGTATGACGCGATCTCCCGCGTCCTCGGGCATGGGTGGTACTGGTCGCTCTGTTGGGGAATTAATTGCACGGATCTATTCGGGATAAATATTTAAATACAAATTTAATTCTGATAATTATTACTAGCATGAATTAATCCTATATTAATTCAAATAATAATTCAACAACAAATCATGCATATAATCAGTTCACGTAAATCCTACGACGCGAATTTCTACGAGTTTACGTGACGCATTACCTCTTGGAGTGGCAATGGTCTTGTTGATTAGACACACCAAAAAAACCTTCCCAAGTATTCCCTTAATCCTTGCTCGACAATCCGGTGGTAGGATGCTCGCGAACAATTAACAAAAGGAAAATAAATTTTGTTGCACCACCTTTGTGGATTTACTAATTTTTCCAGCACATGGAATTGTACTTGGGAATGAAACACTCATCCCCTATTTATAGAGGTGTAGTGGTCGAATTCTTGTGATAAAATAATATGGGAAAATCTTTTTCTTGATCTCCAAGAAATCTTGAATATATCTCATGTATATTCTTTTCTCCATAATTAAAATATTTCACAAAAATCTCAACTCCTCTTTGTTATGGGATTTTCAAAATTTTAAGGATCAAGATTCCAAGATTTGGATCTTCTTGAATTTATGGGATATACTTGTATTCCAAGAAATACATATCTTCCATAATATATTTTCAAGAAAATCAAGAAAATCTTTCTTTCCCTTTATATTTCAAAATTTTTGAAATTTACTATATGAATAACCAAGTGGGAGATTTCTTGAATTTAATGAGATAATCTTGTATTCCAAGAATACATATCTTCATTCCATAACAAAATTCAAAGAAAATCTTTCTCCCCTTTTAATCCATAATTTTCAAAAAAAAAAAGAGGAAAAATAAGGCAACAATATTTATTTTATTTTTAAACACCTTTTTCAGTTATTGGACTTTATGTTGGACTACTTAGGGGGCCTTTAGGAGAATTAAGATTGGACCTTCCAATGGATCTTGAATTATCAATATTGAGCCACAATATTATTCAAGCCCATAAATATTAATTAATCCAACTACATAATTAATATTGCACTATCCATCTTAACCCATATTACAGTCAATATGGCTCCCGGTTATTATTTCCCGTGTTTAAGATTATCTAGCCCATTAGTTAATTCAAGCCACTGAAATAGCTTACCATTAATTAATATCTTTTGTCCTTGGTTAAGGAACGGTTCAACATTATTATCCATACCGGAAACTAGTTCTACTTGCAAGATTTGGTATGATAAAGCTTATGAACCTCCAAAGGGGGCAAATTAAACAAGCGTACTTGCACACGATTCTCCGTATTAAATCTTAGCAATCGCATGTGACCAATAATATTACCCAAGATAAAAAATATTGAATCTCATTGATTCTCTACCCGTGATAAGTCAAAGCAATAGTTACCAACCACACGTGATCCTATTTAAGGGACGAAGATTAAGAAATAACGAACCACTGAGGTCTAATTCTTCCTTGTTCAGTTCTGAAGAATTTGTCCTCCTGTAGGTCCTATTCAGTGCATCAGCCATGCACTAGTGTAATCTCTTGGTCAAGACAAGCCAATCTGAGCCTTACACTTCAACCTTTCACGATGGATTGTTCATTTCCATCTAGGTCGTGAATGGTGTACTTTTGGTTACAAGGGACTGTTAATTTAATCTTTTGTGATCTGGTATCACTAAATTAACTACAATGTAACACGTACTATTTATTGAACAGTTATGCAGTAAATATATGTAACATTCGATGATATTTAAAGCATCGGTGATAAATAATTTATTTCAGTAAATAAGTCCGAAATTCAATTTTTTGATTATACAAAGTAAAAGCATACTTTCCAGTATAATCCCAACAATCTCCCACTTATACTCAAAGTTTGCTTTTAAGTATACTACAGCATGTCTCGTGTAGTTCCTAATACGTGACATCTAATGTCACCTACACGAACCTAATAATTTCTCCCACTTATACTCAAAGCAGATTGGCAACGGTCTTGACACCCATTCCTTCCACATGTCTCTCGAATGTATTCTAAGGCAGACCCTTTGTGAATGAATCTACTAGGTTGTCTTCTGACGCTATCTTTGCCACCTCTATATCTCCTCTCTTAACGATATCTCGTATAAGATGGTATTTCCTTTCAATGTGTTTGCTGGCCTTGTGGGCTCTTGGTTCCCTTGAATTTCCAACTGCTCCGGCATTGTCACAATAAACAGTGATTCTGCTAGGTAAATTCGGAACTACATCCAAGTCCACTAGGAAGTTCTTGAGCCAAACCGCTTCTTTCGCTGCCCCGCAAGCAGTTACATATTCAGCTTCCATGGTAGAATCTGCGACGCATTTCTGCTTAACGCTTCTCCATGTCATGGCTCCTCCCCCCATGCAAAATACACTACCGGAGGTAGATTTTCTCGAATCTAAGTCTGATTGGAAATCCGAGTCCGTGTAGCCTATGGGGATTAGACTATCTGACTGATAAATTAACATTCTATCTTGAGTTCTTTTAAGATACTTCAGAATGTTTTTAACTGCCGTCCAATGTTCTTTCCCCGGGTTACTTTGATATCTTACCACCATGCCAACGGCAAAGCAGATATCCGGTCTCGTACACAGCATTGCATACATAAGGCTTCCGACAGCCGAAGCATATGGAATGCCTTTCATGTCATCTATCTCCTTTTGTGTCTTAGGGCACATTTTCTTGGATAGATGGATTCCATGTCTGAAAGGTACGAAGCCTTTCTTGGAATCCTGCATGCTGAATCGTTTCAAGACAGTGTCTATGTATGAAGCTTGCGACAAGCCTATCATCATTTTCTTGCGATCTCGAGTGATCTTGATCCTAAGGATGTGCGTGGCTTCCCCTAAGTCCTTCATATCAAACTGTTTTGAAAGTCATGCCCTTACGTCTGATAACACCTTTACATCGTTCCCGATGATTAGAATGACGTCTACGATAGTACTAAGAATACCAATGCAGTTCCGACACACTTTTTGTACACACAACTTTCGAACTCGTTTTGATTAAACCCATAAGACTTTATAACATGATCAAAACATTGGTTCCAAGCTCTGGATGCCTGTTTGAGTCCGTAAATGGACTTCATGAGCTTACAAACTAGGTGTTCTTGGCCTTTTTCAATGAAGCCTTGGGGTTGTTGCATATAGATCTCTTCATCAAGACTTTCGTTAAGGAAAGCTGTCTTGACATCCATTTGCCAGATTTCAAAGTCGAGATGCGCAACAATCGATAAGAGAATTCGGATGGACTTGAGCATGGCTACGGGCGAAAAAGTTTCCTCATAGTCGATCCCTTCTTTATGAGTATAACCTTTCGCTACAAGCCTTGCCTTGAAGGTTTCCACCTTCCCGTCCAGTCCTCTTTTTCTCTTGTACACCCACTTGCAACCAATGGGTTTGACCCCATTAAGTGGTTCGACTAGCTCCCACACTCTGTTATGATCCATAAAACCCATTTCGGTTTTCATTGCTATTTGCCAAGAAACTGCATCCTTGTCTTGGATTGCCTCGTCATATGTCCATGGGTCTGATTCGTCTTGTCCGGGAATCAAGTCCGAGGACTCTCCTATCCCCATGAATCTCTCGGGCTGTCTCACAACCCTCCCACTACGACGAGGTTCCGGTTGTGTAAGTGTGTCATTTGGTATGTCATCTTGTACAGTTGGCACTGAGGTTAGCCCCCTTAGCTTATTTAAGGTAATCTCACTTCTGGGTCTTCTTTCGTTCATATAGTCTTCTTCCAAAAATCCAAAGTGGGTGCTTATTACCACCTTTTGATCTTCAGGACCATAGAACATAGACCCTTTTGTTCCCTCGGGGTATCCCACAAACAACCTTAATTCTGATCGAGGATCCAATTTTCCGGCTTCCTTGTCCAACACGTAGTCCGGACACCCCCAAATCTTCATGTGTCTCAAATTGGGCTTGCGCCCGGTCCACAATTCTTTGGGAGTTTTGGGAATCGATTTGGATGGCACCAAGTTCAGAATGTAGGCTGTTGTTTCCAAGGCATGACCCCAGAACGACTTGGGAAGATCCGCATAACTCATCATAGATCTAACCATTTCCAAAAGAGTTCTGTTTCTTCGCTCTGCAACCCCGTTTTGTTGAGGGGTTCCGGGTGCAGTTAGCTGGGATGTAATCCCTTTATCAGACAAGTAGTTCAAAAACTCATCGCTGAGGTATTCGCCTCCACGATCGGATCGTAGAGACTTGATACGTTTCTCCCTATGATTCTCTGCTTGAGTCTTAAATTCTTTGAATTTCTCAAAGGTCTCAGATTTATGCTTCATAAGGAAAATATAACCGTACCTTGAGTAGTCATCAATAAAAGTGACGAAATACTCATAACCTCCTCTTGCTTTGGTTGACATTGGACCACATACATCTTTGTGAACGATTTCTAACACTTCTTTGGCTCTATTCCCCTTGGCTCCGAATGCCCTCTTGGTCATTTTACCCTCCAAACATGATTCGCAGGTTGGAATGGTTCAACTTGGAGAAACTCCAGTGAACTGTCTTTCACGAACCTTTGGATCCTCTTTGGATTAATATGTCCCAATCTTAGATGCCATAGAAGTGTCTCGTTCACGTCTGATGAACGTTTTCTTTTCTCGGAAACAGTTGATGTGTTATAGGATGCATTTCATGAGTGGTGTGCACAGTTAATTGTATAGAGATTATTCGACAACGTTCCATGACAGATAAATTTATCATAAAGAGAAATGGTAACAACTTTATTAAAAGTAACCGAATATCCATCAAGATAAAGTTTAGAAACTGAAATTAAATTCTTTCTAAAATTCGGAACGTAAAGAACATCTCTTAAAATTAAAACTCTGTCTTCAAAAGACAGGTGCACTTCTCCCACTGCTTCAGCTGCCACTCTCGTAGCATTGCCCAGTGTGATGAGGATCTCATTGTCACTAAGTTGTCGGATCAGTTTGAACCCGTGAAGCAAATATGGTTAGTGGATCCTGTATCAACTACCCACGAATGAGAAGTATACGCCGCTAAACAAGTTTTAACAATTAGTGCATGAGAATTACCTTTCTTTCCGGCCCTTTTGGGGTTGGAACAGGCAAACCTCCATTGTCCTCTTTCACCGCAGCTTAAGCACTTCCTCTTTGGATTTTCCTTGACACCACCAGCATTCGTCATCTTATCATTGCCCTTGGCAACAGTTGAGTCTGATTGTTTATGGTCTTTGGTCACCTTCTTCTTCTTGCCATCCCTTGGCCTAGAAGATGAAGACGGACCTCTTGCCGTCAAAGCTTGAGTTTGGTGCCCCATCAACATCTCTGCCGAGACCAAAAGCTTGCAACAAATCAGCTAGCGAGGCCAAAATGCTCAAAAACTTTTTGGGCAGAGAGTGAAGTACCAAATTCATCTGAGTCTCTAGATTATAATCTGTACTCAGAACTTCAAGTTTGTTCAGATGGGCCATCAATTTTGAGGACGTAATCCCTTACGGGTTTGCCCTCCACCAATTTCAGCGACGACATCTCTCGCAAGGTGATCTGACGAGTCTCACATTTTTTACCATCACGAGCATCTGTTTCGTGTCCGGTGATGTTACCCTGGTTGATCGCCATTGACAAAAAGTGGGTCTTCTAAGGATTTAAGAACAAATCGACATAAATTTTCTCACAGACGGCGCCAATTGTTGTGCCCGGTTTGTAATTCCCGGCCAACAAATACTAATGAAGTAGAAAGCGAATAAATGGACGATCACTATGGTAAAATGACACCAAAATTTAGTTACCCAGTTCGTCTTTTAAACAAGACTACGTCTGGGGGCGTCCAAGCCAGGAGTATTTTATTATTCTTTATGCCTAAGAATCTAAGATTTTTCCTCCCTTTACAATGAACTTTACAAGAAGTATTTATAGACAAAGAACTAGGTTAAAACTCTCCATGGGCCTTCTCTACGGGCTTGCTAGGGTTACAGCCGCCAAGGGTGGGGTTTCCTTGTTTATCCGCGATTCCTACCTCTGGATGAACTTGCCTTGCTTGCATTCCACGATATCCGCGTCATTAACTGTCTGTATCTTCTCCATATTTATCCCTCCGGCGACTTAGGGTGCTCTCTTTGACCACAGGGATGTGCGACTTATCTGGGCATAAGTCGCCTCCGACCTGAGGAGTTAGAGTTCTAGTCGTCCCACGACCTGCACATACTTCTTCAAGTCGTTTCGCGAACTGTGGCCCAAAGTGACCCAGGTGAGGTCGCCTTAAGTGGCATAGAGACAGTGGATGGTTGTTTGTGTGATTAAGTCGGGGGTTGGGTTAATTCATTTTACAACACAATGTATAATTTTTTAGTTAAAAAGTAAATTCTTGATTATGATGTTCAAAAAATACCCTATATAATATATCAACATTCTT
This sequence comes from Stenogyne calaminthoides, assembly GCA_037126765.1. Classification (NCBI taxonomy): domain Eukaryota; kingdom Viridiplantae; phylum Streptophyta; class Magnoliopsida; order Lamiales; family Lamiaceae; genus Stenogyne; species Stenogyne calaminthoides. The sequence continues at coordinate 23,144,521 of JBBCBC010000013.1, forward strand.
AACTTAAGTCAATAACTAAAATGATCGACTATAATTGCGGTGATTTATAATAAAACTTGTGTACAATTTTTTTAGATTATATTTTCTCAACTCACTGTCAAATTAAATATATAATTTGGTTATATTTTCCCTCTATTCAAAATAAAATAAAAACTTATTTTCTAAAATTTTCACACATACAAATTCCTCATAAATTTGAATATTATAGATGTTTATTACTTGATCATTAAACAATTCTAAATTTCTTTATAATAATTTATGGCAACTTATTCCATAAATTACGAAGTATGATTGGATGACCTTTATTAATTATGTTGACCGTAAAAAATCAAAATTATATAATTGCATGAATTAAGATTCCACAAATCAATCTATTGTAATTATGTATTCATCATAAGTTCACTAATTAATATAATAAAAATAAGATAAAAACTTGTATGCAATATTGCATAGAGTGATATGTGTAATTGAGCCTTTTTTTTTCTCGCGGGTCAGAAGAACAGGTTAGGGCAGGGTGTTGGTGGGCTAATGGGTTTTCTTCATCTTCTTCGCGTCGCGCAGCACGGACGCTCCCAAGTTTTTTCTTCTTCCTCTTCTCTTTAGATTGCTGGCGGATCTCACGGGTTCTTCTTCCTAGTTCGTGCCCTAATTTCTTGTCCAAATTAATTTTCTTCGATTAGCTCCGATCACTGAATAAAATCAGGTTGTTCAATTTAATTTTTGGTGTGGATTCTACAAGAAGAAGAGAGAATATGTGTGTGTTGTTTGAATTACCCCTCAACACAGAGTGTGTGCTAATATTCAGATCCTTCTGCACTCTTTTCACACTGTTCTGTAAATCTGTAATTTTAGATTGATAATTTTTTCGCGTTTGTACTGGTTTTTTTCATGTAGTAACACTCTTTTGCTCATATGGTAACACTCTTTTTGTTCATGTAGTAACACATTAAGTTGTTCTTTAAATCTGTAAATTTGGACTGGGGATTTCTTTTCGCATTTGTTCTGGTTTTGTTTATGTGGTAACACATTTTTCTTCATATGATAATATTTTTTGTTTGTGTAGTAACACATATTTTTTTAGTAATATGTAGCACTGTTCATATATCGTCGTAATACTATGTGAATACTCATGTGTTAACATATGAACAATAATGTGTTACCTTTTGACCCATGTTATTTTATGAATACTTATGTGTTATGATATGTTTTATTAAGTGTTACGTAAGATATGAAGTTTTTTCAATATAACAATATAGTAACACTTATACATAGATGTAGTAACACACAAAAATTTGACAAAAAAACAAATATATTTGTACAGTAGGAATCGAACCTGCTACCAAATTCATTAGCAACAGACCTGAACAACTAGGCTACAACATATATTTGATAAAAATATTCTTCTATAAATACATATGCGCCCGCGCCAACCTGAACCCACTACCCTCGCCTTGCCCGTCCTACCCGTTCCCGACCCGCCCTGTCCCGACCCGCGAAATTTGGGTAATTTTTACCTTATTTATATTGTATTGCACATAACACTAGTGTGCAATATTTCACACAAGACTTTCTCTAAAAATAATTATCGTCGCATGAATTATGGTTTTACGAATTATGGTTGCACGGATCTATCTATACATATACAATACACCTTCGCATACCTAAAATAGTTTTCAGTCCTTTTACTCTAGTCGTTGATTAGATCTTGATGATTAATTTTGGACGTCCGCTTCTATTAATCTATTCTTGTATATTTGACTCCTTATTAATATTATATATATATATATAAATCTAACATTTAATTCTAATAAAATTTAACATTTAATTTATATTAACTTTAGTGTCACGAGAATTGCCTATTCCTACAGTACTTAACCATTACTTCTCCATATTTATCATATGTTGTTTGTTGTATTAGTCAATTCTTGAACACTCTAACTAATGATCACTTTCAGGTTGTCAAGTGTGTAATGCTATTGTTGATGTTGCACGGATGTTGTTCCAGATGTTGGACAACATTCTGCACAACATCTTAAATTTGTCCTTTCTCCTAACACTGACTCCGTTTTTATTAGATGTGTTTTTTTATGTTTCCTACATTGCAGGTTGAAGACAATTTCGGATATTGTCAAGCGGTTGCACTGATGGAGTAAGAATAGAAAGATCATGGGTGGTTACACCAAGATCATGGAGATAGTGGAGGAGATGTTCAAGGTTGTCCACACCTAGTGGATAGGACAATGCAGTTGATCCGAATGCCTATAAATAGACTGCATTGATCGATATTCAAGTTTGAGTTAAAGTGAAATTTCATTTGCTCTACTCCAAACTTAAGATAGTAGCATCCGAGACACAACCGTGAGTGGAGTGTGAAGGTCGATGCTATGTCTATTTGTACTGGTCAAGTGTATCCCAACATTTCCTATCAGTACTGATTTTGTCTTATTAGATCAAGTTTTAGGTTGAATAAGATCACTAGTTACTTGATTGAATAGATTGATTTTTGGTGTGTGGTTTTTCACTTCACCTTTTAGGATCTTGTAAAAGGTTTGTATGTATCTCACTACTTGTTATAGTGATGTTTTTAACCATGAGGTTCGTATAGTCTGATTATAGACTATACACAATTTTGGAAATCCTTTGCACTGTGTTTTTTATACCTCCGCTGTCTTATGTTGTTTTATATGTTACATAACATTTTCAACAACTCTCTGAAAATACACGCACACACACTTTCAGCTATGTTAGGGATATTTTATCCTTTGGTGTATCGTTTTTAGGGTTCTTCAGTTCTTCTTCTCTTGTAATTGGATATTTCGATGTTGATTGGTCTAGATGTGTCAAGACTAGAGGATCTACCACTGATACTAATTTTCCTAGGTAGGAATCTTGTTTCTTGAAGTGCTAAAAAGTAACATAATGTTGTTCGCTCTAGTTGTGAATTGTAGTACATGGCTATGGTTAATGCTGCGATTGAACTAGTGTGGCTCACTCACTTGTTATGTGATTTGCATATCTCCTTGAGACCACCTACATTACTTTGTGATAATAAGAGTGCTATATTTTTAAGAGTGGATGAACTATGTTCCATTTGACCACTTTTATTACTATTAGGTTCCAACTTTTAAAAACATTACTACTAGGTTCCAAAAGTAAATAAATGGACATAAATGCCCTTAAATAAGTCTTCATTTCCTTTTAGCTTGTGTCCAAAATACTACTCTCAATAAAATACTTTTTTCAAACTTTCTTTACATCACTCATCTTTTATTTTACATCACATTTTATTTGTGGTAGTCTTCTCCTTTCATTTTATTTCATTTACAAATTACAAAATTGCATATCTATTAAACAAAAATATCAAAATTTACATATCTAAAATGAGTGTTTACATATTTTCATCTAAAATTAAAAAAATTACATATTTTCGTCTTCTTCGACATCATGCACATATGCACAAATATGCATGCATATATGCACGAATACATGCATATTTATGCACGAATACACAAAATATGATATATCTAAATCACAAAATACCTAAATTTACATATCTAAAAATCCAAAATGTATACATATTTTTGCCTTAAATTAAAAAATTTACACATCTTCGACTTTTTCCACATTCATATATGCACGTATACATGAATATATGAAAAAAAAAAACCCACATCCTCATCGCCATGAATGATGATCAAACTAATTTTCTTCTAAAATGGGCTTTATTTATACCAACAAAAGGTAACACACAACTCTTAATTTATACCAATTCTCTAAATATTCATTTATCATACCCGTTTTGCTAAAACAGAGCATGGATGAAGCAACACAATCCGTTCTCCTAACAATGGAGCTCCAGGAATCTAGAATCAAACCAAATACCCACCTCAAATCAAGATACCAACAAATTCTCCATCTCAAAAACCTCCTCGCCACCGCAATTGAAGATGAAGCTCAACAAAACTCCAGAAAAATGCTCCTCCAAAAAGCACTTTTGCATAAACAACTGCAACGCCAATCGGCCCCACATTCCGCCATTTCGTGCATCAAATACATGAACATATCAAATACATGAACATATGCACGAATACATGAATATATGCATAAAATTTTGAAAAAAAAATAATCATAAGCCGTGCAGATTCATCTTCATCTTCTTCCCCTAACAATAAACTCAGTAAATCTAGATTTCCAACCACCAACCTCTTCAACCTCCAACTATCGAACTCTCCGTCAACTATAGTTCTTGGCCTCTGTTTTTGAGGCATTTGTAGAAAGCCCAAAAAAATCAATTGAAGATGGCAACATAAATCCACAGTAATTCAAAATTCCAGAGATTCAAACCCAAAATGGCAGCAAATAAATCATATATCTTACAAAAACTCACCCACCCGCCGACGGAACCTCTTCGCCTCCGGCCACACCCTCACCCGTCCCCACTCCCTTCTCCTCTCCTCTCCTCCAGCGCCTCCGCCGTCAGATCTCGCTCCGAAATCACATTCCCCTGCCCCCAAATACGCTGTAAAAATATGAAGTCTTCTTCTCCTTCTCTAGCTCCGTATCGTCGTACCGCCGTCGCTCCTTTAATGGTTATCTGCCAAAAAATACTTGCATTTCTTCTTCGTCCGTCGGCGGTGGGTGGCTCTTCTTCGTTAATTTCGTCATCTCCGGCGGTGGATCTTCTTCCTCTAGCCGTGCCGATTGGCGGTGAAGAGCAGCGATGGCGACGGCGCAGGTTGGGGGTGAAGGTTTCTTAGGTCTTATGAGATTTTTGGTTGGTAGGCCGAATTTGGGGAGTGGGGAGACTTTTTTGAATTTGTGTGGGTATTTGGGTGGATTTGTCTGGGGATTTTGATTGGGAGGCAGAACATTAATGAGGAATGTTTTGGCCTTTAAGGGTATATTTGATAATTCATCGTATCTTGAAATCTACTAGTAATATAAAAAAGTAATTGAAATCTATTAGCAATATTGCCGTTAAGTTGGAACCTGATAGTCATTTTCTCTATTTTTAACTCAAAATCATGTTGCCCATGAACGAGCCAACACACATTGATATTGATTATCACTTCGTCTGGGAACTAGCATCGTAAAAAAAGGTAGTAAATCAGTTTGTTCCTTTTCATTTGTAGCTGACTGACATCTTCACCAAGAATTTGGCTAAATCGGTTTTTTAATTCTTTAGCACCAAGCTTTGTTTTGGCGCTTTTCTTTAGGGGAAGGGTTGACAGGGGAAATACTAATCGATAGATTTTATTTTCATATTATTTCTATGTATTTATTGATTTCGTCAATATTTGATTGACAAATGTATAGAGGGCCTATAATATTCTTTTATATATTGTAAAATTATTATAAAATTATGTATTCTGCATTTTATCAAAATTGTGGTGAGAAATCCAATATTACAGCCGACAATGCCGCCCTCCACCACCGTTCTAAAATTTTGAAGGAGAAAATAAGTTTAGTGAGTTTTTTTTTTTCTTGCAACTTGTAATTTTCGAACGTGGTTTGTTTAAAGTTGTTTTTTAATTCAACAAAATTTTGATGAAATTGTGTAGATATTTCGTAATCAATTTATTAAAATTTGAGACTTTTGATACATTAGAGTTTGTTAGGAAATATAATAATGAGTAATTCATAGAGAGTGTATCTACTAACGTCTAAAAAATCATGTGAGTGAATTAATTCGGAAGACTTTGCTTGTTTGAACATATTTTTATGTGGTGTTCTAAATCGGAGTTTTTGCTGTCAAAATAAATTTAAATAATTATCAATTTTGAATATAAAAATCTTTTTCCATATATTATCTAAAATTAAAAAGAAGAACATGCAAATAGTGTGAGTTTTTGCTGTCAAGTACAAGTACTCACTCTAAAGTATCTCTCCCTTTTTTTTCTTTTGGGACAAAGGAAATATTAGGGTTTCTTTCCCCTTTTCTTCCCCACTGCTTCCTCAAAATAAATTAATCTTCCTTTTCCCTCCATTTCCTTGCAAATCTACAGTGGAATTCTATGAGAAAGCCCCCTTTTCCTCACTTTCGACACATCTTTTGAGTGATCCTTTTCTCTCTCTACGAATATAAGGTAACACACATTTCTGCATGCTCATTTTCGTGTAATCTGCCTATGTATTTCGCGTTTGAGTGTGGAATTTAAGTGGACAGCTACTTGATTTTGCTGTATATTATTTGTTTTTGTGGGTTTTTGTTGTTTGTGGCTTCTAGGGTTTCCTCTGATTTGCTGTTATTTCTCTAATGTACGGTCCTTCTAATGTTATTTTCATTAATATGTTACTCTGTGGTTTTGGAACATCACTCAAAGGCTTCGTATTTTCGTAGATGCTTGAGTTTTGGGTCATTACAGAAGCTTTCTTTCATATCATACAACACATTCAATCGTATATGAGCAACATTTCCTTTTCAAAACTCATAAAAGCATAATCTCCTTTGTTGAAAAAGAATGCCCTCATTTTTGCATATCTGTTATTGAGGAAAAGTGTAAAAAATATATAGTAAAAAGAATGTAAGACTGTCAATGGTGGGTTGTATTAATTGCTGATAGGCAAGCTATATTTTGTTTTACTTCTTCACTTTTTGAAGTTCTCTCATGGTATTCATTTAATTGGGGGTGTGAGTTGTGGCAAGAGACATCAATCAACATAGATTTTTAGAAGTTCTTGATCCTTTGTAGATCATGGTTGATATGTGCTAGTAAATTATTTGATTATATTATTACTTTTTCCACCAATTCTCTACGACTAGGGAAAATATTATCTTTTTAGTTCTTTCCCTTTTTATTCGAGGGCACAGTTACATTTTCACTGGGTATTGAAAATTACATAAATGTTAAATTAATTATTAGTTTGCCACCTTAATAGGCATACAGTGTCAAAGAAATACAAGGAAAAATTTGTATACAGATAGAAGACTGGTTAGATTTCATATATGTATTTACTGGTTAGATTTTTTTATTTTATTTTTTAAAAGTGGACTTACTTTGGGTGTTGAGGACGTCTATATCAGAGAACTCACTTGGACTTCTTTGTGATAAACACTTATCGTTTGTAATGCCTCCGTTTACTGCTATTTCAAGCCCAATTTGATGACTACATTTTCACATTCATTTGATTGAATTCATTAGATCTCAATGAAATAAGCTTTAGCACGAGTGTTTTTTTTTTTTTTTTCTGGAAGGTGTCTGGAAGTTTTATATGGATTGTTAAATTGGTGTTTATCATACAATATTACCCATCAGTGACCCGATCTAAAAGATGGAAAATGATGGAGTGCTTCTCTTATTGATGGGTTCTTATATGCCTTTTTATCAGGTTTATCTCTGATTGAAGCTCTAGTGTGGATGATTCTGTGATCGTATCTTTGCTGTTGGGCTGCAAAAAGTCCCTCTCCAGGCCAAGCACTCTGCGGTGCTTGGCCAATCTTATAGCAAATCAGCTTCTTACACTAGGAGGTGGTATTACTAAGTCAGCCTAAATGTTTGCTTTTCTCATTATTTGGCAGATTACTCTTCTTTTACCTTATGTTAAGGCTAAATTTTGAATGTGTGAGATCAGTTTAGAGACTGAGCTTGATTATACATGTTAGTAGTTTTTGTGGATAACATGTATGCCTATGTTGTTACAGAGATTTCCAATGGAATGCAACAAAGATGAGGCAGTCCGTGCTAAGGAACTAGCTGAGACGAAGATGGCTAATAATGACTTTGAAGGTGCTCGAAAAATAGCTTTGAAGGCCAAAAATCTCTACCCTGAGCTTGACAATATTACGCAGATGTTAAACACTTGTGATGTCCACTGTTCTGCTCAGAAAAGGCTTTTGGGATCTGAAAAAGATTGGTATGAGATCCTTCAAGTAAAAAGGTTTGCTGATGAGATAACAGTCAAGAAACAATATCGTCGGCTAGCACTTATTCTCCATCCTGATAAGAATCGATTTCCTGGTGCTGAAGGTGCTTTTAATTTAATTTATGAAGCAAATGCATTGTTGTCAGATCCGGCAAGGAAATCTTTATATGACAACAAGATTAGAGTTATACCTACATCTACTCCAGCAAATCCCCCAAATCATCAGATAAACAAAACTTCTCAGTTTCACCAGCAATACAGTGCTCAAAGTAACTCTTCTAATGGTTTTGGCACTATGAATCAGGATCAAGCAACTCAGTCTGCAAAGCAGGGAGTTTTCTGGACATTCTGTCCTTTTTGCAGAGTAAGGTTCCAGTACCTTAGGATATATATACACAAATCTTTGCAGTGTAGTAAATGCAAAAAGGTTTTCATTGCTGCTGAGATAAGTGTTCAAAGCGATATCTCAGGGTCTAAATTGGGTCAACAAGGTTCTCAACACGTCCCACCAAAGCCTGGCCCAAGCCCACCTGCTGATTTTCCGGAAAACGTTGTCCCAAAAACAAAAACAGCCAACTTTAAGATGGGTGCGCCAAATGCCCAAGGACCTTCAGAATCACGTAAAGGATGTGGTTCGGAAGGTGTCAAGGTAGAAAGTGCTTCTGGGAATATGAAGGACCGAAGAGGCGAACAAAGTTAATGCCAGTTCTTTGCATGGTGGAAAGAAAGGCAAGTCATCTGACAGTGAGGCAATCTACAGAGGAAGTAGAGATGTGGGAAACAAAACAAGGAAAAGGGGGAAGAGGGAAGTAGTGGAAGGTGTCAACGTAGAAAGTGCTTCTGGGAATATGAAGACCGAAGAGACGAACAAAGGTAATGCCAGTTCTTTGCATGGTGGAAAGAAAGGCAAGTCATCTGACAGTGAGGCAATCTACAGAGGAAGTAGAGATGTGGGAAACAAAACGAGGAAAAGGGGGAATAGGGAAGTAGTGGAAGGTGTCAACGTAGAAAGTGCTTCTGGGAATATGAAGACCGAAGAGACGAACAAAGGTAATGCCAGTTCTTTGCATGGTGGAAAGAAAGGCATGGCATCTGACAGTGACGCAATCTGTAAAGAAACTACAGACGTGGCAAACAAAACGAGGAAAAGGAGGAAGACGGAAGTAGTGAAATTGGAAACAAGTGATAGTTCTGATGCTGATATAGAAGATTTGACCACACAACAGAATTTTGGTGATACTGAAACTGATGTGCAGTCTGAATCTGGCGGAAGCCCAGTTTGTCTGACGATCATCGCGGAAAAGGCATCAAGTGATATACGAGGAAACTGATGAGGATGATAACGCTAGGCCTTTCGAGAGAGAGAAAGAAACTGAAGAAGATAGAGGGAAGGAGCAAAAAGGAAGTGCTGATACTGTTGAAATGGAAATTGATTCCGAGATAGACGTTTCTTCCAGTGAAAAATCAGATATAAAAACTTTCGATTGTCCAGAACCAGAATTTAGCGACTTTAATAAATTGCGAGATGAAAGCCAATTTGATGTTAATCAGTTCTGGGCTTGTTATGATAATGTGGATAGTATGCCAAGATTCTATGCTAAGGTGAAAAAGGTATACACTTCTCCATTTAAATTGCTCATCACATGGTTAGAGGCTAAACCCATATACAGAACATATGAGGAATGGATAGATGAGGATTTACCTGCTGGTTGTGGCAATTTTAAGCTTGGCATGACGGAAGAAACGGATGTTCATTTATCATTCTCTCATCAAATGTTTTGTGGGAAAGGTGAGAAGAGAGGTTCTCTGATCATTTACCCGAGAGAAGGGGAAGTCTGGGCTGTCTTTAAGGACTGGGATAAGAGCTGGAGTTCAGACCCAGAAAATCATAAAGAATTCAAATATGAAATTGTGGAGGTTCTCTCAGATTTTATCAAAGATGTTGGCATAAAAGTTTGTTATTTGGACAAAGTTGCTTGTTTTGTAAGCCTTTTCGAAAGGCCTAGCGAAGATATGATCAATTCATTTGTGGTTAAGCCTAATGAGGTCTACAGATTCTCCCACCGAGTTCCATGTTCTAAAATGAATGGCACCGAAAGAAAAGGAGTGCCAATTGGTTCTTTTGAACTTGATTCTGCTTCACTACCTCTGAATCCTGATGACTTGTTTTACCCTAGTAAAGCAGATTCTAAACTCAGAAAGATGGATAGTACAGTTAATAGCTCACAGCCTAAACAAGCTGAGGAGAAGGGTAAATCGTTTGTATCTGAGAGTTCAAATACTCCAAAGAAGTTTGTGGATTCGGAAGAGATTAAAGGGGAGATGTCTAAACATCGGAGGTCTCCTCGTGGGGTACATATCATTAGGCAGAATGGAAATTGACACCCTATCTTTAAATATTAGTATGCGTACGTGGCTAAATTATGAACTCTAAATCTTGAACCTGCGCTTTCAGGCATCTGGAATTTTGGTCTGAGTGACTTCTTTTGAAATAGTTTCTTCTACCATCTTTTGTAAATGTTTTGCTTAGTGAATCATCCATGGAATTTGAGACTTTAGGATTTTGCTGGGTGGCCAACTCAGTTTCTTGCATTGTATTCCTAGGTTCTAGCTCATGAGAAACCTATGGCTTTTTGCTGGTAATATTTAGTTGATATATTTGCATGAGCTTAGGAGGTCTGACTGATTTTGTCTAGATAGATTCATGCCTAACAAGTTGATTGATGAATGCCAATATTGTGTCCAGTTGCTCTAAATTGACACTTTATGTTTCCAGCTTTATTTGTTAGAGTTAATTTTTTGTCGATTATGAGCTTAAGTGCATATTTTGAAAATCAAGTTAAAAAAGCAGAAGACACTTATTTTTTTGAAAAAGTTGTATTTAACCGCTTTAAAAATAATTGTTTCTGAAGAAACATTTTTTAAAGTTTTAAAATAGACATTAAGGTTGTGTTTTGAAATTCTACAAAACAACTTTCGGAATTACTTTTTTTCAAAAGCCGTGAGAGATAGTTTTGAAAATAAGTGATTCTATAAGCTCTTTTTAAAGTTTTTCTTATTTTCGAAAAAAGTTTCAAAACGATGTTCAGTTTTTAATTGCCACCATTTTTACTTGCTTGGCATTCAACAGTTTTTCTTATTTTCTTCTTTTTAATTGCCACCATTTTTACTTGCTTGGCATTCAACAGTTTTTCTTATTTTCTTCTTTTTTTCGGAAAAATTATTACTTCCCCCATTCTAATTAGATTTTATTATAATTTTTCACATTATTCACATATATGTTTTGATTTTTTTATTATCCCATCTCACGTATACCCCTTATAATTTAAAGATGAACATTTAAATTTTTTACACATGAAAGGCATGAATATTATTTTTCCAACTAATAGTAATTATTGTTAAGAATATTTAATTATTATTTAATAAAATTAATTTTTGGTATAAAAAATATTTTTAATTTGTTAAGAAAAAATTTAGAATGACATTTGAAAAATGGGGAAGGTATCATTTGTGCCTTGATAAAAGGTGAAGGTAAATCATGGCTAAATGAATAGGGGTCACATTCAATTATCAATTCTAGGAATATAATTTTAAAAGTTACCAATAGTCGATCAATTTTACGGATTTGATGATATCTCCGTATGTAATTACAAATTTATAAGGTCTCCATCATTATTTAATTAATTTTTTTAATTAATTCAATCTCTACATCTATATATATTCAATATTTAACTCAATTTCATTAGATAAAATATTTTAAGCTTTAATTTTTTTTCTACTTTATATATATTCCAAAGAATTGACGAGTGCCTTTCCTATTCTTCATTTTTTAATTAATATAATATATTTTGTCCCAATTATTTTTATTAACTTTTACTTTACTTCTTTTTTCTATTTTTTACTTTATTGAGAGAGAGATGGTCATTATCGTTTTCTAAGGGGCAAAAGAGGTAAAAAAATTACTGCTTCTATTTGACTTTGCATGACTTGAGCGATATGGAAAGGAAGAAATGAACTTATCCACAATGATACTGATTTCTCAGTGTCTAGACTTTATAGTTGATTTTCTGTGAAGAGATTGAAATGTTCTAATTTTTTATATCTTGACTGACTAGCAAACCCTAGAATGGTTTTAGAGTGTTGAATTTGTAAATATGGATGTTGGTTTAGGTATTCCTTGCACTTTTTAATAAAATCTTTTTTAGGTTGTTCAAAAAAAAAAATCACTATTTTACCGTTTAATCCCCATTAAAAAACAAAGATCCCTTTTGATAATAATAAATAACTCATACAATAAAACCTGTGTAAATTGTAATGTCCAAACAAATGTCCAAATAAGAGCAGGATAGAGGGAGTGCTTAATTTCAAATGCTTTAGAAAAATTTGGTCTAAAGTTGATCGAAAACCCAGTTGGAACTAGCACAATACCCTTGGAACTTTCAATCCAATTGGAACTTGCACAATTTGAAAGAAACATAGTTCCAAAGTTATACCTTTAGAACTATTGTGCACAATCCCCTTATACACTAGTTGTACAATGCAACTTTACATAATTAGTACATTTTAGTGAACACTACTAATGTTATTCAGTGAAAAGCACTTAACTTATACGGTTAACCTGGCGCATACAAAACTTTTAAATTATTGCACATAATCTAGTTAAAATAGCATCAACTCCAATACTACTTTGAAATCAATCGATCCAGCTGTGGTTAAAAAAAGAATTCAAATCTGTTCACCTCTATTATATCACTGGTTCAGAATTACATCAGCTAAGATCTGGAATGAGAGGATTTATATTAGATACAAGAAAAATTAGAGGCATCTTTCTCCCACGATCTTGGGTTTCAAAGAATAATGATAAAACAGATGTTGAAAAATACTCTCATTCAATCTCCTTAAAATGAGAAAATATGAATAGATAATTATTCATACCTTTAATCCCCTTCAAATGACAAAATATAAATAGATTATACTTTATCCATAAGTTGATTCAGCGTGGTTACAAGAAAAGTGATACTCTAGCTGGAAATCAAAGACCACGTCTAAATAAATTTGGGCAAAATGACAATGCACTACAGACATATAATAACAGACTAACCCAAATCACAGTGGGCATACATAAATTCTATGTACATATATATAGAGAGAGAGGTTTATACAATCTGGACAATTTAACATGACTTACAAAGTAAACGCACGAATATCAAATGCTAAGATTTCAGAAACATTATCTAACCTATCAAGGAAGATACCTCACGGGTTTTTCAGAAACATGACTTACTTTTTTCTCTTTTTTTGAAGGGGGTGGGGGTCCTTCAAGTTATACACTGAACATCAAATTCCAAACAGAGAACAGCACTTGAAGCATAGGTTTAATATTCAAAATTATAAGCATTGGCATCGCGAATTCACCCCACTTAAGGAACAGGGCTGACAAGTTTAGGTGGCACTTTTTTTTTTTAAGGGGGTGGGGGAGGAAGGATTATAACCTGTAAGAATGCTTGTGGAGGAGAATCGAGCAGCACAACAAAATGGACGAAAGCTTAATCAGGTCAGGCATATTAATGATGTTTGTGGCGATCTTTCTCCTTTGATGCGTAAGAAGAGCTGTGGTAGTTATCTGGTCAAAGAAAGATTCTCATGAGATATTTATCCAAATCAGTTTGGTGATGTTCCTTTGGGGTTTTATGTGATTTTAAAAACCAGCTTTTTAAATTTAGGAAATTTTGAAATCCTGATAAATAGTACGGTGTGTGTTTGTTTTGGGTTTTTTGTACGGTGAGATTTAACTTCATGTCAAATCAATATGTAAGAGAATGAAATTGTATTATTATATTATTTTTTAGTGATTGAAGATTTGAAACGATTGATTGACACGAATTTTGAATTAAATAAATTAAAGTGTAAGAGAGAATTGATTGTATTGGAAAATGTGATAGTAGGTTTACAGATGTAGTCGTGTTGGTTTTTTAAACCAGTTTTCAAAATCCCGAACTGGAACCGATTTTAAATTTAAAAACTCAAATCCTAGTTTTTAAAACCCAAAACAAACATCACCTTTAGAACTAGCATAATTACTAAGGTCTTACACAATACTAACTAATTATTTAATACGATGCACAAATGTACCTCGAGAAGAATGACGTTTGGACTTCTCCATGCGCCCTGAACAAAATAATATAGTTCTTAGTGAAAAGTAAGAAAAAGAGTAAAGTACAAGAATGGAAAAGGATAGCAAGAACAAACCAGAATCTTTTCCTCTGTCCCTCGAACAATTACTCCTTTCCTTGACTCTATCTCTATCCCTTTCAGAACCTTCCCGTCTGTCAGATTCCCGCCCTCTCTCATGATCTCTGCTCCTAATTCTCTCTCTCTCCCTTTCCCTATCTCTCTCCCTCTCCTTTATCCTTTCTCCACCCGTTTCTGATTTAGTGTCCAAAGACATCTTTGATTCGGGTTCTTCTCTCAACTCTCCACCATTTGACGTGCTTTTAGATTCATCGTCGCTTTTCTTTGAATTCTTCAATTTTCCAAGAGCAGTTTTAATCACTTCATCCTTGCTAGCTTCTGGATTTACAGCAGCGGAATCAATTATGGTTGGTACTGTTGATGAACCATCCTAAATAAAAGACCAAAGACACAACTTTTTTTAGTACAAAACTGGTAGTAATCAGGCACAAGTTTATCATCTCAGTTTCCTTTTAGGCCTTGTTTGATTCAATTGATTAGGGTGTTTAAACTAATTGATCACACATAATCCATTGTTTGGTTCCAGAGTTGAGAACCCAATATTATAATCACGCCCCCTTATGTGTGATTCATCAACTTCTCCGATTAATGGGACCCACATTAAAGTTTCTACCATTATGTCCAAATCTTTTAAATGAGTAAATCGCATTTGGATATATCAAGGGTAATTTTGGCATTTGCATATATTATACACCCCTAAATCATGAATACCAAACAAAGTTATTGAAATTGAATTGGTATTTTAGCATTTCGATTACAATAACCAAACATGAACTCTATATAATTTAATCCATTATTAACAGTGTACATTATCTAATCCACTAAATTCATATTATCTCATCCTTTAATTCAAACAAGGCCTTAGGATTCTAATAGATCATTGATAAATTACTCAATAGTATGACATTCACCTTTGAGATTGACTGATGTGGGGACTCCCATGATCGATTAGATGTAGTAAACGAACCCGTTTCCTTGCATACATGAATATATTGGGCCTTAGGAAGGATGTACAAATGGGCCAGCACTCTACAGACCTCATCAATTCCAGATTTATCAGCATCAAATGCTTTCCACCAAGGTGGATTCTCAGGTAATGGTACATGAAATCTACGGGCTGCAGCATATACAACACCACAAGCCACAACCTCACTTTTAAATCTAACACACAATGTCGTGCGCAAACTGTTTGCAAGCAACAAACAAAATATTAGAATGGGGAAAAGTGATTAGAAGCCAAGTAGGAATAATCAAGACAACTAGCCCATACACACGTATATATGGATATATCAATGTCCAATTTTAAATTGCCGTATAACTATGAACGAAGGCATAGTTTGTAGTTCTATCACACTATGGATGAAGAATCTCCTAATAAGATGTTTAGACAAATTTTCAAGGAAAAATATACTGAGGGGACATGCAGTCTCACATATGTACCGACAAAATTATAGATGATACATATGTACTGATGTTAGGTAAATAAAATGTACCTGTCATTTGCAAGATTCCAAGCTTCTTGTCTGAGTTCTGGGGGAGTTTCCAGCGTAGCAAGATAATTTGATATGAACTTATGCGGATGCTCAACATGGCAGATGAAACCCATCTCTTTCAAAAGATGTCTTTCTGTTCTTATCAAATCCATCTTTAGATCGGCATATTTCTGTACCAAAGACATGAATTCAGCCACCACCCTAAGATTGTTCCTAGTTAAGAAAAACTAAAAGAACACACAGACTCACTATTCAAATCGAGAGTAATGTATCAAGACACAGAATGATCATCAGATGATTTAATTTAAAAAAAATATAGAAATTTAAAATATAACAATATCAGAACAATAACAATAAATCCAGAGCTGACCTTTAAAGATGTGTCCAAATGCTCTATCGGTAAGTTCTCTCTCCTACATTCCATCCTGTGAAAAACAATGATTACCTGCCTTGCTTTCCTGGGGCTTTCTTCAAGTTTGGAAGCAAGCCAAACACAACTGGCTGCAACCCTCTGCAAGTAAATGATTTCTGACATAAATCACCACACAGTAAATTCTAAACAAAATTTTATGTGAAATGTGCCTAGACATAAAATAAGTAACAAGCAATCGGTGTGTACCTTGACATTAAACCGAGCAAATGATTTCTTGCAGTAGAAACGATGAAATAGGACTTGACCGGTTGCCATAACAGCTTGAGGTCTGCGCATAATTCAGTTAAGGAAATAATAGGGCCAGTAACAACTCTAAAGATACAGCACAAATAACTGCAAATTGTCTTTTACTTACTGTATCTGCTCGTTAAAATAGAAAAAATATTGCTTTCTCATGTAAAAGGAGTAAAGAGGACTATATACCTAAACAACAAATTACAGGACGAACAAGTAGACAGAAGACGGGGTGGTGAAAGGATACAGCTTAAGCAATATGCCACACTCTTGTATGAGGTCACAACCGTAGATTCTAAGCGTAGTTTCAGTGGCCTCATTAATACCATCTTTGCTCGAAGGTGAGATTTTCAGCTGATCCTCCGACAGATAAAATGTGTCGATTGCGGTATAAATCATGTTTGGTGTTTCAATTGGTGGAAGATTCCTCGTTAAACCTGAAGAAACTTATGAGTTCAACCTCAGAATCAAATGAATCAACAAATCAATTAACTTCATTTTTCCAACTATATACTATTTATCAAGAAACATCATATTGAAGCAGCATAGACAGAACATGAGAGTTCTATGTAACAATGTGTTATAATACTGCAAGAAAACAGAAATCAACACAAAGCAGGTCCAGGCTAGAAATCTTAAAATTCAAACCAAGGCCTCCATTACAATTCTAAATTTCTAATGAAAACATTTGAACTGTAATGAGCAGAATCCAGTGGCAAAAATTGTACGGATTGCTGCTATATCACAGACAAACATTTATACATTAACATCACTCAGTTTGTAATGCAAGAAAATCTACCAAATACATATTATTCAGTGTCCTTTTGAACTAAGATAAACATCTCATATTTCATGAATCAAGAGCTTACAGGGAAATACAAAAAAGGGTGTCATCATCCTATTCCCATACGTTGTAGACACAAAACAGTCAATTTAGTTAAAAGTTTCAATGTTAAACAAGCAGAGTTACGCATACTCCAAATATCATAACTATGTGTACAATAAATTCCTGTATAGAGCAGTTTTGAGCTGGATAGTTTTTTTTTTTTCCTGGAGGTTATAGTTTCTACCAAATAATATTCTTGATTGCAGTTAAATTGTACAAGAACTCAGTTCTATATATTTTTGTCATGGAAACAATTTCACATCTCAAATATGACATGACAAAAATTGTCAAAAGAAATTCAGACATGATATACCAAAGGGGTACACTTGCATCCCCAAAATGAAAAACT
Organism: Stenogyne calaminthoides; assembly: GCA_037126765.1. NCBI lineage: Eukaryota > Viridiplantae > Streptophyta > Magnoliopsida > Lamiales > Lamiaceae > Stenogyne > Stenogyne calaminthoides. Next base: position 23,162,031 of record JBBCBC010000013.1, read on the forward strand.
GCAATTACGCATATATATATGATTCTTTTCTCTGGAATTGCTTGAGCTGAATTCTGTTTTGCTTAAGGCCAATTTTTTATGTTCTATATATTTGGGCTATATTGTGCAAGTGATTTTTTTGTTATTAACACCCCCAGCATATTAGTAGATACAAAATATTATGAAAATCCCAGAATATCCTTTAACATTATATAGTCAATCCCTAATTTAACCGCAGTAGCTGCACTGCCGCCCAGCCACCGGCATCTGCCGCCGTCACTTTTATATCTCTATTTCGAGATAAAAAATATGGAACGCCGGTCAAAAAATATATCGAAAATCATCATATATTTTTTTGGCAAAAATCAGTTGAAATTAACAAAATTCAATTCTGGCGTCAAAAAAAAAAGAGAGAGGGAGAAGGAGAGCGTAACTTTACCAGAGATCTGAGGGAGAAAGAGAGCGGCTGAGATCTTTAATGGTCAGGTGGTGGATGGCTTGGTGTGGAGGCCGAAGGCGGCGGGCGATTGAAGAAACTGGAAAATAAAGGAAGAGAGAGAAAATTAGGAATTTTTAAACCGGCCCTTTTTTTTATTATCTTTCTCCTTGCTTTTAACATTTTTTTGGTTGTCTTGCTTACTTGAATCCGGTATGCGGTAAGGGCTTTGCTTTTCATTTTTCTTATATAAAATAAAATTAATATATGTTTTTTTTTTAAATGTACCTCTAATTTAAAGAATGCTTCTAAAAATTTAGATTCAATGAATTCAAGTCTATTTATAACATCATCTCAATATTATATAACTTTAGTATCTATATGTGAGATTTAAAATATTAAATAATTAACATTTATTTAAATTATTTTGTCGTACCCCAAATTAAAAATCCTGAATCCGCTCCAAGAATAACATAAGCATCAATAATTTTATATTACCAAAAAAATATTTGCCACAACCTTCTCTTTCAATAAATTAAAAAATATATCAATCTGGTTGGAACTTGAATAAATAGGGAGAAAAAAAAACAAAAAGAACTTCATTGTAAAGATGGAGCTTACCATCGGCAGGGGTGGCCCTGGGGTGGTGCAGTCGATGTCGTCGCACAGGGCCCCACCCCAGCCGAGGGCCCCAGATTTATATATATTTATAAGTAAACATAAAATAAATACCACTGTGTTACTGAAGTTTTCACTGAAGTTTGCTAGAGTAGATGGTTCCTCTGATTTGATGTGTATAAGTCATTTATTTCATTTTATCTAAATATATAATTTTTTTTAATATAGTTATCAATACTATAAAAAGAATATAATATATTTTGTTAATATAAAATATCTTTTATTTGATAAATTAATTTTTTTAATTTATATTTTTCTTTCTTTTCTTCTTAGTTATTCTTAGTTACAATTTTCAGTATAAATTGTATAGGTGTTTTAAAAAAATATTTGTTCGTGTAGAATATTTTATTTTTTCTATGTATAGAACTATATTTTTTTATTAAGTTTGAAAATATATAATTTTACTATAATATGATGAAATAATTATATCATTTTTAATTTAAGGTACAAATATAGAGGGTCTAATACTTTTTATGCACAGGGCCCTTAAAATTATAGGACCGGCTCTGACCATTGGAGTTTATGGTGAGACAAGGCGCGACGTACGTGAGTGTAGGGGGGAGATAGGTGGCGCTGGCGGACGTGGTAGGGTGGTGGTGGCGGCAGAGAGGCTTGCGGAATTAGAGCTTTTGCAATTCTGGCATCTAATATGTACTTCTGTGTCCCGAACCCCGGTGTAAGTGAGTTGAGTTCTCTTCTTCTTTACCTTATTAAATTAATTTAATTATTTTATAATAGTGACTTTTATATAAGAGTTTTGTAAAAAAAAAAAGTGACGCTTATTTTCAAAATAAATTAACAAGTAAAAAAAAGTAGCGGGCGCGAGCTAATTTGTCGGGCCAAATCAGCCCGATTATTTCTGGGCCTTTAAAAAATAGCTAACCCTAGCCTAATACTCAGGTTGCATGAGTCGGTCCTGCGGGTCAAGATTTGGGGGGTGAAATTATTGGGGAAAAAAGGGATTGGGAAAGATCTTTTCTTGATCTCTAAGAAATCTTGAATATATCTTCTATATTCTTCTTTCCATGTGTAATTTTTTCATAAAAATCTCACACCCTTATTTAGCCCTTATTTTGGAAAATAAGAGGAATAATTTCAAGATTGGATCTTTCTTGAATTTATGAGATATTCTTGTATTCCAAGAATACATATCTTTTTCCATAAAATCTTTCCAAGAAAATAAAGAAAATCTTTTATTCCTCCTTATCCCCTATTTTTTTTGAAAATTTCATATTAAAGAGGTCAAGTGGGAGATTTCTTGAATTTATGGGATAATCTTGTATTCCAATAATATTTATCTCCTTTCCATAAAATCTTTTCAAGAAAATCCTTCTCTCTCGTTCTTTAATAAATTTTGAAATTTAAGGAGGAAATAGGCAACAAATATTTAATTTATTTTTAAGCACCTTTTTTTTATTGGACTTTAATTGGGCTACTTGAGGGGTCTTTATGAGAATTAAGATGGATCTTCCAATGAGCTACTGAATTCCAATATTGAACCACAATATAATTCAGCCCATTAATATTAATTAATGCCACTATATAATTAATATTGCACTATCCAACTAACCCATATTACGGTAATATGGCTCCCGATTATTATTTCCCGTGTTTAAGATTATTTAGTCCATTAATTAATTAAGCCACTGAAAAACTTTATATTAATTAATATCTTTATCCTTGGAGTAAGGACAACTCAGCTTTATTATCCATACCGGAAAATTAATTCCACTTGAAAGATTTGGTATGATAAAGGTTCCGAGCCCACCAAGGGGACCAATCAAGCAAGACTTTGCAAGCACACGATTCTCTGTATTAATCTTAGCAACTATCGTACAATTAATATTATTGCCCAAGATATAGGGTATCGAAGTCGCAATGATTCTCTTCCCATTTATAAGTCAAAGCAATAACTACTAATCGCACACAGTCCTTATTAAGTGACAGAGATTAAGAAATCAACAACCACTGAGGTCTAACTCTTCATCCCATAAATCAGTGCGAATGAGTTTATCCTCTCTGTAGGTCCTCTTCAGCGCATCGAATGCACTAGTGTAATCTCCTGGTCAAGACAAGTCAATCTGAGCCTCACACGTCAACTTCTACCAATAGACTGTTCGGGTCTATCTAAGTTGTGAAAACCGCACTTGTCTACAAGGGACTGTCAACGTGATCTTCTGTGATCTGGTATCACCACGTTAACTATAATGTAACACGTGTTATTACATGAACGGTTTGCAATAAATATATATATATAACATTCAATCATATTTAAAGCAACAGTGATAAACAATTTATTTCAGTAAATAAGTTTTCAATACACAGGTTATACAAAGTAAAAGCATACTTTCACGTATAACCCCAACAAAGCAGTTAGCGCTATTAGTGGACATGTTTATCTTAATAATAAACATACATGTTCTAGTGATGAAAACACCCACTGCCTTCTTTTCAACAACCAGAACCTTACAATCCTTCTTCTGGTGTCCTCTTCTACTTACAGTAGAGGCACACAGCTCCTTCTTTTGAACACCATCTTAGCGATAGTGAACTCAAAAGTCTTGAGCATGTTGTAAAGTTCAGGCATGGTTGCATCCGTCTTATTCATATTTGTTGATGTTGCCACCGATGTTACAACATTGGTTACAACATCAGTATTCATCCTTTCTTCTTAACCACTAACACTTCTATGTTCAATGTTTTCTTTGATGTTGTTGACTGCAGGTTGACGATCTAGGTTGTTCTGCAAGATTCCAGAAGGTTCCACAAGCTTCAAGAATCGAGTAGAGGGACTAGATCATGCGGTTGTTTTCATAACTTGAAGAACCCACTAACTGGGGCAGTTACAAAGATCATGGGAGAGTGGATTGAAGAGTTTCTTGATCCTTCACGGAGGCTCTAGTAAAGCTTCACGAAGTCTATAAATAGAAGACCTTGATGTTTATATCAAGTGCCAAACATTGCCATTAATCGTGTGTTGTTTAGTCGAAGCAACAACCAAGCATCAACTGTAGAGTGCGTGAGTGCATCCAGAGTGATAGGGTCGTTATTGTGGAGTTTGTTTTACCATTAGAGTGTATTTGTATGGTTTATAATACCTCGAGTTGGTGCTAGATTTATTTTGTGTGGAATGTTAGTCTCGGTGTTAGATAGTTTCATACACATGGAACAGGTCACCTTTAGTAGTGTAAAAATACACCTAGCCTTTAGATCATATGCTTGATCTTGTTTCAAGGGGATTCAATTTGTGACCTCTTTGTATTCATTATTTTGATAAATAGCGATTTCGGCCATAAGGCTTCACAATCTAATTGATATAGATTGTGCAAAGTCTTATTACATTTCGTGTGTTGTGTTTCTGAGTCTTCCGTTGTTTCTATCTTTTGAATGTTCCTTTGAGTGTTGCAACATTCAATGTAAAATTACTCTGATTTTACTAAACACAACCTCGTCCAACACACTTTCAGTTGGCACCAGAGCCAAAACTTGGTTTTACTAAGTTAGATCCTGTGTCAAGTGTGTTGTTTTTGTTATGGTGATGGAATACCCACTTACTCCACAAAGTTTGAGACCACCAATTCTTGATGGTACAAATTATGCTTATGGGAAACCAAAGATGAGAATGTACATCAAGTCAATTGATGAACGTGCTTGGAGAAGTATACTTTCAGGATGGACACCTCCTAAGAATGCTGCAGATGAAGAAGGAGAAGTTACAGTCAAACGCGAACTGGATTGGACTAATGATGAAAGTACAACTGCTAGCTACAATTCTAAAGCTTTAAATGCAATATTCACATCAGTTGATATGACCATGTCCAAGATCATATCAACATGTATTTCTGCAAAAGAAGCTTGGGATAGGTTGCAAGAACACAATGAAGATTCGTATAGTGTTCGAAGGTCTAGACTTCGAATGCTTGGGAAAAAGTTCGAGAACTTGAAGATGAAGGAGGATGAAACAATTTCTTCTTACAATGAACGGGTCACTGAAATTGCAAATGAAGCTCAATCTCTTGGAGATCCCATCTCCAATGTAAGATTGGTTCATAAGATTTTAATGATCGCACCTAAGCGCTTCGATGCAAAAATTTGTGCAATTTAAGAGGCAAGGGATACAGATACACTAAGTCAAAATGAACTGATCAACATCCTACGTGCGTATGAGATGAATACAGCTGAGAAGGATGATAAAGCTGATGCTAAGAAAGTGGTGGTGTTCAAAGGTGAAACATCTTCAAATGTTGAGCAAGTGACTATTGTGACTGAAGCTGATTCAGAGAATGACGTTGCTGACATATGTTCCAACCCCGAGGAGTACATTGCTTTTATGACAAGGCAATTCAAAGCTCTTATGAAAAAGATGAATAGTAAGTTCAAAGGCAACATTCAACCAAAGATTCAGATAAACAACTCTCCACAAACCTTTGAAAAGAAAGGTAATGAATGCATTCCAACCAAGGCAAATTGGTAATGGAATCAAAGGCAGGTATGAGAAAATTGACCCTGAGTATAGAAAGTCTGTTCAATGTAATGCATGTCATGGGTATGGTCATTATGCAAATGAATTTGCTAATACCTTGCTTAAACTGAAATTGAACTTCAATGCTACTTTAAGTGATGAATCTGATGAAGAGCATGAAGAACAAAATGAAGAACGTGCATTCTATGCTAGAATAGATTATGATGATTCCTTAGATGATGATCTGGACTATTCTGATTCTGACGTTGAAACAGATGTTACCACATCTGAAGTAACATTAGATGAAGTTTATTCTGATAAAGTTGTTAACAGTTTTAATGGTTTAATTGATGATAAAGGAACATCTGATGTGAATAGTGAATCATGTGGATCAGGTTGTAAAGATTTATTTGATAAATGGGAATCTCAAAATCAGATTTTAATGTCTATGACTAAGGAAAATGATGACTTGAGAGACTCACTAACCAAACTTGAAGCTGTCTTAACAAGAAAGGATTTGGAAATTTCTAAACTTAAGGAATAATTGAAAAGTTCAACCTTGTGTTTTAAGAAATATGCCAAAGGTACAGAAATGTTGAAAGATGCTTTGATGGTTGGTAAATCTGACACTACTGGTCTTGGTTTTGTAACTACTTTTAAAAGCTTTAAACCTATGAAATTTGTTAATGCTGGAGAAAAGACAAATGTCAAAACTCCAGTGGAAACAAAAGTTCACATTAAAAATAAGAAAAAGAAGTATGTGTGTTGGTCCCGGTTTAAACGAGTCTCACACGTGTATGGGGGGGGAATACACATGTATAGTGATTTTTCAACTTTTAAAACTTTACTGAAATTAGTGAGTCAGGTTATCCTGATTTTCAGTCCTGAGAAGCACAAATTGTCCTGAGTCAAAGTCTACTGAGATAATAACACTGAGCGGCTTTCAGAGACTTCAGATTAGCTCAACTGATCCTGAGTTTCTTCTACAGAGTCCAAATAAGCTTGGAGTAGATAATAATCTTACTGACTACTCAGGAGAGTTTATCAGTGTGACAACCATCTATACTAGCTTATCTAGAGTGCGGAAAGTGTAGGCCCTAAGTTTATACTCGTTTTACTTTGCTGAAAATCTTTCCTTAATGAAACAGTGGTTAAGGTTGTGATCAATTTTAATGCAAGTTCAGTGGATTAATTCCAACTGAATATCAGAAATGCTTTCAGTGAAATATGCAACAAGTACTAATGCAAAGCAGAAAGCAAATAACACAGCAAGTTATAGTGGTTCAGAGGCTCAAGCTCCTACGTCCACTCTCCCTGATCTTCAGAGAAATTCCGTAACACACTACTTCGACTACCTCAAGCTTTTAGACTGAACTCAACAGCTTACTAACTTTCTACTACGAGTTTTCAGGCTGAACTGCTGCAGCTTACTAACTCAATACACACACAAGCGTTCAGACTGAACAATCAGCTTACTAACTTCTTCTCTGGAGTTTTCAGACTGAACACAGCAGCTTACTTACTCTTTACAACTCTCACTTCCAACTACTACACACACAAACTTCCTAATCAAAGGGTTTGGGTTTTGGTTGGTTTCCAACTAGGGTGAGATATCCTTTTACAATGAGAACACAATTAAAAGGCTAGGATATCTCTAACTAAGCTTTGGATAAGATCTTAAATCTAGGCTTAGTAAATGAGCTCTCTTCAAAGATGAAACACTTGGGAAATTCTAAGGGTTTCGAGTGCTTCACAAGATTGCTTGAATACGAATGAGCTCTGTGAGTTGCTTTGATTTCCCGTAACCTTGAAGTGTCCAAGGTCTCTGGTATTTATAGGCAACTCTCACGAAGTCTTCCTTTGAAAAACTATCCGTTGGAGAGATAGCATCTCGGGTTTCTTCTTTGAGTAATTGATGAGTGGCTTTGTTAGGGTTTGAACGAGCCCTTGCATGCTTTACTAAATATCCAGACAAGCAGCCAATCACCAATTTCTATGAACAAGACAAATATCTATGCTGACATTTTTTAGGAAAATGTCGCTTTCAGTGTCAGTAAAGTACGCTGTTGTCGCCTCCTCATTGGTCGACATCTTCCTTTGAACAGAGACAACAAAAATGACTCTTTTAGTCAACCAACACTGAGTTGATATCTTCCTTAGTGTCCACGAACGTATAACATTCTCTTTGCATGTACTAAGAATGAACAAACACTATTTAACTCGAAGTGTTATGTTCAGGGTCTTTTGGTTCAGTACACAAGAGTCTTCAGGGTCTTCTGATCTTCAGGATCTTCTGGTCTTTAGGATCTTCCAGTATTCACGTTCTACTGATCTTTCAGTATGATTTCGGTCTTCAGTATGTTTTGGTCTTCAGGGGTCTTCTGAGATCTTTAGACAAATTCTGAAACCTAAACTATCCTGAACTATATTTGTTGACTATACATGGTGCAGATAATCCTGAATCTTAACAACAATTTGAAACCTGATCCTATACTATCAAGATTTTCCTGAAACATGTCATACTCAGGGGTTTTGGGATCTAATCAAAATCTTTATTAAATTCATCTCCCAAGAATTTCCCCTTTTTTTATGATGCCAAAACCATCTTGTTACAAGCTTGCAACCAGAAATAAACCTAACATCTATTCAGGTTTCAATTCATAAAGCAAGTAAAAACAAGTAAGGAAACCATCAAGTAATCAGTAGATAATGAGATATTATCTTTTGATTAACAAAAAATCAGTAGATATTTCATTAAAGGTCAAAAACCATCAGTACATGATTACAGAGGGTTTTCATATGTTATCTACTGAAACAAAAACAAACACAAAACAAGATACATCAATCTTCATCAGAATCAATCTCATCAGCTGGTGGCTTCAGGTTGAAAAGGTCATAGTATCTGATCTTCAGTTCTTCTCTCTTCGCAGCGAGTCTCAAAGATCATCTCCGTCGGGCCTCGGATACTCGGCTGATCCAAAAAGTTAGCATGAATGAAATCATAGTGTTGGTCCCGGTGCTAACGAGTCTCACGCGTGTATGGGGGGGAATACACGTGTTCAGTGATTTTTCAAACTTTTTCTTCATTGAGGTCAGATGGGTCAGGTTATCCTGATATTTTTGTTCTGAGATGCACGGATTGCCCTGAATCAAAGTCTACTGAGACAATGATCCTGAGCTGCTTTCAGAAGCTTCAGATTAGCCCAACTGATCATGAATTTATCAGAGATCCTGAGGAGCTTGGATCAGATAATTATCTTACTGAACACTCAGTAGAGTTAGTTCAGTTTGGTAACTATCTGTTCTTAGCTACTCAAGCGTGTGGAATGGTTGGCCCTAAGTTTATACTCGTTTTAGCTTTGCTGAAATATCTTCTTCCTTTAGTAAAATAGTGATTAAGGCTGTGACCAATTTTATGCAAGTTCAGTGAATTGGTTCCAACTGAATATCAGTGAAATATGCTTTCAGTGAAAAACATGCAACAGATAATAATGCAAAGATGTAATGCAAACAACACAAAGAATTATAGTGGTTCGAGAGACTCAAGCTCCCACGCCCACTCTCTCGATCTTCAGAGAAATTCCTTAACCACTTCCTAAAGCTTTCGTGCTAACTCATTTGTAGCTTACTCACTTTTCTACCTTGAGTTTTTTCGGGGCCGACTCACTGCAGACTTACTAACTCAAACACACACAAGTGTTGAGACTACCACAAGTAGCTTACTAACTTCTTCTCTAGAGTTTTTCGCTAACTCCTTTGTGAGCTTACTAACTCTTTTACAACTCTAACTCACCAACAAAACACACACAAACTACCTTAACAAAGGGTTTGGGTTTTGGGTTGGTTTCCAACTAGGGTGAGATATCCTTTACAATAAGAACTAATGCAAAGGCTAGGATATCTCTTCTAAGCTTTGGATATATCTATCAATCTAGGCTTAGAATAGTGAGCTCTCTCCAATGTGAAACACTTGGGAAATTCTAGGGTTTTCGAGTGCTTCAATTTGCAATAATACGAATGAGCTTCTTGAGTTGCTTTTAAATTTCCCGTTACCTCTCAATGTAAAGGGTCACTGGTATTTATATGCAACTTCACCAAGGTCACTCTTTGAAAAACTATCCATTGGAAGAGATATCTTTATGAGTTTCCTCTTTTGGTGTTTGATGAACGGTTATTTTTAGGGTTTGAACACTCCCTTGCATGTTTTAGGAAATATGCAGTCATGTAGCCAATCACCAATTTTTGCGATGCGGAACTTAGTATTATCGACATAATTCGAGAGTCCCGTCCGCTTTCAAAGGTCGATGAAGTACAATGTTGTCTTCCTCTCGATTGGTTCTTGTCTTGATGAATGTAGACAAACAAAACGGCTCTTTTTTTGGTCAATCTCTCTCGAATGAGATAACTGAAACAACACTTAGACTTAGTTCCTTTTATGTCGCATTAGAATGTTTTTGGGCAATATCTACTTTTTTCCGAACATGTGCATTTTTTTTTTTTCGTTTTGTAGTCTTGAGATAGATATTATTCAAGTGCCTCTCGAACATTCAAAGTTATCTTGAGTATTCATATCTTCATCGAGTCTTGATGTCTTTCAAAGAACTTCATCGAGTCTTGATGTCTCAAAGAACTCATCGAGTCTTGATTTGTCTTCAAAGAACTTCATCGAGTCTTGATGTCTTGATTATTTTATCGAAGTCTTCAAATGTCTTCAAAATCTAACATGATCTATATATGCTGACTATACATGGTGCAGATAACTTCCTGAACAATCCATACTGAAACCTGACTCAGACTATCAAGATTATCCTGAACATGTCATACTCAGGGGTTTTGGGATCTAATCAAAACTTATTTATTAAATTCATCTCCCAACACATAGTTAATCATTTCGTTCTTGTATCTTGGAGGAGGGTACTTGATCTGTCCTGGAGCTTTTGGCTGGTATCCCAAGGTGTCAAATGTATCAAACCATTTCTGGCAGATGTCAGTGTAGTTTTGCAGCAGGTAGGCAATGAATGCTTCATCTCTATCAGCATTTGGTTCAGACCAATTAAGCAGAATGTCATTGTTGAAGACAAATTCTCTCTTGGATGTCTCCCATCTGTCATTCATCTCAATAGGCATCCATTTGTTTATGTGTGGCCACTGCCTCTTCCTTGGTTTTTTGCCTCTTCTCCTTCTGACCATTCTTTGAAAGCCTCCAAGCTTTCTCTTAGCTTCCTCCATTTCTTTCCTTGTCATCTCTGATCCTGACACTGAGGTGGCAGCTTTCCTTTTTTTCTCAGCCTCAATTGCCTTCACAAAGATTGTGCCAATCGATTCGATCTCTTGGTGGATACATCATATTCACCAAAACCTTCTTTAAAGAGATCATCAATTTCTGATTCTGAATCCTTTTCAGTAACTTCCGGAGCAACCTCTTCCACATCTTCCTGCCTTCAATCTCCACTCTTTTTCTTCAACTTCACCTTTCCTGAGTTCAGGAACAGGTGACTCCTCTTTAGAGCTAGAGATTTCCTCTGAAGGTATGGGGATTTTTGGCTCTGAGGGGTGAGTGGTTGGGATCTGTATTTGACTTTATTCAACAGGTTTTTGAGAACCTGTGAAGATTTCTCTGGTAATTCTATCATCCCCAATGCTGGTGGTGAGGATTTCAGTGAATACATCTTCTTCAGGGATATTTGCAGCCTTAGCTTCAGCAGCTACGGCCTTCACAAGTGTATCCAAAGGAGATTTCTCTCCTGAAGCCATTTCACTGGCTTTTCTCAGGTGCTTCTTCCTCTTCTGCTCTTCCTGAGCCTTCTTCCGTTCACCAACCTCTCTCTTGACTCTTAAGTGCTCAAGAGCCTTCTTTCTCCCCTCGGGTTTCTCCACAGTCTTTTCAATCACCTTCTTGCCCTTGGTTCTGGTGATATCAGTAATAGTAAGTCTGTCCTGTTCAGACTCTGAGCTTTCAACTTCAACCTGCTCTGTCTGTTCCTCAGGCTCACTCTGGACAGCTTGCTCTTTCAGCTCATCCCGAGTCAGAGAACTTGGACTCTCGAAATTGCACATGCTTTTTACGCAATTTTGGCTTTCTGAACATGATCCTATTCCTGGAGAATTGAGTTCCGGACAATAGGTACATCTTCTTTCTTGGCAATGTCTCAATCAGAAAACTGATTTTAGTTCCAAAAAAGAACTTTCCCATTCTTTGTAAACGCTCCTTTAGCAAGTTTCAGTTTTGGACTCTGACTCAATATGCAGTCCACCAAGAATTTTAGCCAGTTAAAACTTCGAGAGGGTGAGTCCTCTATTGCAGCCATGAGTCTCAACTTGTTCTGACTCACCTGATCTAGACTTTCAGAGGTCCTCATCAAGCACTTGGCTACAATATCTATCAACACCCTATAGACAGGTTTTAAACACTTCTTGTTTAAAGCCCCTCTCAACTCTACTCTGGACGTAGAAAACCTATCCAAGATTTCTTGTTCATGTCCCGACATATAAACCTCTGGATCATCTCCTCTATCACTTAACTCAAAAATAGTATTAATGTTCTGAAGTGATAAGTTTACCTCTCTCGTACAAATTTCTTCGGCTTTGAATTTTACGTTGGTGCCGAAACTAAGTTGAGAAACCAGAGACCCATTATCTCCTTCTCTGAGATTCACCACAAACTGCAAGACCTCTTGTGGTAGTTCTGACTCTGGCATATTGCTCACAAGTTTATCCAATCGCGCCATTCGAAGCAGGTTCAATGCTTCTTCTTCAATCAATGTCTTCTTGTTATCGATCATTGCAACAACGTGCTCGAAATACAGTTTCTCAATTTCTGCAAGATTTTTAATCATGGCATAGCTTGGAAACTCCATCGTTAGGTTTAGGTTTTTTTTTTAAGAAACGAAGGTTTTTGGAAAACTGGAGTGTTTGAGAAACAGAGTGTAAAGTGTTTGTAAATGCGATACTCTGTGGTTTATATATGATCGAAAGAATTTGATCAATGGCTAAGATTAAATCTGAAAGAACGGTTGAGATTTAATCTAGGTTTGAAATAATCTCAAGATTTATTTGCTATTAATAGTAAATAAACAGAAGAGCAGTTTTCGTGGCAGCAATTAGGGTGACAAATGAAGTTTCACTCTAATCGAGGTAAACCCTTGGCATTCTGCCAAAATTTTTAGCCAATAAGAATTCTTCAAACATTCCCGCTAAAAGTTCAGGTCTTTTGTATTTATTTCAAATGATTACTGACTGAAATAAATGCTTATGAGTAAATGCATGTGCCAAGTGAGTTTCAGGATTAATTGAATATTTAACCTTACTGAACACTGACCGTGACAAAAACCATCCTGATTCTTAGTTTTCATCCTGAGAGGTTTTTGTCTTGAGTTTTTCTTGCTGAAAAATTTCATCCATCTGAAGAACTTCTCTCTTTAGGATAAATTACTCACCTGGATCCAACATCCCTAATTCAACTGATAGTTTCTGAAATCTTGACTCAGCCAAAGGCTTAGTAAGAATATCAGCTCTTTGTTTATCAGTATGAATTTTCTCCATCATGATGTCTTTCTTCTCTACATGGTCTCTAATGAAATGGTGCCTGATATCCACATGCTTACATCTAGTGTGCAGTACAGGATTTTGAGATATTGCAATTGCACTGTTGTTGTCACAGAATATGGGAACTTCTTTGGCCATAATCTTATAATCTCTCAATTGTTGCCTTAGCCAAAGAATCTGTGCACAACAACTTCCTGCAGCCATGTACTCAGCTTCAGTAGTACTAGTTGCCACTGAGGTCTGCTTCTTAGAAAACTAGGATACCAATTTGCTTCCAAGAAATTGACAAGTTCCTGAAGTGGACTTCCTGTCAATTCTGCAACCACCATAATCAGCATCTGAATAACCAGTTAATTCAAGGTTATCATCAGCTGGATACAATAATCCTCCATTCACTGTGCCCTTTAGATATCTCAGTATCTTCTTGGCAGCTTCCATGTGACTAGTCTTAGGATTAGCTTGGTATCTTGCACATATCCCAACAGCAAAAGTAATGTCAGGTCTACTTGCTGTTAGATAGAGCAATGATCCAATGATCCCTCTATAATCAGTATGGTTAACTGATTTGCCTTCAGGATCAGGATCCATCTTGTAGTAGTATTCATGGGAATTCTAACTGCATTGCAGTTCTGAATACCATACTTGGCAATTAGATCTCTGGTATATTTTGCCTGATTGATGAAAATTCCTTCTTTAGACTGTTTCACCTGAAGTCCTAGAAAGAAATTCATCTCCCCCATCATTGACATCTCAAACTTACCTTTCATCAGTGTAGAAAACTTCTCACACAACTGATGATTTGAGGATCCAAAGAAAATGTCATCCACATATATCTGAACAAGTAGGATATCTTTCCCATCTTCTATCCTGAAAAGGGTTCTATCAAAAGCCCCTTTGGTAAAACCATGGTCAGTAAGAAATTGAGATAGAGTATCATACCATGTTATGGGTGCTTGCTTTAGACCATACAAGGCTTTCCTGAGTCTGTAAACTTGGTCATTCTTACAAAAGCCAGGAGGTTGTTCCACATAAACCTCTTCTTTAAGCACACCATTCAGAAATGCACTTTTCACATCCATCTGATATACCTTAAATTTCATGTGAGCAGCATATGCAAGAAACAATCTAATGGCTTCTAGTCTTGCAACTGGTGCAAAGGTTTCATCATAATCCAAGCCTTCTTCTTGGGAATAACCTTGTGCAACTAGCCTTGCCTTGTTTCTTACAATGACATTATTCTCATCTCTTTTATTCTTGAATACCCACTTAGTTCCAATCACATTGTGCTTCTTAGGTCTATCTACTAACTCCCAGACTTCATTCCTAGCAAACTGATTTAGCTCTTCTTGCATAGCCATAATCTAGAAGGAATCTTGAAGAGTTTCTTCAATCTCAATAGGTTCTTTCTAAGATAGGAAGCAGCAGAACAAAATACTTTCTCCATGGAACCTTCTTGTTTTAACTCATTCAGATAATTCTCCCACAATCTGACTTGTAGGGTGACTATCTAACCATGTTCTTCTGGATGTTCCCCCTTCAGTATTATCCTCAACATCAGAAATGTTAGGTTCAGGTAATTCATTAAACTCAGGGAACAACAAGAAAGGAAAGTGTTGGGAGATGAATTTAATAAAGATATATGATTTTGATTAGATCCCAAAACCCCTGAGTATGACATGATCAGAATGATCTTGATAGTTGAGTCAGGATTCAGTTTGAGAGTATTCAGAATGTTATCTGCAAAATGTATAGTCAGCAGATATAGATCAGGATAGGTTCTGAAGACTCTGAAGAACTCAGTATGTTTCTGAAGAACCAAGTTTCATAAGATGAAACAAGTATCTCAAGACTTCGAAGCAGAAATCGAGATATCAAGACTCGATGAGATCTCGAGGAATCAAGACTCAAGACGAAGATTCAAGATTACCAAGATGTCTCGAAGACTCGAAGACCCTCAAGACTCGAAGACCTCAAGACTCAAGACTCAAGACGCAAGATCAAGATCAAGATTGAAGATCAAGAATATCAAGGCACAAGAATTATTGAAGACTCAAGAAGGCATCAATGCTCAAGATGAACCCGAATGTTCCGAGGCAATCAATATATCTATCGAAGGATGCAACATCGAGAAAAACGCGATTCCTTAGAAAGTTAGATATTGCCAAGACATTCAAATGCGCACAAAAAATGAACTAAGTCAGAAGTGTTGTTAAGGTTATATCAAACTCAGAGTTTGTAAACCAAAAGAGCCGTTGAAGGTGTCTACCTTTAATTGGAGACAAAAGTCAAAAAGAGGAAGACGACACTGTACCATATCGACATCGACAAAGGACAAAGTCATCGAAAAAGATGTCGGATGTACAAAAGTTCCAGATCGCAAAAAAGTGAAGACTGGCTACATGAAAGGCTATTTGCCTAAAAACGTGTTAGGGAGTTTCAAACCCTAAATATAGCCATTTCTCACACACCATAAGAGGAAACTCACGAAATTTATCTCTCCAACGGATAGTTTTCAAAAGTGACCTTGGTGTATGCCTATAAATCTTTGGTGACCCTCTACATTGTAAGGTTACGGAAATTTATACGCAACTCAAGAGCTCAAACTTATTCTTGCAAAAGTTAAAGCACTCGAAAAACTTAGAATTTCCCAAGTGCTTCTATATTGAAGAGAGCTCACTAAACTAAGCCTAGCTTGATAAGATTTATCAAAGCTTAGTCGAGATATCCTAACCCTTTGCATTGTGCTTCATTGTAAAGGATATCTCATCCTAGTTGAAACCAACCGAGAAACCCCAAACCCTCGAGAAGGTAGTTGGAGTGTGTTTGTTGGTGAGAAGAGTTGTAAAGAGTTAGTAAACTACGCGGAGTAGTCGAAAAACTCTAGAGGAGAAGTTAGTAAGCTCTGGGGGTAGTCCGAAAAGCTTGTTTGTGTTTGAGTAAGTAAACTACGAGGTAGTCGTAAAAGCTCAAGGTCGGGTTGAGTAAGTAAACTACGCGGAGTAGTCGTAAAACTTCGGTACGAAGTTGAGTAAGTAAACCACGCGAGGTAGTCGTAAAGCTCGAAGTGATTAGTGAATTTCTCGAGGATCGAGAGAGTGGACGAGGGAGCTTGAGTCTCCGAACCACTATAATTGTTGTGTTGTTTATTGCTTTCTTTTATCTGCATTTAAATCGTTGCATCACCGAAGTTAGAAAGCATACTTTTCACTAATATTCAGTTGGAATCAATCCACTGAAGTTGCATGTAATTGAATCACAACCTAATCACTATTTCATAAAGGGAAGGTTTTCAGCAAAACTTAAAACGAGTATAAACTAAGGGCCAACCATTCCGCACATCTGAGTAGCTAGAACAGATAGTTACCAAACTGAACTCTCTTCTGAGGATTCAGTAAGTTAGTTATTTGATCCAAGCAACTCAGGATCTCTCGACACTCGGGACTCGGTTGGGATTATCTCGAGGTATCGAAAAGCATTTCGGGATCACTGTCTCAAAGAGACTTTGACTCAGAGCGATCTGTGCTTCTCAGAACCTAATCTTCAGGATTATCTGACCCAAACTGACCTCAGTAAGAAAAAGTTTTAAAAACACTGAACAATTGTATTCCCCCCCATACACGTGTAAGACTCGTTTGCACCGGGACCAACAGAAAGAATGAATCATCTTCCTCAGGGGATATTTCATTTTGAACATTGTCAGTGACATTTGTTCCCCCTTGGTTGATAGATTCAGAGTTTGCCTCAGCTGTGACCACATCCTCATCGGCATTACATACCTGAGTCTGAACTGGTGTTTGTTCAGATTGGTCAACTTCAGTGTGTTGGCTTTCCTTCAGTGGAGAGCTATCATCCTGAGTACCACCAGCCTGAGTATTTTCATCCTGAGTTTCTTCTTCTTCTGAGTCAGTTTCACTCCATTCATAGTAAGTGATTGACTTCTTCTTTTCAGGCTCAGATGATGTTTTGATATTCTTCTTCAGGCTAAGTCTGGTGATCCTCTTTGTTAAGTCTCCGAATCAACTTCCCATTTTCTTATGAACACAAGTAGATTCATCAAAAACAACATGAGGTGTTTCCTCCACATAATAAGAGTCTCTGGTTGTAAACTCAAGACTTTACTAATTTCGTAATATCCTAAGAATATCCCTTCGAACTTTGCTATCAAAAGTTTTCAACTGATCTTTACCATTATTGTGTATGAAACACTTACAACCAAACACATGAAAGAAAGAAACAAGAGGCTTCCTTTCATTCCACAGTTCATATGGAGTTTTTCCTTGATTCTTGGTCAACATAGATCTGTTCTGAGAGTAGCATGCGATCTTCGCCTCAAATTTCAAAATCTCTTAGGAATGTAAACCAAAGAATTATTGTTCTTGCAGCTTCTTTCAGAGTCCTGTTTCTCCTTCAGCAACACCATTTTGTTGTGGGGTCCTTGCAGTTGATGTTTCATGAGTTATTCAATTTGCTGCACAATAATCAGATATAATATGGTTGATAAATTCAGTGCCTTTGTCTGATCTGATTTTGACCACACTCAGATTCTTTTTAGTACTGAGTCTTTTCAGTAACTCTGGCAGTTTGATTTGAGTTTCTTTCTTACTAAGTAAGAAAATGACCCATGTATATCTTGAGTAGTTATCAACTACTACCAGTGTATATTTCCTGCCATTAGTACTCACAGGTGTTACTGGACCAAAGAGATCCATATGTAACAGTTGAAGTATTCTATCAGTAGAAACTTCCACTTTGCTTTTGAATGATGCTCTAATCTGTTTGCCTTTCTGACAAGCATCACAAACCTGATCTTTACTGAACACTTCATTAGGTAAACCCCTTACAAGTGCTAATCTTGCAAGTTTATTCAGATTTTTGAAGTTCAAATGGTTCAGTCTTTTGTGCCATAACCAACTAGTTTCAGTAGTCTTTTTGGCCATTAAACATGTATCCATAGGAGTAAGTCTCCAATCAACAAGATACACATTTCCTTTTCTAGTACCAGTCAGTAATACTTGTTGTGAAACATTATCTTTCACATAGCACAAGTTCTTTGAGAATTCAACACTGAATCCTTTATCACAGAATTGACTGATAGAAAGCAAGTTATGTTTTAAACCAGACACATATGATACACCATGGATATGAACCGTATCAATTTCAAGAGTTCCATATCCTTCTGTCTGTCCTTTGGAATTATCTCCAAATGTTATCTTAGGGCCTTTCTGTTCAACATAGTCAGTGAGCAAATATTTGTATCCTGTCATGTGCCTTGAGCATCCATTGTCCAAGTACTATGCTGCAGGTGCAACTTCAGTTTCACTCATCAGGGCTACGTTGTCATCATTCAGCTTAGTGCCCTTATCCTTCACATAGAAAACAAATTAGGCCTTAGGTACCCATTTGGTGTAGGGTCCTACTAGGTTAGCTGTACCTTTTGGAACCCAAATCTGCCTGATAACTCTAATGACTTTAGAGTACCTGATTTGTCTTCCATAAACATCTACATACACATTCACCACCCTAGGTGCCTTGGAAGTATCCTGTGTATGAGTGCCAGCCTTAGCATGAACATGAGCCTTTGAATTCTTCTTGGGTTCAGGCCTTTTGTTCCATTGCTTTGGATTTGGTGCAACTGATCTCTGTCTTTGCTGACTTGGGTTCAGGAAACTTTTAGCCTTAGGCAAGTGGGGTTTAGGTTGCCTGTACTGAAATTGTGGTCCTTCAGTATCCTGAGGACTTGGTCTCCTCATCTGAGAATTTCTCTGCCGAGTGTTTCTCTTCTGAGGATTCTCTTATGGTTCAGGGCAGATTTCTTCAGGTTAGTATTCTTAGCCCGAGGCTTCGAAGTACTGGCCTGAGGATTTCCTACTGATTGTACAGATTTTCTAGCCTTTTCCTGAGGTTTGGGCTTTTTTTCCTGAACATTCAGATTCTCTGAAACCATAGGTCCTTTACCCTTGTCCAAAACACGGGGTTGTTCTTCAATAAGAAGATCAGTACTAACCACCGGTTTAACAAATACAGTCTTGGTGCCACTTGTAGAAGCAGCATTCAGAAGATCATGTGAGGTTCCCCTTGGAATATATCCTAATCCAGCTATTATAGTTGCAGGTCTTTGATAACTCTGAATTTCATCTATTACTTTAGATGCAGAATTTAATAGAGCTAACTTTCTCTGCAAGCTATCCTCACTTTTCTTTAGAGTTTCATGTTTCTCAAAGAAGTCATTGAACTCAGTTCTGATATGCTGATTTTCTTCAGTGGATTTCTCTAACTTTCCTTTCAGGGCCTCTACCACCATCTCTTTCTCTGAGAGTTGTACTTTCAGAACATCAAGTTCATCAGTTACTCCCATTAATTGAGAAGTGATCTCAGCAACATTAGAGTTTTTCCACTTCAGATTCTAAGCAGTCAGTACTTCATTCTGCTCTTGAGTTTCTATGAACAGTTCTTGTAACACGGAATAGTCCTTCATCAGATTCTCAAAAGAACCCATCAGGTCAAAATTACTTCTTACAGATGAACTTGATAACTCAGGTGCTTGTGTAGGAGCAGCAACAGAGATAGAAGAATTTACCTCCTCAATAGCAACAAGGCAGACATCATCACTATCACTATCTGAGAACATCTCTTCTGAAGAGCTAGATCCTTCCTCAGAATGTTCTTCTTCAACAACCATTGCCTTCTTGCTGGAATACTTCTTGTCTCTCTTGGCTTGCCTATCCTTTCTTTCTTTCGAACTCAACTCAGGGCAGTCATACTGGAAGTGTCCTTTCTTCTTGCAGTTGTAGCATATGTTGGTATCATCATCCTGATCATTGTCTTCTTTGGATTTGTAGTCCTTCTTTCTGGATGAAGATCCTTCAGCTTTGTAGTCCTTCTTCTTCTCAGTAGACTTTTCTTCAGCTTTTCAGTTGTTCTTGTTCCTGTACCTGGTATTTTTATAATACCTCTTATACTTTCCAAATATGTGGTTCATTTTCTCAAACCTTCTTGCCATTAAGGCAATTGTCTCATCCTTTTCATCCTGCACTTTGTTAGATGAGATCTCAGGTTCTTTAGAATTACAGATTTTACCATGTGCTTTGAAAGCCACATTTTTGTTAGATGAAGTATCATCTTTGTTGTCAGTTTTCTTATCAATTACAAACTCATATGCTTTCAACTCAGAGAAAACTTGTTGATATGACATAAAAGCAATATCTTTGGTGTTCTCAATCTCAACATCATGAATATCCCATTTCTTAGACAGTCCTCTAAGAATTTTCAGAGCAATTTCTCTTTTGGGATATCTTTTCCCAAGAGCACTTAGATCATTCATAATGCTAGTGAATCTAACTTCAAGTTTTTCAATAGATTCACCATCTTCCATTTCAAAACCATCAAATTTGGCAATAGCCACAGATAGTTTATTTTCTTTGATATGATCAGTGCCTTGACACATTATAGCAAGTGTGTCCCAAATGTCTTTGGCAGTTTCACAGTGAGAAATCATTCCCATAACACCATCATCAATAGTGCTATATAGAGTATCTTTAGCAATATAATCCAACTAGGGTGAGATATCCTTTTACAATCAGAACACAAGTAAAAGGCTAGGATATCTCGAACTAAGCTTTGGATAAGATCTTAAATCTAGGCTTAGTAATTGAGCTCTCTTCAAAGATGAAACACTTGGAAAATTCTAAGGATTTCGAGTGCTTCACAAGAATGCTTGAATACGAATGAGCTCTGTGAGTTGCTTTGATTTCATGTAACCTTGAAGTGTCCAAGGTCTCTGGTATTTATAGGCAACTCTCACGAAGTCTTCCTTTGAAAAACTATCCGTTGGATATATAGCATCTCGGGTTTCTTCTTTGAGTAATTGATGAACGACTTTGTTAGGGTTTGAACGAGCCCTTGAATACTTTAGGAAATAACCAGACAAGCAGCCAATCACCAATTTTTGTGAACAAGACAAATATTTATGCTGACATTTTTTAGGAAAATGTCGCTTTCAGTGTCAGTAAAGTACGTTGTTGTCGCCTCCTCATTGGTCGACATCTTTCTTTGAACAGAGACAACAAAAATGGCTCTTTTAGTCAACTAACACTGAGTTGATATCTTCCTTAGTGTCCACGAACGTATAACATTCTCTTTGCATGTACTAAGAATGAACAAACATTATTTAACTCGAAGTGTTATGTTCAGGGTCTTTTGGTTCAGTACACAAGAGTCTTCAGGGTCTTCTGATCTTAAGGATCTTCTGGTCTTCAGGATCTTCCAGTATTCAGGTTCTACTGATCTTTCAGTATGATTTCGGTCTTCAGTATGTTTTGGTCTTCAAGGATCTTCTGAGATCTTCAGACAAATTCTGAAACCTAAACTATCCTGAACTATATCTGCTGACTATACATGGTGCAGATAATCCTGAATCTTAATAACAATTTGAAACCTGATCCTATACTATCAAGATTGTCCTGAAACATGTCATACTCAGGGGTTTTGAGATCTAATAAAAATCTTTATTAAATTCATCTCCCAACAATGTGTGTCACTATTGTTCTGGTTATTATCATATTCGTCCATATTGTGATAAATTGAAAGAGGACATGAAGGTGTTACAAGCTGAAGTTTCTGAGTCACAATGTGCTAAAACTAAATGTGTCAATAAACAAGATGTGACTTGTAATGTTGTGTATACATCTCTGAAAGCATGTGTGCCTGATCTATGGTACTTTGATAGTGGTTGTTTTAGGCACATGACTAGTCAAGTGAATTTCCTGTCTGATTATGAAAATTTTGATGGAGGAAATGTCACTTATGGTGGTGGTTCAAAAGGGAAAATTGTTGGAAAAGGAACTCTCAATGTTGAAGGATTTCCTAAGTTGTCTAATGTCTTACATGTTGAAGGTTTGCTTACTAATTTGATTAGTATAAGTCAACTATGTGATGACAATTTGCATGTCAAGTTTGAAAAAAAATCTTGTTATGTTCTGAATAATGAAAATGAGTGTCTTATGACTGGTAATAGGTCAACTGATAATTGTTATCTTATCGGAACTAACAATGTTTGCAATCTTGCAAAAATGCTGAAGAAGTTTTATGTCATCAAAAATTTGGACATGTTAACTACAGGAATATCCAGAAACTTTTGAAGATTGGTGTTGTAAGAGGTTTACCAAAGCTGAATATTGGAATAAACCATGACTTTTGGTTCTTGTCAGAAAGGTAAACAGATTCGAGTGTCACACAAGATGTTGTCACATTGTTCGACAACACGGTGTTTTGAGCTTCTACATATGGATCTTATGGGTCCTATGGAAACAGAAAGTCGTGGAGGTAAAAGGTATACATTGGTTGTGGTAGATAATTTCTCTAGATATACCTGGATTGAGTTTTTGAAAGAAAAATCTGAAACTTTTGATGCCTTTAAAGTTTTGTATATGAGGTTTAAAACTGTATACAACTTGAACGTGAGTAAGATTAGATCAGATCATGGTAGGAAATTTGAAAATATCTTGTTTTCTAATTTCTGTGAAAAAAAGGGTATAATGCATGAGTTTTCTTCCCCTAAATTCCACAACAAAATGGAATAACTGAAAGGAAGAATAGAACTCTTCAAGAAATGGCTAGGGTAATGTTGCAAGCTAAACGTCTTTCTAAAAGGTTTTGGGCTGAAGCATTAAACACTGCATGCCATATTATTAACAAAGTTTTTATGAGGCCACAAAGTTCAAAAACTGCTTATGAGATTCTGAACAATAAGAAACCAAATCTGAAATACTTTCATGTGTTTGGTTGTGTGTGTTACATTCTGAATGATAGAGATCAACTTCGAAAGTTTGACTCTAAAAGTGACAAAGGTTTTTTCTTAAGCTATTTTAGAAATAGTAAAGCTTATAGAATTTTGGGAGAAAAATATTCCACTACAAAGTCACCCAAAAACTTACAACCATATACAAAGTGCAGAAAATTTCTACACTTTAGTTCAAATTTGAACTAGAGTGCCACATACTTTAGTTCAAATTTTTGCACTTTGTATCTGATTGTAATGGTTTACTCAATCTTGTATCTAGTTGTAATTTTCCTAGAATTTTCAACCTTAGGTTAAACACTGTTCAAGAATCTGTGAATGTTGTTTTTGATGATACAACTAACATAGCAGAAAAAAGTACTGAAGAAGATGTGTCTGAGCATATTGAGATTTCTGCTGGAACTAGAAATTTTGGAAATTCAAAGGATGTTACACCTAATGCCACAGCATCTGGGACAACATTCTCTGAAAATCCAAAAACAGAAAGTTTAGAAAGCAATACTCAATACACTCATGACAAGGTACCTGCTTCCAGAATCATGAAAAGTCATCCTTCAAACCAAATCATTGGTGATTCTTCTGATGGTGTAAAAACCAGAAGAAGGGTAAGCTCACAAGATGTGGTAAGATCTGTTTGTATGTCTTCAATATGCAACATGGTTAATTCTGAATGTTATCATTCTACAATTGAGCCTAAAGATGTCAAAGAAGCATTAAATGGTGAAAATTGGATAAATGCTATGCATGAAGAACTTGATCAGTTTGAAAGGAATGATGTTTGTACACTAGTTCCAAGACCTGGTAATACTAATGTCATTGGAACCAAGTGGAATTTTAAGAACAAAACTGATGAGTCTGGAAACATAGTAAGGAATAAGGCTAGATTGGTTGCCCAAGGATACACTCAAGTTAAGGGTATTGATTTTGATGAAACATTTGCTCCCCGTAGCTGGGATTGAATCTATTAGATTGTTGTTAGATATTGCATGTTTCATCAATATCAAATTGCATCAAATGGATGTAAAGGCTGCATTTTTTAAAGGTATACTTATTGAAGAAGCATATGTTGAACATCCCTTAGGATTTGAAGATTCCCACTATTCTTATCATGTTTATAAGTTAAAGAAAGCATTGTATGGCTTGAAACATGCTTCTAGAGCTTGGTATGACAGATTGACTGACTTTCTTTTGCAGTTTGGTTTTGTTAGAGGGGAAGCAGACAGGACTTTATTCATTAAACAACCCTTTCCTGACGAATATAGAAAATATGACGAAATAACCAAACACATGAAAGTATTTCAGATTTGGTGATTCAGATTTGGTGGGGTACAAACCAGAAAAAGGGTAAGCTCAAAAGATGTGGTGAGATCTGTTTGTATGTCTTCCATATGCAACATGGTTAATTTTGAATGTTATCATTCTGTAATTGAGCCTAAAAATATCAAAGAAGCCTTAAGTGATGAAAATTAGATAAATGTTATGCATGAAGAACTTAATCAGTTTGAAAGGAATGATGTTTGGTCACTAGTTCCAAGATCTGGTAACACCAATGTTATTGGAACCAAGTGGATCTTTAAGAACAAAACTGATGAGTCTGGAAACATAGTAAGGAATAAGGTTAGATTGGTTGCCCAAGGATACACTCAAGTTGAGGGTATTGATTTTGATGAAATATTTGCACCTGTAGCTAGGATTGAATCTATTAGATTGTTGTTAGCTATTGCATGTTTTATCAATATCAAATTGCATCAAATGGATGTAAAGGCTGCATTTTTAATGGTATCTTGAATGAAGAAGCTTATGTTGAACAACCCTTAGGATTTGAAGATCCTCACTATCCTGATCTTGTTTATAAGCTTAAGAAAGCATTGTATGGCTTGAAACAAGCTCCTAGAGCTTGGTATGGCAGATTGACTGACTTTCTTTTGCAGTTTGCTTTTGTTAGAGGAGAAGCAGACATGACTTTATTCATTAAACAAGTTGATGAAGGGTTGATGATTGCACAAATTTATGTTCATGACATAGTATTTGAAGCAACATCAGATAAGATGCTGAGTGAATTTGTTGAGGCAATGTCATCTACATTTGAGATGAGTATGGTTGGAGACTTGAATTACTTTTTAGGTCTGCAGATCAAGCAAAAAGATGATGGAATCTTAATTTGCCAAAGCAAATATGCAAAGAACCTGGTTAAGAGATTTGTTCTTGAGAACTCGAAGCATATGAAAACACCTATGAGATCAACTCAGAAGTTGAACAAAGACAGTGCTGGTCAAGATGTTGATCACACACTGTACAGATCCATGATAGGTAGTCTTCTTTATCTTACCTCTAGTAGACCTGACATTATGTATAGTGTTTGTGTTTGTGCTAGGTACCAAGCTAATCCAAAGGAATCTCACATGAATGATGTGAAGAGGATCATCAGATATGTTGTTGGAACAATAGATCTTGGTATATGGTATACAAAGGACAGAAGCAGTGTACTGACTGGATATATAGTGATGTTGATTGGGCTGGAGACATTGATGATAGGAAAAACACAAGTGGTGGATGTTTTTACATGGGTAACAATTTGATTTCCTGGCATAGTAAGAAACAAAATTGTGTTTCACAATCTACTACAGAATCTGAGTACATTGCTGCTGGTAGTTGTTGTACAAAACTTTTGTGGTTGAAAAAGATGCTTGATGACTATGGACTTGAGAATGATATTCTGACTGTGTTTTGTGATAATACTAGTGCTATTAATATTTCTAAAAATCCAGTACAACATTCTCTCACCAAGCACATAAGTATAATACATCATTTCATAAGAGACCTTGTAGAAAAGGAAATTGTGAAGTTAGAGTATGTTCCCACTGATAATCAACTTGCCGATATTTTTACTAAAGCCCTTGATCATGAGAGGTTTCCTTTTTGAGGAAATCTCTTGGTTTATGTACAATTTGAGTTTTGTACGGTGGATGTTGCAACAAATGTTACAACATTTGAAGCAACACCAGGTTTAATTTTTGTAACACTTGGTTGATTTGATCGATTCTTATGTTTTGAATAAGATTCTGAGTATAATTTCTTATTGAGTCAAGTCATTGTGATTCTATTTGGACACACACTTCTTAAATGCACAAAAAGAAAAGAAAAAATACACACATTGGATGTAATCTCTCACTGAGCAACTATGGAGCACGAAGTTCGCTACTACGATGTCTTCTTTTCAAAAGGTGATTGATATAACATCAATTTGCTCATAATCCACTCAGTAACTATGGGGCACGGAGTTCGCTACTAAGATGTTCTCTTTTTAAAAGGTGGATCAATATGAGTTAAGTGTATAAAAAGAAAGATAAAAGTGCAACATTGGCTGTGTAAAACAGGCATAATGAATGTTGAAGTGTCTGTGTGTCGTTCTTGATTGCAACATTGACTTGATTTGAATGGATTTTACTTGGATAATTATTTAAAATAGACTATTTGATTAAATTGATTATTTAATACAAAAATTGGCCACACTTTATTTAATTTCAGATTGTACATTATTTTTATTTTCGGGCATTTTTTTTTTTTGTAAAAATGGCCAGAACATGTGGTTTGGATATTGGAAGTAGCGGGAGTGATGGTTTCATCATATTGCACCCCATGATCTCCATTTCTAAAACATTCACTTTGTTGGATCATGGCTTGTAACATGCTCATTTCGATTTCTATTTAAGGGTTCGAATGAATGTTGGTTTGTATACTAAAAACTTGTTTTGAGTTTAAGCGTACGAAAGTTTGAAGAAGTTGAGGTATTACCATAAAGTATTAGTTTGAATTGAATTTTTAATTCTATTTGTCACTAACTCTTTTTTATATTTATAGCACAATGGCTGGAAATCAAAACACTTCACCAAACGCGCCTTCAAACCCTTCCTCTGAAAACCCTGAAATCGCGAACCCGCTTCACCTTCTTGCATCAATGGCGACTTCGATCCATTCACCCAATGCCACACCTACTGCTGAATCATCCAACCCAACACTCCCAGAAATCTTGAACCCAGAACCACTCTCGGTTGCTTTCCCTGAAACCGAACACCAGCTCAATGTTGGTGAAGCGATCATATCGCTTCAGCTCAATGATCCTCCCGCGACGATCATGTTTGGAGATTTTCTAGTGAAGATTCTACCATTCTCTAACTACTCTTCCCTGAACCCTCCTCGTGGTGTGTTCCCAGATGACTTCATAGTTGGGCCCAAAAATCCAAAATCTACTGCTGAAAATATCGAGCCCGCGCAACCCGATGCTCAAACTGATGTTGAGATGGAAGATACTTCCATGGGGGAGCCCGTTGAGAAGGCTAAGGCTGACAATCCTGTTGCTGGTCCTTCCTCCAAGAAGCCGAAGAGGAAGAGAAGCCCTGTGAAACCAAAGAGAAGGTCGAACCGGTACATGTTGGGGAATAAGTTGCACAGATCTATTCGGGATGAATATTTAAATACAAATTTAATTCTTAGAATTATTACTAGCATGAATTAATCCTATATTAATTCAAATAATAATCCAACAACAAATCATGCATATAATTAATTCACATAAATCCTACGCATGCGGAATTCTACGAGTTTACGTGAACGTACCTCTTGGGACGGCAATGGCTTTGTTTATTAGACACACCAAAAGAGACACACCAAAAGAACTTCCCAAGTATTCCCTTAATCATTGCTCGACTATCCGGTGGTAGGTCGCTTGCAAACAATTAACAAAAGGAAAATAAATTATGTTGCACCACCTTTGTGGATTTACTAATTTTTCCAGCACATGGAATTGTACTTGGGAATGAAAGAATCATCCCCTATTTATAGAGTGGAGGTGGTCGAATTTTTAGGGCAAAAACAATGTGGGAAAATCTTTTCTTGATCTCCAAGAAATCTTGAATATATCTCCTATATTCTTTTTCTCATATTTATAATATTCCACAAAATCCCACCTACTCTTTGTAATGGATTAATTTCGAAAATTATAGGGCAAGAATCCAAGATTTGGATCTTCTTGAATTTATGAGATATTCTTGTATTTCAAGAAATACATATCTTCCATAATATCTTTTCAAGAAAATTAAGAAAATCTTTCTTTCCCTTAATTATCAAAATTTTCGAATATTTCCCTATGGATAACCAAGTGGGAGATTTCTTGAATTTAATGAGATAATCTTGTATTCCAAGAATACATATCTTTATTCCATAACAAAATTCAAAGAAAATTTTTCTCCTCTTTTTATCCATAAATTTCGAATTTCATGGAAAAATAAGGCAACAATATTTATTTTATTTTAAACACCTTTTTCAGTTATTGGACTATATGTTGGGCTACTTAGGGGGCCTTTAGGAGAATTAAGATTGGACCTTCCAATGGATCTTGAATTATCAATATTGAGCCACAATATTATTCAAGCACATAAATATTAATTAATCCCACTACATAATTAATATTGCACTATCCATATTAACCCATATTACAGTCAATATGGCTCCCGGTTATTATTTCCCGTGTTTAAGATTATCTAGCCCATTAATTAATTCAAGCCACTGAAATAACTTTCCGTTAATTAATATCTTTTGTCCTTGGTCAAGGAACGGTTCAACATTATTATCCATACCAGAAACTAGTTCCACTTGCAAGATTTAGTATGATAAAGCTTATGAACCTCCCAAGGGGGCAAATCGAACAAGCGTACTTGCACACGATTCTCCGTATTAAATCTTAGCAATCACATGTGACCAATAATATTGCCCAAGATAAAAAGTATTGAATCTCAATGATTCAAACCCATGATAAGTCAAAGCAATAGTTACCAACCACACGTGATCCTATTTAAGGAACGAAGATTAAGAAATAACGAACCACTGAGGTCTAATTCTTCCTTGTTCAGTTCTGAAGAATTTGTCCTCCTGTAGGTCCTATTCAGTGCATTAGTCATGCACTAGTGTAATCTCTTGGTCAAGACAAGTCAATCCGAGCCTTACACTTCAACCTTTCACGATGGATTGTTCATTTCCATCTAGGTCGTGAATGGTGTACTTTTAGTTATAAGGGACTGTTAATTTAATCTTCTGTGATCTAGTATCACTAAATTAACTACAATGTAACATGTACGATTTATTGAACAGTTATGCAGTAAATATATGTAACATTCGATGATATTTAAAGCATCAGTGATAAACAATTTATTTCAGTAAATAAGTCGAAATTGATTTTGATTATACAAAGTAAAAGCATACTTTCCTATAATCCCAACAATCTCCCACTTATACTCAAAGTCTGCTTTTAAGTATACTACAACATGTCTCGTGTAGTTCCTAATACGTGACATCTAATGTCACCTACACGAACCTAATAATTTCTCCCACTTATACTCAAAGCAGTTAGCGGCGGTCTTGACACCCATTCCTTCCACATGTCTCTCGAATGAATTGAGGCGGATCCTTTGTGAATGGATGCGCTGGGTTATCTTTCGACGCTATCTTTTGCCACATCTATATCCCCTCTCTTAACGATATCTCGTATAAGATGGTATTTCCTTTCAATGTGTTTGCTGGCTTTGTGGGCTCTTGGTTCCCTTGAATTTGAAACTGCTCCGGCATTGTCACAATAAACAGTGATTATGCTGGGAAATTTTGGAACTACATTCAAGTCCACATGGAAGTTCTTGAGCCAAACCCTTCTTTTTTTCACCCTCGCAAGTTAGACTACATATATCGGCTTCCATGGTAGAATCTGCGATCCATTTCGCTTGACGCTTCTCCATGTAACGGCTCCTCCCCATGCAAAAAACACACTCTGGGAGGTAGATTTTTCGAGTCTATTTCGATTGGAAATCCGAGTCCAGGTGTGGTGATGGGGATTATTATCGACCGATAAATTAACAATTCTATCCTGAGTTCTTTTCAGATACTTCAGAATGTTTTTAAATGCCGTCCAATGTTCTTTCCCCGGGTTACTTTGATATCTTGCCACCATGCCAACGCGATAAAGCAGATATTTGGGTCTCGACATACACGACATTGCATACATAAGGCTTCCAACGGTACCAAGCATAAGAATGCCTCTCATGTTATATATCTCCTTTTTGCGTCTTAGGGCACATTTTCTTGGATGGATGGATTCCATGTCCGAAAAGGTACGAAGCCTTTCTTGGAATCTGCATCTTTGAATCGTTAAAAAGGCGGTGTCTATGTATGAAGCTTTGCGACAAGCCTATCATCATTTTCTTGCGATCTCGAGTGATCTTGATCCCAAGGATGTGCGGCTTCCCTAAGTCCTTCATATCAAACTATTTTGAAAGCCATGCCCTTACGCCCGATAACACCTTTACATCGTTCCCGATGATCGAGAATGTCGCTCACGATAGTACTAAGAATACCAATGCGATTCCGACACGCTTTTTTGTACACACAACTTTCGAACTCGTTTTGATCGAACCCATAAGACTTTATAACATGATCAAAACATTGGTTCCAAGCTCTGGATGCTTGTTTGAGTCCGTAAATGGACTTCATGATATTACAAACTAGGTGTTCTTGGCCTTTTTCAATGAAGCCTTGGGGTTGTTGCATATAGATCTCTTCATCAAGACTTAGTTAAGGAAAAAGTCGTCTTGACATCCATTTGCCAGATTTCAAAGTCGAGATGCGCAACAATCGATAAGAGAATTCGGATGGACTTGAGCATGGCTACGGGCGAAAAAGTTTCCTCATAGTCGATCCCTTCTTTCTGAGTATAACCTTTCGCCACAAGCCTTGCCTTGAAGGTTTCCACCTTCCCGTCTGGTCCTCTTTTTCTCTTGTACACCCACTTGCAACCAATGGGTTTGACCCCATTAAGTGGTTCGACTAGCTCCCACACTCTGTTATGATCCATAGAACTCATTTTGGCTTTCATTGTTGTTTGCCAAGAAACTGCATCCTTGTCTTGGATTGCCTTGTCATATGTCCATGGGTCTGATTCGCCTTGTCCGGGAATCGAGTCCGAAGACTCTCCTATCCCCATGAATCTCTTGGGCTGTCTCACAACTCTCCCACTACGACGAGGTTCCGATTGTGTAAGTGTGTCATTTGGTATGTCATCTTGTATAGTTGGCACTGAGGTTAGCCCCCTTAGCTCATTTAAGGTAATCTCACTTCTGGGTCTTCTTTCGTTCATATAGTCTTCTTCCAAAAATCTAAAGTGGGTGCTTATTACCACCTTTTGATCTTCGGGACAATAGAACATACACCCTTTTGTTCCCTCGGGGTATCCCACAAATAACTTTAATTCTGATCGAGGATCCAATTTTCCGGCTTCCTTGTCCAACACGTAGGCCGGACACCCCCAAATCTTCATGTGTCTCAAACTGGGCTTGCGCCCGGTCCACAATTCTTTGGGAGATTTGGGAACCGATTTGGATGGCACGAAGTTCAGAATGTAGGCTGCTGTTTCCAAGGCATGACCCCAGAACGACTTGGGAAGATCCGCATAACTCATCATAGATCTAACCATTTCCAAAAGAGTTCTATTTCTTCGCTCTGCAACCCCGTTTTGTTGAGGGGTTTCGAGTGCAGTTAGCTGGGATGCAATCCCTTTATCAGACAAGTAGTTCAAAAACTCATCGCTGAGGTATTCGCCTCCACGATCGGATCGTAGAGACTTGATACGTTTTTCCCTATGATTCTCTGCTTGAGCCTTAAATTCTTTGAATTTCTCAAAGGTCTCAGATTTATGCTTCATAAGGAAAATATAACCGTACCTTGAGTAGTCATCAATAAAAGTGACGAAATACTCATAACCTCCTCTTGCTTAGGTTGACATTGGACCACATACATCTGTGTGAACGATTTCTAACACTTCTTTGGCTCTATTCCCCTTGGCTCCGAATGCCTTCTTGGTCATTTTACCCTCCAAACATGATTCGCAGGTTGGAATTGGTTCAACTTGGAGAAACTCCAGTGAACCGTCTTTCACCAACCTTTGGATCCTCTTTGGATTAATATGTCCCAATCTTAGATGCCATAGAAGTGTCTCGTTCACGTCTGATGAATGTTTTCTTTTCTCGGAAACAGTTGATGTGTTATAGGATGCATTTCATGAGTGGTGTGCACAGTTAATTGTATAGAGATTATTCAACAACATTCCATGACAGATAAATTTATCATAAAGAGAAATGGTAACAACTTTATTAAAAGTAACCGAATACCCATCAAGATAAAGTTTAGAAACTGAAATTAAATTCTTTCTAAAATTCGGAACGTAAAGAACATCTCTTAAAATTAAAACTCTGTCTTCAAAAGACATGTGCACTTCTCCCACTGCTTCAGCTGCCACTCTCGTAGCATTGCCCAGTGTGATGAGGATCTCATTGTCACTAAGTTGTCGGATCAGTTTGAACCCGTGAAGCAAACATGATTAGTGGATCCTGTATCAACTACCCACGAATGAGAAGTATACACCGCTAAACAAGTTTCAACAATTAGTGTGTGATAATTACCTTTCTTTCCGGCCCTTTTGGGGTTGGAACAGGCAAACCTCCATTATCCTCTTTCACCGCAGCTTAAGCACTTCCTCTTTGGATTTTCCTTGACACCACTAGCATTCGTCATCTTATCATTGCCCTTGGCAACAGTTGAGTTTGATTGCTTATGGCCTTTGGTCACCTTCTTCTTCTTGCCATCCCTTGGCCTAGAAGATGAAGACGGACCTCTTGCCGTCAAAGCTTGAGTTTGGTACCCCATCAACATCTCTGCCGAGACCAAAAGCTTGCAACAAATCAGCTAGCGAGGCCAAAATGCTCAAAAACTTTTTGGGCAGAGAGTGAAGTACCATATTCATCTGAGTCTCCAGATTATAATCTGTACTCAGAACTTCAAGTTTGTTCAGATGGGCCATCAATTTTGAGGATACGGGTCTGCCTTCCACCAATTTCAGCGACGACATCTCTCGCAAGGTGATCTGACGAGTCTCACATTTTTGACTCGTCAGTTGGCTCATCTGATTTTGGTGTGTCAAGAATCCACTTGTGCTTTTGTGCAGTTAGGACAATTATAATTTTTTCGTTTCCAATCAATATAGTTTCCATACTCATTCTATTGACTTTAAGTATAATGAATAGTGGATTAAAAGGTTGCGACATGCTGAACTGAAAAAAATAATAATGTGTATAAGCACAAATATATCACAAGGTTCGATCACATGTTTCATATTAAAATCTCAAAAAAATATGAACATGCATCAGCCAACATCTCAAAATAGTTTAAATAAGTCACGTGGGGTGGGTCATTATTTAAACACATTCAAGCAGATTATAAACAAGAATAGTTACAAACCTTTAATATCCATATTAATAGTTGGCTCCCACTTGACCAATATAAAATTGACAGGGACTTCGGGGAAGTATATGCATATCAATTTTATACCTAAGTAATAACCATGATTAAATACATAATTATTATTTCGCTTTGAACGAGCCTCGTGGGGAGGATCATCGTCGCCACTAGTAATAATTCACAATCATCCATCTGGAATTTATTCATGTGAAAGCTATCTTTTTGACCGTCCAGGTGGGGAATTTCTCCAAAAGAATTCACAAATAAATAAATCATGGAGGTCAAAATTAATTCAATTTTATTATCCGGAATAAAATTGTCAATTAATTATTTAAACATACTTAGTAATTTTTGAAGGTGAGATTTTTCATTGGGCAATTCTTATGCAAACACATTTAACAAATTAAATAAAGCACAAGAAATCACAACAATAAATCAAGCAAAACGAAAAAATAAACATATTGGGCACAATTATCCAATTGTCATGGTTTGATTTTTCTTGGCTTGATTTTGAAGAAACGCCGTCTTGAATTTCTCCCACTCGATCGTCTCGAAAAGAACTCCGTCTAAAAGCGCCACGAAGTAGTAGCTCTTGGCCGGGATGTAAGCCCGCATCCGGCCGACCCCTTGGTCGAATCGACCTCGGCGACCTCAACGCCTCGGCGAGTAACGCTGCCGTGCCTCAAGACGCCTCGGCAAAGACTTTCGGCCCGGCTTCGGCGGCGGCTCATCCGCGTGCATCCGTCGTGTAGCCTTCGCCCGGCCGTCGCCTTAAACCGGTGCATGGGTCGCCGCGCGCCCGTTGCGTTGCCGTCTGCGCCCCACAAGGCGTCGAGCCCGATCCCGCCCGACACCTAGCATCGCGCCCGTGCACATGGCGATGTCTGCGTCGCGTGCGTGCCTTTCTTGGCACGTTTCGCGCAATGCACGTCGTCCGCATACGGTTCTGGATCTATCCTTTAATTCTTCGTCTCCGCCTCCGTTTCCGATCCGGTTACAATTTATTTATAAAAATAAATAAACCTAGATCTAGACTAGTCTATTACATTGATCAAATCAAACAAATCCTAATCTACTCGTGGATTTTCTAACGAGGCAAAACGAATTCGAACGAATCGAATTAAAACCCACAATTTATATGCATGCATAAATAAACACATTAAATTCCATGACAATTGGATACCTGCAAAAAAGATCTAGCAATTCTACTATCCAATTTCAAATTTAATGAAAATGAATTAAATTACAATCTAAAATTCAGAGCCCGAAACCGAGGCTCGATGCGCTTGTTGGGGAATTAATTGCACGGATCTATTTGGGATAAATATTTAAATACAAATTTAATTCTGATAATTATTACTAGCATGAATTAATCCTATATTAATTCAAATAATAATTCAACAACAAATCATGCATATAATCAGTTCACGTAAACCCTACGCATGCGGAATTTATAAGAGTTTACGTGAACGTACCTCTTGGAGTGGCAATGGTCTTGTTGATTAGACACACCAAAAAAACCTTCCCAAGTATTCCCTTAATCCTTGCTCGACAATCCGGTGGTAGGATGCTCGCGAACAATTAACAAAAGAAAATAAACTTTGTTGCACCACCTTTGTGGATTTACTAATTTTTCCAGCACATGGAATTGTACTTGGGAATGAAACACTCATCCCCTATTTATAGAGGTGTAGTGGTCGAATTCTTGTGATAAAATAATATGGGAAAATCTTTTTCTTGATCTCCAAGAAATCTTGAATATATCTCATATATATTCTTTTCTCCATAATTAAAATATTTCACAAAAATCCCAACTCCTCTTTGTTATGGGATTTTCGAAATTTTAAGGATTAAGATTCCAATATTTGGATCTTCTTGAATTTATGGGATATACTTGTATTCCAAGAAATACATATCTTCCATAATATCTTTTCAAGAAAATCAAGAAAATCTTTCTTGCCCTTTATATTTCAAAATTTTCGAAATTTACTATATGAATAACCAAGTGGGAGATTTCTTGAATTTAATGAGATAATCTTGTATTCCAAGAATACATATCTTCATTCCATAACAAAATTCAAAGAAAATATTTCTCCCCTTTTAATCCATAATTTTCGAAAAAAAGAGTGGAAAAATAAGGCAACAATATTTATTTTATTTTTAAACACCTTTTTCAGTTATTGGACTTTATGTTGGGCTACTTAGGGGGCCTTTAGGAGAATTAAGATTGGACCTTCCAATGGACTTGAATTATCAATATTGAGCCACAATATTATTCAAGCCCATAAATATTAATTAATCCCACTACATAATTAATATTGCACTATCAATCTTAACCCATATTACAGTCAATATGGCTCCCGGTTATTATTTCCCGTGTTTAAGATTATCTAGCCCATTAATTAATTCAAGCCACTGAAATAGCTTTCCATTAATTAATATCTTTTGTCCTTGGTTAAGGAACGGTTCAACATTATTATCCATACCGGAAACTAGTTCCACTTGAAAGATTTGGTATGATAAAGCTTATGAACCTCCCAAGGGGGCAAATCGAACAAGAGTACTTGCACACGATTCTCCGTATTAAATCTTAGCAATCGCATGTGACCAATAATATTGCCCAAGATAAAAAGTATTGAATCTCGTTGATTCTCTACCCGTGATAAGTCAAAGCAATAGTTACCAACCACACGTGATCATATTTAAGGGACGAAGATTAAGAAATAACGAACCACTGAGGTCTAATTCTTCCTTGTTCAGTTCTGAAGAATTTGTCCTCCTGTAGGTCCTATTCAGTGCATCAGTCATGCACTAGTGTAATCTCTTGGTCAAGACAAGTCAATCTGAGCCTTACACTTCAACCTTTCACGATGGATTGTTCATTTCCATCTACGTCGTGAATGGTGTAATTTTGATTACAAGGGACTGTTAATTTAATCTTCTGTGATCTGGTATCACTAAATTAACTACAATGTAACACGTATTATTTATTGAACAGTTATGCAGTAAATATATGTAACATTCGATGATATTTAAAGCATCAGTGATAAATAATTTATTTCAGTAAATAAGTCCGAAATTCAGTTTTTGATTATACAAAGTAAAAGCATATTTTCCAGTATAATCCCAACACGCTCCCCCTGCCCTGGTCTCTAGTTGGCATTCCCTTGGGCGGGCTCCACCTGTCGGGGATGATTTGCCTGTTGGCGACCTCTCTGAGCATGATCATGATTCCTCTGAGGTCGTTTGACAAATTCATCCAACAACCCATCTTCGTACAACCTCCAAAGTTGGGGAACTAAGTCCTTTCACTCGCTAGTGTAGTGGCCTACCTGTCCATGGAAATGGCAGAACTTGTTGGGGTTTAATTTGCCCTTGTTTTTGATAGGTCGCGGCGGAAGGAGTAATTCTCGCCCTCTGATCTGGGTGTAGACATGTCCAAGGTGTCATACCTAATGCCTCCATCATTTTTACCGGAATGTTTTCTTCGAATGGTTTCAAACTGTCGGGTGCCTTGTAGTGACCCCTGGTTTTCTTGGAGTCTTTCCTTGAGTCCGCGACCTCCTTATCATCGCAGAGTCGTGACTCCAGAAGTTCAGATGTGTGGATCAAATCGCTAGCTAGCCTTCGGAAGTCGGCATAACTAATCAGATATTCGGCGATCATGTACCGCCATAGCTTGGTTCCCTTTTTGAGACCAGAGACGGCCCCGAGAAGCTTCGCCTCATCTCCTATGGGTCCCCTTCAAGTATGAGTTTGTCGATCCTTTCAATTTAGGACTGATTCATCTCCATTTCCCCTTGCTGAGTATTCATCAGTCGTTGCCTGGTCGCAGGTCGGGGTGCCAGAGCCATGAAATGGGTCAAGAACAGTCTGGCGAGCTGTTAAAACATGTCCACCGAGAATGGTGGTAGTGAGGTAAACCACTAATGAGCTTGGTCGCTCAGAGTCAAAGAGAAAAGCTGACACTTAATAGCATCGGATGCGCCCATAGAGGCCATGTAGGAATTGTATTTCGCTACATGGACCCTTGGGTCTGAATTTCCACTGTAGCAATCTAGGGCCGCTATGCTGATCTTCCTCTAGGTAGGCACCAGAGTAACCATGGTCCCGAGTGAGGAATCTGGGATGGGAGGTTATTGTCTATCCCCACCGACCCATTCTGATTCTCCGCCCGTTCGAGAAGTAACTGGACCGTTCGGGCCAGTGCCGCAATTTGTACATCACGATGGTCCCCGGCAGGAAAGGTCATTCGTGGGTCGCCATGGTAGATTGTCGAGCCTCTTGGCAATTCGTCATGATGCATGTTCAAAGCCATTGCGAGGTCTCATTCCACCTGGTCAGCATGTCGAGGCTGGGACTGAGCCTCATCCTCAATGACCACCGGAACCTTTTGAACCCCCTGGTTTCCTAGGCGATTGAATAAATTATCTGATCCCACCAGCTTTTCCATGAGTCGGTGATTCCGAATGATAGCATGCTTCGCCGGGTCGTACGCTAGTTGGCCCGTTCGACCGCCCCTTTTTTGACAAGGGCAGCTTTGCCCTTAGAGGTTTCGGCGTTGTGTGAAATCTTCTCGATCGGAGGCTGCTCCTCCTCATCATCAAAAGCGAGGCGGTTCTTTTTGAGGATGGCCATTACGGCCTTTGCGTCCTTCGGTGTTCGGACTAGGTTCCACTAGTTAGGGGTGAACGCCGGGATTGCGGGGCGGGAGCGGCGTGAACTCAGAGAGGCTTCGATACCATCACGAGCATCCATTTCGTGTCCGGTGATGTTACCCTGGTTGATCGCCATTGACAAAAAGTGGGTCTTCTAAGGATTTAAGAACAAATCAACAGAAATTTTCCCATAGACGGCGCCAATTGTTGTGCCCGGTTTGTAATTACCGGCCAACAAATACTAATGAAGTAGAAAGCGAATAAATGGACGATCACTATGGTAAAATGACACCAAAATTTGGTTACCCAGTTCGTCTTTTAAACAAGACAACGTCTGGGGGCGTCCAAGCCAGGAGTATTTTATTATTCTTTATGCCTAAGAATCTAAGATTTTTCCTCTCTTTATAATGAACTTTACAAGAAGTATTTATAGACAAAGAACTAGGTTAAAACTCTCCATGGGCCTTCTCTGAGGGCTTGCTAGGGTTACAGCCGCCAAGGGTGGGGTTTCCTTGTTTATCTGCGATTCCTACCTCTGGATGAACTTGCCTTGCTTGCATTCCACGATATCCGCATCATTAATTGTCCGTATCTTCTCCATATTTATCCTTCCGGCGACTTCGGGTGCTCTCTTTGACCACAGGGATGTGCGACTTATCTGGGCATAAGTCACCTCCGACCTGAGAAGTTAGAGTTCTAGTCGTCCCACGACCTGCACACACTTCTTCAAGTCGTTTCGCGAACTGTGGCCCAAAGTGACCCAGGTGAGGTCGCCTTAAGTGGCATAGAGATAGTGGATGGTTGTTTGTGTGATTAAGCCGGGGGTTGGGTTAATTCATGTTACAACACAATGTATAATTTTTTAGTTAAAAAGTAAATTCTTGATTATGATGTTCAAAAAATACCCTATATAATATATCAACATTCTTAACTTAAGTCAATAACTAAAATGATCGACTATAATTGCGGTGATTTATAATAAAACTTGTGTACAATTTTTTTAGATTATATTTTCTCAACTCACTGTCAAATTAAATATATAATTTGGTTATATTTTCCCTCTATTCAAAATAAAATAAAAACTTATTTTCTAAAATTTTCACACATACAAATTCCTCATAAATTTGAATATTATAGATGTTTATTACTTGATCATTAAATAATTCTAAATTTCTTTATAATAATTTATGGCAACTTATTCCATAAATTACGAAGTATGATTGGATGATCTTTATTAATTATGTTGACCGTAAAAAATCAAAATTATATAATTGCATGAATTAAGATTCCACAAATCAATCTATTGTAATTATGTATTCATCATAAGTTCACTAATTAATATAATAAAAATAAGATAAAAACTTG
Source organism: Stenogyne calaminthoides (assembly GCA_037126765.1). Taxonomy (NCBI): domain Eukaryota; kingdom Viridiplantae; phylum Streptophyta; class Magnoliopsida; order Lamiales; family Lamiaceae; genus Stenogyne; species Stenogyne calaminthoides. Next base: position 23,201,285 of record JBBCBC010000013.1, read on the forward strand.
TATGCAATATTGCATAGAGTGATATGTGTAATTGGGCTTTTTTTTTTTTTTTCATGGTCGGAAAAACGAGGTTAGAGGCGAAGTCTTTGGTGGGCTAATGGGTTTCTTCATCTTCTTCGCGGCGTCAGCAAAGACCTGGAAGAGCTCCCAAGTTTTTTCTTCTTCCTCTTCTCTTCAGATTGCTGGCGGATCTCACTGGTTCTTCTTCCTCGTTCGTGCCCTAATTTCTTGTCCAAATTAATTTTCTTCGATTAGCTCCGATCACTGAATAAAATCAGGTTGTTCAATTTAATTTTTGGTGTGGATTCTACAAGAAGAAGAGAGAATATGTGTGTGTTGTTTGAATTACCCCTCAACACAAAGTGTGTGCTGATATTCAGATCCTTCTGCACTCTTTTCACACTGTTCTGTAAATCTGTAATTTAAGATTGATAATTTTTTCGCGTTTGTACTGGTTTTTTCATGTAGTAACACTCTTTTGCTCATATGGTAACACTCCTTTTGTTCATGTAGTAACACATTAAGTTGTTCTTTAAATCTGTAAATTTGGATTGGGGATTTCTTTTAGCATTTGTTCTGGTTTTGTTTATGTGGTAACACATTTTTCTTCATATGGTAACACTTTTTGTTTGTGTAGTAACACATGTTTTTTTAGTAATATGTAGCACTGTTCATATATCGTCGTAATACTATGTGAACTCATGTGTTAACATATGAACAATAATGTGTTACCTTTTGACCCATGTTATTTTATGAATACTTATGTGTTATGATATGTTTTATTAAGTGTTACGTAAGATATGAAGTTTTTTCAATATAACAATGTAGTAACACTTATACATAAATGTAAACACACAAAAATTTGACAAAAAAACAAATATATTTATACAGTAGGAATCGAACCTGCGACCAAATTCATTAGCAACAGACCTGAACAATTAGGCTACAACATATATTTGATAAAAATATTCTTCTATAAATACATATGCGCCCGCGCCAACCTGAACCCACTACCCGCGCCCTGCCCGTGCCCGACCCACCCTGTCCCGACCCGCGAAATTTGGGCAATTTTTGCCTTATTTATATTGTATTGCACATAACACTAGTGTGCAATATTTCACACAAGACTTTCTCTAAAAATAATTATCGTCACATGAATTATGGTTTTACGAATTTTGGTTGCACGGATCTATCTATACATATACAATACACCTTCGCATACCTAAAATAGTTTTCAGTCCTTTTACTCTAGTCGTTGATTAGATCTTGATGATTAATTTTGGACGTCCGCTTCTATTAATCTATTCTTTTATATTTGACTCCTTATTAATATATATATATATATATATATATATATATATATATATATATATATATCTAACATTTAATTCTAATAAAATTTAACATTTAATTTATATTAACTTTAGTGTCACGAGAATTGCCTATTCCTGCAGTACTTAACCATTACTTCTCCATATTTATCATATGTTGTTTGTTGTATTAGTCAATTCTTGAACGCTCCAACTAATGATCACTTTCAGGTTGTCAAGTGTGTAATGCTATTGTTGATGTTGCACGGATGTTTTTCCAGATGTTGGACAACATTCTGCACAACATCTTAAATTTGTCATTTCTCCTAACACTGACTCCGTTTTATTAGATGTGTTTTTCTATGTTTCCTACATTGCAGGTTGAAGACAATTTCAGATATTGTCAAGCGGTTGCACTGATGGAGTAAGAATAGAAAGATCATGGGTGGTTACACCAAGATCATGGAGATAGTGGAGGAGATGTTCAAGGTTGTCCACACCTAGTGGATAGGACAATGCAGTTGATCTGAATGCCTATAAATAGACTGCATTGGTCGATATTCAATTTTGAGTTAAAGTGAAATTCCATTTGCTCTACTCCAAACTTAAGATAGTAGCATCCGAGACACAACCGTGAGTGGAGTGTGAGGGTCGATGCTATGTATATTTGTACTGGTCGAGTGTATCCCAACATTTCCTATCAGTACTGCTTTTGTCTTATTAGATCAAGTTTTAGGTTGAATAAGATCACTAGTTACTTGATTGAATAGATTGATTTTTGGTGTGTGGTTTTTCACTACACCTTTTAGGATCTTGTAAAAGGTTTGTATGTATCTCACTACTTGTTATAGTGATGTTTTTAACCATGAGGTTCGTATAGTCTGATTATAGACTATACACAATTTTGGAAATCCTTTGCACTGTGTTTTTTATACTTCCGCTGTCTTATGTTGTTTTATATGTTACATAACATTTTCAACAACTCTCTGAAAATACACGCACACACACTTTCAGCTATGTTAGGGATATTTTATCCTTTGGTGTATCGTTTTTAGGGTTCTTCAGTTCTTCTTCTCTTGTAATTGGATATTTCTGTTGGGATTATACTGGAAAGTATGCTTTTACTTTGTATAATCGAAACTGAATTTCCAGACTTATTTACTGAAATAAATTGTTTATCACTGATGCTTTAAATATGATTGAATGTTACATATATTTACTGCATAACTGTTTACATGTTACATTGTAGTTAATTTAGTGATACCAGATCACAGAAGATTAAATTAACAGTCCCTTGTAACTAAAAGTACGCCATTCACGACCTAGATGGAAATGAACAACCCATCACGAAAGGTTGAGGTGTAAGGCTCAGATTGGTTTGTCTTGACCAAGAGATTACACTAGTGCATGACTGATGCGCTGAATAGGACCTACAGGAGGATAAATTCTTCAGAACTGAACAAGGAAGAATTAGACCTCAGTGGTTCGTTGTTTCTTAACCTTCGTCCCTTAAATAGGATCACGTGGGATTGGTAACTATTGCTTTGACTTATCATGGGTAGCGAATCAGAGAGAGATTCAATACTTTTTATCTTGGGCAATATTATTGGTCACATATGATTGCTAAGATTTAATACGAAGAATCGTGTGCAAGTACGCTTGTTTGATTTGCCCCCTTGGGAGGTTCATAAGCTTTATCATACCAAATCTTGCAAGTGGAATTAGTTTCCAGTGTGGATAATAATGTTGAACCGTTCCTTGACCAAGGACAAAAGATATTAATTAACGGAAAGCTATTTCAGTGGCTTGAATTAATTAATGGGCTAGATAATCTTAAACACGGGAAATAATGACCGAGAGTCATATTCACTGTAATATGGGTTAAGATGGATAGTGCAATATTAATTATGTAGTGGGATTAATTAATATTTATGGGCTTGAATTATATTGTGGCTCAATATTAGATATTCAATGTCCATTAGAAGGTCCAATCTTAATTCTCCTAAAGGCCCCCTGAGTAGCCCAACAAATAGTCCATTAACTGAAAAAGGTGATTAAAATAAAATAAATTTTGTTGCTTATTTTTCCTCTAATTTTTCGAAAATTATGAATAAGTTGGGAGAAAGATTTTCTTTGAATTTTGTTATGGAATGAAGATATGTATTCTTGGAATACAAGATTATCTCATTAAATTCAAGAAATCTCCCTCTTGGTTATTTCGTAATAGAATTTCGAAATATTTGAAAATATAGTGGGCAAGAAAGATTTTCTTGATTTTCTTGAAAAGATATTATGGAAGATATGTATTTCTTGAAATACAAGAATATCTCATAAATTCAAGAAGATCCAAATCTTGGATTCTTGAACACCAAATTTTCGAAAATCCATATAATAGAGGAGGTGGGATTTTTGTGGAATATTTTAATTATGGGAAAAAGAATATAGGAGATATATTCAAGATTTCTTGGTGATCAAGAAAAGTCTTTTCCCACATAGATTTTATACTGAAAAATTCGACCACCTCCCTCCTATAAATAGGGGATGATTGTTTCAATCCCAAGTACAATTCCATGTGCTGGAAAAATTAGCAAATCCACTAAAGTGGTGCAACAAAGTTTATTTTTTTCCTTTTGTTAATTGTTCGCGAGTATCCTTCCACCGGATTGTCGAGCAAGGGCTAAGGGAATACTTGTGAAGTCCTTTTGGTTAGTCCGTCCAACCGAATTCACTGCCATCCCGAGAGGTACGTTCACGTAAACCCGTAGATTCCGCATGCGTAGGTTTTACGTGGCTTTTTATATGCATGATATGTTGTTGCAATTATTATTTGAATTAATATAGGATTAATTCATGCTAGTAATAATTAAAGAATTAAATTTGTATTTAAATATTCACCCCGAATAGATCTGTGCAACTCATTCCCCAACAACTGGTATCAGAGCCACGGTTTCGGGCTCTGGATTTTTTAAATTGTAATTTAATTCATGGACATTAAATTTGAAATTGGATAGTAGAACTGTTAGATCTGTTTTGTAGGTATCCAATTGTCATGGATTTTAATGTGTTTAGTTATGCATGCATATAAATTATGGTTTTAATTCGATTCGTTCGGATTTGTTTTGCCTTGTGAGAAAATCCACGAGTAGACTAGGATTTGTTTGATTTGATTAATGTAATAGACTAGTCTAGATCTAGGTTTATTTATTTTTTGTAAATAAATTGTAACCGGATCGGGAACGAAGAGACGAAGAATTAAAGGACAAAATCGAGAATGGGGGCGTGGCGGTGGCGGCCTTGTATTGTACAGGCATTAAGGCTTATGGCGGGCGGTAGGGCTGAGGAGAATAGAGGAAGTAGCCAGAATACGAGCACTAGACGGGCGGCACTCGTCGTGATATGAAGATCGCGGCGCCTGTCGGCCGAGCGGACGGGCCTCACGTGGGAACAGCAGGACGCTGGGTCGCTGAGTTCTTGTGGGCCTTTCAGATGAATCTTGCGCGTCGCTTAAAGGCTGCCGATGCTGTCGATACTGCCGAGGAGTGTCGAGAACAAGGGGAATGGCGGCGGGCAGGTGCGAGGCTGTTCTAGGCCAAGTGGCGGCGGATCTTGGCGTGCATCATTGCGAGGTTGCTTGGCGTGGCATTTCGAGATGAAGTATTTTTTCGAGACGAACGAGTGGGAGAAATTTGAGACATGTTTCTTCAAGTTCAAGCCAAGAAAAATCAAACCATGACAATTGGATAATTTGTGCCCAATATGTTTATTTTTCTGTTTTGTTTGATTTATTTGTGCTATCTTATGCTTTATTTAATTTGTGTAAATGTGTTTGCATGAGGGTTGCCAAATGGAAAAATCTCGTCTTCAAAAATTACTAAGTATGTTTAAATAATTAATTGACAATTTTATTCCGGATAATAAAATTGAATTAATTTTGACCTCCATGATTTATTTATTTGTGAATTCTTTTGGAGAAATTCCCCCCACGGGACGGTCAAAAGATAGCTTTCACATGAATGAATTCCAAAAGGACGATTGTGGGTTATTACTAGTGGCGACGATGACCCTCCCCACGAGGCTCGATCAAAGCGAAATAGTAATCATGTATTTAATCATGGTTATTATTTAGGTATAAAATTGATATGCATATACTTCCCCGAAGTCCCTGTCAATTTTATATTGGTCAAGTGGGAGCCAACTATTAATCTGGATATTAAAGGTTTATAAATTGTTCTTGTTTGTAACTTTTGCTTGAATGTGTTTAAATAATGACCCACCCCACGTGGCTTATTTAAACTGTTTTGAGATGTTGGCTGATGCATGTTCATATTTTTTTTGAGATTTTAATATGATGCATGTGATCGAACCTTGTGATATACTTGTGCTATTGCATATAGTTGTTTATTTCAGTTCAGCATGTCGTTACCTTTTAATCCACTGTTATTATACTTAAAGTCAATACAATATGGAAACTATATTGATTGGAAAATTATAATTGTCCTAAGCGCACAAAAGCACAAGTGGATTCTTGACACACCAAAATCGGATGAGCAAGTGACGAGTCAAAACATGTGGAACTCGTCGGATCACCTTCTTGAGAGATGTCGTCATTTGAAAATGGTGGAGGGCAAACCCGTAAGGGATTACGTCCTCAAAATAGATGGCCCATCTGAACAAACTTGAGATTCTGAGTGCAGATTATGATCTGGAGACTCAGATGAATTTGGTACTTCACTCTCTGCCCAAAAAGTTTTTTGAGCATTTTTGGCCTCATTAGCTAATTTGTTGCAAGCTTTTGGTCTTGGCGAAATGTTGATAAGGCACCAAACTCAAGCTTTGACGGCAAAAGTGGTCATCTTTCATCTTCTAGGCCAAAGGAAGGGAAGATAAAGAAGAGGACCAAAAGGCCATAAGCAATAAAACTCAACTGTTGCCAAGGGCAATGGTAAGATGAGGAATGCTTGTTGTGTCAAGGAAAATCCAAAGAGGAAGTGCTTAAGATGCGGTAAGAAAGGACAATGGAGGTTTTGCCTGTTCCAACCCCAAAAGGGACGGAAAGAAAGGTAATTCTCACGCACTAGTTGTTGAAACTTGTTTAGCGGCGTATACTTCTCATTCGTGGGTGGTTGATACGAGATCCACTAGTCATGTTGGCTTCACGGGTTCTAAATGATCCGGCAACTTAGTGGGAGTGAGATCCTCATCACCTTTGGGCAACGTTCGAAAGTAGAAGACATTGCAATGCTACGTAAGTGGCGGATATTGCAATGCTACGATAGTAACGATTATTGCAAATCTTTAGCATGAAGTAGCAGACATTGCAATGCTACATGAGTAAGCGATTAAAGCGATGGGAAAAAGTGCACCTATCTTTTGAAGATAAAGTTTTTTGAGATTATCTTTATGTTCCCAGTTTTAGAAAGAATTCACTTTCAGTTTCTAAAATTCGATTAAAGGACACTAAGTTTCTTCTAATAAGAATGACATCATTTTTGAAATGTTGAGTGTATTTGTTACGGGACATTGATGGAAAGTCTCTATACAATTAACTGTGCACACCACTCATGAAATGCATCCTATAACACATCAACTATTTACGACAACAAAAGCGTGCGTGAGCGAAATACTTCTTTGGCATCTAAGATTGGGTTATATAAATCCAAAGAGGATCCAAAGGTTGGTGAAAGATGGTTCACTGGAGCGTCTCCAAGTTGAACAAATCCCAACCTGCGAATCATGTTTGGAGGGTAATATGACCAAGAGGGCATTTGGAGCCAAGCGGAATAGGGCCAAAGAAGTGTTAGAGATTGTTCACACAGATGTATGTGGTCCAATGTCAACCAAAGCAAGAGGAGGTTATGAGTATTTTTTGATGATTACTCAAGGTACGATTACATTTTCCTCATGAATCATGAATCTGAGACCTTTGAGAAATTCTAAGAATTTAAGGCTCAAACAGAGAATCATAGGGAAAAACGTATCAAGTCTCTACGATTTGATCGTGGAGGCGAATACCTCAGCAATGAGTTTTTGAACTACTTATCTGATGAAGGAATTGTATCACAGCTCACTGCACCCGGAACCCCTCAACAAAACGGGGTTGCAAAGCGAAGAAACATAATTCTTTTGGAAATGGTTAGATCAATGATGAGTTATGCGGATCTTCGAGTCGATTACGGGGTCATACCTTGGAAACAGCGACTTACATTCTGAACTTGGTGCTATCCAAATCGGTTCCCAAAACTCCCAAAGAATTGTGGACCGGGCGCAAGCCTAGTATGAGACACATGAGAATTAGGGGGTGTTTGGCCTACGTGTTGGACAAGGAAGCCGGTAAATTGGATCATCGATCAGAATTAAGGTTGTTTGTAGGATACCCCGAGGGAACAAAATGGTGTATGTTCTATAGTCCCGAAGATCAAAAGGTGGTCATCAGCACCCACTTTAGATTTTTGGAAGAAGACTATATGAACCAAAGAAAACCCAGAAGTGAGATTACCTTAAATGAGCTTAGAGGGAAAACCTCAGTGCCAACTGTACTAGATGATATACCAAACGATACGTTTTCACAACCGGAGCCTCGTCGTAGTGGGAGGGTTGTTAGACAGCCCGAGAGATTCATGGGAATAGGAGAGTCCTCGGACTTGATTCCCCGAACAAACAAGGCGAATCGAGACCCATGGACATATGACGAGGCACTCCAAGATAAGGATCTGATTCTTGGCAAAAGCGAAATGAAAGCCGAAATGGGTTCTATGTTTCATAATAGAGTGTGGGAGCTAGTCGAACCACTTAATGGGGTCAAACCCATTGGATGAAAGTGGGTATATAAGAGGAAAAGAGGACCGGACGGGAAGGTTGAAACCTTTAAAGCAAGACTAGTGGCGAAAGGTTATACTCAGAAAGAAGGGATCGATTATGAAGAAACTTTTTCGCCCATAGCCATGCTTAAGTCTATCCGTATTCTCTTTTCGATTGCTGCGCATTTCGATTTTGAAATCTGGCAAATGGATGTCAAGATAATTTTCCTTAACGAAAGTCTTGATGAAGAGATCTATATGCAACAAACCCAAGGTTTCATTGAAATAGGCCAAGAACACCTAGTTTGTAAGCTCAAGAGGTCCATTTACGGACTCAAAGCGGGCATCGAGCTTGGAACCAATGTTTTGATCATGTTATAAAGTCTTATGGGTTTGATCAAAACAAGTTTGAAAGTTGTGTGTATAAAAAGCGTTTCGGAACTGCATTGGTATTCTTAGTACTATACGTAGATGACAATGTGATCATCGGGAACGATGTGAAGGTGTGATCAGACGTAAGGGCATGGTTTCAAAACAGTTTGATATGAAAGACTTAGGGAAAGCCGGACATATCCTTGGGATCAAGATAACTTCGAGATCGCCGAGGAAAAGGATGATCGGGTTATCGCAAGTTTCATACATAGACCTTTGTTTTTGAAACAATTCAAAGATGCAAGATTCCAAGAAAGGATTCGTACCTTTCAGACTTGGAATCCATCTATCCAAAAAAATGTTCCCTAAGACGAAAAGGAGATAGATGACATGAAAGCTATTCCTTGTGCTTCGGCTGTCGTAAACCTTATGTATGCATTGCTGTGTACGAGACCGGATATCTGCTTTGCCATAGGCATGGTAGCAAGATATCAAAGTAACACATGGAAAGCACATTGGACGACAGTTAAAAACATTCTGAAGTGTCTGAAAAGAACTCGGGATAGAATGTTGATTTATCAATCAGATACTTCAATCCCCATCAGCTACACGGACTCGGATTTCCAATCAGATATAGATTCCAGAAATTATCTGCCTCAGTTAGTGTGTTTCCATTTGGGAAGTGTAGCCACCAAATGGACGAGTGTGAAGCAGAAATGCATCACTGACTCAACCATGGAACTCGGGTAAGTAGCTGCTTGTGAAGCAGTGAAAGAACCGATTGGGCTCTAGACCTTCTTAGTGGACTTGGATGGTGTTCTGAATTTGTCTAGCAATATCTGCTAAGGGCAGTTGCAAATTCAAGAGAACCAAGAGTCCACGAGTCAAACAAACACATTAAAGGAAATACATCTTATACGAGAAATCGTTAAGAGAGGAGATATAGATGTGGCAAAGATAGCGTCTGAGGACAGCCTAGCAGATCCATTCACAAAGCTTCTGCCTCTGAATACATTCGAGAGATATGTGAGTGGAATGGGTGTCAAGACCGTTGCCAATCTGCTTTGAGTATAAGTGGGAGAAATTATTAGGTTCGTGTAGGTGACATTAGATGTCACGGACTACGCGAGACATGTTGTAGTATACTTAAAAGCGGACTTTGAGTATAAGTGGTAGATTGTTGGGATTATCTTTGGAAAGTATGCTTTTACTTTATATATCAAAATGAATTTCCGGACTTATTTTTTGAAATAAATTGTTTTATCGATGCTTTAAATATGATTGAATGTTACATATATTTCTTTGCATAAGCTGTTCAATAATTGTACATATTACATTGTAGTTAATTTAGTGATACCGGATCACGGAAGATTAAATTAACGATCCCCTTGTAACTAAAAAGTACGCCATTCACGACCTAGATGGAAATGAACAACCCATCAAGAAAGGTTGAGGTGTAAGGCTCAGATTGGTTTGTCTTGACCAAGAGATTACACTAGTGCATGGTGATGTCTTTGAATAGGACCTCTGGGAGGATAAATTCTTGAGCCCGAACAAGGAAGAATTAGACCTCGGTGGTTCGTTGTTTCTTAACCTTCGTCCCTTAAATAGGATCACGTGGGATTGGTAACTATTGCTTTGACTTATCATGGGTAGCGAATCGAGAGAGATTCAATACTTTTTATCTTGGGCAATATTATTGGTCACATATGATTCTTTAAGATTTATCTGAAGAAAGAATGTGCAAAGCACGCTTGTTTGATTTGCCCCCTTGGGAGGTTCATAAGCTTTATCATACCAAATCTTGCAAGTGGAATTAGTTTCAAATATGGATAATAATGTTGAACCGTTCCTTGACCAAGGACAAAAGATATTAATTAACGGAAAGCTATTTGGTGGCTTGAATTAATTAATGGGCTAGATAATCTTAAACACGGGAAATAATGACCGGGAGCCATATTGACTGTAATATATGTTAAGATGGATAGTGCAATATTAATTATGTAGTGGGATTAATTAATATTTATGGGATTGAATTATATTGTGGCTCAATATTAGATATTCAAGGTCCATTAGAAGGTCCAATCTTAATTCTCCTAAAGGCCCCCTGAGTAGCCCAACAAATAGTCCATTAACTGAAAAATGTGATTAAATTGCTTATTTTTTCTCTAATTTTTCGAAAATTATGAATAAGTTGGGAGAAAGATTTTCTTTGAATTTTGTTATGGAATGAAGATATGTATTCTTGGAATACAAGATTATCTCATTAAATTAAAGAAATCTCCCTCTTGGTTATTTCATAATAGAATTTCGAAATATTTGAAAATATAGTGGGCAAGAAAGATTTTCTTGATTTTCTTGAAAAAATATTATGGAAGATATGTATTTCTTGAAATACAAGAATATCTCATAAATTCAAGAAGATCCAAATCTTGGATTCTTGAACACTAAATTTTTGAAAATACCATATTATAGAGGAGGTGAGATTTTTGTGGAATATTTTAATTATGGGAAAAAGAATATAGGAGATATATTCAAGATTTCTTGGTGATCAAGAAAAATCTTTTCCCACATTGATTTTCTACTGAAAAATTCGACCACCTCCCTCCTATAAATAGGGGATGATTGTTTCATTCCCAAGTACAATTCCATGCGCTGGAAAAATTAGCAAATCCACGAAAGTGGTGCAACAAAGTTTATTTTTTTCCTTTTGTTAATTGTTCGCGAGTATCCTTCCACCGGATTGTCGAGCAAGGACTAAGGGAATACTTGGGAAGTCCTTTTGGTTAGTCCGTCCAACCGAATTCACTGTCATCCCGAGAGGTACGTTCACGTAAACCCGTAGATTCCGCATGCATAGGTTTTACGTGGCTTTTTATATGCATGATATGTTGTTGCAATTATTATTTGAATTAATATAGGATTAATTCATGCTAGTAATAATTAAAGAATTAAATTTGTATTTAAATATTCACCCCGAATAGATCTGTGCAACTCATTCCCCAATAATTTCGATGTTGATTGGTCTAGATGTGTCAAGACTCGAGGATCTACCACTGATACTAATTTTCCTAGGTAGGAATCTTGTTTCTTGAAGTGCTAAAAAGCAACATAATGTTGTTTGCTCTAGTTGTGAATTGTAGTACATGGCTATGGTTAATGCTGCGATTGAACTAGTGTGGCTCACTCACTTGTTATGTGATTTGCATATCTCCTTGAGACCACCTACATTACTTTGTGATAATAAGAGTGCTATATTTTTAAGAGTGGATGAACTAGGTTCCATTTGACCACTTTTATTACTACTAGGTTCCAACTTTTAAAAACATTACTACTAGGTTCCAAAAGTAAATAAATGGACATAAATGCCCTTAAACAAGTCTTCATTTCCTTTTAGCTTGTGTCCAAAATACTACTCTCAATAAAGTACTTTTTTCACACTTTATTTACATCACTCATCATTTATTTTACATCACATTTTATTTGTGGTAATCTCCTCCTTTCATTTTATTTCATTTACAAATTACAAAATTTCATATCTATTAAACAAAAATATCAAAATTTACATATCTAAAATGAGTGTTTACATATTTTCGTCTAAAATTAAAAAAATTACATATTTTCGTCTTCTTCGACATCATGCACATATGCACAAATATGCACGAATACACAAAATTTGATATATCTAAATCACAAAATACCTAAATTTACATATCTAAAAATCCAAAATGTATACATATTTTTGCCTTAAATTAAAAAATTTACACATCTTCGACTTTTTCCACATTCATATATGCACGTATACATGAATATATGGAAAAAAAAAAACCCACATCCTCATCGCCATGAATGATGATCAAACTAATTTTCTTCTAAAATGGGCTTTATTTATACCAACACAAGGTAACACACAACTCTTAATTTATACCAATTCTCTAAATATTCATTTATCATACCCGTTTTGCTAAAACAGAGCATGGGTGAAGCAACACAATCCCTTCTCCTAACAATGGAGCTCCAGGAATCTAGAATCAAACCAAATACCCACCTCAAATCAAGATACCAACAAATTCTCCATCTCAAAAACCTCCTCGCCACCGCAATTGAAGATGAAGCTCAACAAAACTCCAGAAAAATGCTCCTCCAGAAAGCACTTTTGCATAAACAACTACAACGCCAATCGGCCCCACATTCTGCCATTTCGTGCATCAAATACATGAACATATCAAATACATGAACATATGCACGAATACATGAATATATGCATAAAATTTTGAAAAAAAAATAATCATAAGCCGTGCAGATTCATCTTTATCTTCTTCCCCTAACAATAAACTCAGTAAATCTAGATTTCCAACCACCAACCTCTTCAACCTCCAACTATCGAACTCTCCGTCAACTATAGTTCTTGGCCTCTGTTTTTGAGGCATTTGTAGAAAGCCCAAAAAAATCAATTGAAGATGGCAACATAAATCCACAGTAATTCAAAATTCCAGAGATTCAAACCCAAAATGGCAGCAAATAAATCATATATCTTACAAAAACTCACCCACCCGCCGACGGAACCTCTTCGCCTCCGGCCACACCCTCACCCGTCCCCACTCCCTTCTCCTCTCCTCTCCTCCAGCGCCTCCGCCGTCAGATCTCGCTCCGAAATCACATTCCCCTGCCCCCAAATACGCTGTAAAAATATGAAGTCTTCTTCTCCTTCTCTAGCTCCGTATCGTCGTACCGCCGTCGCTCCTTTAATGGTTATCTGCCAAAAAATACTTGCATTTCTTCTTCGTCCGTCGGCGGTGGGTGGCTCTTCTTCGTTAATTTCGTCATCTCCGGCGGTGGATCTTCTTCCTCTAGCCGTGCCGATTGGCGGTGAAGAGCAGCGATGGCGACGGCGCAGGTTGGGGGTGAAGGTTTCTTAGGTCTTATGAGATTTTTGGTTGGGAGGCCGAATTTGGGGAGTGGGGAGACTTTTTTGAATTTGTGTGGGTATTTGGGTGGATTTGTCTGGGGATTTTGATTGGGAGGCAGAACATTAATGAGGAATGTTTTGGCCTTTAAGGGTATATTTGATAATTCATCGTATCTTGAAATCTACTAGTAATATAAAAAAGTAATTGAAATCTATTAGCAATATTGCCGTTAAGTTGGAACCTGATAGTCATTTTCTCTATTTTTAACTCAAAATCATGTTGCCCATGAACGAGCCAACACACATTGATATTGATTATCACTTAAATCTGGGAACTAGCATCGTAAAAAAAGGTAGTAAATCAGTTTGTTCCTTTTCATTTGTAGCTGACTGACATCTTCACCAAGAATTTGGCTAAATCGGTTTTTTAATTCTTTAGCACCAAGCTTCGTTTTGGCGCTTTTCTTTAGGGGAAGGTTGACAGGGGAAATACTAATCGATAGATTTTATTTTCATATTATTTCTATGTATTTATTGATTTCGTCAATATTTGATTGACAAATGTATAGAGGGCCTATAATATTCTTTTATATATTGTAAAATTATTATAAAATTATGTATTCTGCATTTTATCAAAATTGTGGTGAGAAATCCAATATTACAGCCGACAATGCCGCCCTCCACCACCGTTCTAAAATTTTGAAGGAGAAAATAAGTTTAGTGAGTTTTTTTTTTTCTTGCAACTTGTAATTTTCGAACGTGGTTTGTTTAAAGTTGTTTTTTAATTCAACAAAATTTTGATGAAATTGTGTAGATATTTCGTAATCAATTTATTAAAATTTGAGACTTTTGATACATTAGAGTTTGTTAGGAAATATAATAATGAGTAATTCATAGAGAGTGTATCTACTAACGTCTAAAAAATCATGTGAGTGAATTAATTCGGAAGACTTTGCTTGTTTGAACATATTTTTATGTGGTGTTCTAAATCGGAGTTTTTGCTGTCAAAATAAATTTAAATAATTATCAATTTTGAATATAAAAATCTTTTCCATATATTATCTAAAATTAAAAAGAAGAACATGCAAATAGTGTGAGTTTTTGCTGTCAAGTACAAGTACTCACTCTAAAGTATCTCTCCCTTTTTTTTCTTTTGGGACAAAGGAAATATTAGGGTTTCTTTCCCCTTTTCTTCCCCACTGCTTCCTCAAAATAAATTAATCTTCCTTTTCCCTCCATTTCCTTGCAAATCTACAGTGGAATTCTATGAGAAAGCCCCCTTTTCCTCACTTTCGACACATCTTTTGAGTGATCCTTTTCTCTCTCTACGAATATAAGGTAACACACATTTCTGCATGCTCATTTTCGTGTAATCTGCCTATGTATTTCGCGTTTGAGTGTGGAATTTAAGTGGACAGCTACTTGATTTTGCTGTATATTATTTGTTTTTGTGGGTTTTTGTTGTTTGTGGCTTCTAGGGTTTCCTCTGATTTGCTGTTATTTCTCTAATGTACGGTCCTTCTAATGTTATTTTCATTAATATGTTACTCTGTGGTTTTGGAACATCACTCAAAGGCTTCGTATTTTCGTAGATGCTTGAGTTTTGGGTCATTACAGAAGCTTTCTTTCATATCATACAACACATTCAATCGTATATGAGCAACATTTCCTTTTCAAAACTCATAAAAGCATAATCTCCTTTGTTGAAAAAGAATGCCCTCATTTTTGCATATCTGTTATTGAGGAAAAGTGTAAAAAATATATAGTAAAAAGAATGTAAGACTGTCAATGGTGGGTTGTATTAATTGCTGATAGGCAAGCTATATTTTGTTTTACTTCTTCACTTTTTGAAGTTCTCTCATGGTATTCATTTAATTGGGGGTGTGAGTTGTGGCAAGAGACATCAATCAACATAGATTTTTAGAAGTTCTTGATCCTTTGTAGATCATGGTTGATATGTGCTAGTAAATTATTTGATTATATTATTACTTTTTCCACCAATTCTCTACGACTAGGGAAAATATTATCTTTTTAGTTCTTTCCCTTTTTATTCGAGGGCACAGTTACATTTTCACTGGGTATTGAAAATTACATAAATGTTAAATTAATTATTAGTTTGCCACCTTAATAGGCATACAGTGTCAAAGAAATACAAGGAAAAATTTGTATACAGATAGAAGACTGGTTAGATTTCATATATGTATTTACTGGTTAGATTTTTTTATTTTATTTTTTAAAAGTGGACTTACTTTTGGGTGTTGAGGACGTCTATATCAGAGAACTCACTTGGACTTCTTTGTGATAAACACTTATCGTTTGTAATGCCTCCGTTTACTGCTATTTCAAGCCCAATTTGATGACTACATTTTCACATTCATTTGATTGAATTCATTAGATCTCAATGAAATAAGCTTTAGCATACAGTTTTTTTTTTTTTTTTTTCTGGAAGGTGTCTGGAAGTTTTATATGGATTGTTAAATTGGTGTTTATCATACAATATTACCCATCAGTGACCTGATCTAAAAGATGGAAAATGATGGAGTGCTTCTCTTATTGATGGGTTCTTATATGCCTTTTTATCAGGTTTATCTCTGATTGAAGCTCTAGTGTGGATGATTCTGTGATCGTATCTTTGCTGTTGGGCTGCAAAAAGTCCCTCTCCAGGCCAAGCACTCTGCGGTGCTTGGCCAATCTTATAGCAAATCAGCTTCTTACACTAGGAGGTGGTATTACTAAGTCAGCCTAAATGTTTGCTTTTCTCATTATTTGGCAGATTACTCTTCTTTTACCTTATGTTAAGGCTAAATTTTGAATGTGTGAGATCAGTTTAGAGACTGAGCTTGATTATACATGTTAGTAGTTTTTGTGGATAACATGTATGCCTATGTTGTTACAGAGATTTCCAATGGAATGCAACAAAGATGAGGCAGTCCGTGCTAAGGAACTAGCTGAGACGAAGATGGCTAATAATGACTTTGAAGGTGCTCGAAAAATAGCTTTGAAGGCCAAAAATCTCTACCCTGAGCTTGACAATATTACGCAGATGTTAAACACTTGTGATGTCCACTGTTCTGCTCAGAAAAGGCTTTTGGGATCTGAAAAAGATTGGTATGAGATCCTTCAAGTAAAAAGGTTTGCTGATGAGATAACAGTCAAGAAACAATATAAATCGGCTAGCACTTATTCTCCATCCTGATAAGAATCGATTTCCTGGTGCTGAAGGTGCTTTTAATTTAATTTATGAAGCAAATGCATTGTTGTCAGATCCGGCAAGGAAATCTTTATATGACAACAAGATTAGAGTTATACCTACATCTACTCCAGCAAATCCCCCAAATCATCAGATAAACAAAACTTCTCAGTTTCACCAGCAATACAGTGCTCAAAGTAACTCTTCTAATGGTTTTGGCACTATGAATCAGGATCAAGCAACTCAGTCTGCAAAGCAGGGAGTTTTCTGGACATTCTGTCCTTTTTGCAGAGTAAGGTTCCAGTACCTTAGGATATATATACACAAATCTTTGCAGTGTAGTAAATGCAAAAAGGTTTTCATTGCTGCTGAGATAAGTGTTCAAAGCGATATCTCAGGGTCTAAATTGGGTCAACAAGGTTCTCAACACGTCCCACCAAAGCCTGGCCCAAGCCCACCTGCTGATTTTCCGGAAAACGTTGTCCCAAAAACAAAAACAGCCAACTTTAAGATGGGTGCGCCAAATGCCCAAGGACCTTCAGAATCACGTAAAGGATGTGGTTCGGAAGGTGTCAAGGTAGAAAGTGCTTCTGGGAATATGAAGACCGAAGAGACGAACAAAGTTAATGCCAGTTCTTTGCATGGTGGAAAGAAAGGCAAGTCATCTGACAGTGAGGCAATCTACAGAGGAAGTAGAGATGTGGGAAACAAAACAAGGAAAAGGGGGAAGAGGGAAGTAGTGGAAGGTGTCAACGTAGAAAGTGCTTCTGGGAATATGAAGACCGAAGAGACGAACAAAGGTAATGCCAGTTCTTTGCATGGTGGAAAGAAAGGCAAGTCATCTGACAGTGAGGCAATCTACAGAGGAAGTAGAGATGTGGGAAACAAAACGAGGAAAAGGGGGAATAGGGAAGTAGTGGAAGGTGTCAACGTAGAAAGTGCTTCTGGGAATATGAAGACCGAAGAGACGAACAAAGGTAATGCCAGTTCTTTGCATGGTGGAAAGAAAGGCATGGCATCTGACAGTGACGCAATCTGTAGAGAAACTACAGACGTGGCAAACAAAACGAGGAAAAGGAGGAAGACGGAAGTAGTGGAATTGGAAACAAGTGATAGTTCTGATGCTGATATAGAAGATTTGACCACACAACAGAATTTTGGTGATACTGAAACTGATGTGCAGTCTGAATCTGGCGAAGCCCAGTTTGTACGACGATCATCGCGGAAAAGGCATCAAGTGATATACGAGGAAACTGATGAGGATGATAACGCTAGGCCTTTCGAGAGAGAGAAAGAAACTGAAGAAGATAGAGGGAAGGAGCAAAAAGGAAGTGCTGATACTGTTGAAATGGAAATTGATTCCGAGATAGACGTTTCTTCCAGTGAAAAATCAGATATAAAAACTTTCGATTGTCCAGAACCAGAATTTAGCGACTTTAATAAATTGCGAGATGAAAGCCAATTTGATGTTAATCAGTTCTGGGCTTGTTATGATAATGTGGATAGTATGCCAAGATTCTATGCTAAGGTGAAAAAGGTATACACTTCTCCATTTAAATTGCTCATCACATGGTTAGAGGCTAAACCCATATACAGAACATATGAGGAATGGATAGATGAGGATTTACCTGCTGGTTGTGGCAATTTTAAGCTTGGCATGACCGAAGAAACGGATGTTCATTTATCATTCTCTCATCAAATGTTTTGTGGGAAAGGTGAGAAGAGAGGTTCTCTGATCATTTACCCGAGAGAAGGGGAAGTCTGGGCTGTCTTTAAGGACTGGGATAAGAGCTGGAGTTCAGACCCAGAAAATCATAAAGAATTCAAATATGAAATTGTGGAGGTTCTCTCAGATTTTATCAAAGATGTTGGCATAAAAGTTTGTTATTTGGACAAAGTTGCTTGTTTTGTAAGCCTTTTCGAAAGGCCTAGCGAAGATATGATCAATTCATTTGTGGTTAAGCCTAATGAGGTCTACAGATTCTCCCACCGAGTTCCATGTTCTAAAATGAATGGCACCGAAAGAAAAGGAGTGCCAATTGGTTCTTTTGAACTTGATTCTGCTTCACTACCTCTGAATCCTGATGACTTGTTTTACCCTAGTAAAGCAGATTCTAAACTCAGAAAGATGGATAGTACAGTTAATAGCTCACAGCCTAAACAAGCTGAGGAGAAGGGTAAATCGTTTGTATCTGAGAGTTCAAATACTCCAAAGAAGTTTGTGGATTCGGAAGAGATTAAAGGGGAGATGTCTAAACTTCGGAGGTCTCCTCGTGGGGTACATATCATTAGGCAGAATGGAAATTGACACCCTATCTTTAAATATTAGTATGCGTACGTGGCTAAATTATGAACTCGTCTTGAACCTGCGCTTTCAGGCATCTGGAATTTTGGTCTGAGTGACTTCTTTTGAAATAGTTTCTTCTACCATCTTTTGTAAATGTTTTGCTTAGTGAATCATCCATGGAATTTGAGACTTTAGGATTTTGCTGGGTGGCCAACTCAGTTTCTTTCATTGTATTCCTAGGTTCTAGCTCATGAGAAACCTATGGCTTTTTGCTGGTAATATTTAGTTGATATATTTGCATGAGCTTAGGAGGTCTGACTGATTTTGTCTAGATAGATTCATGCCTAACAAGTTGATTGATGAATGCCAATATTGTGTCCAGTTGCTCTAAATTGACACTTAATGTTTCCAGCTTTATTTGTTAGAGTTAATTTTTTGTCGATTATGAGCTTAAGTGCATATTTTGAAAATCAAGTTAAAAAAGCAGAAGACACTTATTTTTTTGAAAAAGTTGTATTTAACCGCTTTAAAAATAATTGTTTCTGAAGAAACATTTTTTAAAGTTTTAAAATAGACATTAAGGGTGTGTTTTGAAATTCTACAAAACTTTCGGAATTACTTTTTTTCAAAAGCCGTGAGAGATAACTTTGAAAATAAGTGATTCTATAAGCTCTTTTTAAAGTTTCAAAACACACTTATTTGCACTCGAAAGAGCGAACGATGTTCAGTTTTTAATTGCCACCATTTTTACTTGCTTGGCATTCAACAGTTTTTCTTATTTTCTTCTTTTTTTCGGAAAAATTATTACTTCCCCCATTCTAATTAGATTTTATTATAATTTTTCACATTATTCACATAATATATGTTTTGATTTTTTTATTATCCCATCTCACGTATACCCTTTATAATTTAAAGATGAACATTTAAATTTTCTACACATGAAAGGCATGAATATTATTTTTCCAACTAATAGTAATTATTGTTAAGAATATTTAATTATTATTTAATAAAATTAATTTTTGGTATAAAAAATATTTTTAATTTGTTAAGAAAAAATTTAGAATGACATTTGAAAAATGGGGAAGGTATCATTTGTGCCTTGATAAAAGATGAAGGTAAATCATGGCTAAATGAATAGGGGTCACATTCAATTATCAATTCTAGGAATATAATTTTAAAAGTTACCAATAGTCGATCAATTTATACGGATTTGATGATATCCCCGTACGTAATTACAAATTTATAAGGATGATATCCCCGTACGTAATTACAAATTTATAAGGTGTTCATCATTATTTAATTAATTTTTTAATTAATTCAATCTCTACATCTATATATATTCAATATTTAACTCAATTTCATTAGATCAAATATTTTAAGCTTTAATTTTTTTTCTACTTTATATATATTCCAAAGAATTGACGAGTGCCTTTCCTATTCTTCATTTTTCAATTAATATAATATATTTTGTCCCAATTATTTTTATTAACTTTTACTTTACTTTTTTTTTCTATTTTTTACTTTATTGAGAGAGATGGTCATTATCGTCTTCTAAGGGGCAAAAGAGGTAAAATTACTGCTTCTATTTGACTTTGCATGACTTGAGCGATATAAAAAGGAAGAAATGAACTTATCAACAATGATACTGATTTCTCAGTGTCTAGACTTTATAGTTGATTTTCTGTGAAGGGATTGAAATGTTCTAATTTTTTGTATCTTGACTGGCTAGCTAACCCTAGAATGGTTTTAGAGTTGAATTTGTAAATATGGATGTTGGTTTAGGTATTCCTTGCACCTTTTAATAAAATCTTTTTTAGGATTTTCAAAAAAAAAAGAAATCACTACTTTACAGTTTAATTCCCATTAAAAAACAAAGATCCCTTTTGATAATAATAAATAACTCATACAATAAAACCTATGTAAATTATAAATGTCCAAACAAATGTCCAAATAAGAGCAAGATAGAGGGAGTGCTTAATTTCAAATGCTTTAGAAAAATTTGGTCTAAAGTTGATCGAAAACCCAGTTGGAACTAGCACAATACCCTTGGAACTTTCAATCCAATTGGAACTTGCACAATTTGAAAGAAACATAGTTCCAAAGTTATACCTTTGGAACTATTGTGCACAATCCCCTTATACACTAGTTGTACAATGCAACTTTACATAATTAGTACATTTTAGTGAACACTACTAATGTTATTCAGTGAAAAGCACTTAACTTATACGGTTAACCTGGCGCATACAAAACTTTTAAATTATTGCACATAATCTAGTTAAAATAGCATCAACTCCAATACTACTTTGAAATCAATCGATCCAGCTGTGGTTAAAAAAAAGAATTCAAATCTGTTCACCTCTATTATATCACTGGTTCAGAATTACATCAGCTAAGATCTGGAATGAGAGGATTTATATTAGATACAAGAAAAATTAGAGGCATAAACAGATGTTGAAAAATACTCTCATTCAATCTCCTTAAAATGAGAAAATATGAATAGATAATTATTCATACCTTTAATCCCCTTCAAATGACAAAATATAAATAGATTATACTTTATCCATAAGTTGATTCAGCGTGGTTACAAGAAAAGTGATACTCTAGCTGGAAATCAAAGACCACGTCTAAATAAATTTGGGCAAAATGACAATGCACTACAGACATATAATAACAGACTAACCCAAATCACAGTGGGCATACATAAATTCTATGTACATATATATAGAGAGAGAGGTTTATACAATCTGGACAATTTAACATGAAACGATCATGTTACTCTAATAGAACATTTGTCAGAAACATGACTTACAAAGTAAACGCACGAATATCAAATGCTAAGATTTCAGAAACATTATCTAACCTATCAAGGAAGATACCTCACGGGTTTTTCAGAAACATGACTTACTTTTTTCTCTTTTTTTGAAGGGGGTGGGGGTCCTTCAAGTTATACACTGAACATCAAATTCCAAACAGAGAACAGCACTTGAAGCATAGGTTTAATATTCAAAATTATAAGCATTGGCATCGCGAATTCACCCCACTTAAGGAACAGAGCTGACAAGTTTAGGTGGCACTTTTTTTTTTTTAAGGGGGTGGGGGAGGAAGGATTATAACCTGTAAGAATGCTTGTGGAGGAGAATCGAGCAGCACAACAAAATGGACGAAAGCTTAATCAGGTCAGGCATATTAATGATGTTTGTGGCGATCTTTCTCCTTTGATGCGTAAGAAGAGCTGTGGTAGTTATCTGGTCAAAGAAAGATTCTCATGAGATATTTATCCAAATCAGTTTGGTGATGTTCCTTTGGGGTTTTATGTGATTTTAAAAACCAGCTTTTTAAATTTAGGAAATTTTGAAATCCTGATAAATAGTACGGTGTGTGTTTGTTTTGGGTTTTTTGTACGGTGAGATTTAACTTCATGTCAAATCAATATGTAAGAGAATGAAATTGTATTATTATATTATTTTTTAGTGATTGAAGATTTGAAACGATTGATTGACACGAATTGTGAATTAAATAAATTAAAGTGTAAGAGAGAATTGATTGTATTGGAAAATGTGATAGTAGGTTTACAGATGTATTCGTGTTGGTTTTTTAAACCAGTTTTCAAAATCCCGAACTGGAACCGATTTTAAATTTAAAAACTCAAATCCTAGTTTTTAAAACCCAAAACAAACATCACCTTTAGAACTAGCATAATTACTAAGGTCTTACACAATACTAACTAATTATTTAATACGATGCACAAATGTACCTCGAGAAGAATGACGTTTGGACTTCTCCATGCTCCCTGAACAAAATAATATAGTTCTTAGTGAAAAGTAAGAAAAAGAGTAAAGTACAAGAATGGAAAAGGATAGCAAGAACAAACCAGAATCTTTTCCTCTGTCCCTCGAACGATTACTCCTTTCCTTGACTCTGTCTCTATCCCTTTCAGAACCTTCCCGTCTGTCAGATTCCCGCCCTCTCTCATGATCTCTGCTCCTAATTCTCTCTCTCTCCCTTTCCCTATCTCTCTCCCTCTCCTTTATCCTTTCTCCACCCGTTTCTGATTTAGTGTCCAAAGACATCTTTGATTCGGGTTCTTCTCTCAACTCTCCACCATTTGACGTGCTTTTAGATTCATCGTCGCTTTTCTTTGAATTCTTCAATTTTCCAAGAGCAGTTTTAATCACTTCATCCTTGCTAGCTTCTGGATTTACAGCAGCGGAATCAATTATGGTTGGTACTGTTGATGAACCATCCTAAATAAAAGACCAAAGACACAACTTTTTTTAGTACAAAACTGGTAGTAATCAGGCACAAGTTTATCATCTCAGTTTCCTTTTAGGCCTTGTTTGATTCAATTGATTAGGGTGTTTAAACTAATTGATCACACATAATCCATTGTTTGGTTCCAGAGTTGAGAACCCAATATTATAATCACGCCCCCTTATGTGTGATTCATCAACTTCTCCGATTAATGGGACCCACATTAAAGTTTCTACCATTATGTCCAAATCTTTTAAATGAGTAAATCGCATTTGGATATATCAAGGGTAATTTTGGCATTTGCATATATTATACACCCCTAAATCATGAATACCAAACAAAGTTATTGAAATTGAATTGGTATTTTAGCATTTCGATTACAATAACCAAACATGAACTCTATATAATTTAATCCATTATTAACAGTGTACATTATCTAATCCACTAAATTCATATTATCTCATCCTTTAATTCAAACAAGGCCTTAGGATTCTAATAGATCATTGATAAATTACTCAATAGTATGACATTCACCTTTGAGATTGACTGATGTGGGGACTCCCATGATCGATTAGATGTAGTAAACGAACCCGTTTCCTTGCATACATGAATATATATTGGGCCTTAGGAAGGATGTACAAATGGGCCAGCACTCTACAGACCTCATCAATTCCAGATTTATCAGCATCAAATGCTTTCCACCAAGGTGGATTCTCAGGTAATGGTACATGAAATCTACGGGCTGCAGCATATACAACACCACAAGCCACAACCTCACTTTTAAATCTAACACACAATGTCGTGCGCAAACTGTTTGCAAGCAACAAACAAAATATTAGAATGGGGAAAAGTGATTAGAAGCCAAGTAGGAATAATCCAGACAACTAGCCCATACACACGTATATATGGATATATCAATGTCCAATTTTAAATTGCCGTATAACTATGAACGAAGGCATAGTTTGTAGTTCTATCACACTATGGATGAAGAATCTCCTAATAAGATGTTTAGACAAATTTTCAAGGAAAAATATACTGAGGGGACATGCAGTCTCACATATGTACCGACAAAATTATAGATGATACATATGTACTGATGTTAGGTAAATAAAATGTACCTGTCATTTGCAAGATTCCAAGCTTCTTGTCTGAGTTCTGGGGGAGTTTCCAGCGTAGCAAGATAATTTGATATGAACTTATGCGGATGCTCAACATGGCAGATGAAACCCATCTCTTTCAAAAGATGTCTTTCTGTTCTTATCAAATCCATCTTTAGATCGGCATATTTCTGTTACCAAAGACATGAATTCAGCCACCACCCTAAGATTGTTCCTAGTTAAGAAAAACTAAAAGAACACACAGACTCACTATTCAAATCGAGAGTAATGTATCAAGACACAGAATGATCATTAGATGATTTAATTTAAAAAAAATATAGAAATTTAAAATATAACAATATCAGAACAATAACAATAAATCCAGAGCTGACCTTTAAAGATGTGTCCAAATGCTCTATCGGTAAGTTCTCTCTCCTACATTCCATCCTGTGAAAAACAATGATTACCTGCCTTGCTTTCCTGGGGCTTTCTTCAAGTTTGGAAGCAAGCCAAACACAACTGGCTGCAACCCTCTGCAAGTAAATGATTTCTGACATAAATCACCACACAGTAAATTCTAAACAAAATTTTATGTGAAATGTGCCTAGACATAAAATAAGTAACAAGCAATCGGTGTGTACCTTGACATTAAACCGAGCAAATGATTTCTTGCAGTAGAAACGATGAAATAGGACTTGACCGGTTGCCATAACAGCTTGAGGTCTGCGCATAATTCAGTTAAGGAAATAATAGGGCCAGTAACAACTCGCATACAGCACAAATAACTGCAAATTGTCTTTTACTTACTGTATCTGCTCGTTAAACTAGAAAAAATATTGCTTTCTCATGTAAAAGGAGTAAAGAGGACTATATACCTAAACAACAAATTACAGGACGAACAAGTAGACAGAAGACGGGGTGGTGAAAGGATACAGCTTAAGCAATATGCCACACTCTTGTATGAGGTCACAACCGTAGATTCTAAGCGTAGTTTCAGTGGCCTCATTAATACCATCTTTGCTCGAAGGTGAAATTTTCAGCTGATCCTCCGACAGATAAAATGTGTCGATTGCGGTATAAATCATGTTTGGTGTTTCAATTGGTGGAAGATTCCTCGTTAAACCTGAAGAAATTTATGAGTTCAACCTCAGAATCAAATGAATCAACAAATCAATTAACTTCATTTTTCCAACTATATACTATTTATCAAGAAACATCATATTGAAGCAGCATAGACAGAACATGAGAGTTCTATGTAACAATGTGTTATAATGCTGCAAGAAAACAGAAATCAACACAAAGCAGGTCCAGGCTAGAAATCTTAAAATTCAAACCAAGGCCTCCATTACAATTCTAAATTTCTAATGAAAACATTTGAACTGTAATGAGCAGAATCCAGTGGCAAAAATTGTGCGGATTGCTGCTATATCACAGACAAACATTTATACATTAACATCACTCAGTTTGTAATGCAGGAAAAACTACCAAATACATATTATTCAGTGTCCTTTTGAACTTAGATAAACATCTCATATTTCATGAATCAAGAGCTTACAGGGAAATACAAAAAAGGGTGTCATCATCCTATTCCCATACGTTGTAGACACAAGACAGTCAATTTAGTTAAAAGTTTCAATGTTAAACAAGCAGAGTTACGCATACTCCAAATATCATAACTATGTGTACAATAAATTCCTGTATAGAGCAGTTTTGAGCTGGATAGTTTTTTTTTTTTTCCTGGAGGTTATAGTTTCTACCAAATAATATTCTTGATTGCAGTTAAATTGTACAAGAACTCAGTTCTATATATTTTTGTCATGGAAACAATTTCACATCTCAAATATGACATGACAAAAATTGTCAAAAGAAATTCAGACATGATATACCAAAGGGGTACACTTGCATCCCCAAAATGAAAAACTGCAATTACGCATATATATATGATTCTTTTCTCTGGAATTGCTTGAGCTGAATTCTGTTTTGCTTAAGGCCAATTTTTTATGTTCTATATATTTGGGCTATATTGTGCAAGTGATTTTTTTGTTATTAACAGCCCCAGCATATTAGTAGATACAAAATATTATGAAAATCCCAGAATATCCTTTAACATTATATAGTCAATCCCTAATTTAACCGCAGTAGCTGCACTGCCGCCCAGCCACCGGCATCTGCCGCCGTCACTTTTATATCTCTATTTCGAGATAAAAAATATGGAACTCCGGTCAAAAAATATATCGAAAATCATCATATATTTTTTTGGCAAAAATCAGTTGAAATTAACAAAATTCAATTCTGGCGTCAAAAAAAAAAGAGAGAGAGAGAAGGAGAGCGTAACTTTACCAGAGATCTGAGGGAGAAAGAGAGCGGCTGAGATCTTTAATGGTCAGGTGGTGGATGGCTTGGTGTGGAGGCCGAAGGCGGCGGGCGATTGAAGAAACTGGAAAATAAAGGAAGAGAGAGAAAATTAGGAATTTTTAAACCGGCCCTTTTTTTTATTATCTTTCTCCTTGCTTTTAACATTTTTTTGGTTGTCTTGCTTACTTGAATCCGGTATGCGGTAAGGGCTTTGCTTTTCATTTTTCTTATATAAAATAAAATTAATATATGTTTTTTTTTTAAATGTACCTCTAATTTAAAGAATGCTTCTAAAAATTTAGATTCAATGAATTCAAGTCTATTTATAACATCATCTCAATATTATATAACTTTAGTATCTATATGTGAGATTTAAAATATTAAATAATTAACATTTATTTAAATTATTTTGTCGTACCCCAAATTAAAAATTCTGAATCCGCTCCAAGAATAACATAAGCATCAATAATTTTATATTACCAAAAAAATATTTGCCACAACCTTCTCTTTCAATAAATTAAAAAATATATCAATCTGGTTGGAACTTGAATAAATAGGGAGAAAAAAAACGAAAAGAACTTCATTGTAAAGATGGAGCTTACCATCGGCAGGGGTGGCCCTGGGGTGGTGCAGTCGATGTCGTCGCACAGGGCCCCACCCCAGCCGAGGGCCCCAGATTTATATATATATATATATATATATATATATATTTATAAGTAAACATAAAATAAATACCACTGTGTTACTGAAGTTTTCACTGAAATTTGCTAGAGTAGAAGGTTCCTCTGATTTGATGTGTATAAGTCATTTATTTCATTTTATCTAAATATATAAATTTTTTTTAATATAGTTATCAATACTATAAAAAGAATATAATATATTTTGTTAATATAAAATATCTTTTATTTGATAAATTAATTTTTTTAATTTATATTTTTCTTTCTTTTCTTCTTAGTTATTCTTAGTTACAATTTTCAGTATAAATTGTATAGGTGTTTTAAAAAAATATTTGTTCGTGTAGAATATTTTATTTTTTCTATGTATAGAACTATATTTTTTTATTAAGTTTGAAAATATATAATTTTACTATAATATGATGAAATAATTATATCATTTTTAATTTAAGGTACAAATATAGAGGGTCTAATACTTTTTATGCACAGGGCCCTTAAAATTATAGGACCGGCTCTGACCGTTGGAGTTTATGGTGAGACAAGGCGCGACGTACGTGAGTGTAGGGGGGAGATAGGTGGCGCTGGCGGACGTGGTAGGGTGGTGGTGGCGGCAGAGAGGCTGGCGGAATTAGAGCTTTTGCAATTCTGGCATCTAATATGTACTTCAGTGTCCCGATCCCCTGTGTAAGTGAGTTGAGTTCTCTTCTTCTTTACCTTATTAAATTAATTTAATTATTTTATAATAGTGACTTTTATATAAGAGTTTTGTAAAAAAAAAAAGTGACGCTTATTTTCAAAATAAATTAACAAGTAAAAAAAAGTAGCGGCCGCGAGCTAATTTGTCGGGCCAAATCAGCCCGATTATTTCTGGGCCTTTAAAAAATAGCTAACCCTAGCCTAATACTCAGGTTGCATGAGTCGGTCCTGCGGGTCAAGATTTGGGGGGGGGGTGAAATTATTGGGGCAAAAAGGGATTGGGAAAGATCTTTTCTTGATCTCCAAGAAATCTTGAATATATCTCATATATTCTTCTTTCCATGTGTAATTTTTTCATAAAAATCTCACACCCTTATTTAGCCCTTATTTTGGAAAATAAGAGGAATAATTTCAAGATTGGATCTTTCTTGAATTTATGAGATATTCTTGTATTCCAAGAATACATATCTTTTTCCATAAAATCTTTCCAAGAAAATAAAGAAAATCTTTTATTCCTCCTTATCCCCTATTTTTTTTGAAAATTTCATATTAAAGAGGTCAAGTGGGAGATTTCTTGAATTTATGGGATAATCTTGTATTCCAATAATACTTATCTTCTTTCCATAAAATCTTTTCAAGAAAATCCTTCTCTCTCGTTCTTTAATAAATTTTGAAATTTAAGGAGGAAATAGGCAACAAATATTTAATTTATTTTTAAGCACCTTTTATTTATTGAACTTTAATTGGGCTACTTGAGGGGTCTTTATGAGAATTAAGATGGATCTTCCAATGAGCTACTGAATTCCAATATTGAACCACAATATAATTCAGCCCATTAATATTAATTAATGCCACTATATAATTAATATTGCACTATCCAACTTAACACATATTACGGTAATATGGCTCCCGATTATTATTTCCCGTGTTTAAGATTATTTAGTCCATTAATTAATTAAGCCACTGAAAAACTTTATATTAATTAATATCTTTATCCTTGGAGTAAGGACAACTCAGCTTTATTATCCATACCGGAAAATTAATTCCACTTGAAAGATTTGGTATGATAAAGGTTCCGAGCCCACCAAGGGGACCAATCACGCAAGACTTTGCAAGCACACGATTCTCTGTATTAATCTTAGCAACTATCGTACAATTAATATTATTGCCCAAGATATAGGGTATCGAAGTCGCAATGATTCTCTTCCCATTTATAAGTCAAAGCAATAACTACTAATCGCACACAGTCCTTATTAAGTGACAGAGATTAATAAATCAACAACCACTGAGGTCTAACTCTTCATCCCATAAGTCAGTGCGAATGAGTTTATCCTCTCTGTAGGTCCTCTTCAGCGCATCGAATGCACTAGTGTAATCTCCTGGTCAAGATAAGTCAATCTGAGCCTCACACGTCAACTTCTACCAATAGACTGTTCGGGTCTATCTAAGTTGTGAAAACCGCACTTGTCTACAAGGGACTGTCAACGTGATCTTCTGTGATCTGGTATCACCACGTTAACTATAATGTAACACGTGTTATTACATGAACAGTTTGCAATAAATATATATATAACATTCAATCATATTTAAAGCAACAGTGATAAACAATTTATTTCAGTAAATAAGTGTTCAATACACAGGTTATACAAAGTAAAAGCATACTTTCACGTATAACCCCAACAAAGCAGTTAGTGCTATTAGTGGACATGTTTATCTTAATAATAAACATACATGTTCTAGTGATGAAAACACCCACTGCCTTCTTTTCAGCAACCAGAACCTTACAATCCTTCTTCCGGTGTCCTCTTCTACTTACAGTAGAGGCACACAACTCCTTCTTTTGAACACCATCTTAGCGATAGTGAACTCAAAAGTCTTGAGCACGTTGTAAAGTTCAGGCATGGTTGCATCCGTCTTATTCATATTTGTTGATGTTGCCACCGATGTTACAACATTGGTTACAACACCAGTATTCATCATTTCTTCTTAACCACTAACACTTCTATGTTCAATGTTGTCTTTGATGTTGTTGACTGCAGGTTGACGATCTAGGTTGTTCTGCAAGATTCCAGAAGGTTCCACAAGCTTCAAGAATCGAGTAGAGGGACTAGATCATGCGGTTGTTTTCATAACTTGAAGAACCCACTAACTGGGGCAGTTATAAAGATCATGGGAGAGTGGATTGAAGAGTTTCTTGATCCTTCACGGAGGCTCTAGTAAAGCTACACGAAGTCTATAAATAGAAGACCTTGATGTTTATATCAAGTGCCAAACATTGCCATTAATCGTGTGCTGTTTAGTCGAAGCAACAACCAAGCATCAACTGTAGAGTGCGTGAGTGCATCCAGAGTGATAGGGTCGTTATTGTGGAGTTTGTTTTACCATTAGAGTGTATTTGTATGGTTTATAATACCTCGAGTTGGTGCTAGATTTATTTTGTGTGGAATGTTAGTCTCGGTGTTAGATAGTTTCATACACATGGAACAGGTCACCTTTGGTAGTGTAAAAATACACCTAGCCTTTAGATCATATGCTTGATCTTGTTTCAAGGGGATTCGATTTGTGAACCTCTTTGTATTCATTATTTTGATAAATAGTGATTTCGGCCATAAGGCTTCACAATCTAAATGATATAGATTGTGCAAAGTCTTATTACATTTCGTGTGTTGTGTTTCTGAGTCTTCCGTTGTTTCTGTCTTTTGAATGTTCCTTTGAGTGTTGCAAGATTCAATGTAAAATTACTCTGATTTTACTAAACACAACCCCATCCAACACACTTTCAGTTGGCACCAGAGCCAAAACTTGGTTTTACTAAGTTAGATCCTGTGTCAAGTGTGTTGTTTTTGTTATGGTGATGGAATACCCACTTACTCCACAAAGTTTGAGACCACCAATTCTTGATGGTACAAATTATGCTTATGGGAAACCAAAGATGAGAATGTACATCAAGTCAATTGATGAACGTGCTTGGAGAAGTATACTTTCAGGATGGACACCTCCTAAGAATGCTGCAGATGAAGAAGGAGAAGTTACAGTCAAACGCGAACTGGATTGGACTAATGATGAAAGTACAACTGCTAGCTACAATTCTAAAGCTTTAAATGCAATATTCACATCAGTTGATATGACCATGTCCAAGATCATATCAACATGTGTTTCTGCAAAAGAAGCTTGGGATAGGTTGCAAGAACACAATGACGATTCGTATAGTGTTCGAAGGTCTAGACTTCGAATGCTTGGGAAAAAGTTCGAGAACTTGAAGATGAAGGAGGATGAAACAATTTCTTCTTACAATGAACGGGTCACTGAAATTGCAAATGAAGCTCAATCTCTTGGAGATCCCATCTCCAATGTAAGATTGGTTCATAAGATTTTGCGTACTGTACCTAAGCGCTTCGATGCAAAAATTTGTGCAATTTAAGAGGCAAGGGATACAGATACACTAAGTCAAAATGAACTGATCAACATCCTACGTGCGTATGAGATGAATACAACTGAGAAGGATGATAAAGCTGATGCTAAGAAAGTGGTGGTGTTCAAAGGTGAAACATCTTCAAATGTTGAGCAAGTGACTATTGTGACTGAAGCTGATTCAGAGAATGACGTTGCTGACATATGTTCCAACCCCGAGGAGTACATTGCTTTTATGACAAGGCAATTCAAAGCTCTTATGAAAAAGATGAATAGTAAGTTCAAAGGCAACATTCAACCAAAGATTCAGATCAACAACTCTCCACAAACCTTTGAAAAGAAAGGTAATGAATGCATTCCAACCAAGGCAAATTGGTAATGGAATCAAAGGCAGGTATGAGAAAATTGACCCTGAGTATAGAAAGTCTGTTCAATGTAATGCATGTCATGGGTATGGTCATTATGCAAATGAATTTGCTAATACCTTGCTTAAACTGAAATTGAACTTCAATGCTACTTTAAGTGATGAATCTGATGAAGAGCATGAAGAACAAAATGAAGAACGTGCATTCTATGCTAGAATAGATTATGATGATTCCTTAGATGATGATCTGGACTATTCTGATTCTGACGTTGAAACAGATGTTACCACATCTGAAGTAACATTAGATGAAGTTTGTTCTGATAAAGTTGTTAACAGTTTTAATGGTTTAATTGATGATAAAGGAACATCTGATGTGAATAGTGAATCATGTGGATCAGGTTGTAAAGATTTATTTGATAAATGGGAATCTCAAAATCAGATTCTAAAGTCTATGACTAAGGAAAATGATGACTTGAGAGAATCACTAACCAAACTTGAAGCTGTCTTAACAAGAAAGGATTTGGAAATTTCTAAACTTAAGGTAGAATTGAAAAGTTCAACCTTGTGTTTTAAGAAATATGCCAAAGGTACATAAATGTTGAAAGATGCTTTGATGGTTGGTAATTCTGACACTACTGGTCTTGGTTTTGTAACTACTTTTAAAAGCTTTAAACCTGTGAAATTTGTTAAAGCTGGAGAAAAGACAAATGTCAAAACTCCAGTGGAAACAAAAGTTCACATTAAAAATAAGAAAAAGAAGTATGTGTGTTGGTCCTGGTGTAAACGAGTCTCACACGTGTATGGGGGGGAATACACGTGTATAGTGATTTTTCAACTTTTAAAACTTTACTGAAATTAGTGAGTCAGGTTATCCTGATTTTCAGTCCTGAGAAGCACAAATTGCCCTGAGTCAAAGTCTACTGAGACAATAACACTGAGCAACTTTCAGAGACTTCAGATTAGCTCAACTGATCCTGAGTTTCTTCTATAGAGTCCAAATAAGCTTGGAGTAGATAATAATCTTACTGACTACTCAGGAGAGTTTATCAGTGTGACAACTATCTATACTAGCTTATCCAGAGTGCGGAAAATGTAGGCCCTAAGTTTATACTCGTTTTACTTTGCTGAAAATCTTTCCTTAATGAAACAGTGGTTAAGGTTGTGATCAATTTTAATGCAAGTTCAGTGGATTAATTCTAACTGAATATCAGAAATGCTTTCAGTGAAATATGCAACAAGTACTAATGCAAAGCAGAAAGCAAATAACACAGCAAGTTATAGTGGTTCAGAGGCTCAAGCTCCTGCGTCCACTCTCCCTGATCTTCAGAGAAATTCCTTAACACACTACTTCGACTACCTCAAGCTTTGGTGAACTCGTGACTTACTAACTTTCTACTACGAGTTTTCGAAATTTGAACTCATAGTAGCTTACTAACTCAATACACACACAAGCGTTCAGACTGAACAATCAACTTACTAACTTCTTCTCTGGAGTTTTCAGACTGAACACAGCAGCTTACTTACTCTTTACAACTCTCACTTCCAACTACTACACACACAAACTTCCTAATCAAAGGGTTTGGGTTTTGGTTGGTTTCCAACTAGGGTGAGATATCCTTTTACAATGAGAACACAATTAAAAGGCTAGGATATCTCAAACTAAGCTTTGAATAAGATCTTAAATCTAGGCTTAGTAAATGAGCTCTCTTCAAAGATAAAACACTTGGGAAATTCTAAGGGTTTCGAGTGCTTCACAAGAATGCTTGAATACGAATGAGCTCGGTGAGTTGCTTTGATTTCCCGTAACCTTGAAGTGTCCAAGGTCTCTGGTATTTATAGGCAACTCTCACGAAGTCTTCCTTTGAAAAACTATCTGTTGGAGAGATAACATCTCGGGTTTCTTCTTTGAGTAATCGATGAATGGCTTTGTTAGGGTTTGAACGAGCCCTTGCATGCTTTACGAAATATCTAGACAAACAGCCAATCACCAATTTCTATGAACAAGATAAATATCTATGCTGACATTTTTTAGGAAAATGTCACTTTCAGTGTCAGTAAAGTACGCTGTTGTCGCCTCCTCATTGGTCGACATCTTCCTTTGAACAGAGACAACAAAAATGACTCTTTTAGTCAACCAACACTGAGTTGATATCTTCCTTAGTGTCCACGAACGTATAACATTCTCTTTGCATGTACTAAGAATGAACAAACACTATTTAACTCGAAGTGTTATGTTCAGGGTCTTTTGGTTCAGTACACAAACTTCTGATCTTCAGGATCTTCTAGTCTTCAGGATCTTCCAGTCTTCACGTTCTACTGATCTTTCAGTATGATTTCGGTCTTCAGTATGTTTTGGTCTTCAGGGATCTTCTGAGATCTTTAGACAAATTCTGAAACCTAAAGCAAACCATTCAGGAAGTAATTTCTGAGAAATTGAGTGATAGAAGGATGATTGAAACAAGCAAGGCAGAAGAAGAACAAGCCAGACCAGAAAAGAGAAAAGCAGTTGCCTTTGTTGAAACTGAAAAGAAGAAAAGAGCAAAGGTAGCTAAACCTACTCAGAGGAAGCTGATTATGGATTTTGAAGAATCAGATAAAGGACCAGAAAAGGAAACTGAAACTCAACCAGAGACTTTTGATACCAAGAAGACTCAAGGCCTGCAGTTGAAAAAGGAAAAGAATCTGCCGCTTTCAAAGATCTGGTGCTCCTCCTCGATCGTAAAGAAGAAAGAAGGAGAACAGAAGAGAAGAGGTGGATTCAAAAAGTTCCTAAGCAAAAGGAGATGTACAGAAAAGACTCAGAAGTGGCGGCACATTGACAAGTGAATGCCTATACAGTTCAATGATGCATGGGAAGAGATCAAGAGAACCTTCTGGTTCTACTATGAGATTCTGAGAGAATGGAGTGGGAGCAACTCGGATAAGAATGAAGCCTTCATTGAGTACTTACTGACATTCTATCCTAAGTACCTGCAAAGTTGGATCAACATGGCAGATGAAGGAAACACGCATATAGTAGCCCCTGGTCCATACATGTACCCAACTCCTAGGTTTGAGAATGACTATGTGAATGAAGCAGCCATTTCTCAGGAAATAGCCCAGTATGCCATCCAGCTAGGCCTAACAGGAAACAACCCTGATATCATCAAGGGAAGGGATGAACTGAAGAAGAGATACTACGGGATGTTCAACCTGGAAGTGCCAGAGGATGAAGTGGAAGAAGACTGAAGACTATGTACTTCTGATTTATTTATTTTTTTCATTGTAATCTGTAACTCTTATCCTACATCAATGAAAATTTTATCTTTATGCTCAAAAGATAATATCTCATTATCTTTTTACATGTCTTGATATGCCAGATTGTTAAGGAAATTGTTGGGAAAAAATGCCATTTTGGTTTGTAATAGATAAACCTAAAACACGAGTATAGGTTAGGTTTTCTTAAATGTAACAAGATGGTTTTGGCATCATCAAAAAGGGGGAAATTGTTGGGAGATGAATTTAATAAAGAAGTTTTGATTAGATCCCAAAACCCCTGAGTATGACATGTTCAGGATAATCTTGATAGACTAAGTCACGTTTCAATATAGATTGTTCAGGAAATTATCTGCACCATGTATAGCCAGCAGATATAGATCAAAGTTAGATTTCAAGAGCGGTGAAGACTCAAGAACTAATCAAGACATGAAGACTCGATAAGTTACTTAAGACATCAAGACTCGATAAATGGTAAGAAGACATCAAGACTCAAGTAAAGTAATCAAGACATCAAGACTCGAAGAAGTTGTTGAAGACATCAAGACTCGAGAAGTTGTCAAGACATCAAGACTTCGAAGAAGATATGAATACTCAAGATAACTGAATGTTCAGAGGCACTGAATAATATCTATCTGAAGACTACAAAACTGAGAAAAAACACACATGTTCAGAAAAGTAGATATTGCCCAAAACATTATAGTGCAGAACTAAAGGAACTAAGTCTAAGTGTTGTTTCAGGTTATCTCATTCAGAGAGATTGACCAAAAAGAGCCATTTTGTTTGTCTACATTCACTGAAGACAAGAACCAATCAGAGGAAGACAACACTGTACTTCACTGACACTGAAAGCGACAGGACCCTGAAATATGTCAGTAGTACTACGTTCTAGACTGCAAAAATTGGTGATTGGCTACATGACTACATATTTCCTAAAACATGCAATGGAGCGTTCAAACCCTAAAAATAGCCGTTCATCAAACACCAGAAGAGGAAACTCATAAAGCTATCTCTTCCAACGGATAGTTTTCAAAGAGTGACCTTGGTGAAGTTGCCTATAAATACCAGTGACCCTTTACATTGAGAGGGTACGGGAAATTTTAAAGCAACTCAAGAGCTCATTCGTATTATTGCAAATTGAAGCACTCGAAAATCCTAGAATTTCCCAAGTGTTTCACATTGGAGAGAGCTCACTATTCTGAGCCTAGAGTGATAGATATATCCAAAGCTTAGAAGAGATATCCTAGCCTTTGCATCTGTTCTTATTGTAAAGGATATCTCACCCTAGTTGGAAACCAACCCAAAACCCAAACCCTTTGTTAAGGTAGTTTGTGTGTGTTTTGTTGGTGAGTTAGAGTTGTAAATAGTTAGTAAGCTACAGTGAGTTAGCTAGAAAACTCTAGAGAAGAAGTTAGTAAGCTACTTGTGGTAGTCTGAACACTTGTGTGTGTTTGAGTTAGTAAGCTGCAGTGAGTCAGCCAGAAAACTCAAGATAGAAAAGTTAGTAAGCTACAGTGAGTTAGCCTGAAAGCTTTAGGAAGTGGTTAAGGAATTTCTCTGAAGATAAGAGAGAGTGGACGTAGGAGCTTGAGTCTCTGAACCACTATAATTGTTGTGTTGTTTGCTTTCTGTACTGCATTATTATATGTTGCATGTTTTTCACTGAAAGCATATTTCACTGATATTTAGTTGGAACCAATCCACTGAACTTGCATCAAATTGGTCACAACCTTAATCACTGTTTTACTAAAGGAGGAAGATATTTCAGCAAAGCTAAAACGAGTATAAACTTAGGGCCAACCATTCCGCACTCTTGAGTAGCTAAGAATAGATAGTTACCAAACTGAACTAACTCTACTGAGTGTTCAGTAAGATAATTATCTGATCCAAGCTCCTCAGGATCTCTGATAAATTCAGGATTAGTTGGGCTAATCTGAAGCTTCTGAAAGCAGCTCAGGATCATTGTCTCAGTAGACTTTGACTCAGTGCAATCCGTGCTTCTCAGTGCAAAATCATCAGGATAACCTGACCCATCTGACCTCAGTGAAAGAAAAGTTTTAAAAATCACTGAACACGTGTATTCCCCCCCATACACGTGTGAGACTCGTTAGCACCGGGACCAACATAGAATTTTCTCAAGAAGTTCTGCAGTTTGTTGTTAATCTTCGAGAAGGAGAACGAGGTTCACTTGTCTCGCAGTTAACCTTTGGGGCATAAGCAAAATCAAAAGTAGAGGTTGTTTGCACCAAAGAGGTAATATTGACTCTTGATGATATCAATGCTGTTTTTGAACTTAGTAATAGAGGAGAGAACCCAGCATTGTATATGTATTGTAGAGAACAAAAAATTTTGGGAGCTTGGAGCAGGTGACTCGGAACGAGTTAAGGCTCATGGCTGCAATAGAGGATTCTCCGTCTGTTGAAATTTGCATCAAAAGCAGAAGCTGAAATTTTCCAAAGGGGCTTTCACGAAGAATGGGAAAGTACTCTTCGGTACAAGATAAGTTTTCTTATTGAAACATTGCCTAGAGAGAATATATTTTTGATATCTGGAGATGAGTTTTCTCAAAATAGGATCATGTTTTGAAAACCAAAGTAACAGAAGAAAAGACTGGCTACTTTAGGAAGTCCGAGTTCAATGGCTCAGGAGGAACAGGAAGAATCAGAATCTGATCAGGACAATGTCGCTATTGCAGAGGTGGCCAAACGGAAACTCAGGAAAAATTTGGAAAAACATCCTGAAGAGACAGAGACAAGGAAGAAATCCCTTGAGTTGTTGAAGGTGAAAAGAGAAGTTGGAGATAAGAAGAAGGCTCAGGAAGAGCAGAAACGAAAGAAGAAAAGGCTCAAAACTATTCGTGAGCTGGAGTCAGGAGAAAAATCTCCACTTGACACTCTTGCCAAAGCCACTGAATAGGAAACCATAGATTCTACCTGAAAGAGGAGGTGATGAAGAGGACGTCTTTACTGAGGTACTCAGTACCAGTATTGGCACTGACAGGATAACCAGAGAGATCTTCACAGGTTCTCAAAAACCTGCTGAGGAAAGCCAAATTACCATCCCACCCACACATCCCTCAAAGCCAAATTTTTTCATACCCTCAGAGGCTCAATGTAGCTCTGAAGAGGAGGCACCTGTTCCTGAACTCAGGAAAGGTGAAGCTGAAGAGAGTGAGTGGAGACAGAAAGCTGAACGATTTGTCTTGGACAAATATCCTGAACTTGCAGACTATTCTGATCTTCAGGATATGTTTTTCAGGTTGAAGACCGCAATGCTGATTATCAATAAATCCTTTGCCATGATGCTGAAGAATGGCAATTTCAAAGGGGAAGATTTTTGGGCAGAAGAAGTTGCTGAACTTGATGGCTTTTTCGGTCTAGTGAAAAGAGGACTAAGGATCAAACAATCATAGTTTGATGCCTTGGTACAGAAAAAAATTGCTGAAAGGACGGTTGTCACTCAACCTGAAGGGGAAGTAAATGGAAAGGACAAGGATGATCAAGAACCTTCTCTAGAGAAGGATGCTGAAAATATTCCTGAAGGGGTATAAAGGTTGTTGAGTCTAGTGTTGATGCAACCATTCAGGGGGAACAAACTCAGGATGTTGCAACACTGCAGATGATCAAGTTTGGAGAAACGGTTCATTACCAACAGGAGTCTACAGCAACACTGATTGAGACTGCAGATGCTGGAGTTCAAACTGATGTTGAAGTTCCTACTCCTCCACAACCAACTGTTGATCTTACTCCTATACTGGATAAGCTTACCAAGCTTGAGCCTCTTGTTGATCAAATTTCAAAACTCGAGCCTCTGGTGGACCAAGTGTCAAAGCTTGCTGATGCTCATACCTCTCAGAGCAAAACAATTAATTTTTTGAGCACATCTATGGTGACATCTGATCAGGTAACTTTATTATCTGCTTCTATTGATAATAAATTTGCTAAGATAGATACTAGATTGGAAGATTTATCTAGAAATGTGTTGGGAGAAATGGAAAAGAAATTTGAGTTAAGATTAAAGATGTTGGAGGATATGATGAAAGCTAGGGCGGATGAGCTAATCAAAGATGCTGTAGAGGAGATGAGTACTTCACTCATGGATAAAATGCACACAACCTATGGTGGTCTTGCTGAAGACACATCAACTGGGATGAATGTATTTCAAAGGATGCAGGATGAAAATTTCCTCATTGCTACTGAACTTCGGTCTGTAGGAAGGGAGCAAATGCATACGAATAGAACTCTCTCTGAGATACTTGAAAATTATGATGCCAAAAAGGGGAAAGTTATGATAGACTTGTTCCCTTGCCCACATTAGAAGGAAAATAGCCTGAGCAGAAGTTTTTATTCACAGAGGAGGAAAAAGGAAGGACCTGAAGTTTTAATCTATCCTGAAGCTGCCAGGGAAGTATTGGAACAGAGAAATAAAAGACAGAGGGCACAGAATCGAGCAAGATGGGAGAAGCTCATGGTGCTCTGAACCCTCCGAAATCATCAACTGCTTTGTAGAAAAACCAGTACAGAGGAAGAAACAAGTTGAGAAGCCAATCAGGAGAAAATTGTCAGGAGAATTTTCTGTGGCAGATACTGCTGAAGCCCAAAGAAGTGGAGAATCTGAAATTGACGATCTATTTAAAGAAGGCATTGGAGAATATGATGTTGCTTTGAAAAGAATCAACAGGGATTGGCACAACTCCGTAAAGATGATGGAAGCTAAAAAACGGAGGAAGGTTGTTGTTTCTGTGTCATGTGTTGAAATGACCAGAAAAGCAAGAGAAGATGCAAAGAAGATCAGAGTAGGATTCCAGAGATTTGTCCTGAGGAGGAGAGGCACTAAACCAAGGAAGAGACAGTGGCCTCATACATACAAATGGATGCCTATTGAGATGAATGACAAGTGGGAGCAAGCCAAGAGGGAGTTTGTGTTCAACTATGACATCTTACAAGCTTGGCCTCATTCTGTTCCTGATAGAGATGATGCATTCATTGCATATCTTTTGAGGAACTTTACTGATGTGTGTAAAAAATGGTTCAATCTATTTGAAACCTTGGGTTATCAGTTGAAGGCTCCAGGACAAATGAAAAATCCACCACTCAAATTCAGAAATGGGATGATCAACTATGACTTCATCTATGTAGACTTTGTGGATAAAGCTGAATATCTTGGATTAAAAAGGAATGATGCGAGGATCATTCGGGAAAGAGAAGAGCTGAAGAAGAGATACTATGGAATGTTCAACCTAGATACTCCATCAGATGAGATTGATTCTGAAGAGGAATGAAGTTATGTTCTGATGTTCAGTAGAATAGGATAAATGTTGTATCATGTACTTATGTTCTTTTCTATCAATGAAACTCTACTGATTTTTTGTTCTGAAAAGATAATATCTCATTATCTTACTGATATTTTGCCATGTTATAACCTTTAGTTACTTAAAAACCTGAATAGATGTTAGGTTTTCCTTTTGATATTATAACAAGATGATTTTGGCATCATCAAAAAGGGGGAAATTGTTGGGAGATGAATTTAATAAAGATTTTGATTAGATCCCAAAACCCTTGAGTATGACATGTATCAGAACATTTTGGTAGACCAGGATCAGGTTTTCAATACGTAATAAGATCAGGATTATCTGCACCATGCATAGTCAGCAGATATAGATCAAGATAGACAGGGTTACTTCAAATTGTCCTGAAAACAGAAGAACCTGAAGTCAGAAGACCCTGAAGACTGAAGATCCTAAAAACTGAAGATCATGAAGACTGAAGATCCTAAAGACTATTTGTACTGACCAATAAGACCCTGAATAGCTATTTCTTAGTAAATAGTGTTCTGTTCATTCTTAGTACCAACAAAGAGAATGTTACACATTCGTGGACGTTAAGGAACATATCAGTTCAGTGTGGTTGACTTAAAAAGAGCCATTTTGTTTGTCTCTGTTCAAAGGAAGACTTCGACCAATGAGGAGGCGACAATAGCGTACTTTACTAACACTGAAAGCGACATCCCTCTGAGGAAATGTCAGGACTTATATCTTCCAGTTCACAAAAAGTGGTGATTGGCTGTTTAGCTATATATATCCCAAACCATGCAAGGGCGCGTTCAAACCCTAAATGTAGTCGTTTACCACTATCCAAAAGAGAAAACCATTGATGCTATCTCTTCCAACTGATAGGTTTTCAAGAGTGACTCTTGAGAGGTTCCTATAAATAATAGTGGCCTTGCAACATTCAAGGTCACAAGAAATCAAGCAACTCCAAAGCTCAAGCATATTCAAGTTTGTTTTTGAAGCACTCGAAACCCTAAAGATTTCCCAAGTGTTTCACTCTGAAGAGAGCTCATATACTAAGCCTAGTACTGTTAAGATTCAAAGCTTAGTAGAGACATCCTAGCCATTGCATTTGTTCTTTATTGTAAAGGATATCTCAATCTTAGTTGGAAACCAAACCAAAACCCAAACCCTAAGTGTTACGTAGTTTGAGAAGTTTGTTGTTTGGAAGTTGAGAGAGTTGTTGTAAAAGTTAGTATGCTGGAGTGACAGTCTGAAAATTTAAGAGAGTAGTAGTTTTTGGCACTAGGACTCAGGAACTAGATCCTAGGGATCAAATTACCATCGAGAGGTAATTCTGGTCAATGTACCTTGGAACTCTAAACCCAAGTAATTCCTAAAGTGTGAAGGAATTCCCCTGAGGTCAGGGAGAGTGGACGTATGAGCTTGAGTCTCTGAACCACTATACTTGCTGTGTTATTTATTTCTCTTTGTATTGCATTATATATGTTGCATATTTTGACCGAAAGCATACAAGGTTTTCTGATTCAGTTGGAAACAATCCACTGAAAGTACATTAACCGAGTCACAGCCTTAACCATCAATTTTCATAAAGGAAAAGGTATTTTCAGCAAGTTAAAACGAGTATAAACTTAGGGCCTACACTTTCCGAACCTTAGTTAGCTAATATTGATAGTTATCAAACTGAATAACTCTCTAAGCGTTCAGTAAGATTATTATCTGTACCAAGCTACTCAGGATTGTAGTAATCAGGATCAGTTGAGCTAATTTGTAGGATTGAAAGCAAGCTCAGGGTGATTGCCTCAGTAGACTATTACTCAGGGTAAATTGTGCTTCTCAGGATTAAACTCAGGAAGGCCTGACTCACTGATCAAAACTGTTTTGATAAGTTGAAAAATATTATACACGTGTATCCCCGATACACGTGTGTGACTCGTACTTGGGACCAACACTTTG
This sequence comes from Stenogyne calaminthoides, assembly GCA_037126765.1. Lineage (NCBI taxonomy): Eukaryota > Viridiplantae > Streptophyta > Magnoliopsida > Lamiales > Lamiaceae > Stenogyne > Stenogyne calaminthoides. The sequence goes on from JBBCBC010000013.1 coordinate 23,243,499, forward strand.
TACTTTGGACAATATTATTAGTTACATGTCAATTGCTAAGATTTAATACACATAAATGTGTGCTTGGAGAGTCTTCTATGATTAGTCCCCTTGGTGGCCTCAGAAGTTTTATCATACCAAATCAAGCATGTGGATTAACTTCCGGTATGGATAATAATGTTGAGTTGTCCTTACTATAAGGAAAAGGATATTAATTAATTTAAAGAATTTAGTAGCTTAATTAATTAATGGAGAAGAGAATCTTAAACACGAAAAATAATAATTGGGAGCCATATAATCGTAATATGGATTAAGATGGATAGTAAAATATTAATTTTTTAATGGAATAAATTAATATTAATGAGCTGAATAATATTGTGGCTCAATATTGTAATTCAGAGCCCATTGGGAGGTCCAATATTAATTATCCTAAAGACCCCTCAAGTAGCCAAACATGAGTCCATTAACAATAAGGTGATTAAAATAAAAGAAATAATTTTATTGTGTAACGCCCCGGAATTCAGAATGTTGACGTCTATCATTTCAATATTTTAAAACTGAGCCATTACTTAGTGAAAGCTAAAAAATGAGCCAAAAAATTTCTTTAAAATAATAAATAAACAAATTTACACGTCAAAATATTTGCAGCGGAAAATTTAAGTTAAGCATTAGCAAATCCTCATATTGAACACACAATCCATAGATAAAAGTGTTAGGAAAAACTACTGTCGAGTCTCAAGTTCGACTCACGGAGGAAACAGTAATAAAGTTCACAAGATAAAGTTCAACAGTTAAAATGTCTTCATTATTTAGATACAAAAGTATGCCTTATTGGGAAGCGGTCGTCTATTGCAAAGTGTTAAAGTTGGGGCGTGAATAAATAAATTCCTAGTGGGCAACCCGCATGTTATTATACAGATCGACAGAATTCTAAAATCATTAAAGTCTTACCCTTTCCCGTTATCTTAATCTTTTGTCATATAATAAGCTTATTTCTTAAACATGGAATCTTTTTTATTCGTTTCATAATATGTATTCATGTGGGGCGGCATGGTAGCGTATACCACATCCAATCCCCGTCATAATTCCTACATCTCCATTTCATTCATGTGGGGTGGCACTGGTGTGTATACCACATTCAATCCCCGTAAACAAGCTATATCTCTTTTTGGGGCGGCACTATTAGCGTATACCACATCCAATCCCCGTAAACAACCTACATCTCCGTTTCATGCATGTGGGACATAGTGCCCTTTTCATAAATCTTGGGTTAAGCATAATTATAATCATCATTATAATTCATTAGTTTACTTTAGAAACCATCAACGGTCCATATAACATTAACCACTGCGATACAAATAGTGTCACCCACATGGTAACTTTTGAGAGAAAGTTATAATCTTCTTGATAGCTTAATACTTGTAGAGACTTCTGAGTCTTGGAACCGTAAGCACACAACATAGTACAATCTGTATCATTCAGTATCATTCGTATATTTAAAAACATTCGTGAGTTCGATGGGGGCATCGAATCTCGTTCTTCTTGAACTAATTTCATTTATTAAAATCTTTCATCGCTTTTGAGTTCATAGTTTGGGACTTTGATCTTTTTTATTCTTCCTTTCTTTCATAATTAAGTAATACTTTGTTACCAAAATTACAAGTCAAAACCAAGCATTCAATACACAAAGACATGCACATTTCACAACTGAGTTAAACTTATATTTCGAAAACTCATTTACGACACATTTTCATGTATAAATAGAATAAAATACTTATACTCATTTAAAAATTATGAAATTAATATATGTTATGCTACTCATAGCACAGAACAAAGTTCATCAATGGACCTAGTTGATATTTCTTATCAATTATTCCCAAAATTTTCGAAATGCTCTCTAGTTACACAATTCGTCAAAACTGTACTAGTTGTAAATAAAAATCCATTTATAACAGTGGAATTTCCCTAAAGGCCCAAAGCATTTTATATGTTATACTAAACCGTATCTTAATAATTTCAATCATATTTCCATGATTTTATCACGACTCTAAACTATTTAATAAAATTGTTTAAACTAATAGTACTGCAAATTGTACTGAACACCCAAACTTCAATGATTTATTACTATCAAATTTCTAAACGAAAAGCTATAAAATTTTAGTATGTAATACAAAACTATATGATGGACACTTTATAAATTTCTAGATTTTTTGTTATATTAAAATTTGGGTAAAATGATCGTCGAATGGATTGTTCCCGTTTTATTTTATTTTTTCACACATCAACTTCCAAGAATTGTTTCTCCTAAAAGACTAATTCAATCACTATGAAATTTTAGTATTTTATTCTATACTAGCAATACTAAAATTTTAAAAAAAAATTCCATGATTTTTAAACATTTAAAAGTGACCGAAATCATGTCTTAAATTTTGTCCAGAATCTGTTTTTTGAAAAAAAAAAAAAACTATTTAACCAAAGTAACACTTCATCACTACATTCATACTTCAAAACACAAGATATCAAACCCAAATATTTACATACATACAAAAAAGTTTATTGGAGTATAAGGGGCTCATAAACATGTCATCTCTACATTAAAAAGGTAAACACATGCATTTATCTATTATTTTTAGAAATTGTAGGTTTTTTCTCATCACCTTAATGTTTCTTATTTGGAACTTGGAAAGATATTTCGTTTAGCTTAAAAGGTTGGAAGAGAAGCTCCTCCTTAGTTTGGTGGTGATGGTGGACGAAAATTGTTAAGGGAGAAGGGGAAAAAGTCCTTCTCCTATCTTCTCTTCTCTTCACTCTCCTCTACTCTCTTTTTTTTTTCTTCTTCTTTTGTTAACTTATAAACCAACTAAGAAGAGTTGTTGATATATATATATATATATATATATATATATAAGAGGTTAAAGATCTTTTGGAAGAATATACTATTGTTTATTCTGACTTAAAGTCTCATAATACAAGTGGTAAAACTACTTGTATGTTCTTTGTGGATTCTGGAATCCCATGGGTTCTAAAATGGAGACCAGAGTTTGGTTATACTGAACATGGCACACCTTGTTTATGGAGAATCCATACAACGCGATTTTGGAATAACTTAAATGTTATTGCCCCTGGCTCCAATGAGTCACCAATACAGGAAAATATTTCACGGATTAAATAAAAAATGGAAGAATACAGAAAAATTTCTGTTAAGGAGACTTCTAGTTCTCTTCCATCATTATTCATGAGTTAACTATGTGGGCTAGCCCTTGTTGCCGTAATGCCGATGTATAGGCGCAGGCGTTTTCTGGACGTAAAAGCTTTTTTCAGGTTAACTCATGGACTATGGAATTTCTCAGTAATCTCCTATTTGTGTTTGTAAAAGATCCACATGATACTATTGATATACTTATATGCACGATCCTTATAAAAATATGCTATCAGAGCCATGAGAGATAGGGTATATATAAGTTATATGGTTTCATGATTCAATACATCTTGATTCTTATGAATCTGTTCCGATTAAAGGATACTGTTAAGAACAATATGGCTCAGGAATATGATATTCCTGAAAATCTTGATCTATTGAATAAATGGACTATTCCTAAAATTGACCCTAAAATGGTTTATAAATTAGGAGCTTTTGAAAAATTAGGTTTTAAACAAATTGTCAAAACTACTGAATCCTCTATACCTCTTCATGAAGAAGAGATGGTTATTAAATTGCTTAGTAAAAATGATATTTTACCTTACAAAAGAACTCATAAGTTCTTACATATTGGTTGTGTTCAGGTCGCTTTTAGACCACTTACCTTAAATGGTTTACCAGAAAGCTTTCTAGCTTCTCTTAGGGATGGTAGAAATCTTAATTGGAGACAATCCTTAATGGGAATTATAGAGTCTAGTTTGGCTTTAGGGCCTGTCTATTTTGACGCATATCCTAATTTATCTCTATCTTTATCTGATAGTAATATTTTAGAAGCCTTAACATTAAATGTTAAAACTCATGGTTATAATTACATACCAGGTACAGAGGTTATGTGTATCATTATCGTATTTATTATAAGCCTTTATTTACACTCAATCCTATGTGTAAGAGAATTGAGAAAGATAATAATGAGACTATTCTTATAGAAATTAATTTTGGAAAATCTAATATTACTACCAGAAGATCCATTAAATGGGAAGAAATTATTTTCCCGAAAAATTGGATAATAGAACAAACATTCCTAAGAATCCTATTATAAATAGTGATTTTAAACATATTACTCAAAGTAATGATGGTATTATTAATATTGGTTTTCAAAATAATCAAAGAAGACATTCGAATTCTCATACTAGATCAATGTCTAGTCATTCTTTTATATCTCCTTTGGATTATGAAGTAGAATTTCTCTCAGAATCCAGAGCTTCTACTTTCTCTTATAGAGATAATACTCATTATAAAAATGATAATTATAACAATGAGAAAATTATTATTAATGAAAATAATATTATTCACAAAGATGAATTTGATCCTGAAACAATTTCGGATTGTAACTTTAAAATTTAATTTTATGGATTTCACAAACTTTTTAGATTTTTCTAAAGGTTCTTCTACTAGAGCTCATATTAATGATGAGTTTAATAATCCTAAATGGGATAATTTTAGAATTTGGTATTTTAAATCATTCTCAAAAGATGATTTAAATTACTTTGTTAACAGTTTTTACAAATTCTGTAAAAAGCATAATGAAATTACTTATTACGTTCCTTGGTTTATTAAAACCTTTTATATTGATTATATTTCAGTTATTGAAAGAGATTATAAAATAATTTACGGTGGTATACAAAAGTCATTTACCCTCCCTCATGTTCCTTTTCAAATTGAAAAAGGAGAAAGAATATTTAATTTTCTCCCATTCTCCAGAATCATTGAAAATGAGGTTTTACAAATTACTGTTAAACATATTAATCAGATGATTGAGCAAAATAATTTTTGTAATCTTTATCTGTCTATTATTGGAGAAGAAATTATTTCTCTACATGATAAAGTTGATAAAATTATCTCTAAAATAGATTCTCAAAATAAATCTGAAAATGATAATAATAATAATAATGTTATTATTAAAACAGCTTCTTCTATTCAATCTCCTATTGAGATAAAAGATTTTAAAACTGAAGCTTCTATTTCTGATTTAGAAAATCTTATTAATGATAAATTTAGAAATCTTAATATTTCAGCTTTAGATGATGATTTAACTGATAATCATGTTATTCAACCCAATAATGGTAATTTTAATAATACTGATAGTATTAATAAAATGAAATGGGCTGATAGACCTACCATGTCTACTTATTATTATAAGAGACCTACCCCTATGGATGTTCTTAATGAAGAACAGAAAAACTTTTTCAATAATTCTTATTCAGGAAAAGGTATTTATGAATGGAATATTGATGGTGGAAGTGATAATCATATTTTCACTCAATGTCATCGTGATGCTTATGTATAGTTACGCTTTGTCAAACTTGTGGTAATAGTGATATTAGTACTTCACAAGCTATTACTTCTGGTTTTATCGGTCAACTTAAAGGTTGGTGGGATAATTATTTGACTCCTCAAAATAGAATGGAAATTTTTAATTCTATTAAAATTGAAAATGGTGAAACTAAAACCAATGCAGTTTATTCTTTGATTCTTACTATTTTGGATTATTTTACTGGTCAATATACCAATAAATATGAAAATACTAGAACCCTTCTTTTAAATATGAGGTGTAAAACTCTTACTGATTTTAGATGGTACAAAGATACTTTCTTGTCTCGTATCTATGAGATCCCTGATTGTAATCAGGATATTTGGAAAAATAAATTTGTTGATGGTCTTCCTAATCTATTTGCTGAAAGAGTTAAGAAAACTCTTAGAAAGGATTCTGATTCGATCCATTATAGGTCTTATACTTTTGGTCAAATCATTAGTGTTTGTGTTCAGGAAGGAATAAATCTTTGTAATGAACTCAAATTAAAAAACCAAATTTAAAAAGATAATCTTACAGAAAGAAAACAATTAGGTCAATTCTGTGACCAATTTGGATTAGATAATCCTAATCCTAAAAATAGTTTGTATAAAACTAATAAAAGAGGTTTAAAACATAAATCTAATTATAATAGAAGAAAACATTATTCTTCAAAACAAAAAGAGAAAGATTTTGATAATAATAAAGGTAAAATGAAATCTTTTAAAAAGAGAAGATACAATACAATTATTTGTAAAAAATGTAATAGGACTGGTCATTATGCTAATCAGTGCTATGCAAAGGATAAGATTAAAAATCTTGATATTAATGAAGAGTTAAAAGAAACTCTTTTTAAGATTGTCATGAGTCCTAATAATGATACTGAATTAGAAAAGTCTTATAATGACTGTTCTTCTGTTGAATCCTCTTCGGATGATGATAATCCTGTTAAATCAGAAAAAGAGAAATGCAATAATTGTATACTTGGAAAACCTTGTCTTAATTGTATCAGTAATACTGATAATGTAAATAATATTGATAATGAGTTTTATAAACTTATGAGTCAATTTCAAGATATGAATATTAGTGTCTTAACTAATAATAATATTTTTGAATTTCTTAAACATATTAAAGATTCTAGTTTAAGAGATAAAATCATTGAACAATTTCATGATTCTTTTAAGAATGAAGACAATAATAAAACTAGTCTTTCTAAAAAGATTGATAATAATTATTATAATATGGGTGAATTGGAAAGACTTCTTCGCTTTAAAAAAATATGAAAAAAAAATCAGAACTTTAAATGATTTAGTCCATGAGATTAATAATCTCAAAACTGATGTAAAAATACTTCAAAACAGAATCTTGATCTTTTCATTTCATCTTTCTTTTTATGGAGAAAGGTAAAAAAAAAAAATTGAAGATTGTGAAACCAAATTTATAATACTCTTTCACAATATTTAGATATTAATGATAATTTTAAAATAGAGAAGAATCATTTATCTACCATTAATATGGTTATATCACAGAAGTGGTATACTAAGATTTCTCTTCTTATAAATAATTCTTATAAGAAAGATTTTATTGCCATGATTGATAGTGGTGCTGATTTGAGTGTTATACAAGTTAGGAATAATTCCTACTAAGTTTTTGAAAAAAACTACTCATTCACTTTCTCATGCAGGTGGAGGATCTTTAAAGATTAATTATAAGCTTAAAAATGCTTATGTTTGTGTTGATGGTTGTTGTATTCCTAATGACTTTCTTATTGCTGAAGACATCACTAGTCAAATGATTATTGGTCTTCCTTTTCTTTTTAAAATATATCCTTTAACCTTTGTTGGTGAAAAGGGTATTACAGGTACTTATAATAGTAAACCTATTACTTTTAAGTTTATTACCAAACCTATTCATAAGGTTCTTAATTTGATTCAAGATCAAATTAATAATAAAAATTGTCAAATCAATTTTCTTAAAGAAGAGCTTAATTCTATTACTATAAATAATAGATTAAATAATTCTAAACTGCAAGATAAAATCAAACTTTTAATAAATAAATTTTCCATTGAAATTTGTAATGATTTTCCTAATGCTTTTTGGGATAGAAAGAAACATATAGTTTCTCTTCCCTATGAAGATGATTTTAAAGAGAATAAAATTCCTACTAAATCTAGATCTTGTCAGATGAACTCTGAATATTTAGAGTTATGTAAAAAGGAAATATCTCCTTATTACAAAAGAAGATTATAACTCCTTCTAAAGCTCCTTGGTCTTGTACTGCTTTCTATGTTAATAAACATTATGAGCAGGAACGAGGAGTTCCTCGTTTAGTTATTAATTACAAACCTCTTAATAAGGTTTTAAAATGGATTAGACATCCTATTCCTAATAAAAAGGATCTTCTTGACAGATTAGTCAATGCTCTTATTTTCTCTAAATTTGATTTAAAATCAGGTTTTTGGCAAATTCAGATTAATCAACCTGATAGGTACAAAACTTCCTTTAATGTACCATTTGGTCATTATGAATGGACTGTTATGCCTTTTGGGCTTAAAAAATACTCCTTCTGAATTTCAACAAATTATGAATGACATTTTTAATCCTTATAGTGATTTTATTATTGTTTATATTGATGACATTCTTGTATTTTCTAAAGATATTGATATACATTTTAAACATCTTGATATGTTTAAAAATTTGGTCATTAAAAATGGTCTTGTGAATTATAGAGTCTAGTTTGGCTTTAGGACCTGTCTATTTTGACGCATATCCTAATTTATCTCTATCTTTATCTGATAGTAATATTTTAGAAGCCTTAACATTAAATGTTAAAACTCATGGTTATAATTACATACCGTACAGAGGTTATGTGTATCTTGTTATCGTATTTATTATAAGCCTTTATTTACACTCAATCCTATGTGTAAGAGAATTGAGAAAGATAATAATGAGACTATTCTTATAGAAAGTAATTTTGGAAAATCTAATATTACTACCAGAAGATCCATTAAATGGGAAGAAATTATTTTCCCTGAAAATTGGATAATAGAACAATCTGTTCCTAAAAATCCTATTATAAATAGTGATTTTAAACATATTACTCAAAGTAATGATGGTATTATTAATATTGGTTTTCAAAATAATCAAAGAAGACATTCGAATTCTCATACTAGATCAATGTCTAGTCATTCTTTTATATCTCCTTTGGATTATGAAGTAGAATTTTCCTCAGAATCCAGAGCTTCTACTTCCTCTTATAGAGATAATACTCATTATAAAACTGATAATTATAACAATGAGAAAATTATTATTAATGAAAATAATATTATTCACAAAGATGAATTTGATCCTGAAACAATTTCGGATTGTAACTTTAAAATTTAATTTTATGGATTTCACAAACTTTTTAGATTTTTCTAAAGGTTCTTCTACTAGAGCTCATATTAATGATGAGTTTAATAATCCTAAATGGGATAAGTTTAGAATTTGGTATTTTAAATCATTCTCAAAAGATGATTTAAATTACTTTGTTAACAGTTTTTACAAATTCTGTAAAAAGCATAATGAAATTACTTATACGTTCCTTGGTTTATTAAAACCTTTTATATTGATTATATTTCAGTTATTGAAAGAGATTATAAAATAATTTCTGGTGGTATACAAAAGTCTGTTTACCCTCCTCATGTTCCTTTTCAAATTGAAAAAGGAGAAAGAATATTTAATTTTCTCCCATTCTCCAGAATCATTGAAAATGAGGTTTTACAAATTACTGTTAAACATATTAATCAGATGATTGAGCAAAATAATTGTTGGGAGATGAATTTAATAAGAGATTATATGATTTTGATTAAGATCCCAAAACCCCTGAGTATGACATGTTCAGAATGATCTTGATAATTGAGTCAGGATTCAGTTTTAGAGTATTCAGGATGTTATCTGCAAAATGTATAGTCAATGAGATATAGTTCAGATAGGTTCAAGACTCAAGAACTCAAGATGTTTGAAAAAACCGAAGTTTCAAAAGATGAAATCGAAGTCTCTCAAGACTCAAGATGAAATCGAGAAATCAAGACTCAAGATGAAGACTCAAAGATATCGGGCCAAGACAAATCAAGACTCGAAGACCCTCAAGACTCGAAGACTCAAGACTCGAGAAGACCTCAAGACTCAGAAGACCTCAAGACTCGTAAGACTCAAGACACAAGATCAAGATCGAGAAATCAAGATCAAGATTATCGAAAAGCACAAGAATTATCAAGACTTAGTAATGTATCAAAGCTTAGTATGAACTCAATGTTCCGAGGCAATCGAATATATCTATCTCAAGGATGCAATATCGAGAGAAACGCGATGCCTTAGAAAGTTAGATATTGCCAAGACATTCAAATGCATAAAAGGAACTAAGTAAGAAGTGTTGTTAAGGTTATATCAAACTCGAGTTTGTAACCAAAAAAGAGCCGTTGAAGGTGTCTACCTTTAGCGAAGACAAAAGTCAAAAAGAGGAAGACGACATCGCACCATACCGACACAGACGACAAAGGACAAAGTCATTGAAAAAAAAGATGTCGGATGTACGAAAGTTCCAGATCAAAAAAAAAGTGAAGACCGGCTACATGAAAGGCTATTGCCTAAAACATGTTAGGGAGTTTCAAACCCTAAATATAGCCGTTTCTCACACACCATAAGAGGGAACTCACGGCTATCTCTCCAACGGATAGTTTTCAAGAGTGACCTTGGTGTATGCCTATAAATCTTGGTGACCCTCTACTTTGTAAGGTTACGGGAAATTTATACGCAACTCAAGAGCTCAAACTTATTCTTGCAAAAGTTAAAGCACTTTCGAAATACCTTGAATTTCCCAAGTGCTTCTATATTGAAGAGAGCTCACTTTACTAAGCCTAGATTGATAAGATTTATCCAAAGCTTAGTCAAGATATCCTAACCCTTTGCATTGTGCTTCATTGTAAAGGATATCTCATCCTAGTTGAAACCAACCGAGAAACCCCAAACCCTTGAGAAGGTAGTTGGAGTGTGTTTTGTTGGTGAGTAGAGTTGTAAAGAGTTAGTAAACCACGCGGAGTAGTCGTAAAAACTCTAGAGGAGAAGTTAGTAAGCCACTGTGGGTAGTAGTAAAAGCTTGTGTGTGATTGAGTAAGTAAACTACGGAGAGGTAGTCGTAAAACTCAAGGCGGGTTGAGTAAGTAAACCACGTGGAGTAGTCGTAAAACTCAGTACGAAGTTGAGTAAGTAAACTACGAGGTAGTCGTAAAGCTCGAAGTTGATAGTGAATTTCTCTCAAGAGTCGAGAGAGTGGATGTAGGAGCTTGAGTCTCGAACCACTATAATCGCTGTGTTCTTTATTGCTTTTCTTATATCGTGCTTAATCATTTGCATTGACTTATTTTTGAAAGCATATTTTTTTCATCGATATTCGGTTGGAATCAATCCATTGAAGTTGCATAAGTGAATCACAGACCTAATCACTATTTCATAAAGGGAAGGTCTTTCAAAGAAAGCTTAAAAACGAGTATAATCTAAGGGCCAACCATTTCAAGACGATCGAAAGTAGCTAGAACAGAGATAGTTATCAAACCGAACTCTCTTCCGAGGATTGATAAGCTAGTTATCTCGATCCAAGCAACTCGGGATCTCGACACTCGAGATTCATTGGGATTATCGAGGTTTCAAAAGCAATTTCGGGATCACTGTCTCAGTAGACTTTGACTCAGAGCGATCTGTGCTTCTCAGAACCTAATCTTCAGGATTATCTGACCCAAGCTGACCTCAGTAAGAAAAAAAGTTTTAAAAACACTGAACACGTGTATTCCCCCCCATACACGTGTAAGACTCGTTTACACCGGGACCAACAAGTGAAAACTGGCCAGAGAGTGCATCTTTAAGCGTCTCTGTCATCTTGGTCATGAGCACTGAGCTCATTTCCTCAACAACTGATTTGATCAGCACCTCATTTTTCTCTGCTAGTTTCACCTCTAGAAATTCGATTCGATTCCGGTGCTTCGTTTCATTTCAAAGACTTAACTTCTGCGTTGACTCCTCCAAATTTTTCATTCAACTTTTACTTCCATGGAGGTCATCTGAGTGGTCAGAGTGTTTTATATCTGCACCAGTTATGAAGAATGGCTAAGTCCTTCCATTGTCTGAGCTTGATTGGCCAACTTTTCTTCTATCTGAGCAATTTTGATCGCCATTGGCTCAATCTTCTCAAGTTTCTCCATTACGGGAGTGAGATCAATCTCAGGAACTTTCGCACCTTCATCTTTGTTTGATCATCCCGAGCTTGACTTCATCCCGAGCTCCGGTCTCCATTTTAGCCTTAGTCAAGAGTGCTAGCTTGATGCGGGGTTGATCGACAATGTAAGTCTCTTTTTCCATTTGAGACCCGATCCTCAAGATCTCCCCTGTTGGTCCCCATCTCCATCTTTGGATTTGTCTCTGCCGCTCGGGGCACCAACTTGATTGTTTTCTTCTCGGCTAGCTTCCTCTGAACAGCTCATCAAAATCGAATTTTTCATCACGAGCTTTGTCGCCGAACCACGAGAAGTCGGTCGGGAAAAATTTTTGTCTCCTCATTCCACCGATCTTCCCCTACGAATGCGGCAATGTCAAGCATCTCGGGAAGAGTCGATTGAGGATATATCTTTGTCGTCCTTAATCTGAAGAAAACATCTTGCAGATCGGGGTATGAAATTTGAGCTCGGGGTAGTGGTCAAGGATGAACCGTTCCCCCTTGCTCCTCCACTCGCCTTCTTGACCCTCGCCCTTATTCCATCTCGGGCTCTACGGTTCGATAGAAGCTTACGCTAAGGGATCAAGCGATAGATCACTCTGGAGCTCATCAAGAATATTTTGCTCCTGAGCCTCGGTAGTGTCCGAAGTTTGTGCATTCGGTCCTCGGTTTGCATCTGAGTGGGTTACGAGGCTGGTGGCAAATCCTCGGTTTAGTCGAGTTGGCTCGTCGGTCGATCTGCACATCTTGGATCGACTCTAAGTTGGCTCTTCTGTTTGAGCTGCACATCCGAGGTAGCATCTCTCGAGGTCCGAGCTCCTTTAAAAATTTCTGAGAAATTTTATACGAGGCCGAGTGATGTCTCGAGCACCTCGAGAGAAGACACGCTCCCGATCGATCTGTGTCTGGAGATAACTTTGAGCCAATACTTGTAATGGCGAACTCGAGTGGTTTTGCCTTGAGTTGTATCTCCTCGGAATCATTTTACCTACCTTCGTCGGTGAGAACCACCAATCTTTTGCGCTTTGGAGCAAGATCCTTCCGCTCAGCCAGTTTTGCTCCTTGCTCCATTTTTGCCTCCATGAACCTTCCCCCGGTTTTGTTGGGTCTCTTTTCGGCGGACCCGAAGGTGATTCTACCTTCTTTTCTCTTTTCCTCGAATGGCTGCTTTCTTCCGTGATGGGCTTGAAGAGAATTTTGGTTTTATGGAATGGGGTTGAATTGGCGAAGATATCCTCCTCCTCTCGCACATCTCCAAAATATAAGCAATTTTGGTGGCATGGTGGATCTTGCCTTTCATCGTGATTGTCCCATTGACCCTTTTTATGACCTTGGCTTGCTCCGTTACCATCTGAATTAAGAATTTCAGCCAGTTGAAGTCAGTGGTAGGAGATGCCTCGATCGCCGCCATCAATCTGAGCTTCGGGGTACTAATCTGCTCAAAACTCCCCGCAAGACTCATGATGCACTTGCTCACAATATCCATCAGCACACGATATTGTGGCTTTAGATGCCTCTTATGCAATGTCGCCTCAAATTTAACAGGATTCTCAGCAATCGTATCTAGGTACTCCTGCTCTCTACCTGACATATACATCGCAGGATCCTCTCCTCTATCACAGAGCTCAAAGACATCATTTCAGATTTTTTGGAATTATGCACAAATCCCTCTCAAAATCGACGTATTTTGACGAATGCTCTAAATGTGATACGGTAATCGAAGAATGCATCCCATCTTCTTCATCTATTCTCAAATTACAGATGAATTCGATTACCTCTTTTGCGAACTCCTAGTCTGGTCGACTTGCGACTAGATGGGTGAGTTTAGCCAGTCGGATCATATGCAGAGCCTCCTCTTCTGGCTTTGAGTTGGTTGTGCTTTCAAGTGAGACAACGAACTCGTACCACGACTTGTTGGTTATGGCTAATTTCTCGAACAAGGTTGGGGCCATTTTAGAGATTGATTTAAGAATATGAAGATTTAGGGTTTGGAGATTTCTGGGCAAAGGGATTTTTTAATTGTAGAGGATTTGGAAACGAAGGGTTTGATAAAATTTTGGCGTGAATGGATTAAAGGGGTATATATAGCTTCGAGATCGTGGAGAATCGTGTTGGTTAGGTGAAAAGCAACGGTTGAGATTAATCTCCGATTAATCGGGTATACGAACCGACGATCTCTAAAAAGTTAAGCCGCCAAATTATCCTCATTGGTCAATAATGTGGTAGAGCATTAAGTGACTGTTGACCTTCTTCGGAATTTAAAACGATCCCACCCAAAAACATTCCTCAGGTGTTTTATATTTATTGCGAATGATTACAGAGTTTTACTTGAGCAATAAATGAGTCGCATGAGTCTTTACTTCTTCAGACTAATTTTCCTCTATCAGTCTTATCGAGATAATCATCCTTGATAAAATGTCAAGATAATATCGAAAGTCTTGAATGGGTTCAAAGATGCTATCGAGTACTAACCTTCAAAGATCTGAAGTTTCACGAGACTCAGTTTAGTATTTCCATTTTATCCTGAGTTTCTCAGTAAAATTCTGAGAAAGCTTCATGCATCTGAAAATCTTCAATTTTTCAGATTTACTCTATACACCTGGTTCTAACATCCCTAATTCAACTGAAAGTTCACGAAATCTTGATTCAAACCCAAAGGTTTAGTCAAGATATCGGCTCTTTTGCCTATCAGTATGAATTTTCTCCATCCTTATGTCCTTTTTCTCGACATGATCTCTGATGAAGTGATGTCTGATATCCATATGCTTGCATCTAGTGTGCAATACCGGATTTTGTGAAATAGCAATGACACTATTGTTGTCACAAAATATTGGTACTTCATTAGCTTCAACTTTATAATCCCTTAATTGTTGTCTGAGCCAAAGAATCGAGAAAGCAATGACTTCTTCCCCGCAGACCATGTATTCAAATTTTCAGTAGATCTTGGTTGCTCTCGAGGTCCATTTTTTGAAAACCACGATATCAGCTTGCTTCCTAGAAATTAACAAGTTCCTGTAGTGGACTTCCTGTCAATTCTACAACCTCCATAGTCAGCATCTGAGTAACCAGTTAATTCAAGGTTATCATCAGCTGGATACCATAATCCTCTATTCACTGTGCCCTTAAGATATCTTAGTATCTTTTTTGGCAGCCTCCATGTGACTAGTCTTAGGATTAGCTTGGTATCTTGCACATATCCCAACAAAGAAATGTTATATCCGCCTACTTACGTGAGATAGAGCAATGACCCAATGATTCCTCTATAATCGGTATGATTCACCGATTTATTTTCCGAATCGGGATCCATCTTGTAGTTAGTATTCATAGGAATCCTAAGCGCATTTCAATTTTGTACACCATATTTTGCAATCAGATCTCTGGTGTATTTTGCCTGGTTGATGAATATTCCTTCCTTTGATTGTTTCACTTGAAGACCTAGAAAGAAATTCATCTCTCCCATCATTGACATCTCAAACTTGCCTTTCATCAGTGTTGAAAACTTTTCACACAGCTGATGGTTTGGAGATCCAAAAATGATGTCATCAACATATATCTGAACTAGTAAGATCTCTTCCCCATCCTCTATCCTGAACAGAGTTCTATCAACAGTCCCTTTGACAAAACCATGGTCAGTAAGAAACTGAGAAAGAGTATCATACCATGCTCGGGTGCTTGCTTGAGACCATACAAAGCTTTTCCGAGCCCTGTAAACTTGGTCATTCTGTTTGAATCCAGGAGGTTGTTCCACATAAACCTCTTCTTCTTTAAGCACACAGATTCGAGAAATGCACTTTTCACATCCATTTGATAGATCGTGAACTTCATGTGGGCAAAGATATGCAAGAAACAATCTGATGGCTTCTAGTCTTGCAAAAGTGCAAAGGTTTCATCATAATCCAAGCCTTCTTCTTGGGAATAACCTTGTGCAACTAAATTTTGCCTTGTTTCTTACAATGTTGTTGTTTTCATCTCTTTTATTCTTGAAAACCCACTTGGTTCCAATGACATTGTGCCTTTCAGGTCTATCTACCAACTCCCATACTTCATTCCTTGAGAATTGATTCAGCTCATCTTGCATAGCAGTAATCCAATAAGAATCTTGTAGAGCTTCACCAATCTCAAAGAGAGTTCTTTCTCCGAAAGAAGCAAAGCCAGAATAGTGCACTCTCCCCATGGAACCTTCTTATCTTAACACCTTCGGTTAGATCACCCACAATCTGAAGAACTTTATGTGGCTAAGAACCACATCAGGAGAATGGAAGATGAGCAAGATCAGTTAGCAGGAGAGATCCATTTGTGTGAGCAAAGAGCAAGATTCACATGGACACTGACTCTCTCGGACTTCTTCCAAATTACGGTGCGGGAAGGGGGAAAAGGAAGGTGAAGACCTCAGGAAGTTCATGGCACGTACTTTGGAGAAGAAGGCTCAGAAAAGATCTGAAATGTACAATCTAGCCAAAGCCTTAAAAGAAGTTGAAGCTACCGATAAATTGAAATTCGCTCAAGTGGAGAAGCCCATCTACACTCGGAGTTTCTGAGCAAACCATGCTTGAGGTTGCAAGAGAGAAACTGAGTGCTAGAACTAAGGTTGGAACAAGCCGGTGGCCGAATCGCTTATGAAGAGGAAAGCCTTGGGCGTTGTTCAACTCAGAAGCAAGCGTCTGCTAAGGCTTCTAAGCCAATCCAGAGAAAGCCGATTACGGATGATGAAGATCTTGAGAAGAATCTGAGTCTCAACCTCAGAAGAAAGTCTTCAACACCAGAGATGCTCTGAAGACACTCCAAAAAGAACAAGCTAAGAAAGCTGCTGCTTCGGTCTCAGGAGCGTCTGTGATCAGAAAGAAGATAGACGAAGAGCAGAAGCGAAGGAGTGACTTCAGGAAGTTTGCGAGCAAGAGGAAGGAACATCGAAAAGTTGAAGTGGCCCCCGTTGATAAATGGATGCCCATTAAACTCAACATGTGGGAAGAAGTGAAGAGAACCTTCCGGGTTCAATTCGATGTTCTCGAGGGAATGGAGAGGGAAGGCTCGGATCGTAAGCGAAGCTTTCATTGAATATCTTCTAACCTTCTATCCAAAGTATCTCCAAGGCTGGATTAACCTTGCGGATGAAGGTGGAGTACAGATAGAAGCCCCTGGTCCATATTCCTATTCTCCTCCAAGACTTGGTAATGGCTTGGTAAATGAGAAGGCCATTACGCAAGAAATTGCTCAATATCTTTGGTCGGGTTGGGATTAACGAGGAACAATCAGGACATCATCAAGGAGAGGAAATGAGTCAAGAAAAGATTTTTCGGAATGTTCAACTGGAGGTGCCGGTGATGAAGTGGAAAATGAAGCAAAATCAAGAGCGAAATCAAGATCAAGATCAAGAACTCGAAGATTCGTAATCTTTAAATTTTGTCTTTTTGATTTTGTTTGATAAACTCATTATAAGAATGTAATGGTATACTTATCATCAATGAAGATTTATCATTTTGCTCAAAAGATAATATCTCATTATCTTATTTACATGTCTTTATTTTGATATCTTTGAATGAATGTCTCGAATCGATTGTATGATGATATGGGAGAAATTGCTTAAGTATTTGGTAATGATCTATTTAAGAAAGATTCATTCTTGAAGAAATCTGTTGAATGATTTAAATTGTTGGGAGATTATTTATTTAAAGAGATTCCTTCTTAAAGAAATTGTTGGGAGATTTCTGCGTTAGGGAACCAATCTTGTAATAGAATAAAATGAAACACGAGTATAGGTTATTTTGTTTGTAAACAAGATAGGTTTTGGCATCATCAAAAAGGGGAAATTGTTGGGAGATGAATTTAATAAAAAATTATATGATTTTGATTAAGATCCCAAAACCCCGAGTATGACATGTTAGAATGATCTTGATAATTGAGTCGATTCGGTTTTAGAGTATTAGGATGTTATCTGCAAAATGTATAGTCAGCAGATATAGTTCAGGATAGGTTCTGAAGACTCTGAAGAACTCAGTATGTTTCTGAAGAAACTGAAGTTTCAGTATGAAACTGAAGTCTCTGAAGACTCAGTATGAAACTGAGAACTGAAGACTCAGCATGAAGACTCGAAGATATCGGTCAAGACAAATCAAGACTCGGAAGACTCGAAGAAGACCTCAAGACTCGAAGACCTCAAGACTCGTAAGACTCAAGACACAAGATCAAGACCGAGAAATCAAGATCAAGAATATCGAAAGCACAAGAATTATCAAGACTCAAGAATGTAATTGAAAGCTCGAGATGAACCTAAATGTTCCGAGGCACTGAATATATCTATCTGAAGGATGCAATACTGAGAGAAACGCGATGCCTTAGAAAGTTAGATATTGCCAAGACATTCAAATGCAGACAAAAGGAACTAAGTCAGAAGTGTTGTTAAGGTTATATCAAACTCAGAGTTTGTAACCAAAAGAGCCGTTGAAGGTGTCTACCTTTAACTGAAGACAAAAGTCAAAAAGAGGAAGACGACATGCACCATACATCTTGACACGACAAAGGATAAAGACATTGAAAAAAGATGTCGGATGTACGAAAGTTCCAGATCGCAAAAAAAGTGAAGACCGGCTACATGAAAGGCTATTATTTAAAAAACATGTTAGGGAGTTTCAAACCCTAAATATAGCCGTTTCTCACACACCATAAGAGGAACTCACGGTTATCTCGTCCAACGGATAGTTTTCAAGAGTGACCTTGGTGTATGCCTATAAATCTTGGTGACCCTCTACTTTGTAAGGTTACGGAAATTTATACTTTAACTCAAGAGCTCAAACTTATTCTTGCAAAAGTTAAAGCACTCGAAATACCAAGAATTTCCCAAGTGCTTCTATATTGAAGAGAGCTCACTTTACTAAGCCTAGATTGATAAGATTTATCCAAAGCTTAGTCGAGATATCCTAACCCTTTACATTGTGCTTCATTGTAAAGGATATCTCATCCTAGTTGGAAACCAACCGAGAAACCCCAAACCCTTGAGAAGGTAGTTGGAGTGTGTTTTGTTGGTGAGTAGAGTTGTAAAGAGTTAGTAAACTACGCGGAGTAGTCAGAAAACTCTAGAGGAGAAGTTAGTAAGCTACAGGGTAGTCCGAAAGCTTGTGTGTGATTGAGTAAGTAAACTACGGAGGTAGTCAGGAAAACTCAAGGTCGGGTTGAGTAAGTAAACTACGTGGAGTAGTCAAGAAAACTCAGGGCGAGTTGAGTAAGTAAACTACGAGGTAGTCAGAAAGCTCAGAAGTTGATAGTGAATTTCTCTGAAGAGTCAGAGAGAGTGGATGTAGGAGCTTGAGTCTCTGAACCACTATAATCGGGCCTTTGTGTTCTTTATTGCTTTCCTTATCTGTGCTTAACTGTTGCATTGACTTATTTTTGAAAGCATACTTTTCACTGATATTCAGTTGGAATCAATCCACTGAAGTTGCATAAGTGAATCACAGCCTAATCACTATTTCATAAAGGGAATGTCTTTCAGCAAAGCTTAAAACGAGTATAATCTAAGGGCCAACCATTCCGCACGACTGAGTAGCTAGAACAGATAGTTATCAAACTGAACTCTCTTCTGAGGATTCAGAAGCTAGTTATCGATCCAAGCAACTCGGGATCTCGACACTCGAGGATTGGGGTTGGGATTATCGAGGTTTTCAAAAAAATTTCGGGATCTTTGTCTCGATGAGACTTTGACTCGGAAGCGATCTGTGCTTCTCAGAACCTAATCTTCAGGATTATCTGACCCAAGCTGACCTCAGTAAGAAAAAAAGTTTTAAAAACACTGAACACGTGTATTCCCCCCCATACACATGTAAGACTCGTTTACACTGGGACCAACAATAATTTTTGTAATCTTTATCTGTCTATTATTGGAGAAGAAAATATTTCTCTACATGATAAAGTTGATATAATTATCTCTAAAATAGATTCTCAAAATAAATCTGAAAATGATAATAATAATAATAATGTTATTATTAAAACAGCTTCTTCTATTCAATCTCCTATTGAGATAAAATATTTTAAAACTGAAGCTTCTATTTCTGATTTAGAAAATCTTATTAATGATAAATTTAGAAATCTTAATATTTCAGCTTTAGATGATGATTTAACTGATAATCATGTTATTCAACCCAATAATGGTAATTTTAATAATACTGATAGTATTAATAAAATGAAATGGGCTGATAGACCTACCATGTCTACTTATTATTATAAGAGACCTACCCCTATGGATGTTCTTAATGAAGAACATAAAAACTTTTTCAATAATTCTTATTCGGGAAAAGGTATTTATGAATGGAATACTGATGGTGGAAGTGATAATCATATTTTCACTCAATGTCACCGTATGCTTATGTATAGTTCTGCTTGTCAAACTTGTGGTAATAGTGATATTAGTACTGCACAAGCTATTACTTCTGGTTTTATCGGTCAACTTAAAGGTTGGTGGGATAATTATTTGACTCCTCAAAATAGAATGGAAAATTTTAATTCTATTAAAATTGAAAATGGTGAAACTAAAACCAATGCAGTTTATTCTTTGATTCTTACTATTTTGGATCATTTTACTGGTCAATATACTAATAAATATGAAAATACTAGAACCCTTCTTTTAAATATGAGGTGTAAAACTCTTACTGATTTTAGATGGTACAAAGATACTTTCTTGTCTCGTATCTATGAGATCCCTGATTGTAATCAGGATATTTGGAAAAATAAATTTGTTGATGGTCTTCCTAATCTATTTCTTTGAAAAGAGTTAAGAAAACTCTTAGAAAGGATTCTGATTCGATCCATTATAGGTCTTATACTTTTGGTCAAATCATTAGTGTTTGTGTTCAGGAAGGAATAAATCTTTGTAATGAACTCAAATTAAAAAACCAAATTTAAAAAGATAATCTTCTGAGAAAAAAAACAATTAGGTCGATTTCAGGACCAATTTGGATTAGATAATCCTAATCCTAAAAAATAGTTTGTATAAAACTAATAAAAGAGATTTAATACATAAATCTAATTATAAAAGAAGAAAACATTATTCTTCAAAACAAAAAGAGAAAGATTTTGATAATAATAAAGGTAAAATGAAATCTTTTAAAAAGAGAAGATACAATACAATTATTTGTAAAAAAATGTAATAGATTTGGTCATTATGCTAATCGGTGCTATGCAAAGGATAAGATTAAAAATCTTGATATTAATGAAGAGTTTAAAGAAACTCTTTTTAAGATTGTCATGAGTCCTAATAATGATCTTTGAATCGAAAAAGTCTTATAATGATTTGTTTTACATTGAATCCTCTTGGGATGATGATAATTACATTAAATCGTAAAAAAGAGAAATGCAATAATTGTATACTTGGAAAACCTTGTCTTAATTGTATCAAGAATCTCGATAATGTAAATAATATTGATAATGAGTTTTATAAACTTATGAGTCAATTTCAAGATATGAATATTAGTGTCTTAACTAATAATAATATTTTTGAATTTCTTAAACATATTAAAGATTCTAGTTTAAGAGATAAAATCATTGAACAATTTCATGATTCTTTTAAGAATGAAGACAATAATAAAACTAGTCTTTCTAAAAAGATTGATAATAATTATTATAATATGGGTGAATTGGAAAGACTTCTTCGCTTTAAAAAATATGGAAAAAAAAAATCAGAACTTTAAATGATTTAGTCCATGAGATTAATAATCTCAAAACCGATGTAAAAATACTTCAAAACCGAGAATCTTGATCTTTACATTTCGTCTTTCTTTTATGGAGAAAGGTAAAAAAAAAATTGAAGATTGTGAAACCAAATTTATAATACTCTTTTCACAATATTTAGATATTAATGATAATTTTAAAATAGAGAAGAATCATTTATCTACCATTAATATGGTTATATCACAGAAGTGGTATACTAAGATTTCTCTTCTTATAAATAATTCTTATAAGAAAGATTTTATTGCCATGATTGATAGTGGTCTTTGATTTGAGTGTTATACGATTAGGAATAATTCCTACTAAGTTTTTTGAAAAAAAGCTACTCATTCACTTTCTCATGCGGTGGAGGATCTTTAAAGATTAATTATAAGCTTAAAAATGCTTATGTTTGTGTTGATGGTTGTTGTATTCCTAACGACTTTCTTATTGCTGAAGACATCACTAGTCAAATGATTATTGGTCTTCCTTTTCTTTTTAAAATATATCCTTTGACCTTTGTTGGTGAAAAGGGTATTACGTGTACTTATAATAGTAAACCTATTACTTTTAAGTTTATTACCAAACCTATTCATAAGGTTCTTAATTTGATTCAAGATCAAATTAATAATAAAAATTGTCAAATCAATTTTCTTAAAGAAGAGCTTAATTCTATTACTATAAATAATAGATTAAATAATTCTAAACTGCAAGATAAAATCAAACTTTTAATAAATAAATTTTCCATTGAAATTTGTAATGATTTTCCTAATGCTTTTTGGGATAGAAAGAAACATATAGTTTCTCTTCCCTATGAAGATGATTTTAAAGAGAATAAAATTCCTACTAAATCTAGACCTTGTCAGATGAACTCTGAATATTTAGAGTTATGTAAAAAGGAAATATCTCCTTATTAAAAAGAAGATTATAACTCCTTCTAAATCTCCTTGGTCTTGTCTTTGCTTTCTATGTTAATAAACATTACGAAAGGAGAAGCGAGGAGTTCCTCCTTTAGTTATTAATTACAAACCTCTTAATAAGGTTTTAAAATGGATTAGACATCCTATTCCTAATAAAAAGGATCTTCTTGACAGATTAGTCAATGCTCTTATTTTCTCTAAATTTGATTTAAAATCAGGTTTTTGGCAAATTCAGATTAATCAACCTGATAGGTACAAAAGCGCCTTTAATGTTCCATTTGGTCATTATGAATAATTTTATTATGCCTTTTGGGCTTAAAAATGCTCATACGAATTTCAACAAATTATGAATGACATTTTTAATCCTTATAGTAATTTTATTATTGTTTATATTGATGACATTCTTGTATTTTCTAAAGATATTGATATACATTTTAAACATCTTGATATGTTTAAAAAATTGGTCATTAAAAATGGTCTTGTCATCTCAAAACCTAAAATGGTTTTATTCGGACTAAAATAAAATTTCTTGGTCATATTATTGATAAAGGAAATATTATTCCAATTCAAAGAAGTATTGAATTTGGTAATAAATTCCCTGATATTATAAATGATAAAACTCAGTTACAAAGATTCTTAGGAAGCCTTAATTATGTGTCTTCTTATATTGAGAATCTTGTTGAAGATTCCGCTATTTTATATGATAGACTTAAGAAGAATCCTTCTCCTTGGAATGATGATCATACTAAGGCTGTTATCAGGATAAAAGATAAGGTTAAAAATATTCCTTGTCTTATGCTGGCTAATCCCTGTTGGGAAAAAATTGTTGAAACTGATGCCTCAGATTTAGGGTATGGAGGTATTCTTAAACAAATTAATCCTGATAATAAAAAAGATTATATCATTAGATTTTATTCTGGTAAATGGAATAATAGTCAGAAAAATTATTCTGCTACTGCTAAAGAAATTCTTGCTATTGTTAAATGTGTCCTTAAATTTCAGGATGATTTATATAATCAGAAATTTACTATTAAAACTGATTGCAGGGCTGCTACTTTTATGCTCTTCAAAGATTTTGAACATAATGTTTCTAAACAAATGTTTGCCCGATGGCAATCACATCTTGCTTATTTTGATTTTGATATTGTTTATAAGCAAGGGAAGGATAATCATCTTCCAGATTTTTTAACTCGAGAAATTATTTCTTCATGACAAAAATGAGTCATGCTGGAAGGAATCCTTATTCCTCTTATAGAGGAAGGGGAGGAAGAGGCCATCCTCCGATTATACAACATGGGAAGAAATCCCTTTTCAACCAGAATATTTCTGGAAGTAGCTCTTCTTCAAAAGGAGACAATGTACAAAAGGAGTTTCAAGAATTCCTGAGACAAAGGGGAAAAAATCTACCAATAGAGGACAATTCCTCAAAAGCAGAAGCTGAAGAATCATATTCTTCAATTGCACAAAAAGAATATAAATTCTTTGATTCTTCTAAAAAAGAATTAATTCTTATTATAGAAGATGATGATGAGAAATTCAAAGAGTCCCCATGGATTCTTATGGAAAAATATTTTCCAAATTCAAATTGGAATGTTGAGACTTACAAATCCAGAGGATTTTATGAGAATATCCTCACCAGTCTCGGAAGTGTTGAAATTCAGCATTTTCCTCCTAAGAGTAAAGCTATCAATTACTCTAAATTTATTATCAAGAAGATTATTTCCATCCAAGAATGGGGAACTTCACCTTTCACAGAAAGAAGTATGACCAATGATGTCACACATACCATTTACCAATACAATTATTGGGATTACCTTTAATGTTTTTATAAAACGTTGTTGTATCAGAATGCTAAGCATTCTCATACTTGGTTAATTAAAATATATGAAAACATTGGCAGGAATCAAATTCCTAACTGGTTGTTCTCACGGTGGGGAAGCTTTGGGGCTTTGGCAGATATTTTGCCAGAAGAGGTTAAAGACCTTTTGGAAGAATATACTATTGTTTATTCTGACTTAAAGTCTCATAATACAAGTGGTAAAACTACTTGTATGTTCTTTAATGGATTCGGAATCCCATGGGTTCTAAAATGGAGACCGAGTTTGGTTATCTTGAACATGGCACACCTTGTTTATGGAGAATCCATACAACGCGATTTTGGAATAACTTAAATGTTATTGCCCCTGGCTCCAATGAGTCACCAATCTGAGAAAATATTCACCGGATTAAATCAAAAATGGAAGAATCTGAGAAAAATTTACATTAAGGAGACTTCTAGTTCTCTTCCATCATTCTCTGAATACTCTAAGAAGTATTTTGGTATTTTCTCAAAAAGAAAATTATGGATCTTTATATGGATCATATTAAAAATGATTTATTCAAAGATATTGATTTTTCTCGATTCAAAATCGACGCTTCAATGATTTAGGATCCGATCTTCAAGATGCACAGGATCCAAATGAAGATGATCAGGAGTTTTCTATTCAAGAAAGCTTCGATCTTTTGAAGAATTCTCTCAAAGGGAAATTAAAATAAAGCAAAGTTTTTATGGAAGGATCTTATCCTGATGGTTTCTTTACATCCTTTACAACTGAAGGATGGGATATTCAAACATGGAATAATTAGATTCCAGATTATGCTATCTTCTGACAGATACAGGAGGCTTACATTATAACATTTGGAGAATACCTTCCCAAATTCTTATTGATAATGAGAATAATGTTATTAATGATAAGAGTTATATCAAAATTCTTAAGAAAAGGATTAGAGTTTTGGAAGTATGGATTCCATGGCTTGAAGCTTCACTAAGAAGAAATCAAGGAAGAAATGTTTATCCAACCCATCGTCAAGAATTGGCTAATTTCAGAGAGTCTCTTAAACTCTTAAAAAAGGCAAGCTTCATTATTGGCAATTTAATGAAGATTTTGGACTTAGCACATTCCAGCAAAATGTGGCTCTGATGTCGAGACAAAATCAAATTTTAAATCACTTTGCTTACATCAAGACAAAAAGAATCGTTCATGAATAGTAATTACTATTCAAACTTTTTTGTCTTTTTGTGGTTTTGTTTTTTTATGCACTATTTCTTTTTTATTTTGAAATCCGGGGTTTGATGTCCGGCTCTTTCATCTATAAATAGGCTTGTATTTTCCTTTTGAAGGTACGCTTGAGTTTAGACTCGCCCCTTCTTTCTCTCTCTATATCCCTCTCTTGTGTGCAACCTTGTAAACCTTGTAATATTTATGTACATTATCTTGTTTATGCTAGTGGCTTATTAAAGGTATATTGTTATTTAAATTCTGTAATTTAATTTCATTTCTGATGTTCGCCGCCTCTATGGACGGCTAGAATACTTGTATTGAATCATGACCTGACTTAATTATACTCTACTATCATGTGCATTTGGAATTATATTCCTATAATGATCTGTAATTGGATATATCAAAGGTAGAGTTGGTTTAACCAGTAGGTTTGAGTTTTCCAGTGATATTCATGAGTTAATTATGTGGGCTAGCCCTTGTTGCCGTAATGCAGATATATAGGCGCAGGCGTTTTCTGGGCGTAAAAGCTTTTTTCAGGTTAACTCATGGACTATGGAATTTCTCAGTAATCTCCTATTTGTGTTTGTAAAAGATCCATAGGATACTATTGATATACTTATATGCACGATCCTTATAAAAATATATATAGGCTGAAGGGGAGGTGAGGCCACGGCTGATGATGAAGGAGTGAAGGAGGGGAGAAAATGTATGATGTGTGATGTGAAGAGATGGGGTTTGGTGGAAGTGGAGTGTAGGTTTTGTATAAAAGTACATGACTTCCTATTCATGCATGAAACTCGACTATTTTTAGATATTTTTGGAGTACCAATTGGTACTCCAATTTAATTTAAACACGATATGGTGCTCGTTGTCGAATTTTGATATTTTTTTGTACGGGTTTTGGCTTCAAAAAATTAAGTTAACAACGAGATAAAATCAAACATATTTCAGGGGTTTCAAATGATAACTTTTTATTTGTATCATTAAAACTTGACTTCAATTATTTATTTATTAATCGAACCTTAAAACTTATTACTCTTCGGTGTGCTAGTAGTGCCTCCAGTCCAAAAAGCTCGTCTGTCACCTGCAAAATTTATATCTTCGCACAAAAATATTATTTTCTAACACATTTCCATTTAACTATTTTTTAATCTTATTTTAATTCTTGATATTTGGTTTTGGGTTATTACATCCTACCACACTTGAAATAAATTTCGCCCCCAAAATTTACTTACTCGCATTCTTAAGGTACTAAGGATACTTTTCTAGGATCTCGTCCTCTCTCTCCCATGTGGCTCCTTCCTTTCCATGTCTTCTCCACTGTACTGAGACTAATGGAATTTCTTGATTCCTCAAAAGATGAATCTTTCTTCCTAAAATTATCACTTGTACTTCCTCGTACTTCAAGTCTCGGGTTATCTCAATTTTTAAATTGAGGACGTGTTCAAGATCATTCAAATACTTCCTTAGTGCGTATACATGGAATATGTTGTGCACTTGGGATAACTCCATTTGCAAAGCTAAACAGTATGCTACGTCCCCAAATTTGTCCAGAATATCAAATGGTCCTATATAACGAGGCTTTAATTTACCACTCTTTCCAAAATGGACTAATCCTTTCATGGGTATGACTCTTAAAAACACATTTTCACCAACTTCAAAGTGTAAATACTTCCTTCGAGTATCAGCATAAGAATTCTGACGATCTTGAGCTATTCTGATTTTCTCTCTAATTCGTGACACGATTTCGGTCGATCTCTCTACTAGCTCGGGCCCTAAGATCTTTCGAACTCTGACCTCATCCCAACATATTGGCGATCTGCACTTTTTTCCATAGAGCGCTTCGAATGGTGCAATCTGTATGGTAGCTTGGTAGTTATTATTGTAAGCAAACTCCACTAAGGGTAGGTGTGTTTCCCAACTCCCTTCAAAATCCAAAGCACATGCCCTTTAGCATGTCTTCTAAAGTTTGTATCGCCTTTCTGATTGCCCATTCGTTTCAGGGTTGTATGCAGTGCTGAAGTTCAACTTAGTTCCCAAAGCTCATTGCACACTCTTCCAAAATTTTGAGGTGAAACGAGGGTCTCTATCATAAACTATCGAGACGGGTAATCCATGTAGTCTGACTACCTCTTCTATGTATAACTGGGCAAGTTTATCCAAAGAATAAGTCATGCGAATGGGAAGGAAGTGAGCCATTTTTATGAGTCTATCCACAATGAACCAAATGGCATCATGATTTCTCATTGACTCTGGGAAACATGTGACGAAGTCCGTGTCTATATTCTCCCATTTCCATTCTTATATTTCCAAAGGGTTTAACAATTCTAACAGTCGTTGGTGGTCTGCCTTAACCTGCTGACAAGTTAGACATTTTCTAACGAAAGTGGCTATTGACCATTTCATACCTATCCACCATAAATTTTCTTGTAATTCTCGGTACATTTTCGTCTCTCCAAGGTGTATGGAATAAAGAGTATTGTGTGCTTCCTTCATGATTTCTCCTGTGAACTCTTCTGTTCTTGGCACACAAATACTATTCCTAAACATTAAAGTTTCGTCAGTATTTATGACAAAGCCTTTGATGGTTCCCTATTCCATTCTCTTTCTCATTCTCTCGAGGAATTTGTCATTTTTCTGAGCTTCTTTGATCTTTTCCTTCAAAGTCGGTCACACAATGAGCACAAAAAGTGTCGTGTTAGTACAACAATGGTGAGGAAATTCTAACTTCATTCGTTAAAATTCCATGATTAACGACTCTTGTCTGGTAGGCATGGCATTGAGCATCGCACTCCCTTTCCTACTCAATGAGTCTGCCACTATGTTTGCCTTTCTCAGGTGGTAATGGATGATGCAATAATAATCTTTCACCAATTCAAACCATCTTCTTTGACGCATGTTCAATTCTTTTTGCGTAATGAAGTACTTCAGGTTTTTTGTGGTCTGTGTGTATCTCGCACTTACCTTTGTATGGTAGTGTCTCCATATTTTCAATGCATGAAATCACAACCGCTAATTCCAAATCGTGAGTTGGATAATTTTGCTCGTGCGGTTTTAATTGTCGCGATGCGTATGCAATGACCTTTCTATTTTGCATAAGGACACATCCCAACCCTGATAGAGATGCATCCATGTAAATTACAAATCCATTAGATCCATCGGTAATAGTCAACATAGGCGAGGAAGTCAACCTCTTTTTCAGTTCTTCAAAACTCTCCGCACACACTAGCGTCCAAATGAATTTTTCACTTTTCTTGGTCAATTGAGTCATAGTTTTCGCGATGCGTGAAAAGTCTTGTATAAGCCTCTTGTAGTATCTTGCCAACCCAAGGAAACTCTTAATTTCATTAACATTAGTCGGGGCTATCCAATCTACTATAGCCTCCAACTTTGCAGGATCCTTTTCAATTCCCTTTGGTGAGATTATGTGACCCAAGAACATAATTTGATCTATTCAGAATTTACACTTGCTGAATTTTGCATACAACTTCTCTCGTCTCAAAGTTTGAAGTACGGTTTTGAGGTGCTCTTCGTGTTGTTTTTTTATCTTTCGAGTACACTAGTATTTTTGGGAAATTAGGGGTGCCTGGATCTATTCGAGATGAATTTAAATACATATTAAATTAATCAATTAATTACTAACATGAATTAATTCTAAATCAATTCAACATAATAATTAATAAGCAAATAAACAACATGCGTACACATAATCCATGTAAATCCTAAGCATGTGGAATCTAGGAGTTACGAGATTACATACCTCTTGTAGAGACATCTGTTGGGACGTTGGATCAACCCAAAGAGCCTTCTCAAATATATCCCAAGTCCACGAACGTAATCCGGTTGGAGGATTCGCACGAACGATTTTAACAAAGGAGAAATATAAAAATATTTTGCCACCACCTTTGTGGATTTCTAATATTTCCAACACATGGAATTGCACACTCACAATTGAAGTTTTTCGAGAAAACACAATCAGTCGACGTTTCTGTTGGGATATTTTAGTTTTGATGAATTATGCCAAAACATTATCAACTTGTGTAACTTAAGTTAATCTACAGATAACAAGTTGAGGGGAACAAGAAGAAGCAATCTTGATTTGTCGACGCAAAGACACGATGCGATCTTGATCAAGATTGATTGATGTTGATTGATGCAATCGATCGATCTTCGCTTTCATCTAATGTCTTTGACGATGTCTTGATTGATGTCTTGACTGATATACTTACGACCGATGGTGAATTCGATCAATTTGAATCGATCTTCTTGACGATCTTGCTAACTCGATATTGATATTCTTGACTGATGTAAGTGACTGATGTTGTCTTGATCCGATCGATGTGCTTATCATATCGAGCAAACAGATTTTCAAAGAGATCGATTTCATTGGACGTAAATCTGATACGTAAATCAAAGTAGTGAAATCGGATCAAGTAAGACACACAAAAAGTTGTCGAATGAGAAGATGACAACACATATATTGATGTGACATAGAGTTCTCCAACGGTAAAATTCAAATCCACACTATAAATACAATGCACTATCTTCAAAAGAAGACAATGGAGGATGCTGCAAAGTGAAGATTAAATTCAAATATTCAAGCATCTCCATTCAAGAACACAAAGCATTTAATATCCAAATTTACCCAAGAGTGTTCTTCATTATTTCTGAGCATAAATGTAATATCCTAAGCTTAGAGAGATTTTTCCAACCTTAGCCTAAAGGCTATAACAATGTAAGGGAAAATCTCACCTAGTTGGAAATAACACCAAACTCATATCCTTTCTTGAGAGAGAAAATTAGTGGTTAAGTGAGGTAGTTAAGAAGCAATCCCGTAAGGGAGGGTAGGCAATCCCGTGAGGGATATAAGTCCCGTAGGCAATCCCGTGAGGGAGATAAGTCTTGAGAGAGTGAGAACTCATTAAACATCTATAGGCGATCCCGTGAGGGAGATAAGTCCCATTGAGTGAGAGCTCCATAAATATCTGTTGGTTAAGTTGGTGCCCGATGAAGGGAAGGGTGGATGTAGGACACGTTAGTCCGAACCACTATAAAAATACGTGTGTTCTTATTTGCTTTCATATTAACTGTTATCAATACTTTAGTAAATCTGCATAACACAGTCGAAAAATTTTAAAGTCACCTCCCATTGAGATTTTACGTGTTTTAAATCGAGTTTTTCGGGACCAACAAGTGGCATCAGAGCAGGGGTTCAAAAGTTTACTAGATTTTAATGTGAACACCTGAACTGATCTTTTTTGTTAAAACCCATTTAGTTTAAAATGCATATTATTTATAAAATTCATGGAGGTTGACAATCATCTTCTCATCATTTTTTTTAATGCATCAAATGTTCTTCATTATTTCACTTGTTTAACTAACACTGGCTTTCTCGTATTTTTTTTGTTGTTAGTTAGTTTTGGCGTCATTATCAAAAAGGGAGAAATTGTTGGGATATTTTAGTTTTGATGAATTATGCCAAAACATTATCAACTTGTGTTACTTAAGTTAATCTACAGGTAACAAGTTGAAGTTGAAAAAAAAGCGATCTTGATTTGTCTTGATCAATCTTGATGTAGTGACCGATGATCTTTGCTTTCACTTTGATGTCTTGACTGATATAGTCGATCCGATCAAATCTGGTGATGATCTTCTTGACTGATGTAGTGACGATCTTCTTGACGATCTTTGTCTTGATCGATGTGCTTGTCAGATCAGGCAACCAGATTTCAGCAGACCAGAAATCTGCATACCAGAAATCAGGTAAGCTGAAATCAGATCCATTATACACACAAAAAGCTGTCCAATGAGAAGATGACAACACATATATTGATGTGACATAAAGCTGCAAGCAAAAGTGCAAAAGGACAAAGAAAAGCTAAAAGACTATTAGTATGGATTTGAATTTACTCTCCAACGGTAATCCCATGAGGGAGATAAGTCCCGAGAGAGTGAGAACTCATTAAACATATATAGGCGATCCTATGAGGGAGATAAGTCCCGTTGAGTGAGAGCTCCATAAATATATGTTGGTTAAGTTGGTGCCCCATGAAAGGAAGAGTGGATGTAGGACAAGTTAGTCCGAACCACTATAAAAATACGTGTGTTCTTATTTGCTTTCATATTAACTGTCATACATACTTTAGCAAATCTGCATAACACAATCGAAATTTTTTTAAGTCACCTCGCATTCAGATTTTACGAGTTTTAAATCGGGTTTTTCGGGACCAACAGTTTCAAAATTATATGATATTTTATCGACGCTGTTATTTTTCTAAAAAAATCAACTTCTGTGTTGTCTTGGAGATGAAAAATTCATCTCCTATTTATAACAGAGGGGGAGGGGCAAAAATTTAGGTCAATTGGGGCATTGAGAAATTTTCTTGCTTCTTCTCCAAGAAACAATCTTGAATATATCCAATATATTCTATTTCCCAAAATATCTCCCAAAAAAATCTTCTCCTCCTTATTTGCTCCTTTCTTGAATTTATGGGATAAAATTGTATCTCAAGAATACTTATTCCATAAAATCTTTCCAAGAAAATCAAGAAAAAATCATTTTTTCTCTCCTACCAATTTTTTCGAAAACAATCATGGAAAAATAGGCAAAATATTTTCTTCTCATTTTCATTAATTTGGGCTATTTGAGGGGCCTTTAGGAGAATTAAGATTGAACCTCGAATGGGCTATGAAACTTTAATATTATGCCAAAATATTATTCAAGCCAATTAATATTAATTTATTCCACTATAAAATTAATATCGAACTATGCGTCTTAACCCTTATTACGACTTTACTATAATATGGCTCCCAGTCATTATTTCCCGTGTTTAAGATTATATTAGTCCATTAATTAATTAAGCCACTGAACAAGCTTTATATTAATTAATATATTTGTCCTTGGAGTAAAGACAACTGAACGTTATTATCTATACCGAAAATAAATTTCCACTTGCAAGATTTGGTATGATAAAGATTCTGAATCCACCAAGGGGACAAATCAAGCAAGCCGTACTTGCACACGATTCTCCATATTAAATCTTAGTAATCGTCATGTAACTAATAATATTGCCCAAGATATAAGGTATCAAATCGCATTGACTCTCTTCCCATCATAAGTCAAACCAATAGTTATTAATTTCACATGATCCTATTTAAGGGACGGAGATTAAGAAACAACGAACCACTGAGGTCTAATTCTTGTATATTCAGTACCGAAGAATTTATCCTCCTGTAGGTCCTATTCAGTGCATCATAATGCACTAGTGTAATCTCTTGATCAAGACAAGCCAATCTGATGATGGATTGTTCCTTTCCATCTGGGTTGTGAATTTGTACTTAATCACGAGGAACATGTTAATTTGATATTCTGTGATCTGGTATCACCAAATTAACTACAACGTAATACGTACTTACTTATTTAACAGGTTTTCAATAAATATATATAACATTCATTCATATTTAATGCAACAATGATTAATAATTTATTTTTAGTAAATAAATAAGAAATTCAGTTCGGTTATACAAAGTAAAAAGCATACATTTCAGTATACTATCTCCCACTTATACTCAAAGTCTGCTTTTAAGTATACTACAACATGCCTCGTGTTCTATGTGACATCTAATGTCACCTACACGAACCTAATAATATTTCTCCCACTTATACTCAAAGCAGATTGGCAACGCTCTTGACACTCATTCCTTCCACTTGTCTCTCGAATGTACTCTAAGGCAGACCCCTTGTGAATGGATCTGCTAGGTTGTCTTCCGATGCAATCTTTGCCAGCTCAATGTCAGCTCTTTTAACGATTTCTCGTATAAGATGGTATTTTCTTTCTATGTGTTTGCTGGCCTTGTGGGCTCTCGGTTCCCTGGAATTTGCAACTACTTCGGCGTTATCACAATAAACTGTGATCGTGCTGGGCAAATTTGGGACAACGTGCAAGTCCACTAGGAAGTTCTTGAGCCAAACCGCTTCTTTCGTTGCTTCACAAGCAGCTATGTATTCGGCTTCCATGCTAGAATCGGCGATGCATTTATGTTTAACGGTTCTCCATGTCATGGCTCCTCCCCCCATGCAAAACACACTACCCGTGGTTGACTTTCTAGAGTCTATGTCTGATTGGAAATCTGAGTCCGTGTAACCGATGGGGATTAGACTGTCTGATTGATAAAGTAACATTCTGTCCCGTGTCCTCTTCAGATACTTCAGAATGTTCTTTACTGCAGTACAATGCTCTTTCCCAGGGTAACTTTGATATCTCGCCACCACGTCTACGACAAAGCAGATATTTGGTCTCGTGCACAACATTGCATACATGAGGCTTCCTACAGCCGAAGCATAAGGGATACCCTTCGTATCATCTATTTCCTTTTGTGTCTTGGGACACATGTCCTTGGATAGTTGGATTCTGTGTCTGTAAGGCACAAGGCCTTTCTTGGAATCTTGTATGCTGAATCGCTTCAAAACGGTGTCTATATATGAGGCTTGCAAAAGCCCGATTATTCTTTTCCTGCAATCTCGAGTGATCTTGATCCCTAGGATGTGATCGGCTTCCCCTAAGTCCTTCACATCAAACCGTTTTGACAGCCATGCCCTTACGTCTGACAACACCTTTACATCATTCCCGATGAGCAGAATATCGTCTACATATAACACCAAAAACACCAAGGCAGTTCCATCACAATTTTTATTAACACAACTTTCGACATTGTTTAGATCAAAACCGTAGGATTTTATAACTTGATCAAAACACTGAATCCAAGCACAGGATGCTTACTTCAGCCCATAAATGGAATTCCTTAGCTTGCAAACCAGATGCTCTTGGCCTTTTTCAATGAAGCTTTCGGGTTGTGTCATATAGATCTCTTCGTCAAGACTTCCATTGAGGAAAGCGGTCTTGACAACCATTTGCCAGATCTCAAAGTCTAGATGTGCAGCAATCAACAAGAGAATGCGGATGGACTTTAGCATGGCTACTGGTTAAAAGGTTTTCTCATAATCGATCCTTTCTTTCTGAGTGTACCCTTTTTCCACGAGTCTTTCTTTAAAGGTTTCAACCTTTCCGTCTGGTCCCCTTTTTCTCGTGTATCCCACTTGCATCCAATGGGTTTTACCCCATTAAGTGGTTCGACTAGCTCCCACACTTTATTGTGATCCATTGAACCCATCTCGGCTTCCATTGCGGTTTGCCAAGATTTTGCATCCTTGTGTTGGATCACCTCGTTGTAGGACCATGGATCTGATTCTTCACCTGAGATCAAGTCTGAGGACTCTCCAATACCCAAGAATCGCTCAGGTTGTCTGACAACCCTCCCACTACGACGAGGTTCTAGTTGTGTAGGTGTGACGCTTGGTGTATCATTTTGTACAGTTGGCAATGGAGTCGGCCCTCTAAGTTCTTCTAAGGTAATCTCACTTCTAAGCTTTTTGTCGTTCATATTGTCTTCTTCCAAAAATCTAAAGTGCGTACTTATTACCACCTTTTGATCTTCGGGACCATAGAACATGCATCCTTTTGTTCCTTCGGGGTACCCTATGAACAACCTTAATTCCGAACGTGCGTCCAATTTACTAGCTTCCTTGTCCAACACGTATCTTAGGACACCCCGAGATCTGATGTGTCCTAAAGCGGGCTTCTTGCTACCGTCCACAATTCTCTTGGGGTTTTGGGAACCAATTTGGACGGCACTAAGTTTAGAATATAAGCTGCTGTTTGCAAGGCATAACCCAAGAACGATTTTGGTAAATCCGCATAACTCATCATTGACCTTATCATTTCTAAAAGCGTTATATTTCTTCGTTCTGCAACCCCATTTTGTTGAGGGGTACTGGGTGCAGTCAACTGGGATGCAATCCCTTCATCCGATAGGTAGTTCAAAAATTCGTTGCTGAGGTATTCGCCTTCATGATCAGATCGTAGAAACTTGATAGTCTTTTCCGTATGATTCTCTGCTTGAGCCTTAAATTCTTTGAAATCAAAGGTCTCAGATTTTATGCTTCATAGGAAAATGTATCCGTAGCATGAGTAATCATCTATAAACATAACGAAATACTCGTAGCTGCCTCTAGCTTTGATTTGCATTGGACCACACACGTCTGTGTGAACGATTTCTAACGCTTCTTTAACTATAAGCCCCTTGGCTCCAAATGCCCTCTTAGTCATTTACCCCCCAAGCATGATTCGCAAGTTGGAAATGGTTCAATCAGGAGGAACTCCAACGAATCATCTTGGATCAACCTTTGGATCCTTTTCGTGTTAACATGACCTAATCTTAGGTGCCAAAGAAGTGTATTGTTCACGTCAGTCGAACGCTTTCTTTTACTTGAAATATCAGATGTGTTATAGGATGTATTTTGTGAGTGATGTGCACAGTTAATAATATAGACCGTAAAGTTCCATGACAGATAACCACATCATTACAAAAAATAGTAACATGTTTATTAAAACGAATAGAATATCCATTGATAAATAGTTTTGAAACTGAAAAAAGGTTTTTGCGAAAAACAGGAACATAAAGAACATCTCTTAAAATTAAACTCTTGTCTTCAAAAGACAGGTGCACGTCTCCCACTGCTTTAGCTGAATCAAGATTTCAGGAACTTTCAGTTGAATTAGGGATGTTAGATCCAGGTGTATAGAGTAAAATCTGAAAAATTGAAGGTTTTCAGATGCATGAAGTTTTCTCAGAATTCTACTGAGAAACTCAGGATAAAATGGAAATACTGAACTGAGTCTCAGGAAACTCAGATTTACTGAAGGTCAGTACTCAGTGTTATACTGAACCCATTCAGTACTCAGTATTATACTGACATTTTATCAAGGTCAGTACTCAGTAAGACTGATAGAGAGAAATTAGTCTGAAGAAGTAATGACTCATGCAACTCATTTATTGCTTAAGTGAAGCTCAGTAATCATTTGCAATAAATACAAAACACCTAAGGAATGTTTTTGGGCGGGATCTTTTGAAATTCCGAAGAAGGTCAACAGTCATTTAATGCTCTGTTACATTAATGACCAATGAGGATATTTTGGCGGCTTACTTTTCGGAAGATCGACTGTTCGCATACCCGATTAATCGGAGATTAATCTCAACCGTTGCTTTTCACCTAACCAACGCGAATTCCCACGATCTCGAAACTATATATTCCCCAAGAAGCCATTCAAGCCAATTTTTATCAAACCCTCCATTCCCAAAATCCTCTGCAAAAATAATCCATTTGCCCAGAAAACCTAAACCCTAAATCTTCAATCTCTCAAATGGCTCCTACCATTTTCGATAAATTAGCCGAAACCAACAAACCTTGGTACGAGTTCATTGTCTCGCTCGATAGCATAACCAACTCCAAACCAGAAGAGGAGGCTCTCCATATGATCCGTTTGGCCAAGCTCACTCATCTCGTCGCAAGCCGACCGGACCAAGAATATGCGAAAGAGGTAATCGAGTTCATCTGCAATATGAAGATAGATGAAGAGGATGGTATGCATTCTGAGATTACTGTATCACATTTAGAGCATTCGTCCAAATACATCGATTTTGAAAGGGAATTGTATATTATTCCAAAGAATTTAAACGATGTTTTTGAGCTTTGTGATAAAGGAGAGGATCCTGCTGTGTATATGTTGGGTAGTGAGCAGGAGTATTTAGATAGGATTGCTGAGAATCCTCTAAAATTTGAGGCTACACTGCATAAGAGGGATTTGAAGCCACAATATAGAGTTTTGCTAGATATTGTGAGCAAATGCATCATGAGTCATTCGGGGAGTTTTGAGCAGATTAGTACCCCGAAGCTCAGATTAATGGCGGCGATCGAGGCTTCACCCACCATCGACTTCAACTGGCTCAGATTCTTGATTCAGACAGTGAGTGAACAAGCCAAGGTCAAAAAAAAAGAAGAAGGACGGGCTATCTCGATCAAAGGCAAGATCTTCATGCCACCAAAATAACATTTATTTTGAGATGTGTGCGAGAGAGGAGGAGGACATCTTCGCCAATTCGACCCCATTCCCTAAATCAAGGTGCTCTTCAAGCCCATTCTTGCAGAAGAAAACAGCCATCGAGGAAAGAAAGAAAAGAAAGCAGAATCACCAAGAGCTGCTGCTGCTGAAGAGACCCAACAAACCAGGGGGAAGGTTTTGTTGGAGGCGAAGAAGGAGCAGGGTGTAAAATTGATGAAGCAGAAGAACCTTGCTCCAAAGCGCAGAAGATTGGTGGTTCTCACCGATGAAGATGGCAGTGATTCTGAAGAGATTCAACCTGAGAGCCAAACCGCTCGAGTCGCCATTACAAGTCTTGGCTCAGGTTATCTCTAAGGCACAGGAACAGACTGAGGAGCAGGTCTTCTCTGAGGTGCTTGAGACATCGCTCAGCTCAGATAAAATTTCTCAGGAAATTTTTAAAGGAACTCAGACCTCAGAGATTCCTACCAAAGATGTGCCGGCTCGCATGGAAGAGCCAACTTAGAGTCAATCGAGGGACGCATACCTCAGCCCCGTAACCCACTCGAGATGTAAAATGAGGACTGATCAAGACAACATTCGGGAAGTCTTTGAGACTCGTGAGCGACTTATTTTGGATGAGCTCCTGAGTGATCTACTTCTTGATCCTTCAGCTGATGCTTCGACTGAACCAGATAGCCCGAGATGGAAGAAGGGCGGGTAAAGAAAACCGAGTGGAGGAGCAAGGGAAGCGGTTCATCCTGACGCTACCTCGAGCTCGGCTCATACCTACGATCTGCAAGATATCTTCTTCAGATTAAGGACGACGGTTTTCATCCTCAATCGGACTCTTTCGGAGATGCTTAACATTCTTTGCATTCGGAGGAAGACTGGTGGAATGAGGAGATGACCTTCCCGACCGAAGTTCTCGTGTTTCGGGAAGACAAAGCTCAGGATGAAAATTTCCGATTTTGATAAGCTGGTTCAGAAGAAGATAGCTGAGAGGAGAGCTACTGAAGTTGGTGCCCCTAGCAGCAGAGACAAATTTCAAGATGGGGACCAACAGGGAGATGCTAAGGATCAGTCTCAAATGGAGAAGGAAACATCTTGTGCTGATCATCCTGAAATCATTCAACCTCAGACTGAAGCTAGCACTCTTCAGGTACCTTTTGGCACTATTAACAATTATGCCAAAGTTCTTTGAAAAGTTCTATCTTTAACTCGAATTGTTCGATGTCTGGATCGAGGCTCGATTGGAGATGGAGCTCGAGGATGAAGTCGATGCTTTCAGTCGCAGACCGACCCTCAGGTTGTGTCTGAACCTCAGGATGATCAATCAGCACAGAAGGTGCAGAATGGTCCTGAGATCGACCTCACTCCCATTCTGGAGAAGCTTGAGAAGGTTGAGCCAATGATGAACAAAATCGATCAGATGGAAGAGACATTGGCCAGCCAAACTCAGAAGATGGAGAATCTGAGTTCATCTTCGAATCGGTGCAACTCAAGCCACTCGACCTCAAAGATGACCTCCATGGAAGAAAAATTTGAATGAGAAATTTGGAGGAGTTAAAAATTTGAAAGTCTTTGAACTTAAACGAAGCACGGGGAGAATACTGAATTTCTAGAGGTGAAATTGGCAGAGAAGAATGAAGTGCTGATCAAGTCTGCTGTTGAGGAAATGAGCTCAATGCTCATGACCAAGATGATAGAGATGTTTAAAGATGACAGATACACTTGCTGAAATCTGCAGAGGAAATGAACAAATTAAGAACAACAAATTGCAAAATTTGAAATTTGGTGGTATGAGAAACTCAAGATCTTTACCAAATGAAACAGTTGATCAATTTGATGGAAGGATCACTCGAGGAGTCAATCGACTTCGTGATCTAGGACGAGTAATGTCAAACAAGCATATCAACTATAAGATTCTTAGATCGTTGACCAAGAAATGGGATACCAAGGTGACCGTGATTAAGGATTGTCAAGATATTGCTACCATGAAGCCAAATGATTTAATCTTCAGTCTGAAAGCCCATGAGTTCGACCTGATTGAGAGAGGACAAGGATCAGATGATGTCCCTGCTGAAAAGGCTTTGCAAACTCAACTAAATCTGTTGCATTTCGGGCAACCGAGAGCGATTCATGAATTGTTGAACCAGTTGGAAACATCATCAGCCAGGCTGAACAGATTGCACTTCTAACGAGAAAACTTGAACGAACAAATGTTCAGATGGGCAAGTATAGAAAGTTCTATGATGACTATTATTGAAGAGAGGAAGAGATCGAAGATCTTTGATTGAGATCACAAGAAAGGTATCGTTCTTGGATGATAGGGATAACATAAGAGATGACCGAAAAAGGCGGTCCACGAGAGATGAAAGGAAAGATGATCGTAGAGAGGATCGCAGAGAGAACGAGCGAGATGAAAGATCGGATAAGAGAGTTTCGACATGAGACAAGGTGGAAAGTCTCTGACATGAGGCATCTAGAAGAAATGATTCACCTAATGAGAGGAAATTCGGAGACTCAAGGGTTTGCTACACCGCTATCGAAACCAGTCACTATAGTCTTGATTACCTAATCGACTCCCAAGGAGAGAGAAGAAAAGCGGAACAGAAGAGAACAAAGGTTCCGAGACAGAAAAGCAATGGTTGCCGACACATCTGGCATTGATTATTCTTATCTACCTTCAGATGACTCAGGCTACTCATCTGTTGAAGATTTCTGCTTGATTACCACAACTGAAGATGTCGATGATATGAACTTCTCATCTGATGACGACATCTGTCTCATGGCCAGAGAAGCTGACCAGTCTGAGGTAATCTCTAAACCTTCTGTGGTTCCCTGTTCTACACCTGTTGTGCTGAGCACATCTGCTGGAGAGATTAACCTCCAGGTCTACAATGACCAATTGCTTGATGATCTCTTAATACAATAGATACTTATACAGGAGTGGAAGTCAAGAACGATAACCTAAGGGTTGAGAATATTTGGCTTGTAAAGGATATTGAGGCAAGTAAAGCAGCTGAACTAAAATCGGTTGAAACTGTTCAGAAGATGACTAAAGAACTGGAGTTTCTGAAAGTCAGTACTACTAATCAGGGAAAGCTGATTAAGGAACAGTTGTCTCTTAATGAACGTCAAGCTGGAGAACTCAAAGTCCTTCAGGCTAAGTTTGATGAACTCTTCCGAATGCATGAGAATCTGAAAATTTCTGAGGACATTTTGCATAAGAAAATAGAGGTTTTCACGAAATCTTCTAAGATCGTTCAAGATTTGAACAACTATTTTCGTACGCCAATTGATAAAAAGGGAATTGGGTATGAGAACCCTTATGGATCCTCAAAAGCCCCGTCTGGTTCACATCAGAAAAGTGTAACCAAACGAGTTTCTGATCAAGATACACGAAAAGCCAAATCTGTATCAGATAAGGGAAAAGGATCAGCTGACCAGGCAAGGTAAGTGCCGGATCAGAAAGGGAACATAAATGGACCCCAACTGATCAGACATCAGCTGAGGAATCAACAGAAGAATCTTGTTCTTCTGAAGAGACCTCAGCCAAATCAGCAGAGTAGGCCTCAGTCTGGACCATCCCGTAAGGGACAGAACCAGATAAAGTCAACTCAATCCAAGCTGCCTAACAAGTAAGCTAAGGGTAAACTGCTAAGACCATCTATGCCAGAAAGATATGAATCTTTTAATGGTAGCAGTCGTACCTACCCTTATAATCAGAAACCTAGGGCTGCTGCACCTGAGCCCCACTGGATCAAAAGAAGACAAGTTTCAATGAAAAATCCCAAGTCTTCTGATTTGTCCAAGGCTCACACTAATAATCATACTGATCAGATTGCATATGAAGAAATGTATGATTATGTAGATGTTTATGGGAGACAAATCAAACCTTCTGTGTTCAACAAAGGTGCCAGATTTGTTTGGATCCCAAAAGGTACTTCTAACCCCCAGGACCCAATTCTACTGGGGTACCTAAAATCTAATTTGCTCGCAGGCTCAAGTGGGACTGGCTAATAAAGGAGGTGAACAAGCAACTATCTAGTACATAGATAGTGGATGCTCAAGGCACGTGACTGGAAGTCAACATCTCCTCAGCAATTACATTGACAAACCAGGCCCACGAGTTCTCTTTGGGGACGACAACTTTGGTTTTACTAGAGGAGTTGGAACCTTAGTAAACAATGACGTACAAGTTACATGTGTTTTATACGTTGACGGTTTAAAGCACAACCTGTTATCTGTATCTCAGTTATGCGACAACGGATTTAGTGTTGAGTTCTCATCAGATCAATGCACAATGAGAAATCGAGCGACTCAATAGATTTTGCTAACTGGCTCCAGAAAAGGAATGATTTATACAGCAGATTGGGACAGTTGTCCAAGAAATGCATGCTTGGTTGATAAGAGTTCAAAGAGCTCCAGTTGGATCAGGCACAAGAGAATGAGCCATCTGAACTTCAAAACTCTTAACAAGATAGCAAGGATGTCCTTGGTTGAAGGTCTCCCGAATGAAGTATTCTCTAAGGATCAGACATGTGCCGTATGTCAGAAGGGAAAACAAGTAAAAGCTTCATTCATTGGGATACCTTCTCCTCCATCCAGCAGAGTATTGCAACTGCTCCATATGGATCTATTTGGACCATTTACGCCTCTTAGTTTCAGTGGACGCAAATACACTCTGGTGGTTGTGGATGATTATTCCAAATTCACCTGGGTTGTATTATTGTATAAGAAGAGTGAAACTACAACAAAGTTACCTGAACTTCTAAAAAAGATTCAGAATGAGAAGGGTCTCAGCACAGTGAAAATCAGATCAGATAAAGGTACAGAATTCTTTTAACCAATTTATATCTGATTTTTGCTGTGAGATTCGTATACAGCATGAGACATCAGCTGCCAGAACACCACAACAAAATGGAGTAGCAGAAAGAAGAAACAAAACACTTAAAGAAGCTGCACTCACCATGTTAGCTGAGCATGCAACTCGAAGTCGTTTCTGGGCAGAAGCTGTCAATATTGCATGTCACACACAGAACAGATGTTCTCTGACTAAGATTCACTTTAAAACACCTTATGAAATATGGAAGGGTAGAAAACCTCGTGTTTTCTACTTTCATGTGTTCGGGTGCAAGTGTTTCATACACAAAAATGGGAAGTGTCAGTTGAGAACCTTCGATGCCAAGTCAAATTACGGTATATTCTTAGGATATTCCTCAACCAGCAAAGTATTTAGGGTTTTCAACAAACGAACCCTAGTTGTGGAAGAAACACCTCATGTGGTCTTTGATGAGTCAACATCTGATCAAGAGAAATCCGCCGCAGAACAAGATGTACCAGACAAACCAGATTCACTGAAAATGGATCAATTAAGGCTCAAAGGAAAGGATCCAAAATACGTCACTGTATATGTTCCTAACCTTGACCTTGACGATTCACCAGGTCAGTCAGACCCTAAGGTACGTACAACTAACAGTGAAGAGGCTGATACAGCTGAGACAGTAACAACTGAACCATCTAGTTCAGGGGGAACATCTGATGTTTTGGCGGACAAACTTCAGCATATGATGAGTCCAACATCAGCTGAGATATGTCCATGCCAAGTGGATCCTACTCAAGTACCTCTCTCAGTCTCTAGTGATGAATCTTTATCAGAAGAGGATGATGTTCTCCAAACTGATGATAATCAGGACAGTAGGACCAGGATAACCAGTCATCCAACTGATCTGATCATAGGAGACCCATCTGATAGAGTCAAAACTAGACATCAGATTGGTGAAAGTGCAATGTACTATTGTTATCTGTCTTTGAAGGAACCACTCAAAGTTGAAGAAGCTCTTCAAGATGCAAGCTGGATTCTAGCCATGCAAGAAGAACTAGAACAGTTAAAGAGAAATCAAGTTTGGGAACTTGTAGACAGACCAACTCATCAAGATGTGATTGGTACTAAGTGGGTCTTCAAGAGAAGAAGGATGAGCACAATGTGATAACTAGAAATAAGACAAGACTTGTTGCTA
Organism: Stenogyne calaminthoides; assembly: GCA_037126765.1. Taxonomy (NCBI): domain Eukaryota; kingdom Viridiplantae; phylum Streptophyta; class Magnoliopsida; order Lamiales; family Lamiaceae; genus Stenogyne; species Stenogyne calaminthoides. The sequence goes on from JBBCBC010000013.1 coordinate 23,286,833, forward strand.
AGGGATATTCACAATCAGAAGGGATTGATTATGATGAAACCTTTGCACCAGTCGCTCGTCTGGAAGCCATTCGGCTGTTTCTGGCTTATGCAGCTCATAGGGGATTTACTGTGTATCAGATGGATGTAAAGAGTGCATTCTTAAACGGGTTACTAGCTGAGGAAGTTTATGTTGAACAACCTCCAGGTTTTGAAATGAGCAACCAAGTGTATCGTTTAAGAAAAGCTCTTCATGGACTGAAACAGGCTCCTAGAGCATGGTATGATACACTATCACAGTTCTTGACAGAAAATGGTTTCACCAAGGGCTTGATTGTTAGGACCTTGTTCAGAATTAAAGACGGTGAAGATATTCTGATGGTTCAGATCTATGTGGACGATATAATCTTTGGTTCTCCTAATCAGAAACTTTGCGTTAATTTCAGTAAACTGATGCAAGGGAAATTTGAAATGTCCATGATGGGTCAGATGAGCTACTTTCTGGGTCTTCAAGTCAAACAAGCTCACACAGGGATCTTCATCTGTCAGGCGAAGTACACAAGGAATTTGTTGGCTAAGTATAGTGTCCAGAATTGCAAGGAAGCCAGAATTCCAATGATGACTTCTTTCAAAATGGATCTAGATGAAGGTGGTAAGAAAACTAATCAGAAAGAGTATAGGGCTTTGATTGGATCAGTACTATACCTGACTGCCAGTAGACCAGATATAACCTTCGCAGTAGGTGTATGTGCCAGATTTCAGGCAAATCCGAAGCAAAGCCACCTGGATGCAGCTAAGCGGATTCTTAAGTATATGAAGGGTACTGTAAATCTTGGTTTATGGTATTCAACAGATGATAATCTAGAGCTTAGTGGGTACTCTGATTCTGATTATGGAGGTTGTAGGATAGATAGAATATCAACCTCGGGTACTTGTCAGTTTTTGGGAAGCAAGCTGGTCTCTTGTTTCTCTAAGAAGCAGACATCTGTTGCCACATCCACTACTGAAGCAGAATATATGGCCGCAGGAAGCTGTTGCTCCCAACTGCTCTGGCTATGTCAGCAGCTGAGGGATTATAACATAGTAGCTACAAATGGGCCAATTTTATGTGACAGTAATAGTGCAATTTCTATCACTCAGAACCCAGTTCTACACACAAGATGCAAGCATGTGGACATCAGAATTTATTCGAGACCATGTAGAAAAGAAGAACATCATAATGGAAAAGATCCATACTAATAAGCAAAGAGCTGATATCTTAACCAAACCTCTAGCTGAAGTCAGATTCAGAGAATTATGCAATGAGCTAGGTTTACTGGACTTAGGAGAAGATGCACCCGATTACTTTGGTGGGTTAATCTCAAACACCAGTTGGTTAAGAGACTAAACAGGTAAGATAGTTAGATGAAAAGAGAACTTCATCTGATCAGAAGAGATCAGTTGGGAACTGATCAGAAAGGAATGTCAGGTGAAGGGGGAACTTCAACTGACGAAAGTTTTTTTTTGTCAGAAGGAATCTGATCTGAGGGATAAAAATATTGTTGGGAAAATTTGCTAAGGTATAGGCTACACAGTAAGTTCAATAAATTAGACGAGTTGGATCGGATACGAGTGGTAACTGGTTGATTACAACATCAACCAGACATATACGTTCTCTGTTTACATTATCTGAGGTTATCCACTTTTCTGTAATGATTATTGTTTACCTTACTTTATGACGCAAACCCTACAAGCATTAAATGCGAACGTGGGGGTTTTTGTATTTATTAGCCTCGCGTCCAAAATACTTTCAGTAAATTTTCTTGACCACACGGTTATTTTACTTTACGACCGCTTAATCTAAGCCGTTCATTTCAAAACACGGATACTCAAGTATTTTGTGGAAATCTGTGTAAAATGTTTTCCCTTGCACCTTTTAAACCCTAAAAGCTTTTCAACTTCACATTTTCATAACCAAAATTCTCCATAACCTCTCGGTGCAAAACTCGATTCTTCTAAGAAAATATAAATCGATTATTTCAAAGCATTCCATCTTACGAATCGATTTCTGGCAATTTCTAAGTGTTTATTATGTGATATTATGTGAATTTCACTGTTATACACTGTTTATGATATACTTTACATAAACTGTGATTTTTCACTTATATTTTTCTGGGATTGAAGCTTTATTTATGACACTATTTATTACACATTTGCAAAATATGCTTATATGCTTATCATGAGATTCATATGCAAAATTATGTTTTAATTGTTGATTTGGGTTGTCTTATTGTTGGTATTGGCATATAAATTACTCAGAATCGTCACTAAAATTGGCCTTTTGATGTAGAAATGACACAATTATCAGCAATTCCAGGACAGGGCAAAAAGATGTGTAATTTCCTATCGATGAAGAAGGACATCGTCGATGAGAAATACATCATATTCAACACGATGACGAATGCTGAATCACGGGAGATCTTGGATTGTCTCTGTGTTGTAGGACTTGAACAATTCTGCTACAGACACCTAGATATTATACTTACGTATGAAGCTCTTGAGTTCCTGTACAATCTCGAGATGGATGACGAAGGAAGATTGAAGTCATCTGTAGGTGGTTTCAACATTCTTGTTACGGATGAAGACCTATTCAGAATTTACGAACTTAAATCTGGAACCATTGACCCAACCACATTCACAACAGGCGTTGATGATAAAACCTATATGAAGGATGTCTTGTTAAGACCGGCCAACACAGAGCATGTTTTCAATGTCAAAGTACCACATCTCAGACTGAAATATCGCCTTCTGTTTGAGATTGTGTCCAAGGTGGTTCTGTGTATCACACATAGTCTAGATGCTCTTATTGCTGTGAAGCAGAATGTGATGACAGCCATAATCAGCAAGGCCGAAAATCTAAATTGGGTTGGACTGTTCAAATCAAGGTTGCTGAAGAAAACAACCAAGTTCAAGCTGAACGAGAGGAACGAAGTTTATCTTACTCTGAAATGCTCGTATATCCACAAGGTGTCGATTCTACTGGATGACAAGCTGCCAGATAACTTTGAGTGGAATGAGGAAGGAAAGAAAGTCTACTTGGCAAAGTTTAAGGCCATTTTGGGGAAGGATGAACCCTTATCTGGGCAGTCTGATGATGACCCTACACCATATGTGCCCAGATCAAGAGGAGTAGGCAAGTTTTCCAAAGTTGTAGAGTCGTCTGAGACACAAACTGCTCCTAAGAAGTTTAAGAGAAAGACTCTGGCTAAGAAGCCAGAAGGAGCAGAGAAGAGGCAGAAAAAGATTCCTTCAATTCTGCAGAAGGCAGTGGCGGAACCATCTGAGTCGATTTCAGAGACAGGCGAGCCTGAACAGATTGGACAAGAGACTGAGATGATTTATCTGGAATCAGATGTGGAAGCTGCTGAGAGTCCAGAACGTATTGTCGGCATGGAAAGAGAAGTTGTTCAAGAGGAACAAATGCAGGAGGGAACTGTTGGAAGTTCAGCTGAGAGGGAAGCAGAGACTGCACCATCTGGGAGGAATCACCTTCTGATTCCATGCCTCTTAGTTCTGTGTTTCGAAAAGAGAGGTCCCCGACTCCCACATTCAAGTCACCATCACCCCCTTCTCAGCCAGCTGAATCACTATCTGATTTACCTCCCTCCTCCCCACAGCCAGAACAAATTCCTGTCCCAGAACCAACAGCTGCACCAGAGTCAGTTGTTCCCGTTCCAGAGAAGCCGATAGAACCAGAAGCTGAAATGAATAAGGAACAGTCGATCGTGGAGTCTGAGCCCGCAGATGACAGATACGTCTCTGTCTCCCACAATCCATTCAACACGAAGATTCAGCTGGGAACACCTGAGGAGGAAGATCCGGTGGTGTATATTCTGAAGCAGCAGATAAAAGCTTATCTGCTTGAAATCTGTCCAGATCTCATCAACCATCCAAGGCCTCAGGAAAAGATTGAGGAGATTGTGTTCTGGAGGGATATTCGGCTGAAGACGGTGGAGGAGTTTTTAATTCTAATGAAGTCTCTCCCAGAGGACTACTTCGTCGATCTGGAGGCGAAGTGCTTGGCAAGTGCTGGTATTGAAAGCGTGGTCGAATTGGCCTATGATGATGATATCAGATGGTTAATTCATGATAGGTTCAAGACCCCCCAGATGGAAGAATGGGTGGACCAAGAATACCAGTACGTTGAGCAAGCTGCCGATGAACCAAGAGTGGGTGCCGCAGATGAGACCCAACCTAGCGAGGCATCAACATCTGGTTAGACTGCTACGTTGAGTGCCGATACCCTAGATCACATCTCTTCAAAGATTCAGGATGGGGTAAAGGCTTCCATTGACCCTCAATTCACAACTCTTACAGCAGCTCTGATGAAACGATTTGAGGAGGAACAGAGCGGATTGATTGAGAAAGAAAGGAAGCTGACCGTGGACAAGATCACACTCATGCACGATCAGATTCTTGAATCAGTGATGTAGCGGGTTGATCCGTTTGTGGAGAAGCTAAGTCTCCAGACCTCCATGCTGGGCGACATGCAGGTATTGCTGGAGAGTGTCTGGGGGTCTTTAGAGCATACATAAACCTGCATGGACATAGGGTGGAAACGTTTTAAAGGTTTAGTTAATCGATCGAAGAAGGCCATTGAATCTGGTCTGAACAGGCTTCCGAGCCTTGAACCTTCTTTTGATACGCCTAAGGATATTGCTAGTCTCAAGGAGGAGATTTCTGTTCAACTGGTTAATCTGACGAATAAGCTGTCACCACTTTTTGACGAAACCAAAAGGGGGAAGGACAAGGGCCAAAAAAATACATGTAGTTGATACTTGCTGAAACCTCAGCTGCTCAACCTGAACCGACTGCTGAACTATCTACCATGCCAGAACCTTCTATACCAGCTGTGAATATTCCGGACACCGAAACGGGGGAATTATTTCAAACAGTTGAACAACATGGGGAAGCCATAGCAGAAGTCTGTTACATCTGAAGTGGTTCAGAGAGTTGATAAGATTGAAGATTTCTCTTCCTCAGTCCAGAAAAGACAAGAAGCAGAAGATCAAGCTAAAAGCCTTGAACTGATTCAAAAGTTATCTGAAGAAGAGAAAGCAGAAGAGGAAGAAATCAAGCTAAGAGCAAGAAAAAGAGGTAAGCAAGTTGTGGAATCTGTCCAACCTCCTAAGAAGAGTAGAGCAAGAGTGCAATTGACTGCCGAACTAGAAGAGGAACAGAAAGCCAGAAGGGCAGTGATTGAGGTTGCAGAAAGGAAGAAGAAACTGGCTGATAGTAAAGGGCTGGTGACCAGATACGTAAGAAGGAAGAGGACGAAAGCCGCCTCAGCAAAGGATGTGTCATGGGAAGAGAAAGCCTTACCTGCTCCTGAAAAGGACATTCTGGTTTCTAAGAAGAAATGGCTACCAGAATGGGACAAGATAAGAGGTGAATGGCTGATTAACGTATATGTTCTGGAGAAGATCCCGACAACAGATGATCAAGGGCGAATTTAATGAAGAATTCAGAAGATGGCTCGAGACAAATCACCCTCATTTCTACTATTTGGTGATGTCTGAAGGTGAAGAGATGGGTCTGATTCCGGAAGCACCTTGTTTTGAGACTATCCTTCCACCTCTTCGATCAGACAAGTCTCTTGACCTAGTGCGCTTCAAACAGATGTATTATGAATTTGCCAAGATGGGTGGGATCATCGAGATAGACAGGCTGGCTGCCTTGATGGACAAAATGTACAGAGTATTCAACATTCCTCCAGACTTTAATTAGATCAGAAGACAATTAGAATCAGTCGATGGGTATTTTGCTGTACTATGTAATCATGCATAAATGTTAATAAAATATCCTATCTTTCTCCGATTCTAAGACAACCTCTCATTGTCTTCTGAACTGCATGTTCCTATTTGTTGTTTATTTTAAGTTATCTATTTTTCTGATTAACTGTTTTGGTTCCATCAAAAAGGGGAAATTGTTGGGAAATTTGTGGTTTCGATGGAAGTTCCAAAACAGATAATGTAATAGGACCAGTCAGACCTGTTAGCTGAAGTGTATAGAATAGCAGATAAGATGACCAGCTGAAGTGTATAGACAGCTGAAGTAAAAGTTAGGTCACATATTGAGGGGGAACTCATTATGTATAGGTTAAGTCTTGAAGGATCAGAAGATCAGCTAACTTGAAGAACAGGTATGCTGAAGATCTGATGATTGAAGAGTTCGAGACAGAAGACCATCCAGAAGACCTACATCAGATGACTACAAGAAAAGGTCAGTAAGTTGTGCTAAGACAACTTACGAGCAAAAGACCTAAATCAAGTAGACAGATCAGTGGTCAACTGATCTGTGTCAGCTCCATTAGATAACTACTTCAATGTTATCTAGTACGAGGAATGTTTTCAGACAAGAAGAATGTCAACCTTATTGCTTGTTCAAGTGCTGCGAATCGTACTTGATAGCCAATGAGGAGTCGACAAAGCACGTACGGAGTACTGACTATCTACAGAAAAGTGGCTCAGTGTCCAAACAGCTAGAAAGGACAAGCTTGCATGCTTTCGGCCATGTTGTCCCTGAAGCACGTGAATCCACCTACAGACCTACCTAAAATAGACCAAAATTCAAATTGCTTTCCAACGGCTAGTTCGATCTCGTGCCTATAAATATAGGATCAAACCTTCATAGTAAGGGTACGGAAATAATACTCAAGTTCAAGCTCTCAAGAGATTTTCGCATGAAGAACACAAATTCAAGATTTATTCTTAAGTGTTCATCCCATAGTTCTTAGCATATAATACTTATCCTATAGCTTTAGGCTATTTAAAAGATATGATAGTATTCCAGTTGGAACAACACAAATCTTATACCCAAATAAAAGTTAGGTTAAGTTTGTTATAGCAAGATTTCTGTCTAGGGTTTCTAGATAAGATTTCTGGGATTGGTTGAGTGGGAACTCGTGACACATCTGTTGGTTGTACTTTGTTGGACTAACACAATAGTCTAAGTCCAGTTGGTTAAGTTGGTGCCCTTGCTGATAGAGAAGAGTGGACGTAGGACAAGTTGTGTGCCTTTATCTTGCTTTACACTCATCTACACACTACTCTTGTTATCTGCATACATATTCTGTACGTGGATCAGATTAGCATCAAGCTACTGATCTGATCAGTTTGACACCTTTGTCATCTGATCTAAATCATATTGGTCAGAATCCTTATTTGTGTAAAACTGGTTTTCACACGGGTTAACTAATCTTCCGCACCATCAGTTAAACTGATAGACGCCGAACTGAATTGCTTGACAAATTAGTAAGTTGGATATCAGTCCAAACTGATTCTCACCGCACTCCGATCGGGATTACTGGCTTACACACCTGATCCACGAAAAAGTTTTGGAGGTCTATTCACCCCTCTCCTCTAGACTTCCACCCTCAAAGAAACCCGTTCAGGACCAACATTAACCAAGCCACTAGCTAAATTCAAATTTCAGAGAATTATCAGTTGAGCTAGGGTTACTGGACTTAGGAGAAAATGCACCAGAATTCTTTGGTGGACTGGTGTCTAAGACCAGTTGGTTAAGAATCTGACCAGGTAAGGAAAATCAGGTGAGGGGAAACTTCGATTGATATGTAGAGATCAGTTGGATACTGATCAGGTAAGTGATAACAGGTGAAAGGGGAACTTCAACCGATAAGGTAGGATCAATTTGAAACTGATCAGATAAAAAAATATTGTTGGGAAAATTTTGAGGATTAGGCTACAATCAGTAAGATCAATAGAAATTAGGCTACAACCAAGTGGTAACTGACTGATTACAATATCAGTCAGTTAGACACGTTTTCTACTTTGTTTTATCTGAGCTTATCCTTTCTGTGTTATATTTACTGTGCGCGTTACTTTATGACGTCGTGCCTGCAAGCATTAAATGCGGACATGAGGTTTTTTTATTAAATGCATTTATTATGCATTTTTAATTCCAAAAGTCAGCAAATTTTAAATCCTCAACCGCACGATTAACACACTTTTTAACCGCTCAATCTCAACCATCTGATTTCAAACACCGTGCAAAATATTTTTTCCTCCCACTATTTAAACCCTATTTTTTCTCAGAAAACCTTTCGCACTTCTAAAACTTCAAACTTACCAAATTGAGATAAATCTTCTATTTGCAAATCTGTTCATTGCTCTCTCAAGCGATTCACTTCAAAACTTTTATCAACTGTCAAATCACTATCTGGTAATTACTTTACTGTACAAGTGCATACTTTTGTTATTGGAATTTCATAAGTTTATGTTTTATTTGCGTACATAAATTGTGGATCCAAATTTCTGGGAAATAAATCTATCTTTTGCTTTAAGTCCTGTTCTTGTTAAAATTATTTGCTCTGCGATAAATATTAACTGAAAAGGCATGAGTAATTGTTTAGTTCTGTGATTATGTAAATGATATGCGAAATACTCTCCACTCACACACAGTCTAAATATATACTTATGTACCGAAATGGCTAAAGTCATAGCTGTAAAAGGAATGGGAAAGAAAATCTTTAACTTCGCAACAATGGTGAAAGATATCGTGGACGAGAAATACGCTATATTCAACGCTACCACAGATCCTGAATCACTGGAGATTTTGGATTGTTTGCGCGCATCGGGGCTAGAGCAATTCTGCTATAGACATCAGGATGTTGTCTATATGCACGAATCTCTCGAATTCTTGTACAATCTAGAGGAGACCGCAGATAAGCAACTTGAATCATTTGTTGGAGGTACAAGATTTGAGGTGACCGACGATGATTTAAGAAGGATTTTCGGCCTTCCATCTGGAAGGAACGCTCCTGATTAGTATAAGCCAGCTGTTAGCTAGAAGGAATTTCTACAAACGGTGTTATTGAGACCGGCTAACAAAGAGCAAGTGATAAACGTCAAAGTGCCCTATCTGAAGAGGAAATATAGATTGTTGTTCGAGATTATCTCGAAGGTTATCTTGGGAATATCATTCAGCCTAGATGGCCTCACAATAGTGAAGCAAAGGATAATGACTGCAATAATCGAAAAAACACAAGACATGAACTGGCTTGGGACATTCAAGCACAGATTGCTGCAGGAATCTGATAAGTATGGTGTGAATGACATGAATGAGGTCTACTTGACTAAAAAGATTTGCTACATTCACAATGTGTCGATTATCTTGGCTGATAAGTTGTCAAACCATCCATGGGCTGAAGAAGGCAAGAAGCCCTCCATTGCAAAGAACTAGGCGCTTCTCTTGAAGGATGCAGTTATTCCTGGAAAGACGGAAGAAGATCTCGCACCGTATGTACCAAAACCCAAAGCTAAGAAGAAGGCAAAGGCTGCCACATCATCTATTCAATCTGAGGCCCAGGAATAGGCCCCCAAAAAGACCTTGAAGAGGAAGCAACTGGCTACCAGACCATCAGAGAAAAGGAAGAAAAAGATCACAATGCTTTTACCTAGAGTTTCTGAGAAGTCAGTTGAGGAGGTTTGTGAGCAAACTGGTGTTGGACCAGTTGAAAAGGAAACAGTTGAGATTGAATCTCAGAAGAAGTGATTGTGAGCTCAGAACACACCGCGAGTGTTGGGAGAGAAGCGGTACTGGAGGAAGAAGAGGCAGAACAGATGGAAACACCTGTTGACATAGAGAAGGATGGTGAAGAAGGTCAAGGTGAAGGAGGAGAAGAAGGAATGAGAGACAAACAGACTGAGGGATCAGAACTATCTGATTCTGTTCCGCTCAGTGTTGTGTTATGAAGAGCAAGATCCCCAATCCCAACTTCCAAATCCCCAACCCCAAAAAAACCCATGTCACCATCACCCCTACCTGCCCAGAAAACACCCTTGCCACCGTCTCAATAACGAGAAAGCTCTCCACCACATCAACCTGAACGTCAACCAGAACCCCAACCTGAGGTGCAACCAGAAACTCACACACAACCACCTCAGATTGCCAGTAAACAACATACTTTTACCCCATCACCAGAAAAGCCGACAGAGGAAATCCTTCATGTTCAAGAACCTGCACAAGAGGAAGAATCGTTTGTGTCTGTCTCCCACAACCCTTTCAATAAGAAGACGTTGCTGGATTCCCCTGAGCAAGTTCACCCTGCTGTGAAGTTTCTAAAAAGGAAGGTGAATGCTTACCTGGACAAGAATTTTCCTGATCTCGTAAATCTTCCAGGAATCAGACAACAGGTGGAGGACATAATTTTCTGGAGAGATGTCCGTCTACATGACATTGAAGATTTTCTGATTCTGATGGAAGCTCTAGGCTCAATGTTCTTTGTTGACTTGGAGATGAGAGCGGAGATGTTGGCTGGTGTAGATAATGCAGCAGACCATTTGATGAGGACATCGGATGGCTGGTCAACAAGAAGTTGGGATTGCCTGAAGAGGAGGACGTGATCCAAATTATCTGGGATATTGCTCAAGAATATGCAGAAGAGAATCAAGCTGCCAATGTACCAGTTGAGGGTGAAGCAGATGAGACCCTAGCTGGAGAGGTATCGACATCTGAGAAGATTGTTGCCATATCTTCTGAAACTCTAGATCTTCTTTCGAAGATTATTCAAGATGGAATGAAGATATCTGGTGAAACTCAGTTCAACACCATGGCGACCATCTTGTTGAAAAAGATGGAGTGGAAAACCAAGGATTTGGTTGAAGCTAAAAGGAAAACTAACCACCGAGAAACTTCTGCATATGCATAATGAAATATCTGATAGAGCGATGAAGAGGGTAGATCCCTTCATAGATAAGCTTGCAGCAGAAGTATCTATCCTTTTTGACATTGGGACGCTGTTGGAAGATGTATACAGGTCACTGTAAAAAATGGATACAAGCTTTGATTCAGCCCGGAGGAGGTTTGAAGGCTCGATGATCAAGGCAAGAAAGTATCTGGAAAATGCCCTTAACATAATTCTCGACCAGAACCAACTGCTTCAACTATTCAGATTACTCCATTGACAGTTGAAGAACTGAAGGATGAAATGATGAAGCAGTTTGGTAATATTGAGAAAAAGTTTCCTAGCCTTTTTGAAGGAACCAAAAAGGGGGAAGGAAGAGGACCAGAAAAACAGGCTGGAACTTCTGGTCAGGTCACTCTATTTGCCATAACTACTACATCTGCTGCTGGTCAAGCATCCAGGAAAACTGTTGCTGAGGTTCTGGACACTGAACTGGCTGAACTTTTCACAACCATTGAGGAACACAGTAGACAGTTAGAGCAACAAGACAAAGCGCTAGCTGAAATTAAATCATCTTTGGGAGAAATTTGTTGCTCGAGTTGACAAGATTGAGGACTTTTCCTCAAATGTTCAGAAGAGGTTTGAATCTGATGACTAACCACGAAGTCTTGACCTGGCAAAGAGGTTACAAGCAGAAGAAGTTGTTGAGGCAGAAGCTCAGACTAGTAAACAACTGAAAGGCAAACAGGTGAAGAAACAAACTCAGAAGTCAGTTGTCACAAGGTCACAGGTGCAGATGACCAGAGAGCAAATCAGAGAACAAACTGAACATGCCAGAAGATAGAAAGTAATTGATGAAGCTATTAAGAGGAAGAAGCTCCTGGATGTAGCTGGACTGAATAAGAAGTATGTCAGGCGACAGAGGTTGAAAGCAGCTGTTGTTGAAGAAATTGACTAGAAAGAAAGAGCTTTCCCTGCTCCTGTGTTGAGCATTCAAATATGTCGTCAAGACTTGGTGCCTGAATGGAACATAATCAAATATGACTGGCTAAGCGATGTATATATTATTTAGAAGATACCAGAAGACGAAGACCAGGGTAAGTTCGATGAAGATTTTCTCAACTAGTTAGAGACCAAGTACGAAGATTTCTACAAGGTGGTGATGTACGAGGGCGAAACAATGATGTTGGCGCCCACAACACCCAGATTTGAGCCCATAATCCCACTGTTGGGGTTATACTCAAAAGTATGCTTTTACTTTGTATAACCAAACTGGAATAAATTATTTATTAGTATTGCTTTAAATATCATTGAATGTTACATATATTTACCGCATAACTATTCAATAAATAGTACGTGTTACATTGTAGTTAATTTAGTGATACCAGATCACAGAAGATTAAATTAACAGTCCCTTGTAACCAAAAGTACAGAATTCACAACCCAGATGGAAATACACAATCCATCGTAAAAGGTTGACCAAGAGATTACACTAGAGCATTATAATGTGTGGAATAGGACCTACATGAGGATTAATTCATCAGTACTGAATATAGAAGAATTAGACCTCAGTGGTTCGTTATTTCTTAATCTCTGTTCCTTAAATAGGATCGTGTGAAATTAATAATTATTGCTTTGACTTATCATGGGTAGAGAATCAATGTGATTCAATACTTTATATCTTGGGCAATATTATTAGTTACATGACGATTGCTTATATTTAATACGGAGAATCGTGTGCAAGTACGTCTTGTTTGATTTGTCCCCTTGGGAGGCTCAGAAGTTTTATCATACTAAATCTTGCAAGTGGAACTAGTTTCCAGTATGGATAATAATTTTGAGCTGTTCCTTAACCAAGGAAAAATATATTAATTAATGTGAAGCTATTTCAGCAGCTTAAATTAATTAATGGATTGGATAATCTTAAACACGTGAATAATAACCGGGAGTCATATTTATGGGCTTGAATAATATTGTGGTTCAATATTGATAATTCAAAGTCCATTGAAAGGTCCAATCTTAGTTCTCCTAAAGGCCCCTCAAGTAACCCAAAGATAAAGTTCAATAACTGAAAAATGTGTTTAAAATAAAATAAATTATTGTTGCCTAATTTTTCTAATTAATTTCAAAATTAATAAATAAAATGGGAGAATGATTTTTTTTGAATTTTGTTATGGAATGAAGATAAGTATTCATGGAAATTTCGAAAAATTTGATTAGATAAGGAAAGGAAGATTTTCTTGAAAAGATATTATGGAAGATATGTATTTTTGGAATATAAAAATATCTCATAAATTCAAGAAGATCAAAATCTTGGATTCCAACTCCTTATTATTTTTGAAATATTTAATATTAGGATGTGAGATTTTGTGGAATATTTAATTATGAAGAAAAGAATATATGAGATATATTCAAGATTTCTTGGAGATCAAGAAAAAGATTTTCCCATCTTTATTTTTCACTCAAAAAATCGGCCACCCCTATGTGTATAAATAGGAGATAAATTTTTCACCCCAATGTAATTCCATGTGTTGGAAAAATTAAAAATTCACAAACGTGGTGCAACATATTTTTTATTTTCCCCTTTTGTTAAATTTTTCGTGAGCATCATTCCACCGGATCATTGAACGAGGATGAGAGAATACTTGAGAAGGCTCTTTGGGTTTGTTCGTGTGGACGGGTATCCATCTTCTCAACGGTTGTCACTACGAGAGGTTAGTTCACACAAACTTCTAGCGATTCCGCATGCGTACGATTTATGTGGCTTGTTTATATGTTTGTTGTTGAATTATTAATTGAATTAATATAGGATTAATTCATGCTAGTAATAATTGTAAGAATTAAATTGGTATTAAATTATTCATCCTGAATAGATCCGGACAATTAATTCCCCAACAACTGGTATCAGAGCCTCGGTTTCGGGCTCTAAATTTTAAATTATAATTTAATTTGTTTTTCTTTAAATTTGAAATTTGATAGGAGAATTGCTAGATCTTTTTTGTAGGTATTCAATTGTCATTGTATTTGATGAATGTTTATTGATGCATGCTTATAAATTGTGTTTTTAATTCGACTCGTTAGAATTCGTTTTTCTCGTGAGAAAATCTACGAGTAGATTAGACTATTTGATTTGTTCAATGTACTAGTCTAGACCGTATGTTTATTTATTTTTCTTTAAATAAATTGTAACCAGATCAAAGATGAGAATTGAAGACTCATCGGGAACTGGGCGCAGGCAGCCTGCATCGCGCAAAACATGCCAAGGGAGGCACACGCACGATCCAGATGCTGGCTGGTGCACGCAGGCGCAGGGCGAGGCCGGGAGGCTGAGCGCGCATGGGATTGAGCAGAGTCGCCGAGACGGGCACGCGCTGATGCGAATGGGACCGTGCGGGGGAAGGAGGATGTTGTTGGGCATGCACGCGCAAGTGCGCGTGCAGAACGTGCGGAGGCAGGCTAGAGCAACGCGAGCGACAATGGGAATGGGCGCGCGCGCGGGTGTGCACAACGCCTGCTGAACGCTGCCGAATCCTGCCGATCAAGGCCGGGCGACGTGCATTGGGAACCGAGCAGTGCGGGCATGGGCACCGATCGACACGACTGGGCGGGATGCAAGGCATGCATCCCGACCCACGAGGTCGATACACGAGACGTGGCTTAACGTGGCAAAATTATTTTTTCGAGACGATCAAATGGGAGCTTTTTGTGACGAACGATGAAGGCTATGAAAACGATTTCTCAAGATCAAGACATGACAAAAATTAACCGTGAAAACTAAATATATGTGCCCAATGTGTTTAATTTTTTATTTTGACGTTTGCTTTATTTTTTGTGCTTATTTAATTTATTTGAATATGCGATGCAAGAGAATTTTTTTTGGGAAAAATCTCACTTTCGAAAATTACTAAGTATGCTTTAAAATAATTAATTGACAATTTTATTCCGGATAATAAGATTGAATTAATTTTGACCTCCATGATTTATTTATTTGTGAATTCTTTTGGAGAAATTCCCCCCACAGGACGACCAAAAGATAGCTTTCACATGAATAAATTCCATAGGATTATTGTGAATTATTATTAGTGGCGGCGATGACCCTCCCCACGAGGCTCGGTCAAAACGAAATAATAATTCTGTATTTAATCATGGTTATTACTTAGGTATAAAATTGATATGCATATACTTCCCCGAAGTCCCTGTCAATTTTATATTGGTCAAGTGGGAGCCAACTATTAATTTGGACATTAAAGGTTTGTAACTGTTTTCTTGTTTGTAACCTGTTTGAATGTGTTTAAATAATGACCCATCCCACGTGGCTTATTTAAACTGTTTTTAGATGTTAGCTGATGCATGTTCATATTGTTTGGAGATCTTAATATGATTCATGTGATCGAATTATGTGATAAATTTGTATTTATATAATCATTATTTATTTCAGTTCAGCATGTCGCAACCTTTTAATCCACTGTTCAATAAACTCAAGGATCTTAAGCTTACTGGTGAAAATTATTTTGATTGGAATTATAAAATGAAAGTTGTCTTGGCTATACAACCATCCAAATGGGTGCTTGATACACCAAAACCCGAAAAAACCTGTTAAGGGTGGCGAATATGGGACGAGATGGAATGTGGTGAATGGGAGTTGGCAAATGAATTGATGAAGGACATAATCTTGGCAGATCTGTCAAATTTGTTAAGACACCTTCACCAAGAATTTGAGTCAGCTGCCGACATCATGCGAAATTTCGAAGCGATGTTTGCACATCCGGACCGTATGGCGATCCAAAGCATAAGGCATGAAATGACCGAGTTAAAAATGGAAGAAGGAACGACCGTAAGGGAGCACGTTCTTATGGTTATGGTTCTCTTTGAGAAACTTGAGATTCTTGACGAAAAATGTGATTTCAATGCCAAAGTTGATTTCATTCTCCATACTCTGCCAAAGAGCTATGATCATCCCTATCTAGAGTACCTGATGGAACATCTGGATTTCACTATGGATGATCTAGTAAAAGCTGTTACATTGGTCGAAGAGGATACGGAGCACAAGAAAATGTACTTGGTTACAAAAGAGTTGTCTTTTCTTTCTAGGCCAATTGGTGGTAAGAATGATGAAAAAAAAAGGCTAAACTAAGTGGGCTCAACGTCCTTCAAGAGTGGAAGTTCAAGCAAGAGGAAATGTTTGGAGTGTGGTGGAAAAGGACATTGGAGGTCAGCCTGTTTCAAACCCAAGTGGAATGGAAAGAAAGGTAACTCTCATGCACTATTTGATGAAACTTGTTTAGCTGCGTATGCCTCCCATTTATGGATAGTGGATACGGGATCCAGTGATCATGTTTGTTTCACTTTGCAGGGGTTCAAGCGGACCCGCCAACTTAGTGGGAGCGAGATCCTTATCACACTGGGCGATGCTACGAGAATGGCAACTGAAGCAGTGGGAGAAGTGCAGTTGTCTTTTGAAGACAAAGTTTTAATTTTGAGAGATGTTCTTTACGTTACCAGTTTTAGAAAGAATTTAATTTCGATTTCTAAACTTTTTCTTGATGGATATTCGGTTACTTTTAATAAAGTTGTTACCATTGCTCTAAATAATGAGTTTATCTATCATGGAATATTGTCGAATAATCTCTACACAGTTAACTGTGCATACCACTCACGAAATGCATCCTATAACACATTGACTATTTCGAACAATAAAAGAAAACGTTCATCAGATGTGAACGGAACACTTCTATGGCATCTGAGATTAAGTCATATTAATCCAAAGAGGATTCAAAGGTTGGTTCAAGATGGTTCGTTGGAGTCTCTCCATGTTGAACATGCGCAGTGGAGATAAACAGTTCACCAACAATTAACATATAATTGCATAAACGATTACAATAATCGTAACGAGAAACCTTACAGTGATTCGATAGCCGATTTCTCAACCTATGATATCCACGTAATCCCCGTGGACAGACTTGCACAGATCTGCCAGCGTTGAATCTGAGATGGAGAAACTAGGCTTTTCTTAAAACAACGTTGAATAATGAATCCCGGGATGTCATATATATGGAGAGAGATTGGCTTAAATCTTAAGCAATCTTTATTAGTAAGATAATCTGTAATCTTGCAAAATAAATCTCAAAGATATGTTTTTCCCTACGGATATTTTCCTACAATAATATTCCATAATATTATTTTGGGATTCCTTTTTAATTAAATCTAATTTAATTAAATAGTAATAATAATTAATTCTAAATTAATATATTATTAATTCTCCATAAATTAAATATTAAATCTAATTTAATACTTAATCAACCAACCATAATCCGTACACGGGAGTTACTTGTTGTGTGCCCCATAGGCCCTCATATATCGAGCGATTAGTCAAACTAACGGTCTTAATTGAACCCTAGACAATAAATTAGATATTCTCAATGTATAAAGTACGTTGCGAGAAACGTGCAACTACCTATAACTGTAACATGGGCTATTACGATTTCCTCCCTTCATTCACGAATACTTGATTAGTATTGAACATGATGAAGTGCCTATTCAAATAACTTAATCAATTTATCTCCAATCACTAATTGATCACTTATGTCACATTTGGCCACACAGTCCAAGTTGACGTGCATTGGCCAATGTCTTTGATCCAACTATGATGAGAAGACGAGTATTCACTCTAAATCCACTTTGAGGAATTAATCACTTTCCTGGCTCAACTACCACACACATGCACTTCGTGATGAACCCAATCCAAGCCATATCTACCCATAAACGGGTGCAAGTGTCGGTCATGGTCAAAGTTCATCATTCCACACATGCCGTGTGTATTGACCTCAAGTCAAAGGAGTATCGCATTGCTCCCACTAACCGAGACACCCGTAGACACATATAGTGGAACTACATCAAACGGTTTCTCGGATTGGTATACCAATACCCTCTAAGGTATTTGCGCATCCATCATGAGATACCTAGTATCTCGTAGTAAGTGAGATCTTACTAGACTCTCTAAGAGTATGATGCAGATCGCACACCAATCTCCATTGCATCATCAATATCCCATTCTTGATGATCCTTGATCGGGGCTATTTGAGAATCACACTTAAGTCATCTGAGTTCTCACTCACTCAATGACAGGAATGACTCCAGGGAACACAAATAAGAACAAATGCAAACAATCAAACATAATATTCTAATAAATGCCATACATTTAATATTAAACAAACAGTAATATTAAACCAACACTGAATATTATCTGATTATTATGTCCTTACAATGGATTGTCTCTAAGACGCTAACACTAACAAAATGACCAAGAGGGCATTTGGAGCCAAGGGGAATACAACCAAAGAAGTGTTGGAAATCGTTCACAGTGACGTATGTGGTCCAATGTCAATCAAAGCAAGAGGAGGTTATGAGTATTTCGTTACCTTTATCGATGATTACTCAAGATAGGGATACATTTACCTAATGAAGCATACATATGAGACCTTTGATAAATTCAAAGAATTTAAGGCTCAAGCAGAGAATCATAGGGAAAAACGTATCAAGTCTCTACGATCTGATCGTGGAGGCGAATACCACAGCGATAATTTTTTGAATTACTTGTCAGATGAAGGGATTGTATCCCAGTTAACTGCACCGGAACCCCTCAACAAAATGGGGTTGCAGAACGAAGAAATAGAACTCTTTTAGAAATGGTCAGATCAACGATGAGTTATGCGGATCCACCCAAATTGTTTTGGGGTCACACCTTGGAAACAACGACTTACATTCTGAACCTAGTGCCATCCAAATCGGTTCCCAAAACCCCTAAAGAGTTGTGGACCGTGGGCAAGCCCAATTTGAAACACATGAAAATCTGGGGGTATCCGGCATACGTGTTGGACAAGGATTCCATAAAATTGGATCCACGATTAGAATTAAGGTTGTTTATAGGGTATCCCGAGGGAATGAAGGGATGCATGTTCTATGGTCCCGAAGATCAAAAGGTGGTAATCAGTACACAATTTAGATTTTTGGAGGAAGACTATATGAACGATAGAAAACCCAAAAGTTAGATTACCTTAGATGAGCTAAAGGGGCTAACCTCAATGCCAACTATACAAGTTGAAATACCAAGCGACACGCTTACACAAATAGAAGCTCATCGTAGTTGGTGTTGGAATTATACTGAAAAGTATGCTTTTTACTTTGTATAATCGAAACTGAATTTTCAGACTTATTTACTGAAATAAATTGTTTATCACTGATGCTTTAAATATGAGCGAATGTTACATATATTTCTTGCATAAGCATTCAATAATTAAATGCGTGTTACATTGTAGTTTAGTGATACCGGATCACGAAGATTAAATTAATGATCCTTGTAACTAAAAAGTACGCCATTCACGACCTAGATGGAAATGAACAACCATCGCGAAAGGTTGAGGTGTAAGGCTCAGATTGGTTTGTCTTGACCAAGAGATTACACTAGTGCATGGTGATCTTGTTGAATAGGACCCTCTGAGGAGGATAAATTCTCGAGGCCCGAACAAGGAAGAATTAGACCTCGGTGGTTCGTTGTTTCTTAACCTTCAAATCCCTTAAATAGGATCACGTGGGATTGGTAACTATTGCTTTGACTTATCATGGGTAGCGAATCGAGAGAGATTCAATACTTTTTATCTTGGGCAATATTATTGGTCACATGTGATTGCTAAGATTTAATACGAAGAATCGTGTGCAAACGCTTGCTTGATTTGCCCCTTGGGAGGTTCATAAGTTTTATCATACCAAATCTTGCAAGTGGAATTAGTTTCGGTATGGTTAATAATGTTGAATCGTTCCTCGACCAAGGACAAAAGATATTAATTAACGGAAAGCTATTTGGTTGCTTGAATTAATTAATGGGCTAGATAATCTTAAACACGGGAAATAATGGTAGGGAGCCATATTGATTGTAATATGGGTTAAGATGGATGGTGCAATATTAATTATGTAGTGGGATTAATTAATATTTATGGGCTTGAATTATATTGTGGCTCAATATTAGATATTCAAGATCCATTAGAAGGTCCAATCTTAATTCTCCTAAAGGCCCCCGAGTAGCCCAACATATAGTCCAATAACCTAAAAAAGGTGATTAAAATAAAATAAATATTGTTGCTTTATATTTCCTCTAATTTTTTGAAATTTATGGATAAAAGAGGGAGAAAGATTTTCTTTGAATTTTGTTATGGAATGAAGATATGTATTCTTGGAATACAAGATTATCTCATTAAATTCAAGAAATCTCCCACTTGGTTATTCATGAGAGAGATTTGAAATTTTTTTGAAAATAGAGGGCAAGAAAGATTTTCTTGATTTTCTTGAAAAGATATTATGGAAGATATGTATTTCTTGAAATACAAGAATATCTCATAAATTCAAGAAGATCCAAATCTTGGATTCTTGCACACTATATTTTTCAAAAATTATGCCATAATAGAGGAGGTGGGATTTTTGTGGAATATTTTAATTATGGGAAAAAGAATATAGGAGATATATTCAAGATTTCTTGGTGACCAAGAAATGTCTTTTCCCACATTGAAAAATCACACAAATTTTGTTCACCCTCCCTCCTATATATAGGGGATGATTAGTTCATTCCCAAGTACAATTCCATGTGCTGGAAATATTAGCAAATCCACATAAGTGGTGCAACAAAGTTTATTTTTTCCTTTTGTTAATTGTTCGAAAGTATCCTTCCACGGATTGTCGAGCAAGGCTAAAGGAATACTTGGGAAGTCCTTTTGGTTAGTCCGTCCGACCAAAGCCTTTGCCATCGAGAGGTACGTTCACGTAAACCCGTAGATTCCGCATGCGTAGGTTTTACGTGGCTTTTTATATGCATGATTTGTTGTTGCAATTATTATTTGAATTAATATAGGATTAATTCATGCTAGTAATAATTAATGAATTAAATTTGTATTTAAATATTCACCCGAATAGATCTGTGCAACTCATTTCCCCAACAACCGTATCGAGCCCTTTGTTTTGACTCTGAATTTTTTAAATTGTAATTTAATTAAGTGGACATTAAATTTGAAATTGGATAGTAGAATGTTAGATCTTTTTTTGCAGTATCCAATTGTCATGGATTTTAATGTTTTATTTTGCATGCATATAAAGCTGTGGTTTTTAATTCGATTCGTTCGATTTGTTTTTGCCTCGTGAGAAAATCCACGAGTAGACTAGGATTTGTTTGATTTGATCAATGTAATAGACTAGTCTAGATCTAGGTTTATTTATTTTTTGTAAATAAATTGTAACCGGATCGGGAACGAAGAGACGAAGAATTAAAGGACGAAATCCAGAACGTGCATAAGCGGGGCGCTGGTATTTATTGGGCGCATGGGCGATGGATGTCGGGCGGCACGAAAGAGGATGAAGGCCGCCAAGACGGAGGTGCGCGCCCAGTGTCGAATGACGGGCGGAAGCATGGCGGCATACAAGACGGGCGAGGCGGAGACGCTTGGCGGTTTGAGGTCGCGGGCGAGGCGAAGTGGGCGAAGCGACGCTGCTGATGCGCGTGGACGTCGCTGCCGAGATCTACCGACTTTGCCGAGGATTGCCAAGACCTTTGGCACGCCCACGGGCGGTGCCGAGGTCGCCTAAGGCATCCCTGAGCCAAGTGGCCGGCGGATCTTGGGCGTGCATCCATTGCCTGAGCCGCTGGCGTGGTGGTTCGAGCAAGTATTTTTCGAGGCGAACGAGTGGGAGAAATTCGAGACGTGTTTCTTCAAGATCAAGCCAAGAAAAATCAAACCATGACAATTGGATAATTTGTGCCCAATATGTTTTTTTTTCTGTTTTGCTTGATTTATTTGTGCTATCTTATGCTTTGTTTAATTTGTTTAAATGTGTTTGCATGAGGGTTGCCAAATTGAAAAATCTCAACTTCAAAATTACTAAGTATGTTTTAAATAATTAATTGACAATTTTATTCCGGATAATAAAATTGAATTGACCTCCATGATTTATTTATTTGTGAATTCTTTTGGAGAAATTCCCCCCACGGGACGGTAAAAAGATAGGTTTCACATGAATGAATTCCAAACGGATGATTGTGGGTTATTATTAGTGGCGACGATGACCCTCCCCACGAGGCTCGATCAAAGCGAAATAGTAATCAGTATTTAATCATGGTTATTACTTAGGTATAAAATTGATATGCATATACTTCCTCAAGTCCCCTGTCAATTTTATATTGGTCAAGTGGAGCCAACTATTAATCTGGATATTAAAGGTTTATAATCGTTCTTGTTTGTAACTTGCTTGAATGTGTTTAAATAAGGACCCACCCCACGTGGCTTATTTAAAACTGTTTTTGAGATGTTGGTCGATGCATGTTCATATTTTTTTGAGATTTTAAAATATGATGAAATGTGATCGAACCTTGTGATATACTTGTCTTTATTGCATATAGTTGTTTATTTCGATTAAAGATGTCGTTACCTTTTAATCCTTTGTTATTATACTTAAAGTCAATACAATATATATGGAAACTATATTGATTGGAAAATTATAATTGTCCTAACTGCACAAAAGCACAAGTGGATTTTGACACACAAAAATCAGATGAGCCAACTGACGAGTCAAAACATGCGGGACTCGTCAGATCACCTTGCGAGAGATGTCGTCGCTGAAAATGGTGGAGGAAAAACCCGTAAGGGATTACGTCCTCAAAATAGATGGCCCATCTGAACAAACTTGAGATTCTGAGTGCAGATTATGATCTAGAGACTCAGATGAATTTGGTACTTCATTCTCTGCCCAGAATGGTTTTTGAGCATTTTGGCCTCGCTAGCTAATTTGTTGCGAACTTTTGGACTCGGCAGAAATGATGATAAGGCACCAAACTCAAGCTTTGACGGCAAGTGGTCCATCTTCATCTTCTAGGCCAAGGGTAGGCAAGATAAAGAAGAGGACCAAAGGCCATAAGCAATAAAACTCAACTGTTGCCAAGGGCAATGGTAAGATGAGGAATGCTTGTTGAGTCAAGGAAAATCCAAAGAGGAAGTGCTTAAGCTGCGGTGAGAGAGGACAATGGAGGTTTTGCCTGTTCTAACCCCAAAAGGGACGGAAAGAAAGGTAATTCTCACACACTAGTCGTTGAAACTTGTTTAGCGGCGTATACTTCTCATTCATGGGTGGTTGATACGAGATCCACTAATCATGTTGGCTTCACGGGTTCTAAATGATCTGGAAACGTAGTGGGAGTGAGATCCTCATCACATTGGGCAACGTTACGAAAGTAGAAGACATTGCAATGCTACGTAAGTGGCAGATATTGCAATACTACGGTAGTAACGATCATTGCAATACTACGCAAGTAGCAGACATTGCAATGCTACATGAGTAACAGTTAAAGCAGTGGGAGAAGTGCACCTATCTTTTGAAGATAAAGTTTTTTGAGATTATCTTAGTGTTCCCAGTTTTAGAAAGAATTCACTTTCAGTTTCTAGAATTTGATTAAAGGACACTAAGTTTCTTCTAATAAGAATGATATCATTTTTGAAATGATGAGTGTATCTGTTACGGGACATTGATGGAAAATCTCTATACAATTAACTGTGCACACCACTCACGAAATGTATCCTATAACACATCAACTATTTCCGAGAAAAGCGTTCATCATCGACGTGAACGAGACACTTCTTTGGCATCTAAGATTAGGTCATATAAATCCAAAGAGGATCCAAAGGTTGGTGAAAGATGGTTCACTGGAGCGTCTCCAAGTTGAATCGATTCCAACCTGCGAATCATGTTTGGAGGGTAATATGACCAAGATGGCATTGGAGCCAAGGGAATGGGGCTAAAAAAGTGTTAGAGATCGTTCACATAGATGTATGTAGTCAAATGTCAACCAAAGCAAAGAGGAGGTTAGAGTAATTTAATTGGATGATTACTCAAGGAACATTTTCCTTATGAAGAAGGAATCGAGACCTTTGAGAAATTCTAAAGAATTTAAGGCTCAAGCGAGAGAATCATATGGAAAAATGTATCAAGTCTCTACGATCCGATCGTGGAAGCGAATACCTCGGCGATGAGTTTTTTACTACTACTTATCGATGAAGGATTGTATCGACTCCTTTCGCATCGGAACCCCTCAACAAAGCGGGTTTTTGCAGAGAGCAAAGCAACATAATTCTTTTGGAAATGGTTAGATCAATGATGAGTTATACGGATCTTCCCAAGTAGTTCTAGGGGTCATGCCTTGGAAAAACAGCGACTTACATTCTGAACTTGGTGCTATCCAAATCAGTTCCCAGAACCCCAAAGAATTGTGGACCGGACGCAAGTCTAGTATGAGACACATGAGTGTCCGGCCTAAGTGTTGGACAAGGAAACCGGTAAATTGGATCCTCGATCAGAATTAAGGCTGTTTTGTAGGATACCCCGAGAGAACAAAAGGGTGAATGTTCTATAGTTCCGAAGATCAAAAGGTGGACATCCGCACCCACTTTAGATTTTGGAAGAAAACTATAGAACCAAAGAAAACAATGTTTCAGTGAGATTACCTTAAATGAGCTTAGAGGGCAAACCTCGGTCTTTGGATTATCTTAGATGATATACCAAACGATCGTTTTCTGGCAACGGAGCCTTGTTATAGTGGGAGGGTTGTTAGACAGCCCGAGAGATTCATGGGAATAGGAGAGTCCTCGGACTTGATTCCCAGAATCAGACCCATGGACATATGACGAGGCACTCCAAGATAAGGATGCAAATTCTTGGCAAACAGCAATGAAAGCCGAAGTGGGTTCTATGTTTCATAATAGAGTGTGGGAGCTAGTCGAACCACTTAATGGGGTCAAACCCATTAGATGCAAGTGGGTATATAAGAGGATCAGACGGGAAGGTTGAAACCAATTAAAGTAAGACTAATGGCGAAAGGTTATACTCAGAAAGAAAGGGATCGATTATGAGGAAACTTTTTCGCTCGTAGCCATGCTTAAGTCCATCCGTATTCTCTTATCGATTGTTGCGCACTTCGACCTTGAAATCTGGCAAATAGATGTCAAGACAACTTTCCTTAACAGAAGTCTTGATAAGGAAATCTATGTGCAACAACACCAATGTTTCATTGAAACAGGCCAATAACACCTAGTTTGTAAGCTCAAGAGGTCCATTTATGGACTCAAACAGGCATCCAGAGCTTGGAACCAAAGTTTTGATCATGAAATAAAGTCATATGGGTTGATCAAAACGAGTTTGAAAGTTGTGTGTATAAAAAGTGTGTCGGAACTACATCGGTATTCTTAGTACTATACGTAGATGACATTGTGATCATCGGGAACGATGTGAAGGTGTGGTCAGACGTAAGGGCATGACGTTTCAAAACAGTTTGATATGAAAGACTTAGGGAAAGCCGGACACATCCTTGGGATCAAGATTACTCGAGATCGCAAGAAAAGGATGATCGGGTTATCGCAAGTATTCATACATTGACATTGGTTTTAAAACGATTCAGCATGCAAGATTCCAAGAAAGGATACGTACCTTTCAGACTTGGAATCCATCTATCCAAGAAAATGTCCCCTAAGACGCAAAAGGAGATAGATGACATGAAAGACATTCCTTATGCTTCGGCTGTAGGAAACCTTATGTATGCAATGCTATGTACGAGACAAGATATATGCTTTGCCGTAGGCATGGTAGCAAGATATCAGAGTAACCGAGGAAAGCTTAATGGACGACGATTAAAAACATTTCAAGTATCCGAAAAGAACTCGGGATAGAATGTTGATTTATCGATCGGATACTCCAATCCCCATAATTCTACGGACTCGGATTTCCAATCGATATAGATTCCATAAATTATCCGCCTCAGTTAGTGTGTTTCCATTTGGGAAGTGTAGCCATCAAATGGACGAGTGTGAAGCAGAAATGCATCACTGACTCAACCATGGGACTCGGGCAAGTAGCTGCTTGTGAAGCAGTTAAAGAACCGATTGGGCTCTAGATCTTCTTAGTGGACTTGGATGGTGTTCTGAATTTGTCTAGCAATATATGCTAGGCGATTGCAAATTCAAGAGAACCAAGAGTCCACGAGTCAAACAAAACACATTAAAAAAAGACATCTTATACGAGAAATCGTTAGAGAGGAGATATAGATGTGGCAAAGATAGCGTCGAGGACGACCTAGCGAGATCCATTCACAAAGCGTCGCCTCTGAATACATTCGAGAGACATGTGAGTGGAATGGGTGTCAAGACCGATTGCCAATCGACTTTGAGTATAAGTGGGAGAAATTATTAGGTTCGTGTAGGTGACATTAGATGTCACGGACTACTCGAGACGTGTTGTAGTATACTTAAAAGTAGACTTTGAGTATAAGTGGGAGATTGTTGGGATTATCTTGAAAAAGTATGCTTTTTACTTTGTATAATCTAAATGAATTTTCGGACTTATTTCTTTGAAATAAATTGTTTATCATCGATGCTTTAAATATGAATGAATGTTACATATATTTCTTTGCATAAGCTGTTCAATAATTAAATGCACGTGTTACATTTGTAGTTAATTTAGTGATACCGGATCACGGAAGATTAAATTAAGGTCCCTTGTAACTAAAAAAGTACGCCATTCACGACCTAGATGGAAATGAACAACCATCGCGAAAAGGTAGAGGTGTAAGGCTCAGATTGGTTTGTCTTGACCAAGAGATTACACTAGTGCATGGTGATCTTGTTGAATAGGACCTCTGAGGAGGATAAATTCTTGAATCTGAACAAGGAAGAATTAGACCTCGATGGTTCGTTGTTTCTTAACCTTCGTCCCTTGAATAGGATCGTGGGATTGGTAACTATTGCTTTGACTTATCATGGGTAGCGAATCGAGAGAGATTCAATACTTTTTATCTTGGGCAATATTATTGGTCACATGTGATTGCTAAGATTTAATCGAAGAATCGTGTAATGCACGCTTGCTTGATTTGCCCTTGGGAGGTTCATAAGTTTTATCATACCAAATCTTGCAAGTGGAATTAGTTTATGGTATGGATAATAATGTTGAATCGTTCCTCGACCAAAGACAAAAGAATATTAATTAACGGAAAGCTATTTCAGTTGCTTGAATTAATTAATGGGCTAGATAATCTTAAACACGGGAAATAATGACCGGGAGCCATATTGACTGTAATATGGGTTAAGATGGATGGTGCAATATTAATTATGTAGTGGGATTAATTAATATTTATGGGCTTGAATTATATTGTGGCTCAATATTAGATATTCAAGATCCATTAGAAGGTCCAATCTTAATTCTCCTAAAGGCCCCCTGAGTAGCCCAACATATAGTCCAATAACTGAAAAGGTGATTAAAATAAAATAAATATTGTTGCTTTATATTTCCTCTAATTTTTCGAAATTTATGGATAAAAGAGGGAGAAGGATTTTCTTTGAATTTTGTTATGGAATGAAGATATGTATTCTTGGAATACAAGATTATCTCATTAAATTCAAGAAATCTCCCACTTGGTTATTCATGAGAGAGATTTCGAAATTTTTGAAAATAGAGGGCAAGAAAGATTTTCTTGATTTTCTTGAAAATATATTATGGAAGATATGTATTTCTTGAAATACAAGAATATCTCATAAATTCAAGAAGATCCAAATCTTGGATTCTTGCACACTATATTTTTCGAAAATTATGCCATAATAGAGGAGGTGGGATTTTTGTGGAATATTTTAATTATGGGAAAAAATAATATAGGAGATATATTCAAGATTTCTTGGTGACCAAGAAAAGTCTTTTCCCACATTGAAAAATCACACAAATTTCGTTCACCCTCCCTCCTATATATAGGGGATGATTAGTTCATTCCCAAGTACAATTCCATGTGCTGGAAATATTAGCAAATCCACATAAGTGGTGCAACAAAGTTTATTTTTTCCTTTTGTTAATTGTTCGCGAGTATCCTTCCACCGGATTGTCGAGCAAGGGCTAAGGGAATACTTGGGAAGTCCTTTTGGTTAGTCCGTCCGACCAAAGCCACTGCCATCCCGAGAGGTACGTTCACGTAAACCCGTAGATTCCGCATGCGTAGGTTTTACGTGGCTTTTTATATGCATGATTTGTTGTTGCAATTATTATTTGAATTAATATAGGATTAATTCATGCTAGTAATAATTAATGAATTAAATTTGTATTTAAATATTCACCCCGAATAGATCTGTGCAACTCATTCCCCAACAGTTGGACGATTGTTAAACAGCCCGACTTGAACCTCGTCGTAGTGGGAGAGTTATCCGACTTGATCCCCAGTGAAAATGAATAAGACTCATGGACGTACGATGAGGCAATCCAAGACAAGGATGTGGATTCTTGACAAACAACGATGGAAGCCGAAATGGGTTATATGGATCACAACAAGGTGTGGGAGCTAGTCGAACCACTTAATGGGGTCAAACCCATTGGATGCAAATGGGTATACAAGAGAAAAGGAGGACCGGGCGGGAAGGTAGAAACCTCCAAGGCTAGGCTTTTGGTCAAAGGTTACACTCAGAAAGAAGGGATCGATTATGACGAAACTTTTTGCCTGTAGCCATGCTTAAGTCTATCCGTATTTTCTTGTCTATAGATGCGCATGTCGACTTTGAGATCTAGCAAATGGATGTCAAGACGGCTTTCCTTAACGGAAGTCTTGAAGAGGAAATCTATATGCAACAACCCGAAGGCTTCATTGAAAAAGGCCAAAAACATCTAGTTTGCAAGCTCAAGAACTCCATTTACGGACTAAAGCAAGCATACCGTGCTTGGAACCAATATTTTGATCAAGTTATAAAGTCTTGCGGGTTCGATCAAAACATACGTGAGTTGTGTGTATAAAAAGTGTGTCGGAACTGCATTTGTATTCTTAGTACTATACATAGACGACATTCTGCTCATCGGAGAAGATGTAAAGGTGTTGTCGGACGTAAGGGTATGACTATCAAAATAGTTTGATATGAAGGACTTAGGGAAAGCCGGTCACATCCTTGGGATCAAGATCACTCGAGATCGTAAGAAAAGGATTATATGCTTATCGCAAGCCTCATATATAGATACTGTTTTGAAGCACTTCAGCATGCAAGATTCCAAGAAAGGTTTTGTGCCTTTCAGACATGGAATCCATCTATCCAAAGCAATGTGTTGACACAAAAGGAGATAGATGACATGAAAGACATTCCTTATGCTTCGGCTATCAGAAGCCTTATGTATGCAATGTTGTGCACAAGACCAGATATATGCTTTGCCGTAGGCATAGTGGCAAGGTATCAAAGTTGAAAGTGTGTGTGCGTGTAATTTTAGAGTGTTGTTGAAAATGTTGTGAAACATGTAAAACAACATATGACAGCGGAGGTATAAAAACACAGTGCCAAGGATTTCCAAAATTGTGTATAGTCTATAATGAGACTATACGAACCTCATGGTAAAAAACAACAAGTAGTGAGATACACACGAACCTTTTACAAGATCTTAAAAGGTGTAGTGAAAAACCACACACTAAAAATAAATATATTCAATCAAGTAACTAGTGATCTTATTCAACCTAAAACTTGATCTAATAAGACAAAATCAATACTAGTGGGAAATTGTTGGGATATTTTAGTTTTGATGAATTATGCCAAAACATTATCAACTTGTGTTATTGAAGCTGATTTACAAATAACAAGTTGAGGGGGAATGAGAGAACAAATTGAGGGGGAACTCACGAAATCAGACGTAGATGATCGAGATCAGACGAGGCTGCAGACGAGACT
This sequence comes from Stenogyne calaminthoides, assembly GCA_037126765.1. Classification (NCBI taxonomy): domain Eukaryota; kingdom Viridiplantae; phylum Streptophyta; class Magnoliopsida; order Lamiales; family Lamiaceae; genus Stenogyne; species Stenogyne calaminthoides. Next base: position 23,316,250 of record JBBCBC010000013.1, read on the forward strand.
GATCGAGATCAGATGAAGTAAGATGAGTTCGGAGTTAACCGATAAAGTCGAGCAAAATCGTAAGAGAAGAAAAGCTAAGCCGCTTGATCGGAAGATCGATGACCAGATGACCGATCGATAACTGAAACGCACTGATCGGATGATCGTAAAATGACGAGCCGATCCGGTGATCGGAAGAGGTGCAAGCCGATCGTAAAGAAACCACCGTAAGATCGTAAGAGAAGGTTGTAGATCGAAGAGGAGCAGATGAGACTGATCGAGATCAGACGTGATCGAGATCAGATATGAAGATGAGCAGATGATCAAGATCAGACGTGATTGAGATCAGATGTGCTAAACTGATATGCTAACCTAATATGCTAACTCGATGTACTAATCGATGCAGATAAACGGATATGTCGACTGATGCTATATCGATCGATCATGTGAGTTGATCGATCAAAGCGAGAAGAAATCGATATCGAAAACCGTAAATCTGCAGATACCGGATCGGGAAAGAAGTCATCGAGGAAGAGAAGTCATTCAAGCCATATTCATCGAGAATCGTAACGCCGCGATGATGATTATTTCGAAAAGCAGTGACATGAGGGTCGGGATGTCTCGAATTGAAGAGCCGAACTCAAGAAGCCTCGAAAGTGTCAAGATGCCTGATCAAACAAGGTCCGCTGAAGAGAAGTCCGCTGAATCAAGAATCCTGAGTCCAAGGAAGCATGAGTTTGAAGAAACTGAGGATCAGACAATCCTGAAGAATATAGCCGTTAGATTCAGCTGACGTGGACCAATGAGAGGAAGACAACCAGCCTGGAAAAGCTGCAAAAAGCTACAGAATAGTATGGATTTGAATGTAACTCCTTCCAACGGTAACATTCAAATCCACACTATAAATACAAGTTCTTCCCTCATTATCAGGTGTGGAAAAATGCGTGAAACATCCATCAAGCCAAATCATCTAGCATTCCCACCATAGAACACAGAGAAAGAAATACACGCATATATTCAAGAGTGTTCTAGAACCCAATCTAAGCAACCCACGATGTATCCTAAGCTTAGAGAGATTTTCCCATCCTTAGCATTGAGGCTAAACAAATGTAAGGGAAAATCTCAACCTAGTTGGAAACCAAACAAACCTTTACCCAAACCAGTTGGTCGGTTAAGTTTGTAGGTGAGTGTGAACTCGGTAAACATCTAGCAATCCCGAAAGGGAGGGTAGGCAATCCCGTGAGGGTGATAAGTACCGTTTGAGTGTGAACTCGGTAAACATCTGTTGGGTGTTGGACTAACACGTTAAACTAAGTCCAGTTGGTTTAGTAGGTGCCCCTGATGATAGGGAAGAGTGGATGTAGGAGTTGGACTCCGAACCACTATAAAATCGTGTGTTATTTACTGCTTTATGTTTATACTTGTCATATGCATTCTATTATAAGCAAAACAACACACATGAGCTTAAAATGCAAATATCTGGAATCACTCTGCCCTCTCCCCTGTTTTATATGCATCGACATAAAATGTTTTGCTTCCGCACGCGCAAAATGGGTTTTCAAAATCGAGACCAACAGAAATGTTGGGATACACTCGACCAGTACAAATAGACATAACATCGACCCTCATACTCCACTCACGGTTGTGTCTCGGATGTTACTCTCTTAAGTTTGGAGTATAGCAAATGGGATTTCACTTTAACTCAAACTTGAATGTCGACCAATGCAGTCTATTTATAGGCATTCGAATCAAATGCATTGTCCTATCCACTATTTCCGTGATCTTGGTGTAACCACCTTTGATTTTTCTATTCTTACTCCATCAGTGCAACCACTTGTCAATATCCAAAATTTTCTTCAACCTGCAATGTAGGAAACATAGAAAAACACATCTAATAAAATGAAGTCAGTGTTAGGAGAAAGGGAAAATTTATGATGTTGTGCAGAATGTTGTCAAACATCTGGAACAACATCCGTACAACATCAACAAAAGTAATCCGGGGAAAGAACATTGGACTACAGTTAAAAACATTCTGAAGTATCTGAAAAGAACTCTGAATAGAATGTTGGTTTATCAGTTAGACAGTCTGATTCCCATCGGTTACACGGACTCGGGTTTCCAATCAGACTTAGATTCCAGAAAATCTACCTCGGGTAGTGCGTTTTGCACGGGGGGAGGAGCCATGACATGGAGAAGCGTTAAGCAGAAATGCATCGCAGATTCTACCATGGAAGCCGAGTATGTAGCTGCTTGTGAGGCAACGAAGGAAGCGGTTTGGCTCAAGAACTTCCTAGTGGACTTGGACGTAGTTCCAGATTTGCCCAACACCATCACGATCAACTTTGATAATACCGGAGCAGTTGCAAATTCAAGGGAACCAAGATCTACATTGAAAGGAAATACCATCTTATACGTGTTGGGGCCACGTATCTACATGTCGACCACCCTCCGAAGATTGACGGCTATTACGAGATGACAAAGGGTGGTGAACCGACAATTAACAGAGACCATCTGGGAGTGGATGCGACCACTTTAGTCGGCGGTCTCAAGCGAGCATCCGAAGTCGCCGAAGAGATAAATATGGAGAAGATACGAATAGTTAATGGCGTGGATATCGCGGAATGCAGAAAAGACAAGTTTATCCTGAGGCGGGAATCGCGGATAGACAAGGAAACCCCACCAGTGGCGGCTCTAGCCCTGGCAGACCCCAGAATAGGCCTATGGAGAGTTTTAACCTAGTTTATTAACCATAAATACTTCCTGTAACGTTCATCGTAAAAGACTAAAACCTTAGTTTTTAGGCAGATATTATAGTTAAATTCCTGGCTTGGTATTGCTTCCGGACGTAGCCATACTTCGGTGAACCGGGTCACCAAATCTTACGTTGTCATTCGTTTATATTCATTATTTTTACTTTATGAGTGATTGTTAGTACGTCGCGATAATTCCGGCTATAACAATTTGGCACCGTCTATGGGAAAATCACCTTATCAAACGCACTAATCAATAAGAACTCACAAAGAACGATGGAGTAGAACAACATCCCTATCCCTGGCCTTGAGACCGACCCACGCGATGGGATGGAGGCGTCCTTATCCTCGGAATCAAGGCCTCTGCGAGCGGAGGCAGCGGTTGAACAGAACTGGGCCCAGATCTTCAAAACTCCCGTGGCGATGAAAAATGCTTGGCTGTATTTACGCAAGCAGAATCTGTACTTTGATGATGATGATGACCAGCAGCCCATTGTCAAGGCCGCCCTCCTCGGGGCGGCGACCAAAGGAAAAGCCCAACTGGGAGGGCAACTCGGACGTGGATGGACAACCTGAAGGGCCACAAGACATCTCAATTTTCAACCGACTAGGGGGCAACCAGGCGAACAAATTGGTCTTCAATCGACTGGGCGGTAACTTAACGCAAAAAAGGCCAAACCATGCAGAAGACGAGGCCAATTCCTAACCTTTAATCATGGTCGAAGCGGGCGACCACCATGAGAGGTTCAGGAACAAACCACACATCTCAGCAATGAGTCGGCTCAGCACCAGAGACCATCGAGATGCTTGTGCAAACTAGCGAGATGCTGAGCTCATCGCCCTGAGGCAAATGATCAGGGCCCTTCAGGAAAGAATGGATAGCCAACCTATCCCCACCGGACAGGAAACCCATATGGCCCTCCTGTTGTCGCCACTCAGCGCGACCATAGCGGCAGCCCCCGCTCAGGCTAAGATCAACACTACCTCGATTGATCAATACGGCGAGGACTCCGACCCGAGGATGCATCTCGCCAAATATAACTCGTACATGACCTCCGTAGGGGCTTCCGACGCAATCATGTGCCGACTTTTTTCCCCTCACTCTTAACGAGCAAGCGCACAAGTGGTTCACATCCATCGCCCCTCAATCTATTAACTCTTTCGAGCAGCTGGGGTGGATCATCATGGGGCACTTCGCGGCCATGGCACCCATACCCACAGGAAAGCAGCGACTAGCAAACGTCGAGCCCGGCAAGAACGAGACAGACAGGGCCTACTTAGAAAGATTCGACCAGCTCATCTTGGATGGGGAGTCAGTGGGCGATGAGGGGCACGATCGCCGGACTAAAAAGGGAACTAAAATCTGGCTAAATGTGACCGCCAACTATCCAGCGACTTATGCGGAGTTTAGGACCCGCGCAAGCGACATCATCAACACCATGGAACTCCTTGAGGCCAGGATGGGAGAAGGGAAGAAGTCAGCACCCCCAAAGACAGGCAAAAAACCGGGGCAATACAACAACCCTGGTAACTTCAAGATGTTCGAAGACCTAGTGGCAGTCAAACTGATTGAAGCCTTTTGCATGTCCCCTGGATACATCTTTACTCAGATCAAGGATAAGCGGCTGCTCAGAGAACCTCGGCCCATAAAGAAAAGCGACGGTAGGCAGAGCCCAGGAAAGTACTGGCACTACCATGAAATGGTAAGCTATAACACCAGCGAATGTCGCGACCTTTTGAAACAACTCTGGAAGCTCGATGAAGATGGAATGTTGCACGAACACGTTAGGCAACCTCAGCACAAAGACAACCGTACTCGCGATAGCGCGCCACCTCAGCAGAACGAGGTCACCAGGAAACATGGAGAGCAGAAGGGTGGTCGACAGGCACCCCCTCCCCATGCCAGAACACAACGACAAAAGGGTGACCCATACTTTGTCGCCACTCAAGGTAGTGGGTGGCCTCTCCGCATCAACCTCGCTATCAAAGAGATGCCAAAAGGCCGAGCTGAGGAGAATGGCAAATACGGTCCGGTTATGTCTACCGGTGAACGCGACAGCGCAAGAGGTCAACAAGATCCAATTCGGGGAACAAGACAAGGTCGGAGTCGTCTACCGAAATGCCGATCCTCTGGTCATCTCTGCTAAGATCATGGGGTGATGGTTAAATGATTGCTAGTCGATAGTGGGGCCTTTTACAACATACTGTTCAAGAAAACCTTTGACGAGCTCGGCGATTACCATAGCTATCTCGAGCCAAGTGAGCATTTGGTGAGAGGTTTCGGTGACGCTACGGTGAAGCCTCACGGGATCATCTGCTTGGCAGTAGAACTAGTTTCCTCTATAGATATGGCTATTAGGGCAACAAAACTTTATGATTTCCTTGTAATCGACCTGCCATTAACCTTTAATGGTTTTCTTGGTAGGCCGTTCGAGTATGAATACGAGGCTTCGTCCTCCACTATTATTTTTGTGTAAAATTTCCCACTTCAGATGGGGTGGTCGGCACCGTTAAGGGCGATCAAGTTGATGCAAGAGGATGTTCAATTTATACCTAGTCTCATTTAAATTATAGCATACGCGAAATCACACACGATCAAAGTAACCCAATGGAAATCGACCATGACAAACAAACGAACGATGACCTAGAACCAAGGCTCGGACCCTAGCCAGGCGAGTTCATTATCCAAGGGATGATTGATGACCCAAGAGGGAACTAATGATGGGCAACACTGGATGAAGAACTCGAAAAAGTCAATATGGACCCAACCCAACAAGACCTGGAGGTCATAATCGGCTCCAAAATATCGTCGGAACTGAGGGGGCAACTGGTAGACTTCCTCAAGGAAAATTTATATGTATTCGCCTGGTCCAACAAGAACATGATAGGCATCGACCCCGAGGTCGCCTGCCATCAGCTGTACATCGACCCTAGCAAAAAACCAGTCGCGTGAAAAAGGAGAAAATTTGGACCCGAGAAATATGCTGCATTGGCTGAGGAAGTGAAGAACTTGCTCGATAACGAATTAATCATACAAGCCGACCAACCCCTATGGGTGTCAAATGTCATCCTGGTCAAGAAAGAAAATGGGACGTGGAGGCTATGCATCAACTTCACCGATTTGAACGATGCGTGTCCCAAAGATTTCTTCCCCATGCCACATATCGACCACCTGATCGACAACACAACGGGGCATATGATGTCCTTCATGGATGCATTCAGGGGCTACCATCAAATAGCCATGCATAAAGAAGATCAACAACACACTTTTTTCCTCGCCGAAAAGAACATGTACTGTTGGAAGAGAATGCCATTCGGCCTCAAAAATGTCGGGGCTACATACCAGCGGTTGGTAAACCAGATGTTCGCAGAGGAAATCGGGAAAACCGTGGAGTTATACGTAGATGACATAGTCGTCAAGAGTTTGAAAAAGGAAGATCGTTTTGCCGACCTCTCCCGAACATTTGCCATCTTGAGAAAATTCAACATGAGGCTCAGCCCGAAAAAATGCAACTTCGGCATGGAATCAGGCAAGTTCCTCAGCTACCTGGTCAGCAAACGGAGAATAGAGGCCAACCCAACTAAAATTAGGGCAGCCCACGAAACCCAAAGGAAGTTCAAAAGCTCGCAGGAAGCCTGGCGGCCCTCGTCGTCTTATTATTTATGCGACTTGTTGTTGGATATTGCTTTAGTCGTCTTACAAAGTCGGGGGAAACCACACCTCATAAGGTTGTGATTTCGCCTCTCATATGTCGAAAGTCGCACCTCGGGTGTTCACCCATATTTTTTATACGCGATCCCCTCGATTTCAACACATGAATTTTTAAAAGAAAGAATATCATTATAATTGATTGGTACAATTTTTTTACAAGGACGTGAACCTACTGATAATACTTCCTAAGATGGGTTGCATTCCATGTGTATTGAGCCTTAGTATCTTCTGGTTTTTCGAGCTCATATGCCCCATTTGGTAAGATCTTTGAGACTTTGAATGGACCCTCCCAGTTTGGACCAAGGGCTCCCTTTGATTCTCCAAGTACCTTTTTCAGTACCAAATCTCCTTCCTTGAAACATTGAAGTCGCGCTTTAGAATTATAGTATCTCTCCGACCGTTACTTGTACCTTGCATTTCTCATGTTGGCCTCTAAACGCTTCTCTTCGAGTAGGTCTAGATTTCTGGCCAAGGCCTCATCGTTGTGGTCGAAGGCGACCTGACTTGTGCGGAGATTGGGAAAATCAACTTTTGCTGGTACAACCGCCTCAGTTCCGAAAGCTTGTGAGTAGGGAGTTTCTCCTGTTGAATTTCTGCAGGTCGTCCTATATGCTCATAACACATTTGGGAGCTCGCTAGCCCACTTTCCTTTTCCACCCTCAATCTTGGCCTTGAGTGTGTGCTTAATGATCTTGTTCACCGCCTCGACCTAACTGTTTTACTGTGGATGATATGGAGTCGAGAAGAGCTTTGTGATCTTCCATTTTTTGAAAAAGGCATCGATTTTCAGGCTTTCAAACTGTTTACCATTGTCGGATATGATCGCCTGCAGTAATACAAATCTGCAGTTGATGTTCCGCCATATGAATTTGATGACGTGATCTTGATCTATGGTCACCAATGCCTCATCCTCGGCCCATATTGTGAAGTAATCTACCGCTATCAGGGCGTATTTGACCGAGCCTGGAGCTGTTGGGAGTGGCCTAATGATGTCTATCCCCCAGTTTGCGGATGGTCAAGGACTGAGGATGCTTGTAAGTTCTTCTGGGGCGGTTTTGATGGAATGGGCATAGATTTGACATCTATGGCACTTGCGGGCAAAGATGATGGCATTTGCCCTTAGTATTGGCCAAAAATACCCTTGCCTTGTGGTCTTGTGGGGCCAGCGAGATTCTCCCCCGGCGTGGTTTCCGCATATCCCTTCATGTATTCCGTGTAGGACAACTTGTCCTTGCTCTGGTGTGATACATCGAAGTAGGGGTGTGCTGAAGCCTCATTTGTACAATTCGTTATTGATCTTTGTGTATCGCGTGGCTCGCAGTTGTAGCTACCGGGCTTGAACCCGATCAGTTGGCAGGAGACCACTTGTCATGTATTCAATGATGGGTGTTATCCAGCTCGACGTAGGGGTTTCTAAGGTCCCGGCTCTTGCGTGGGCGGTGAATGGATGGGATAGTGTCTTGATGGTGACATCCTTCATTTCTGGTGATCCTTCGGAAGTCGCTAGCCGCGCTAAAGCGTCAGCTCGTGAATTCTGTTCTCTCGGGATTAACTTGACATGGATCTATTCAAACTTTTGACATAATATTTTTACACTTTCTTGGTAAGCTGCCATCATGTCGTTCCGTGCCTCGTATTCTCCCGAGACTTGGCAGGCTACAAGCTGGGAATCTGTGTGAGCCTGCACTCTTTTGATGCCCATAGATGTCGACATCTCTAGGCCGCTGATGAGTGCCTCATATTTGGCCTCATTGTTTGTCGCGGGAAAGTCAAAGGTGATGGCGTTCTGGAAAGAGATGCCCTCCAAACTTGTCAGAACCAAGCCGGCCCCCGATTTGTGGGAGGTCGTTGACCCGTCCAAAAATAATTCCCATGGTGGGTTGCTTTAACACCCGGCCTCGAGGAGAAGAAGGTAAGCTCGACGATGAAATCGGCTAGCGCGTGAGCTTAGATGGCAGGTCGGGGTGCGTATGTTATCCCGTATTGTCCGACCTCGATGGCCCATTTGAGGTATCGACCCTTTGTATCAGGTCGGTGAAGCACATTCATCAGGGGTGTGGAGGTGAGGACTTCGACTTGATGATCGAAAAAGTACGGCCTCAGTTTTCTCACACTCATGACCAGCACGTATGTTAATTTCTCTAGCACCAGATACCGCTGCTCGGTCTCGTTCAACATTTGACTGACAAAGTAGATCGGAAATTCATTCCTGTCTTCTACTCGGACGAGTACTGTGCTCAAAGGTGTTTCAGAGGTCACGAGGTATAAGAAGAGTTTTTCCCCTGAAACTGGTTTTGATAGAATGTTCACGTCTGCCAGGTAAGCTTTAACTTTATCAAGAGCCTCCTGACTTTTGAGTGTCCATTCGAACATTGATTTCTTTCGGATCGTGTTGAACAGTGGCTTGCATTTATCCCCCATTCGGGAGATGAATCCGTGTTGGGGTTAATACTGGAAAGTATGCTTTTACTTTGTATAACCGGACTGAATTTCTATCTTATTTGCTGAAATAAATTATTTATCACTGATGCTTTAAATATCATTGAATGTTACATATATTTACTGCATAACTGTTAAATAAATAGTAAGTGTTACATTGTAGTTAATTTAGTGATACCAGATCACAGAAGATTAAATTAACAGTCCCTTGTAACTAAAAGTACAAAATTCACGACCCAGATGGAAATGAACAAACCATCATGAAAGGTTGAAGTGTAAGGCTCAGATTGGCTTGTCTTGACCAAGAGATTGCACTAGTGCATTATGATGCACTGAATGGGACCTACAAGAGGATAAAATTTTCAGTACTTAATATAGAATAATTAGACCTCAGTGGTACATTATTTCTTAATCTCCATCCCTTATATAGGATCGTGTGGAATCAATAACCATTACTTTGACTTATGATGGGAAGAGAATTAGTGAGATTCAGTACCTTGTATCTTAGACAATGTTATTGGTTACACGACGATAGCTAAGATTTAATACGGTGAAACGTGTGCAAGTGCGCCTTGTTTGATTAGTCCCCTTGGGAGGCTCAGAAGATTTTTCATACCAAATCTTGCAAGTGAAATTAGTTTCTGGTATGGATAATAATGTTGAGTCGTTCCTTGACCAAGGAAAAAGATGTTAATTAATATGAAGCTATTTCAGTGGCCTAAATTAATTAATGGACTGGAAAATCTTAAACACGAGAAATAATAATCGGGAGTCATATTAACAGTAATATGGGTTAAGATGGATAGTGCAATGTTAATTATGTAGTGAGATTAATTAATATTTATGGGCTTGAATAATATTGAGGCTCAATATTGGAAATTCAAGGTGATGGTCCCGGTGGGAAAACCCATTTTCTTGAAAGTCTTGTTCGGAAGCAAAAAAAGCGTTTTAAAAGCGATGCATATAAAAAGGGTGAGGGCGAGTGATTCCATATTTTTGCTTTTAAGAAGCGATGTGTGTTTTGCTTATAATCAAATGCATATGGCAAGTAAGAACATAAAGCAGTAAAGAACACACGATTTTATAGTGGTTCGGAGTCCAACTCCTACATCCACTCTTCCCTATCAACAGGGGCACCTACTTAACCAACTGGACTTAGTTTAACGTGTTAGTCCAACACCCAACAGATGTTTACCGAGTTCACACTCAAAGCGGGACTTATCACCCTCACGGGATTGCTTACCCTCCCTTTTGGGATTGCTAGATGTTTCCGAAGTTCACACTCACCTACAAACTTAACCGAACGGATTTGGGTAAGGTTTGTTTGGTTTCAACTAGGGTTGAGATTTTTCCTTACATTTGTTTAGCCTCTATGCTAAGGATGGGAAAATCTCTCTTAGGATATGGCATTTATGCTTAGATTGGGTTCTAGAACACTCTTGAATATATGCATGTATATCTACAGACTTGTGTTCTAGGGTGGGAATGCTAGATGATTTGGCTTGATGGATGTTTCACGCATTTTCCACACATGATAATGAAGGAAGATCTTGTATTTATAGTGTGGATTTGAATGTTACCGTTGGATGGAGTCACATTCAAATCCATACTATTCTCTTAGAACTTCTTTCTATCATTGAATGACTTTTCAGTTGTCTTGTCTCCTCTCATTGGTCCACGTCGGATGATTCTATGACTATATTCCTCGAATTCCTCGCCTTGGAATCATTCAGGATTCTCTCGAATAATATCGGTGTCTTGATCTATCTTAGCCTTGAGGTCATCTCGAGCCTTGACTAACTTCTCTTATTGGACCTTTTCATTGGATATGGCAAATCTTGACACGTGTTCCTTGACCAGGAAAAGATGCCTCATCCTCGGAGTTCGAGTTCTCTGAAATAAGGACATCGACCTGATATATATGGGTTAAGATGGATACTTTATTTAATTAATTTTATCGATTTCTTCTTTTGGAAATTCGATTGGAAAAATATTTCGGTGATCGGATCATCATTCCATATCTTCGATGTGTGATTCTTATAATCATCTGTAAGGATATTGATCTTTTTGTATCGGTCGATTAGCCACTTGTTTTCGTTTAGCTCAAAGGGGGTTTTTATCATAGATGTTCTTGATGGTGACGATCTCAATCGCGTCGATTTTTGATCATGGCATTTTGCTCATCTTTGAATATATGCATTATCATTCTCGATCTCGATCACGTCGTGGATTCTCGTCGATCTTGTATTCTGCTCCTCTTTGAATGCCCGTTGGATTTGCAACCTTCTCTTGATCTTTTGGTCGGTTTCTTTACGATCGGCTGATGGCATTCTTACGAATCATCACCATATCGGCCTCATTTCAGGTCAGCCAAAATAATTCCCATGGTCTTGATCATCGATCAGTCTGTTTTAGTCATCGATCGGTCTTACGATCAGTCATTACGGTCATCGATCTTTTGACCTTCTGATTCTTTTAATCAGCTGGCTTAGCTTATCTTCTCTTCTGATTTTGCACAACTCATTATTTAACTCGAAACTCATCTAACTCATCTGATCTCAATCAGTCTCGTCTGCAGCCTCGTCTGATCTCGATCATCTTCTTCTGATTTCGTGAGTTCCCCCTCAATCTGTTCTCTCGTTCCCCCTCAACTTGTTATCTGTAAATTAAACTTTAATAACACAAGTTGATAATGTTTTGGCATAATTCATCAAAACTAAAATATCCCAACACAAGGTTCATTGATTGGTCCAATCTTAATTCTCCTAAAGGCCCCTTAAGCAGCCCAAAGATAAATTCCAATAACTGAAAAAGGTATTTAAAATAAAATAAATTATTGTTGCCTATTTTTTCAAATTTTCGAAAATAATTAAAGGAAGAAAGAGAAAAATATTTTCTTGATTTTCTTGGGAAGATTTTATGAAATATGTATTCTTGGAATACAAGATTATCCCATAAATTCAAGAAAAGTCAAAGATCCTATTTCTTCCCTATTGAATTGAAATATTTGAAAATCCCATTAATATAAGGAGGTGGGATTTTTGTGGAATATTTTAATTATGGAGAAAAGAATATATTGGATATATTCAAGATTTCTTGGAGATCAAGAAAAAGATTTTCCCATCTTATTGCTAGGACAAATTTTCGACCACCCCTAGTATTATAAATAGGGGATAAATTTATCATCCCCAAGTAATTCCATGTGCTGGAAAAATTAGAAATCCACAAAGGTGGTGCAACATAATTTTATTTTCCTTTTATTAATTGTTCGCAAGCATCCTACCACGAGATTGTTGGACAAGGACGAGGGAATACTTGAGAAGGTCTTTTGGTGTGTTCGTGTGAACGGTATCCATCTTCTCAACAGTTATCACTCCGAGAGGTTAGTTCACGTAAACTCCTAGCAATTCCGCATGCGTAGGATTTATGTGAGGAATTTGTATGCATGATTTGTTCTTGAATTATTATTTGAATTAATATAGGATTAATTCATGCTAATAATAATTGTTGGAATTAAATTTGTATTTAAATATTCATCTCGAATAGATTCGGGCAATCCATTCCCCAACAACTGGTATCAGAGCCTCGATTTCGGGCTTAAAATTTTAAACTGTAATTTAATTCGTTGTTCATTAAATTTGAAATTGGATAGTAGAATTGTTAGATATTTTTTGCAGGTATCCAATTGTCATGGTATTTGATAAATATTTATTTATGCATGCATATAAATTGTGGTTTTTAATTCGATTCGTTCGAATTTGTTTTGTCTCGTGAGAAAATCCATGAGTAGATTAGGATTTGTTTGATTTGATCAATGTAATAGACTAGTCTAGATCTAGGTTTATTTATTTTTTGTAAATAAATTGCCCAAACGACCAAAGTGCGACGACGTCCTTGAGCAAACGAGTCTTTGCCAGCGATCGCGCAAGACGGGTTGGCCGAGAGGCGCCTCGGTTAGTGGCCGAACTTGGCCGAGATCCGAAAGCGTAACTGTGGGTGACGGGCCGGGCGCGAACTGGCCGAAGATCCAAAGAACTTGGGCGCGCCAGGCGTGTCGATGAAGCGCGTGCACGATGCATAAAGGGTGACCGCGAAGCGCCTTACGAAAGTGGCGGCGGAAGGAAAATATTTGTCTGGTGACGCGTGTGGTATCGGCAAGGTGGCGCGAAGATCCGAGGCCGCGCGTAGACGCCGGCGACATAGGCCCGGGGTGCGAAAAATCCGGATCCCGAGAGCCGCCGAAAGCAGGGGGGATGGGATGGACCCGACCATTGGCGTGGTCATGGGCGCACTCAGATACGTGTTACGCACCGTTAGCTACCCAATGCCGGACGTCGTTTCGGACCTAGACGGAGGACATTCTAAAGAAAATGTTGTGGACGAGTGGGAGCTTTTCAAGACGAACGATGAAGGCTATGGAGAAGATTTCTCAAGATCAAGACATGACAAAAATTAACCGTGATAATTGGGTATATGTGCCCAATGTGTTTAATTTTTTGTTTTGATGTTTGCTTTATTTTTCGTGCGTATTTAATTATGTTTGAATATGCGATGCATGAGAAATTGTTTTAGAAAAAAATCACTTTTGAAAATTACTAAGTATGTTTTAAATAATTAATTGACAATTTTATTCCGGATAATAAAATTGAATTAATTTTGACCTCCATGATTTATTTATTTGTAAATTCTTCTGGAGAAATTCCCCCCACGGGACGGCCAAAAGATAGCCTTCACATGAATGAATACCAAACAGATGATTGTGGATTATTATTAGTGGCGACGATGACCCTCCCCACGAGGCTCGATCAAAGCGAAATAATAATTATGTATTTAATCATGGTTATTACTTAGATATAAGATTGATATGCTTATACTTCCCCGAAGTCCCTGTCAATCTTATATTGTTCAAGTTGGAGCCAACTATTAATCTGGATATTAAAGGTTTGTAACTGTTTTCTTATTTGTAACCTGCTTGAATGTGTTTAAATAATGACCCACCCCACATGGCTTATTTAAACTGCTTTGAGATGTTGGCTGATGCATGTTAATATTTTTTTGAGATTTTAATATGATACATGTGATCGAATTATGTTATAACTTTGTGCTTATGCAAATCGTTATTTATTTCAGTTCAGCATGTCACAACCTTTTAATCCACTGAAATATACACTCAAAGAACACCAACTTTTTGGTGAAAATTATGAGATTTGGAAACGACACATGAAAATAGTCCTCACTGCACAACTGAGTTGGGTTCTTGACTTCAGTATGATGACTGGGAGCATTCCAACGAGCCTATGAAATGTGTAATCTTGACTTCCCTGTCTGACGATTTGAGATACATTCACGAAGGTGTTGAATCTGCTGCGGAAATCATGGAAAGTCTTGAGGAAATGTTTTCAACAGAAAACCGCACGATCAGTTAGTTGAGAATCGATGACATGGCATTTAAAATTTAAAGATGGCCGGAGGGAACACGTAAGAGGATCATGTTCTCAAAGTCAAACGCTATTTTGACAAACTTGGGTATCTTAGTGCTAAGTATTGTGATGGGTCTAAAATTGAGTTCCTTTTCCTAACTCTTCCAAAAATTTTCGACGAATTTTACTGTAGTTTTGTGATGAGCGATCACATGTTCACTATGGAAGCTCTGCAAGAAGCCTTGGAGATTGTAGAGAAACATTTGGGAAAGGAGGATGAAGCATTGGTGACTAAAAGTCTCCTCTCAAAATCTAGACAAATGGTGGGTAAGATTAATGAGAGAAAAAAAGACCAATGCAATCAGACAAAGGAAAGAAGTGGTCAAATGGTTGCGTCAAGAGAAATCCAAAGGGGAAGTGTTTTAACTGCGGTGAGAAAGGACACTGGAGGTCAGCCTGTTCCAAACCCAAAAGGAATGGAAAGAAAGGTAATGCTCATGCACTAGTTGTTGAAACTTGTTTAGTGGCATATGCTTCCCACTTGTGGGTAGTGGATACGGGATCCACAGATCATATTTGTTTCACTTTCTGAGGGGTTCAAGTGGACCCGAACAACTTAGTGGGAGTGAGATCCTCATCACCGTTGGGCGATGATGAGAGTGGCGCTGAAGTAGTGGGAGAAGTGCAGTTGTCTTTTGAAGACAAAGTTTTAATTTTGAGAGATGTTCTTTACGTTCCTAGTTTTAGAAAGAATTTGATTTTAGTTTCTAAACTTTTTTTGATGGATACTCAGTTACTTTTAATAAAGTTGTTACCATTGCTCTAAATAATGAGTTTATCTGTCATGGAGCGTTGTCGAATAATCTCTACACAAATAACTGTGCACACCACTCACGAAATGCATCCTATAACACATCGACTATTTCGGATAAAAGAAAATGTTCATCAGACAAGAACATAACATTTTTATGGCATCCGAGACTAGGTTATATTAATCCAAAGAGGATCCAAAGGTTGGTTCAAGATGGTTCATTGGAGTATCTCCGAGTTGAACCATTTCCAACCTGCTAATCATGTTTGGAGGGTAAAATGACCAAGAGGGCATTTGGAGCCAAGGGGAATAGAGCCAAAAAAGTGTTAGAAATCATTCACACCGATGTATGTGGTCCAATGTCAATCAAAGCAAGAGGAGACTATGAGTATTTCGTTACTTTTATCGATGATTACTCAAGATATGGATACATTTACCTTATGAAGCATAAATCTGAGACCTTCGATAATTTCAAAGAATTTAAGGCTCAAGCAAAGAATCATAGGAAAAAACGTATCAAGTCTCTATGACCAGATCGTGGAGGCGAATACCTCAGCAATGATTTTTTGAACTACTTTTCAGATGAAGGGATTGTATCCCAGTTGATTGCACCCGGAACCCCTCACCAAAATGGGGTTGCAGAACGAAGAAACAAGACTCTTTTAGAAATGGTCAGGTCAATGACGAGTTATGCGGTTCTACCCAAATCATTTTGGGGCCGTGCCTTGGAAACAATGGCTTACATTCTAAACTTGGTGCCATCTAAATCGGTTCCCAAAACTCTTAAACAATTGTGGACTGGCGCAAGCCCAGTTTATAACACATGAGAATCTGGGGGTATCCGGCATACGTGTTGGACAAGGAGGCCGATAAATTGGATCCACGATCAGAATTATGGCTGTTTATAGGGTACCCCAAGGGAACGAAAGGGTGCATGTTCTATGGTCCCAAAGATCAAAAGGTGGCAATCAGTACGCACTTTAGATTTTTGGAAAAAGACTATATGAACGATAAAAAGCCCAAAAGTGAGATTACCTTGGATGAGCTAAAGGGGCTTACCTCAATGACACACTTACACAACCGAAACCTCGTCGTAGTGGGAGGGTTGTCAGACAGTCCGAGAGATTCATGGGGATAGGAGAGTCGTCAGACTTGGTCCCTGGTGAGAATGAATCGGACCCTTGGACTTACAATGAGGCAATCCATGACAAGGATGCAGATTCTTGGCAAATAGCAATGGAAGCCAAGATGGGTTCTATAGATCATAATAAGGTGTGGGAGCTAGTCGACCCACTTAATGGGATCAAACCCATTGGTTGAAAGTGGGTATACCAGAGAAAAAAGAGGATGGGGACGGGGAAGGTAGAGACCTTCAAGGCTAGACTTGTGGAAAAGGTTACACTCGAAGAAGGGATGGACTATGAGGAAACCTTTTCGCTTTCAAACTATCTTTAAATCCATTCGTATTCTCTTGTCGATATTGCAAGATCTCGATTTTGAGATCTGGCAAATGGATGTCAAGATAGCTTTCCTAAATGGAAATCTTGAAGAAGATATCTATATGCAACAACTCGAAGGCTTCATATCAAAAGGCCAAGAACATCTAGTTTGCAAGATGTAGGTCCCGAACGGGTTTTGTGAGGGCAGAAGTCTAGAGGGGAGGGGTGAATAGACTTCTGAAAAAACTTTTCGTCTTGAATCGGGTGTGATTGCGGTTTGCTCGATCGAGTGCTAGTGAGTCGGTTTGGGTGATGTTCAATCTTCTTGAGTGCGAGGGCAATCGGTTTGATATCTGTCGGTTTAAGCGATAGTGCGGAAGCTTGTAAATACCGTGTGAAAAACCGGTTTTATCCGTCGATTCTCAAGTCGGTTTTCAATCGGTACGACTATAGAATATGTATGCAATTTAACTTCGGTTATTGTGAATAGTGTAAAAGCAATAAAGAGCAAGTAAATGCACACAAGATTTTATAGTGGTTCGAGGCCGAAACCCGTCTTCGTCCCTCTTCCCTTAACACAGAGGCAACTTAACCGACTTAACCAAACTTAACCGAACTTAACCGACTGGACTTAGTTTAATGTGTTAGTCTAACACTCAATAGATGTTTATCGAGTTCACACTCAACCGATCCCGGAAATCGAAACTAGAATCCCTGATGCGAAATCTTGCGGTAACAAACTTAACCTAACTTTGAGTTTGGGTAAAGATTTGTTGTGGTTCAAGCTGAAATCTATCCTAGTGTTTATGTAGCCAAATGCTTTAGAGGATAGGATTTCTATGCTAAGAACAATGGGATGAACACTTAAGAATAATCTTCAAATTCGGTGTTCTTGCCGGAAATACGCTATAGTTTTTGTTTTTTTGATGCGCTTTCGATCCGGTCGTGTTCTTCAATTTTGAAGAGCAATCATTTTATAGACCACGAAATCAAAAGAGCCGTTGGAGAGCAATTTGAATTCGGGCTATATTAGGTAGGTTGTAGGATATGATTGTGGCGTGCTCGAATATCGGCGTGGCGAAAGGCATGATTAGTGCCGTTTATGTCCATGATGTCGAATCCGCATTGTCGGTCTTTTTGTGCACGTGTCGCTTTCTCTTTGGCCGTAAGGAAGCACTTGATTTGTCCATTTGACGATGGATATTCCTTTTGTAGAATATTCGTCTTATGCGGTGTACCATTTTAGTTGGCCTTGGTGTGGTGACTTGATCGGATGGCGGTCGATCTACCTTGTAAGGGTCTTGATCGCAGATTGTCTTAGCACAATTTGCGGACTTCAGCGATGTAGGTCTTCCGGTCTACGGTAGTCTTCGATCTTTAGGTGACTCGAGCCTCGGTGTCTTGATCATCACGAGTCTTGGGTTTATTCTTGAGTCTTGAGGTTTTATCGAGTCTTGAGGTTTATCGAGTCTTGAGTTTATCGAGTCTTCGTATTCATCCGATACGTATTCCGATCATCATCTTGTCTTCTGATCCGTCTTAGTCTTCTGATCATCTGACCTTATCTGGTCATCTGATAACTCAACCTGACCTATACATATTGAGTTCCCCCTCAATATGTGACCTATCTTTTACATCAGCTATCTATACATTTCCGCTGGTCATCTTAATCTGATTCTAAGTCACCAGTCAGCTAACAGATCTGAATGGTCCTATTACAACCTGTTTTGGAACTTCCATCAAAACTAAATACAAATTTCCCAACAATTTCCCCCTTTTTGATGGAATCAAAACACTTAATCAGAAAAACAGATACCACGAAGAGAAATGCAGATAATGTAAAACAGTACATACCTCAGAAGATAATGAGATGTTGTCTTAGAATCAGAGAGATGGAATATTTAATTCAGATAGGTGTGTGCATTACAGATTACATGAAAAACATACCTTTCATCTGATTCCAAGTGGTCTTCCTTAGGTGTACTTGAACCTTTGAAGTTCTTTGGGGATACCAAACATCTTGTACAACCTTTGCATCAGCTTGTCCAGATCTTCTCTTCTATGGATACCTCCTTTGTCAGCAAATCCATAGTAGGCATTCTTGAATTTGACAGCATCTAGCTTGTTGTCTGGACGCAAAGGTGGAAGGAGTTGTTCAAAGGGAGGAGCTTCAGGTATCAGTGACATGATCTTCCCTTCCTTCATCACCATCTGGTAGAAGTCTGGGTACTTTATTTCTAACCAGTTCCGAAATTCATCATCATTTTCTGTCTGGTCTTGATGAATCGGAATCATCTCCAGGATGTATACGTCACACAACCATTATGCTCTGATCTGATCCCATTCAGGAAGCAGATCTAGCCGAGCACAAAGGATGTCTTTAACAGGTGCCGAAAAGGCATTCTCTTCCCAAGTAATCTCCTCTGTTGCAGCTTCATTCTTCCTCTTCCTTCGGATGTATGCGATGTTTAGTCCCTTAGCCTCGGCTAACTTCTGCTTCTTGATGGCAGCCTCTCTTATTCTCTGTCTGGTTTGCTCTTGAATTTGTTCAGGAGACATCTGGCTTTTGGTAGAGAATAATTGGCCTTGACTCTGAACTTCAGCAGTAGCTTTCACCATCTTGCCTTTACCTTTCTTTCTCCTCAGAGTTTGCTCAGGTTCATCTCATTCGTCTTCTTCAGCTAATCTCTTAGTGAGTTTAAGGCTCTTGGCCTGATCATCAGTTTCCATTCTTTTCTGTACGAACGAAGAGAAGTCTTCAATCTTGTCGATTCTGGCAATAACCTCTGAAAGAGCAATCTTCTGCTCAGTGATCTCTTTGCTATGTTGCTCCACAGTTTCTTTCACTTCAGCAACAAGATCAGTAGATTGAGTGGCTGGCAAGTCAGATACAGTGGTTTCTGGAAAAGATGCAATTGTTACCAACTGAGTCTGTTTTTCTTTCTTCCCTTGTCCTTCCCCCTTTTTGGTTTCATCAAAGAGGTTGGACAGCCTACGATTCAGAGCAATAAACTGTCGTGTTATCTCCTCTATGCGTTCCTCAACAGCAAGAGGAGTGATCTGAGCGGTGGCAGAAGGTACAGGAGTTAAAAAACGTCTGAGAGCAAATTCGATGTCCTTTCTTGCTCGTTCTGTAGAAGCTGCAAAGTGTTTCCAACCCATATTCATGTGGTTGTAAGTTTTCTCCAAGGATGCCCAGACATTTTCCAGTAGCACCTGTGTCTCATTGAGCATATATGTTTGAACTTTGAGTTTATCAGACTGGAGATTGAGCTTCTCGGCAAGAGGATTTACTAGTTGCATTACTTCAGAAAGGATGGCATTATGCATCCCAACTGTGTGACTTCTTTCTCTGTCAACCAGTTTTGCTTGCTCTTCTTCAAACCGCTTCATCAGATCTGCTGTGAGAGCTGTGAATTAGTCTTCAATAGCAGCCTTGATCCCATCCTGAATCTTCTCAGCATAAAGATCTAGGGTATCGGAGCTCAGCATAGCAGTCTGGTCAGATGTTAAAGCCTTGCCAAGTCGGGTCTCATCTGCAGCACCCATTCTTGGTTCATCGGCAGCTCCCTCATGATCTGTAGAAGGTTGAACAGTTTCCTTCCTGTTATCAGCAATTCCGAACCTTTCATGAATCAACCATCTGATATCATCCTCAGAGGCTAATTCAACAGTGCTTTCTATCCCAGCATTGTTCAGGCACTTCATCTCCAAGTCTACAAAGAAATCAGATCCCAGAGTTGTCATGAGGATAAAAAATTCCTCGATGCTTTTCAGTCTGATATCCCTCCAGAACACAATCTCTTCTATCTGTTGCTGGATGCCAGGATGTTGATCTAATTCAGGGCACAGGTCCAGTAGATACTCCTTGATTTGTTGCTTCATTATCCTTATGATGGGGCTTTCTGAAACAGGTGAAGCAAGCACGGTTCTGGTATTGAAAGGATTATGAGAGATGGACACTCTCTTGTCAGATCTCTCAGGTTCTTGTAACTTGTTTGGAGATTGGGAGTGAGATAGGGATATATGTGGTTCAAGTTCGTTTTTAGCTTGTTGAGGGTGTTTAGTTTCCTGAACAGGTTCATTGGTTGGGGGAGTGGGAGATCTGGGTGATCTGATTGGTGAGGGTGAGGGTGAGAAAGTTTTGTGAGGGGAGGGTGGTGGTGATGATTTTTGAGGAGAGGGTGATGGCGATTTGGAAGTGGGCGTAGGCGATCTTGCTTTCTGGAAGATCTTGGTGAGAGGCAGAGAATCAAATGGTGATTCTTCCTCAGAGTGCTCCACTTCTGTCCCTCTGACAGCTTTTTCTCCTTCTTCTTCGATCATCTGCTCGCCCCTTACTTCTCTGGCAGTGTGCTCATAACTGACTGCTATCTCCTTTTCTGATTCCACCTGAATCAGATCTTTCGTTCTGCGAACTTGCTGAGCAGAACTCGGAGCAGTCTTCAGAGGAGATGTAACTCTCTTCTGACGTTTCCCGCTGAGCATCTGGTTTCTTGGCCAGATCCTTCCTCTTCAACCTCTTCTCTGGAATGGCCTTTCCCTGCACTTCTGAAGATGCAGTTGCCTTTTCTTTTCCCTTCTTTTCTCCCTTGGGTTTGGGCACATAAGGAGTAGGATCCTCATCAGATTGACCAGGCAGGGGCTCATCCTTGCCTAAGATGGCCTTGTGCTTTGCTTGATATATCTTCGCTCCATTCTCATTCCATTCATAATTCTGTGGCAGCTTATCTGACAGAATGATTGAGATTTTGTGCATGAAAGAGCACTTGGAAGATAAGCACACTTCATTTCTCTGGGTCAGTTCGAACTTCCCCGAGTCTTTCCACAATCTTTCCTTGACCATATCCAACCAATCCATATCTGAAGCCTTCTTGATGATTGCCGTCATGACACTGATCTTATAAGAAGTGACAACATCAAGACTGTAAGTTGAGCACATAATCACCTTTTGAACGATCTCAAGGAGAAGGCGATATTTCCTCTTCAGGTAGGAGGCTTTGACATTCGTTGTATTCTCCTTGTTTGCTGGTCTCAATAGCTCAGCTTCAAGAAAGTCCTTCTCTCCTACATCAGTCGTGTAGGTCTCTGGGTTGATGCTTCCTCGAGTGAGACCGAAGATCCTCTGGAGATCATCATTCGACACTCGTACTTCCAGTCCACCAACGAAAGAAATCAGGTCAGCATCAATGTCCTCGTCCTTCTGTAGATTGTATAAAAACTCTAGGGCTTCATTAGTGTGGACAATGTTCTGATGTTTCGAGCAATACCGTTCAAGGCCGCACGCTCGCAAGCACTCCAAAATTTCCAGCGATTTAGGATCTGAGGTGATTGAAAATACTACATATTTCTCATCAATGATATCTTTCTTCATTGATGCGAAGTTGAAGAACTTCTTCCCTTGGCCCGGTCGTGGAACAAGATATGCCATTTCTGTATGATATGCAAATTGATGATAGTTTGAGTAAATTATTTCAATAAGCTCAGTCAAACCAGCAATCTAGGCATCAATTAAGCAAGTAAGCGTATAGATCGAATATAAATTACAGAAACATAGCATCACGACTTGTAAACCTAGGTACCAGAGTGAATTGAAAACATGAAGTACCAGAAATTGATTCGTAGGATTGAGAAATCGTGAAAAAAGAATCAATTGTTTTTGAAAGTAAATTTCTGAAGAATTTGAAAGTTTTGATCTTTTAAGAGTTTTGAGAAGACGAAGTAGTGGAAAGAAGTTTTCTGAGAGAGATTTGGATATGTAGTATACGAGGGAAAACCTTTTTGCACAACTTTCCAAAGGTACTCAAGTATCTGTGTTTTGAAATCAGTGGCTGAGATTAGTCGGCCGAAAAAGTTTTAATTGCACGGTTGAGAAAAGTAGTCTTCTCGTATTTCGGACTCGAAAAATTGCAATAAAACGCATTAAATACACATTCCCATGTCCGCATTAAAAGTTTTGCAGTGCGTGCGTCATAAAGTGAAAACAGAGTAAAAATCAATTTGTTTAAATAAAGCATATAAGATGTTCAGAAAGGGATAAATAAGAAACGTATCTGACTGATTGATATTGTAATCAACCAGTTACCACTGTGATCTGATCTGGTACTTGTTGACCTTACTGATGGTAGCCTTAAGCATTTCCCAACAATATTCCACTCATCTGATCAGATTCCTGTTTGATCCACTTCGTTACTTATCTGATCCACTTATCCGATTCTCTTATCTGATTCTCTAATCTGATTCACTTCATCCTTTAATCTTCTTCTATTTAGGCCACATTTCCTATGCACTTAAGTCATACTCCCGCCAAAACATTTACTTCGGGGAGTCAAAAAGTTGCCTCGATTCCCAAATCGATGTGATTTGACATTCCGTAATAATGGCATAGATACGCTGTGATTACTTACACAGTCAAATCATCCAACCATTAGCCGCGTGTTCCTTACGCGTTGTCGATGCAAATTTCTCTTAAGGTCTTCTGAGAAAATAAATTTGCATTTATACCCCCGAATTTCTCCTATAAATTGACCTGGGGTGTTAGGCAATCAACACAACATAAACCATTCATCTTCCTTAGCTTATACTCCATGCTTTCCGATGAATCCCTTATTTCCGGTGAAACTTCCGGCAAAAACCTTTAACCCTTTTCCAATGAATCCAGCTTCTCAAATCAACCCTGTGTGTTCCTTCACACTGCTTTCGTCGTCATCGAAGATTACACATACGATCAATGCAAAACTTCTTTACCACCAAGGCGGCGGATCTGCTATAGCAAATGAGAAGGCACTTCTCCTAACGGTATGCACCTTGTGTGCCTATCGAGATGACGGAATTAACATCAACAGCTCAGTCTGATACAAAACATGGGTTTGGTATACGGTCTGGATCAGGCAATAGCTGATCTTCGTATATCAAACTCAATATTTGCATGCGACACTAGTGGCCTTATGGTCCTTTAACCAAACCTTTGGCACTTGTGTCCCATTTAACAGCTGGAGAGCCCATTGATTTAAGGTCTAGGGGCTCCTGGCATAGAAATCCTTCAAGGCCGCTCTCGCTCCTCACTCCGAAGCTCTGAGGGTGGCTCAGGATTTTCCTTAAGGCCTCTCACGCCCCTTTTAGGATCGGGGGAGAATGAGAGCATCAGGCTCTAAAATCTTTAAAGCCTCTCTCCCCCCTTCCTAGGGTTAGGCTTAGGGTTTATGGTTTATGGTTTATGATTTATGTAATGACCTCCGAGTCTTCTTGTACTTGTAGCTTGTAATGTAAATCTGACCTCCGAGTCCTTATCAATGAAAAGTTCTGTTATTTCATTGTTGTGTTGCCTCTACTGACTTATGCGATTTGTAGCTTTAAACTTGTACGACTTGCTTGTTGACCGTAGTTTTAACCGACTTATAAAGTATGACCTTCCAATCTGATCAGTTCCCCCTTAATCTGATATATCTTGAACTGATCGGCTTCTTGTCTGATCTTCAGATCAGCTCCTTGTCTGATTTTCTGATCGGCTCCTTGTCTGATCTTCAGATCGGCTCCTTGTCTGATCGTCTGATCAGTTGAGATTCCTAACTCAACTGATTCCTCTTAACCTAGTTAGTCTTTTAACCAATTAGTTCTGGAGACCAGTCCACCAACCATTTCTGGTGCACTTTCTCCGAGATCCAGAAGCCCTAGCTCGTTGCATAATTCTCTGAATCTGATCTCAGTTAGCGGCTTAGTTAAAATATCAGCTTTCTTCTTATCAGTATGGATCTTTTCCATTATGATATTCTTCTTTTCAACGTGATCTCTGATAAAATGGTGTCTGATATCCACATGCTTGCATCTTGTATGTAGAACAGAATTCTGAGTGATTGCAATAACACTATTACTGTCACAGAATATAGGTACGTTCTTAGCTACGATGTTGTAATCCCTCGGCCGACTTAGCAGGCGATTTTGGGAACAAACCATTTCTCTGACCATATATTACGCCTTCAGTAGTAGATGTCATGAACGATGTCTCTATGTCGATTACGCAACCTCCGTGAATCGAAATTAGAATACCCACTAAGCTTTAGATTATCATCGATGGGTAAAATAAACCAAGGTTTATTGTCCCTTCGGATACTTAAGAATCGCTTAGTCGCTTCTAGGTGGCTTTTGCATTGGATTTGCCCGAAATCGCACATACACCCCTCTTTGCAAAAAGTGATATCCGGTCTGGACAACGGTGTATAGTTGAGATCCAATGAGAGCCCTATATTCTTTCTGATTAGTTTTCTGACCGTCCTCATCTGGATCCATCTTGAACCCGATCATCATGGGAATTATGGCTTCCTTACAGTGTTGAACTCCAAACTTGGCCAATAAATTCCTTGTGTACTTTGCCTGGCAGATGAATATCCCTTCTGTACTCTGCTTGACTTGTAAACCCAGAAAGTAATTCATCTGACCCATCATGGACATCTCGAACTTCCCTTGCATCAATTTCTTTGAACTTCTCACACGAACTTCTTGTTGGGAGATCCAGAAGATGATGTCGATCCACGAAATCGAACCATCGAATATCTTCTCCATCTTCTATTAAGATAAGGTTTCGTCCACTATTCCTTTTAGTGAAACCATTTGTCTATCAAGGCGAGAGAGTGTATCATACTAAGCTCGAGGAGCTTATTTCAGGCCATAAAGAGCTTTCCTTAAATGGTACACTTGGTCGCCTTTTTCAAAGCCTGGAGGTTGTTCAACATAAACTTCCTCTGCTAGTACCCCATTTAAGAATGCACTTTTTACATCCATCTGATATACAATGAACCCTCTGTGGGCAGCATATGCCAGAAACAGCTGAATGGCTTCTAGGCGAGCGACTGGTGCAAAGGTCTCATCATAATCAATTCCTTACGATTGTGAATACCCCATAGCAACAAGTCTTGCCTTATTCTGGTTATGACATTATTCTCATCTCTCTTGTTCTTGAATACCCATTTCGCGTGCCAATCACGTCTTGATGAGTTGGTCCGTCCACCGTTTCAAACTTGATTCCTCTCAAGCGTTTCGGCTCCTCTTGCATGGCTAGAGTCCAGCTTGCATCTTGTAGAGCTTCTCTCTCAGAAGTTGGTTCCTTCAAAGACAGATAATAATAAAGATAATTGCACTTTCACTAATCTCGATGTCTAGTTTTGACTCTATCGGATGGGTCTTCGATAATCGGTCGGTTGGATGGTAATCCGTGTCCTTCTACCGATTTGGCGTCTATTTGGAGAACATCATCCATTTCGATAGTAGTTCATTACTAGTGATTGGGAGTGGTGCAGAATTATGATCCACTTGAAAAGAACATGTCTCAGCTGATGTTGGACTCATCATGTGCTGATGTCTGTTCATAGGAACTTCAGGAGTTCCCCCCGAACGGATGGTTCGGTTGATCTTCGTCTCATTTGTGCCGGCTTCTTCTTTCGGCAGCCATGCGTACCTTAGTGGTGCGATTGACTTGTTGAATCGGCCAAGATCAAGTTCAGGATATACAGCATTACGTGTTACCTTCTTTCTCCTTAATACTTAGCTGATCCATTTTCTGCATATCAGGTAGCGGTTGATCTGGTACGGCTTGTTCTGAGGCAGCTTTCCCTTATTCAGAAGATGTCTCATCAAAGACCACATGGGGTCTTTCTTCCACAACTATGGTTCGTTTGTTGTAAACCCTGAAAGCCTTGCTGGATGAAGAATAACCTAAGAATATACCTTCATCTGACTTGGCCTCAAAAGTCTTCAACTGACTTTTCCCATTGTTGTGAATAAAACACTTGCACCAAAAAACATGGAAGTAAGAAACACGAGGTATTCTGCCCTTCCACAGTTCATAGGGTGTTTTAAAGTGAGTCTTAGTCGGAGAACATACGTTGCGAGTGTGGCATATGGTATTGATTATTCTTGAAAACGACTTGTGTCGCATGTTAAACTAACATAGTGCGGCGAACTTCCTTGAGAGTTATGTTTCTCCAGATCGCTGCTACTCCATTTTGTTGTGGCATTCTTGCATTTGGCGTTTCATCTTTGTCACCAAACTAAATCTAAAAAATGGTAATAAAAGAATTCTTAAATTCGTACCTTTATCTGATCTGATTTTTACTATGCTGACACCCTTTTCGTTTTGTAGTTTCTTGAGCAGCTCGGGTATCTTTGTCGTTGTCTCGTTCTTCTTGTATAAGTAAACTTGGAATAATCATCCACGATTACCAGAGTATATTTAGGCCCATCGAGGGTGGTGTAATCGGGTCCGAATAGATCCATATATGGAGCGATTGAAAATACTCTCTTGGATGTTGGTCCAGGTATTCCTTTGAATGAAGCTTTAACTTGTTTTCCCTACGACATGCGGCACATGTCCGATCCTTTGAGAATACTTCAATCGGAAGTCCTCAACCAAAAGGCACCTAGCTAGCTATCTTATTAAGAGTCTTAAAGTTGGATGACTCATTCTTTTGTGCGAGCCAATCGCTACTTTTGGAACTCTTAACAATTAAGCATGCATTTCTTGGGCAACTGTTCCAATCTGCTGTGTAGATCGTGCCTTTCCTTGAACCAATTAGCAAGATTTGTTGAGTAGCTCGATTTCTAATCGTACACTTGTCACTCGAGAACTCAATTTGAATCCGTTGTCATGTAATTGTGATCTTGATAGTAGATTGTGCTTTAATCGCCGACATACGAGACTCCGAGTTACTTGTACATCATCATTCTCTAAGGTTCGAATCCTTTGGTAAAACCAAAGTTATCATCACCGAAAAGCACCGTGGGCCTTCTTGTTCTTTGTAAGAGCTAAGGAGATGTTTGCTTCGATCATGTGCCTTGAGCATTCACTTATCGATGTACCCGGATAGTTGCTTGTACACCTCCTTTGTTGGCCAATCCACGCGAACCCGCAATCGAATCGGGCTTTAGGTACCCCTTTGGAATTGGGTCCGAGGGTTAGTGGTGGATTTAGGGATCCACACAAGCGAGGGCACTTCTATTGTGTCGGATAGATCGAGAAGGGCCTGATTTGTCTCCCATACATATCAACATAATCATACGTCTCTTTATATGCTTTCTGATTTGTATGATTATTCGTGTGAGCCTTGGGTGAATCAGAAGACTTGGGATTTTTCTTTATATTTTGTCTTCCTTTAACCCAGTGGGGCAAAAGAGTAGCCTAGATCTACGGTTATAAGGGTAGGTACAAGCTGCTACCATTAAAAGATTCATATCTCTTTGGCATAGATGGTTTTGCGGTTTACCTATAGCTTGCTTATTAGGCGGTGACCTCGATTGGGTCTCGATTAGATTTCCTTTTACGGGTTGTCTCTTACGATACCTAATCTGTTGTCGAGTTGAGGTTTCTTAGGAAGAATCGGGTTCTTCTGATTGATTCCTCTGGCGATGCTTAATCGATTAGGGTCCATTTATGTTCCCTTTTCGATTAGGCACTTGCCTTACTTTTGCTCGGTGAGTCTCTTTCCCTTATCGGATACATGTTGACCTTTTGTGTATCTTTTGTCGAGACTCGTTTGATTACACCCTTACGAAGTGAACCAAGCGGGGCTTTTGAGGATGTAGTAGGGTTCTCATACCCAATTCCCTTCTTGTTAGTCGGCGTTCGAAAATAGGTGTTCATATCTTGAGCAGTTTTTGATGACCGTGAAAACCACTATTTTCTTCTTTGCAAACTATCCTCGATGATTTTAGACTCTCATGTAGTGAATAGCTCATCAAATTTAGCTTGTAGGATTTTGAAATCACGAACTTCTTTGTTTGTTGATTGCTAGTGACCTTTGATCTGCTTCTCCCCGATCGGAAGATTTAACCTTGAGCGTTAAGTTCCTCGATTTACCTTCGGCGATTTTGGTGATTTCGGTTAAACCTTTTCGACAACGTTCTCTTTAACAAGCTGATTATTTCTGATCCTTAGCTTGTCATTTTCAGCTTCCACTATTGTATAAGTGTCTGAGATCGGAGAGATCATCAAGCAATTGCTCGAGTAGAGCTGCAAGTCAATCTCTCCGTAGTGTGCTAATAATAATTGGTGTGGAAATTGAAAAAAGCGAAGGTTTGGAGGTTACCTCAGATTGGTCTTCCTCCCGGCCGCCATCGTGATTTCATCGTCATCTAAGAGAATATCAGATCTTCATGTTCGAGGAAATCAACAAGACCGCTTATTTAGCGAAGTCTTCTCTGAGATGAGTAGCCGAATCCTCGAAGCGGATAGGAATCATCAATTCCTGTTGTGTTAGCAACCATGGCTTTTCTGTCTTTGAAGCGTAGCTCTCTTTTGTTCCGCTTCTCTTCTCTTTCTCTGGGAGTCAGGTCGGGGCAGTCGGAGTTGTAGTGACCTGGTTTCAAGAAGTTGAAGCATGATCCACGATCCACGGAACTTCCTCGCAGGTGAGACACTTCGTAAATGCGTAGGATCTGTCGGTGACTTTCCTTCGATTGTAGTCCGAACTCCTTCCTCGCCGGTTGTTATCTCTTCTCTCAAATCGACCGATCATCTCTTTTATCATCTCCTGTGATCCCTTCGGTCATCAGATTTATTCCTTTCTAGTGATCTGTCAGTTGGCCTCCTGTTCCTCTTGTCTTGATAGTCCTTGTAGAATCTGCGATACTTACCAAGTTGAATATTCGATCTTTCAAGTTCACAGTAAGCGGGCGATCTGCTCGGGCTGGGCTTATGATGTTTACAACTTGAGTTGATGGCCTTTGATCTGCTGCTGGTTGCTTTGAATGCAACTGATTTAGATGTGGAGGTTGAGGCTTCAGCAGGCGTCTCGTCTTCATCTGCTTGCCCTCTTTCGATTAAATCGAACTCACGGGCTTTAAGGTTTAGGAATAAGCTACTTGGCTTCATCTTGAAATGTCTTGGCAATCCTTGATTCTAGTGACTTTCATGTCCCATTCTTGGTGAGAGATCTTAAGATCTTATAATTGATGTCTTTATCGACATCTCTCTTCAAAGTTCTCGTAGCTTATTTACTGACATGGTGATCCTCCCATCGAGCTCGTTGATGGTCTCGTTGGGCAACATTTTGAGCTTTTTGAACTTCATCAGTTCAGCTTGTAGTCGGCTGTCTTTGATCTGATCATTTCCTTCGCATATCTCAGCAAGAGTATCCCACATTTGTTTCGCTATTTTGAGATACTTTATCTTCTCTTTGGTGACTTTATCCATCGTCTTCATGATTATATGCTGGCGATTGTATCTAGAGTATACAACTTTCTTTCTTACGCATCCATCGAAGTTTGGACTTTTTGAACAAGACTTCGGTGCATGATCTGGATCTCTTCCAACCATTTGGGTTGTCGCGGATATATGATGATGGGTCCTCGTTCAATGACTTCCATCATTACGCCAATATCGATCCCGGATGGTTGCATATGTATATAGTCAATCTGCATACTCATCAATTGAAAAACTTAGGCAAATCATGATACATACCGGAGGTATTACCCATCGAAAGTGATTTTGAAAATGAATGAGTTTGAAAACGGTTTTTCAAGATCATTCAAATGACCAAAGATTCTTCCTCAAGAATCGATGATACTCAAAGCCATGGTCTGTGAGAAGAACCGCTCGATACCACTTGTAGGTCCCGAATGGGTTTTGTGAGGGCAGAAGTCTAGGAGGGTGAATAGACTTCTGGAAACTTTTCGTCTTGGATCGGTGTGATTTGCGATTGCTTTGATCATAGTGCTAGTGAGTCAGTTTGGACTGATGTTCAATCTTACTGAGTGCCTGAGGGTAGATCAGTTTGATATCTGTCAGTTTAACCGAGAGTGCGGAAGCTTGTAAATACCCGTGTGAAAAACTAATTTTATCAAATCAGATTCTTAAGTCAGTTTTCAACCGGCTGACTAAGGTGTCAACCTGATCAGACCAGTTGCTTGGTGCAGACTGAGCTTAACTTAGAATATGTATGCAGTTTTAAACTCAGTTGTGTGAATAGTGTAAACCAATAAATAGCAAGTAAATGCACACAAGATTTTATAGTGGTTCAGACGAAACCCGTCTTACGTCCACTCTTCCCTTAACACAGGGGCACCAACTTAACCAACTGGACATAGTTTTATGTGTTAGTCCAACACTCAATATGTGACCTATCTTTTACATCAGCTATCTATACATTTCAGCTGGTCATCTTAATCTGATTCTAAGTCATCAGTCAGTCAGCTAACAGGTCTAACTGGTCCTATTACAACCTGTTTTGGAACTTCCATCAAAACTTAAATACAAATTTCCCAACACCCTTGTAACCAAAAGTAAACCATTCACGACCTAGATGGAAATGAACAATCCATCGTGATAGGTTGAAGTGTAAGGCTCATATTGGCTTGTCTTGACCAAGAGATTACACTAGTGCATGACTGATGCACTGAATAGGACCTACAGGAGGACAAATTCTTCAGAACTGAACAAGGAAGAATTAGACCTCAGTGGTTCATTATTTCTTAATCTTCGTTCCTTAAATAGGATCACGTGTGGTTGGTAACTATTGCTTTGACTTATCATGGGTAGAGAATCAACGAGGTTTAATACTTTTTATCTTGGGCAATATTATTGGTCACATGTGATTGCTAAGATTTAATACGGAGAATCATGTGAAAGTACGCTTGTTCGATTTGCCCCCTTGGGAGGTTCATAAGCTTTATCATACCAAATCTTACAAGTGGAATTAGTTTCCGGTATGGATAATAATGTTGAACCGTTCCTTTACCAAGGACAAAATATATTAATTAATGGAAAGCTCTTTCAGTGGCTTGAATTACTTAGTGGGCTAGATAATCTTAAACAGGGGACATAATAATCGGGAGCCATATTAACTGTAATATGGGTTAAGATGGATAGTGCAATATTAATTATGTAGTGAGATTAATTAATATTTATGGGCTTGAATAATATTGTGGCTCAATATTGATAATTCAAGATCCATTGGAAGGTCCAATCTTAATTCTCCTAAAGGACCCCTAAGTAGCCCAACATAAAGTCCAATAACTGAAAAAGGTGTTTAAAATAAAATAAATATTGTTGCCTTATTTTTTCTCATAATTTCGAAAATTATGGATTAAAAGGGGAGAAAGATTTTCTTTGAATTTTGTTATGGAATGAAGATATGTATTCTTGGAATACAAGATTATCTCATTAAATTCAAGAAATCTCCCACTTGGTTATCCATATAGTATTTTTCGAAAATCATGAAATATAAAGGGCAAGAAAAATTTTCTGGATTTTCTTGAAAAGATATTATGAAAGATATGTATTTCTTGAAATACAAGAATATCTCATAAATTCAAGAAGATCCAAATCTTGGAATCTTGTTCCCTATATTTCGAAAATTCCATAACAAAGAGGAGTTGGGATTTTTGTGGAATATTTTAAATATGGAGAAAAGAATATATTGGATATATTCAAGATTTCTTGAAGATCAAGAAAAAGATTTTCACATCTTATTCATGCACAAAATTTCGTCCAACACCCCTCTATAAATAGGGGATGAATGTTTCATTCGGATGAACACGAAGTGGTTTTTAGGAAAATAAATATTTGTCGATAAAATATCAAATATTTTTGAAACGTCGAATGTTTGTGTATTTTGAAAAATGTCAATTAAGGAGTAGTGAACAATTCCATCTTTGGAAAAATTAGTAAATCCACAAAGGTGGTGCAACAAAATTTATTTTCCTTTTGTTAATTGTTCTTGAAGCATCCTACCCACCCGGATTGTCGAGCAAGGATTAAGGAAATACTTGGGAAGGTTTTTCCGGTGTGTTTAATCAACGAGGCCATTACCATTCCAAGAGGTATGTTTACGTAAACTCGTAGTAATTCCGCATGCGTAGGATTTACGTGAACTAATTATATGCATGATTTGTTGTTGAATTATTATTTGAATTAACATAGGATTAATTCATGCTAGTAATAATTATTATCGAATTAAATTTGTATTTAAATATTTATCGAATAGATCGTGCAAATTATTCCCCAACACCATTTTGGTTGACGCCGGGTGTGGTGACTTGATCGAGTAATTGGTCGATCTACCTTGTAGAGTCTTGATCTTGATTGTCTTGCACAATTTGCAGGGACTGCATTGATGTAGGTCTTCTGGTCTTCTGGTAGTCTTCTGATCTTTAGGTGACTCTGAGCCTCAGTGTCTTGGTCATAATCGAAGTCTTGGGTTTTTGTTTGAGTCTTGGGTTTATTCTTGAGTCTTTAGGGTTTATCCCGAGTCTTGAGTTCATCTGAGTCTTCGGTTTATCCGAGTCTTGGGGTTTATCGAAGTCTTGGGTTTATCTCCCCGAGTCTTCAGGTTTATCTGAGTCTTGATGTCTTGTCTTCACCTGATAATCTGACTTCTTATCTTCTGATCCGTCTTAGTCTTCTGATCATCTGACCTTATCTGGTCATCTGATAACTCGACCTGACCTATACATATTGAGTTCCCCCTCAATATGTGACCTATCTTTTACATCAGCTATCTATACATTTCAGCTGGTCATCTTAATCTGATTCTAAGTCATCGGTCATTATAACGAAAATTTCCTATTACACTTTGTTTTGGAACTTCCATCAAAACTAAATACAAATTTCCCAACACAAGATCAAGAAGTCCATCTACGGACTAAAGCAAGCATCGTGTGCTTGGAACCAATGTTTTGATCAGGTTATAAAGTCTTACGGGTTCGATCAAAACGAGTTCAAAAGTTGTGTGTATAAAAAGCATGTCGGAACTGCATTGGTATTCTTAGTACTATACGTAGACAATATTCTGCTCATCAGAGACGATGTAAAGGTTTTGTCAGACGTAAGGGCATGGCTGTCAAAACAGTTTGATATGAAGGACTTAGGGGAAGCCGGTCACATCCTTGGGATCAAGATCACTCGAGATCGTAAGAAAAGGATGATAGGCTTATCGCAAGCTTCATACATAGACACTGTCTTGAAGCAATTCAGCATTGAAGATTCCAAGAAGGGCTTTGTGCCTTTCAGACATGAAATACATCTATCAAAGAAATGTTCGAAGCCTTAAAGAGATAGGTGACATGAAAGGCGTTCCTTATGCTTCGGCTGTCGGAAGCCTCATGTATGCTATGCTGTGCAAGAGGCCAGATGTCTGCTTTGCCGTTGGCATGGTAGCAAGATATTAGAGTAATCCGGGGAAAGAACATTCGGCTGCAGTTAAAAACATTCTGAAGTATCTGAAGAGAACTCGCGATAGAATGTTGGTTTATCAGTCAGACAGTCTGATTCCCATCGGATACATGGACTCGGATTTCCAATCAGACCTAGATTCTAGAAAATCTACCTCGGGTAGTATGTTTTGCATGGGGGGAGGAGCCATGACATGGAGAAGCGTTAAGCAGAAATGCATCGCAGATTCTACCATGGAAGCCGAGTATGTAGCTGCTTGTGAAGCAGCGAAGGAAGCAGTTTTGCTCAAGAACTTCCTAGTGGACTTAGACGTAGTTTCGAATTCGCCCATCACTATCACGGTCTATTGTGATAATGCAGGAGCAGTTGCAAATTCAAGGGAACCAAGAGCCTACAAGGCCAGCAAACACATTGCAAGGAAATACCATCTTATACGAGAAATCGTTAAGAGAGGAGATATAGAGGTGGCAAAGATCGCGTCAGAGGACAACCTAGCAGATCCATTCACAAAGGGTCTGCCTCAGAATATATTCGAGAGACATGTGGAAGGAATGGGTGTCAAGACCGTTGCTAATCTGCTTTGAGAATATGTGGGAGAGATATTATTAGGTTCGTGTAGGTGACATTAGATGTCACGTACATTCTACACGAGACGTGTTGTAGTATACTTAAAAGCAGACTTAGAGTATAAGTGGGAGATTGTTGGGGTTATACTGGAAAGTATGTTTTTACTTTGTATAACCAGACTGAATTTCTGTCTTATTTGCTGAAATAAATTATTTATCACAGATCTTTTAAATATCATTGAATGTTACATATATTTACTGCATAATTGTTCAAAAATAGTACGTGTTACATTGTAGTTAATTTAGTGATACCAAATCACAGAAGATTAAATTAACAGTCACTTGTAACTAAAAGTACAAAATTCACGACCCAGATGGAAATGAACAATTCATCATGAAAGGTTGAAGTGTAAGGCTCAGATTGGCTTGTCTTGACCAAGAGATTGCACTAGTGCATTATGATGCACTGAGTGGGACCTAAAGGAGGATAAATTCTTCAGTACTGAATATAGAAGAATTGGACCTCAGTGGTTCATTATTTCTTAATCTCCGTCCCTTAAATAGGATCGTGTGGAATCAATAACCATTGCTTTGACTTATGATGGGAAGAGAATTAGTGATATTCAATACCTTGTATCTTGGGTAATGTTATTGGTTACACGACGATTGCTAAGATTTAATACGGTGAAACGTGTGTAAGTGTGCCTTATTTGCGTTGTCCCCTTGGGAGTCTCGTAAGATTTAACATATCAAATCTTGCAAGTGGAATTAGTTTCGGTATGGATAATAATGTTGAGTGGTTTCATGACCAGAAAAAAGATGTTAATTAATATGAAGCTATTTCAGTGGCCTAAATTAATTAATGGACTGGATAATCTTAAACACGGGAAATAATAATCGGGAGCCATATTAACAGTAATATGGGTTAAGATGGATAGTGCAATATTAATTATGTAGTGGGATTAATTAATATTTATGGGCTTGAATAATATTGTGGCTCAATATTGGAAATTCAAGGTCAATTGGAAGGTCCAGTCTTAATTCTCCTAAAGGCCCCTCAAGTAGCCCAAAGATAAAGTCCAATAACTGAAAAAGGTGTTTAAAATAAAATAAATTATTGTTGCCTATTTTTCCAAATTTTCTAAATTATTCTTGATTTTCTTGGAAAGATTTTATGGAATATGTATTCTTGGAATACAAGATTATCCCACAAATTCAAGAAAAGTCAAAGATCCTATTTCTTCCCTATTTAATTGAAATTTTCAAAAATCCCCTTAATATAAGGAGGTGGGATTTTTGTGGAATATTTTAATTATGGAGAAAAGAATATATTGGATATATTCAAGATTTCTTGGAGATCAAGAAAAAGATTTTCCCATCTTATTCCTAGGCCAAATTTTCGACCACCCCTAGTATTATAAATAGGGGATGAATTTTTCATCCCCAAGTAATTTCATGTGTTGGAAAAATTAGAAATCCACAAAGGTGGTGCAACATAATTTTATTTTCCTTTTGTTAATTGTTCATGAGCATCCTACCCACGGATTGTTGGACAAGGACGAGGGAATACTTGAGAAGGTCTTTTGGTGTGTTTGTGTGAACGGAATCCATTTTCTCAACGGTTGTCACTCTGAGAGGTTAGTTCACGTAAACTCCTAGCAATTCCGCATGCGTAGGATTTATGTGTCGAATTTGTATGCATGATTTGTTGTTGAATTATTATTTGAATTAAGTAGTCGATGTGGGGCATGGGTAAGAAGTCTTTTGGACAAGCATCGTTGAGGTCAGTGAAGTCGATGCATAGTCGTCAAGTTCCATTTGACTTTTTCACCAACACTGCGTTAGCCACCCATTGGGGTTGATCGACCTGTGTGATCAGGCCGTTGTCTAATAACTTCGTTACCTCTTCGGCTAATGATGCATACTTTTCGGGGCCGAATTTTTGCCTCTTCGGGCAAAACTTCTGGTTGGATCGATGTGTAGTCTATGACATGCGACTTTTGGGTCGATCCCCACCATGTCTTTGTGCGACCACGCGAAGATGCCTAAGTTCTTTTTGAGAAAGTCGATGACTTCCCCTTCAGGTCATCTTGTATCTTGGAGCCTATGATTACTTCTAGATCCGGTCGAGCTGGGTCTACCTTGACTTTCTCGAGATCTTCCCCCGGGAAGGCCCTTGAGGCATCTTGTTGGGGGTCGTCGATCTCTGCTTCGAGCAGAAACTCTTCGGGCCCCATTCTTGGGTCGAGGTTTCCATGACTCCTTTTGTTGTTTGTCTTATTACTCAATTTTTCACATCGTTTTTCATTATCTATTACAAGTATTTGTTTTCTAGATATCAATGCGGAATTGAAAAGAAACGAGGAATAAATCAAACAACCTCTTGCATCAACTTGGTCACCTTTAACGGTGCCGACTAGCCCACTCTTGGTGGGAAACTTCACACAAAAATAAAAAGTTCAGGACGCAGCCACGAATTCGTGCTCAAATGGCCTCCCAAGAAAGCCGTTATAGGAACTTGGGAGGTCGACAACTAGAAAATCTAATAGCCTAGTGGCCCTAACCTCATTGTTTAAAGTAGAGACTAACTCGACGACCAGCCGGATTATTCCAGCCAGCTTTACTGTTGCATCACCAAAGCCTTTCACGACGTTGTCGCATGGGGTGATGTAGGCATCATAGTCCCCGAGCTGGTCCAGAGTTTTCATGAAGAGGATGTTGCAAAAGGCACCCCCATCCATCAGCAGCCGGCACACAGTAGTCCCCATGATGTTTGCTTTGATCACAAGGGGATCGACATTCGGGTAGACTATTCCAGCTTTATCTTTCTCGCCGAACACGATCATGCTGGTTTCTTCCCCCACTATAAAGACTGGCAGCACCATTTTCTTGGCATTCTCTATCTCTCTTATCTCGGCCTTCATTCTCCGTTTGGAAGAGGAGGTCGAGGAGAGTCCCCCAACTGTCCCAAGTGTGGAGAGAGTATGTATGACGCGACCTCCCGCATCCTCGGGCATGGGAGGGATAGGTCGTTCCCCCTGCCCTATTCTCTGGTCCGTGTTTCTGGGGGCGGGCTCCGCTTGTCGAGGATGATCTGCCTGTTCGCGACCTCTCTGAGCACGATCATGGCCCCTCTGAGGTCGCTTGACAAACTCGTCAAACAAACCATCTTCGTACAACCTCTAGAGTTGGGGGAGTAAATCCTTGCATTCGCTTGTGTAGTGGCCTACCTGTTGGAGAATTAATTGCCCGAATCTATTCGGGATGAATATTTAAATACAAATTTAATTCTAACCATTATTACTAGCATGAATTAATCATATATTTATTCAAATAATAATTCAACAACAAATCATGCATATAAACAGTTCACATAAATTCTGATAAAAAAAAAACAGTTCACATAAATCCTACGCATGTGGAATTGCTACGGGTTTACGTGAACTAACCTCTCGGAGTGACAACCGTTGAGAAGATGGATCCCGCTCACACGAACACACCAAAAGACCTTCTCAAGTATTCCCCTATCCTTGTTCAACAATCCGGTGGTAGGAACTCGCCAACAATTTAACAAAAGGAAAAATAAAATTATGTTGCACCACCTTTGTGGATTTCTAATTTTTCCAACGCATTGAATTGCTTGGGGATGAAAAATTCATCCCCTATTTATAGATGAGGTGGTGGTCGAATTTCTGGGCAAAAATAATATGGGAAAATATTTTTCTTGATTTCCAAGAAATCTTGAATATATCTAATAAGATTTCCAAGCGTACTTGCACACGATTGTACTTGCACACGATTCTTCGTATTATTTCCAAGCATATTTTTCCAAGCGTATTTTTCTTGATTTCCAAGCGTACTTGCACACGATTCTTCGTATTAAATCTTAGCAATCGCATGTGACCAATAATATTGCCTAAGATATAAAGTATTGAATCTCATCGATTCTCTACCGTCATAAGTCAAGCAATAATTACTAACCACACCGCATCCTATTTAAGGGATGAAGATTAAGAAATAACGAACTGATTTGAGGTCTAATTCTTCCTAATTCAAAGGTGTTGAAGAATTTATCCTCCATGGGGTCCTATTCAAAGGTCATCATCATGCACTAGTGTAATCTCTTGGTCAAAGACAAACCCGATAAGGCCTTACACCTCAACCTTTCACAATAGATTGTTCATTTCCATCTAAAGTCGTGAACAACGTGCTTTTAATTTACAAAGGATTTAATTTAATTTAATCTTCGTGATCCGGTATCACTAAATTAACTACAATGTAACCGTCTTATTTGTTGGAACAGTTATCACGATAAATATATGTAACATTCAATGATATTTAAAGCATTAGTGATAAATAATTTATTTCCAAGAAATAAGGCGAAATCGGTTTGGTTATACAAAGTAAAAGCATACTTTCTAGTATAACCCCAACACTACCTATTCGTGAGAATGGCAAGTTCTTGTTGGGGTTTAGCTTGCCTTTGTTCTTGATGGGCTGGTAGGCGAGAAATTCAGCTCTTCGATCTGATGTAAACACGTCAGGAGTCCGCCAACGCCCATCTCCCTTGACCGGGATGTTCTCTTGAACGACTTGAAATTTGTCGGTGCTTTGTAGTGCCCCCCTACCTTTCTTGGAGCTTTTCTTTTGATCTCGAGACCTCCTTGTCGCTCTGGATAATTGGAACTCTAAAAGTTTCTATAAGGATGGATCGCCGGCCGCCTCCCAAGCCCAAGCATAGTTAATCGCTTATTTGGTGGTCATCTTGTCACCCGTATCTTTTGTCCCTTCGAGACCGGAGCGGCCCAAGCAACCGCCTCTCATCTCCCATGGGTCTCCCCGAGAATGAGTTTGGTAGATCCTTTCAATGTGGACCGATCGATTCTTGTTTCCCGGGCGTAGTGTTCATCAACCGTTGCTGGTCAGCAGTGTCCAGGTGCAAGGCCGTGAAATGAGTTAAGAATAACCCGGGTGAACTGTTTTTGAATGTGTCCAATTTAGAATGGTGGTAGTGAGGTGAGCCATTGATGGGCTTGGTCGCTTAGAGTCGAGAGAAAAAGTCGACACAGAATTGGCCGGATGCGCCCATGAGGCCGTGTACGCTGTATTTTTGCTACATGGACCCTTCAGTCGAAGCCTTAATATAAGCGGTATAGAGTCAGCGGTGGCGATCTTCCCTTGGGTAGGGGCCAAGATGACCATAGTTAGAGTGGGGAGTCTTGGATGGTGAAACTATTGCCTTATCCTGGCGCCGATTACTGTTGAGGTTATCTTTGGAAAATATGCTTTTACTTTGTATAACCAAACCGAATTTCATCTTTTACTAAAATAAATCATTTATCAATCGATGCTTTTTAAATATCATTGAATGTTACATATATTTCTTGCATAATCTTTTCAATAAATAAGTCGTGTTACATTTTAGTTAATTTAGTGATACCCGGATCACGAAGATTAAATTAATGATCCTTGTAACTAAAAATCGCGTTGTCACTTTAACTCCAGATGGAAATGAACAATCCATCATGAAAGGTTGAAGTGCAAGGCTCAATATTGTTTGTCTTGACCAAGAGATTACACTAGTGCATGACCCAATGCACTGAATAGGCCCCTAGGAGGAAAAATTCTTCAAACCTTGAATTAGTAAGAATTAGACCTCGATTGGTTCGTTATTTCTTAATATTAGGTCCTTTAAATAGGATCGTGTGTGGTTAGTAATTATTGCTTTGACTTATGACGGGCAGAGAATCAACGAGATTCAATACTTTTTATATCTTAGCAATATTATTGGTCACATGCGACAAGCTAAGATTTAATAGGAAGAATTAACCGCTGCACGCTTGTTCAATTTGACCCTTGGGAGGTTCATAAGATTTATCATACCAAATCTTGCAAGTGGAATTAGTTTTCGGTATGAATAATAATGTTGAGCAGGTTCCTTGACCAAGGACAAAAGATATTAATTAATGGAAAGCTATTTTTGGCTTGAATTAATTAATGGGTCGATAATCTTAAACACGGGGAAATAATAAGGGATCCATATTACTTGATAATATGAGTTATAATGGATAGTGCAATATTAATTATGTAGTGAGATTAATTAATATTTATGGGCTTGAATAATATTTGGCTCAATATTAGATATTCAAAGTCCATTAGAAGGTCAATCTTAATTCTCTAAAAGGCCCTCAAGTAGTCAAACATAATGTCCAATAAGCGAAAAAAAGGTGTTTAAAATAAAAATAAATTATGGTTGGTTATTTTTCCAATTTTTTTTTTTTGAAAAACATGAATAAAAGGAGAAAGATTTTCTTTTAATTTTGTTATGGAACGGATATGTATCATTGGAATACAAGATTATCTCATTAAATTCAAGAAATCTCCCACTTAGTTATTTATGTGGGATTTTCGAAAATTATGAGAAATAAAGTGAAAGAAAGATTTTCTTGATTTTCTTGAAAATTTATTATGGAAGATATGTATTTTTTAATACAAATTATATCTCATAAATTCAAGAAGATCCAAATCTTGGAGATCAAGAAAGAGATTTTTCCTCCTATTCCCCTAGTTAAAATAGTCCATCACCCTCTTATAAATAGGGATGAATTATTTATCCTAAAGTGCAATTCCATGTGTTGGAAAAATTAGAAATCCACAAAGGTGGTGTAACATAATTTTATTTTTCCCTTTTGTTAAATTGTTCATGCAGTTCCTACCACCCGATTGTTGAACAAGGATAAGGGAATACTTGAGAAGGTCTTTTGGTGTGTTCGTATTGAGCAGGATCCATCTTCTCAACGGTTATCACTCAGTAGAGGTTAGTTCACGTAAACCCGTAACAATTCGCGTGCGTAGGATTTTATGTGTTGTTTATATCATGATTTGTTGTTGAATTATTATTTGAATTAATATATGATTAATTCATGCTAGTAATAATTGTTAGAATTAAAATTTATATTTAAATACTCATCCCGAATAGATAGGGCAAATATTTCCCCAACAACGTGTCGAGCCTCGGTTTGGACTCGAGTTTTAGATTTTAATTTAATTTGTTTTCATTAAATTTGAAATTGGATAGGAGAATTGCCAGATCTTTTTGCGGGTATCCAATTGTCATGGTATTTGATGAATGTTTATATTTATGCATGCATATAAATTGTGGTTATTAATCCATTAGTTAATTCATTTACCTCGTGAGAAAATTCACGAGTAGATTAGGATTTGTTTGATTAGATTCAATGTAATAGACTAGTCTAGATCTAGGTTTATTTATTTTAAGTAAATAAATAAATTACCCGGATCTTGAGCAAAAGAAGGAGACGGAGAGAATTAAAGGCAGACGACCAAGTGTCGCACGCACGCATAAGCCAACCGGAGCACGCGACTAAGTAAACGTCGGCGCAGGTAAGGCGGAGCGTCTTGGCCTTGTGATTCGTCAGTAGCGCATGCGTATGGTCTTGAGCTGTCGCCGAGGAAGGACCCCGGATCTTGAGGACGATCCGAGACGCTTTCGGCGCCTATGTGCCGAAAGGCAGGACCGGATGGGCTGAAGTGGATCAAAAGATGTGCCTAGGGTGCATGCGACTTGGTTCCGGGTCATGAGCTACTCGTTTTTCGGGACGTCATCCATCCCAAAAATGGAGGGCGTTTTAAAGAATTTATTGCGGTCGAGTGGGAGCTTTTTGAGACGAACGATGAAGAGTATGAAAGGCGACTTCTCAAGATCAAGAACATGACAAAATTAACCGTGACAATTGGATATATGTGCCCAATGTTTTTAATTATTGTTTTGATGTTTTGCATTATTTTTTCTTTGGTTTAAATTGTGTTTTAAATATCGATGCATGAGAAAATATTTTGAAAAAATCTCACCTTCAAAAAATTACTAAGTATGTTTAAATAATTAATTGACAATTTTATTAGGATAATAAAATTGAATTGATTTTGACCTCCATGATTTATTTATTTGTGGATTCTTTTGGAGAAATTCCCCACGGAGACTGACCAAAAGAATAGATTTCACATGAATAAAATTCGAAAGGATGATTGTGAGTTATTATTAGTGGCTATTTTTGACCCTCCACAAGGCTGGATTCAAAAACAAGTAATAATTACGTATTTAATCATGGTTATTACTTAGGTATAAAATTGATGTGCATATACTTCCTAAGTTCTGTCAATTTTATATTGGTCAAAGTGGGAGCCAACTATTAATCTAGATATTAAAGGTTTATGCTTGTTTTCTTGTTTTGTAACACCTTGAATGTGTTTAAATAATGACCCTTGGCGTGGCTTATTTAAACCATTTTTGAAGATGGCTGATGCGTGTTCATTTTTGAAGATTTTTAATATGATACATGTGATCAGAACCCTTGTGATATGTTTGTGCTTATAGAAATTGTTATTTATTTTAGTTCAAGATGTCGCAACCTTTTAATCCAACATTCAATATACTTAAAGACAATTTGGTTCTTGATGAAAACTTTTGTTGATTGGAATAGTAAACTTACTATTGTCCTCATTGCACAAAGCCATGCTGGGTTCTCCTTTACAAACCGGAAAAGCGAATGATGAGTCAACTAAAGCGGTTAAGAAAGAGTATGTTGACTAGGAGGCGTTCTAAATGGCAAAGTGTACCATCTCTTGCTTGATATGGGATGTGTTGCAACACCAACACCAAAAACGTTGAGACGTGCGGACATCATGAACCATGTGGCTCTTGGATCACCATGAGGGACCGCTCTATGAAAATGGTGGAGGAACGCAAGTAAGGGAACACGTTCTCGGAGATGATGGCTCACCCATAAGCTTTTGTTAACTTGGCGAATCACGATATCGAGACAAATCGA
Organism: Stenogyne calaminthoides; assembly: GCA_037126765.1. Taxonomy (NCBI): domain Eukaryota; kingdom Viridiplantae; phylum Streptophyta; class Magnoliopsida; order Lamiales; family Lamiaceae; genus Stenogyne; species Stenogyne calaminthoides. The sequence goes on from JBBCBC010000013.1 coordinate 23,359,376, forward strand.
TTTAGGTACTCCTCTCTATGAATTTTTGAAGCAGTTCCTCATTTGAATCACCAAATGAACAATTAAGTTCTTGATGCTTGACATTGCAAGCTTTAGTCTCGGCAGGCGATATAAAGGTAAAAGAGCCAAGCCTTGGTGGCAAATGGACCTTCTTCTTCTTCTAGGCCAAAGGGTGGTAAGAACAAGAAAAGGATAAAGGCCACAAGCAAAGTGAACTCAGGTGTACCAAGGAAAAGAAAAGGTGAAGGGAGGTGGAGGAGTGAGTAAACCCGGCCTAAGGGAAGTGCTTCAATCTAGCGGTGAAAAAGGACATTGAGGTCACCGTTTCCAAAAAGGAATGGAAAGAAAGGTAATTTTCGGCACTACTTGTTGAAACTTGTTTAGCGGTATTATGCCTCCCATTTGGGTGGTGGATCTGAAGGATCAATCGATCATGTTTTTTTTCACTTTATAGGGGTTCAGCGGAATTAGACAACTTAGAGGGTGCTGAGATCCTCATCATCGAATGGCGTATTTAGAGTGGCGGTGAAGCGATGGGAGAAGTGGCAACTGTCTTTTGAAGCCGAGTTTTAATTTTAAGAGATGTTCTTTCGTTTCTAGTTTAGAAAGAATTTAATTTTGGTTTCTAAACTTTACCTTGATGGATATTAGGTTATTTTCGACAAAGTTGTTACCATTTCTCTTTATGATAAATTTATCTGTCATGGAACGTTGTCGAATAATCTCTATACAATTAATTGTGCACACCACTCACGAAATGCATCCTATAACACATCAATTGTTTTCGATAAAACGTTCATCGGGGCGAAGCCAGACACTTCTATGGCATCTCCAGTTGGGACATTTTAATCCAAAAAAGGATTCAAAGGTTGGTAGAAGATGGTTCATTGAGTCTCTCGGGGTTGAAAACCCCAACTTGTGAATCATGTTTGGAGAATGGCAAAATGACCAAGAGTGCATTCTCGAGACGAGGAATAGAGCCAAAAAGTGTTAGAAACGTTTCCTCACAGCGTGTGGTACAATGTCAATCAAAGCAAGAGGAGGTTATGAGTATTTCATCACCTTTATTGATGATTACTCAAGAGTGCGACTATATTTTCCTTATGATGCATAAATACGAGACCTTTTACAAATTCAAAGAATTTAAGGCTGCCAGAGAATCATAGGGAAAAAGCGTATCAAGTCTCTACGATCGATGCGATGGAGGCAAATACCTCGGTGATGAGTTTTTAAACTTTGTCACATGAAGGATTGTATCGGCTAAGCGCACGGACCCCTAAACAAAAGCAGTTGCGAGGCGAAGAAAAGGTAACTCTTTTAGAAATGGTTAGATCAATGATGAGTTATGCGGATCTACCCAAGTCATTCAGGGGTCATGCGATTGCAAACAACGAACTTATATTCTGAACTTGGTGCCATCCAAATCCGGTTCCCAAAACTCCCAAAAGAATTGTGACCGCCAAGAAGCCCGGTTTTGAGACACATGAGAATTTTTTGGGGGTGTCGGCCCTCGTGTTGGACAAGGAAGTCGAAAAAATTAGATCCTCGTCGAGAATTAGGTTGTTTATAGGATACCCCGAGGAACAAAAAGCGTGTAAATTCTATGGTCCCAAAAGATCAAAAGGTGGTAATAAGCACCCACTTTAGATTTTGGAAAGACTATATGAACGAAAAGAAAGCCCGTGAGATTACCTTAAATGAGCTAAGGGGGCTAACCTGGGACAATAGACAATGCAGATGACATACCAAACAACACACTTATACAACAGGAACCTCGTGGTAGTGGGAGGTTGTAAGACAACCCGAGAGATTCATGGGGGTAGGAGGGAGTCATAGGACTTAGTCCCCGTCAAGATGAATCGGACCTTACGGACTTCTGGATGAAGCGATCAGATAAGGACGCGGTTTCTTGGCAAATAGCAATGGGCCAAAATGGGTTCTATGGATCATAACATCTTTTGTGGGAGAATGGTCGAACCTCTTAATGGGGGTCAAACCCATTGATTGCAAGTGGGTATACAAAGAGGGAAAAGAGACCAGAGACGGGAAGGTGGAAACCTTTAAGGCAAGACTTGTGGCGAAAGGTTATACTTAGAAAGAAGGGATCGACTATGAGAAAACCTTTTCACCTGTAGCAATGCTCAAGTCCATCCGAATCCACTTGTCGATTGCTCATCTCTCGACTTTGATTGGCAAATGGATGTTAAGAGCGGCTTTCCTTAAATCTTGAAGAGTAAATCTATATCTCGACAACCCCAAGGCTTCATTTAAAAAACCAGAACACCTAGTTTGTAAGCTCAAGAAGTCTATTTATGGACTCAAACAAGCATCCAGAGCTTGGAACCAATGTTTTGATCAAGTAATAAAGTCTTATGGGTTTGATCAAAACGAGTGCAAAAGTTGTGTGTACAAGAAGCGTGTCGGAACTACATTGGTATTCTTGGTACTATCGTAGATGACATTACGCTCATGGGGACTATATAAAGGTGTTGTTAGGCGTGGGGCATGGCTTTCAAAAGCAGTTTGATATCAACGTAGTGGGCTATCATCCTTGGGATCAAGATCACTCTAGATCGCAAGAAAAGGATGATAGGCGATCTCCAAGACTTAATATATGAACCTTCGTCTTAGGCGATTAAAGCATGCGAGTTCAAGAAAGGCTTCGTACCTTTAGGACATGGAATCCATCTATCCACAAATGTGCCCTAAGACACTGAGATATACGGCCACCGTTGGCACGAGATCAAAGAATCAAAAAAGAGCAGGAAAAAACGCGATTAAGAACATTCAAGTATCCGAAAAGAACTCGGGATAGAATGTTGGTTTATCGGTCCGAGATAGTCTAATCCCTATTCGGTTACCGCAGTTTCGGATTTCCAATCACACTTAGGTTCGTAAAAATCTACCTCCCGTTAGTGTGTTTTGCATGGGAGGAGCCATGACATGGAGAAACGTTAGTAAAATGCATCATGGATTCTACCATGGAAGCGAATACGTGAGGCAACAAGGCGTGAAAAGATTTGTCTCAAGAACTTCCTAGTGGACTTGGATGTAGTTCGAATTTGCCCAAAGACAATCACCGATTATTATGATAATGTGAAGCGATTTGCAAATTCAAGGGAACCAAGAGCCCACAAGGCCAACAAACACATTGAAAGGAAATACCATCTTATGAAATCGTTAAGAGAGATATAAATTGGCAGATCGTCGGGAAGACAACCCTAGCAGATCCATTCACAAAGGGTCTTCCTCGTAACACATTAGAGACATGTGGAAGGAAATGGGTGTCAAGACCGTTACAATTTACTTTGAGTATAAGTGGGAGATTGTTGGGGTTATCTTGAAAGTATGCTTTTCTTTTGTATAACCAAACTGAACCCTATCTTATTCTTCGAATAAATCATTTATCAACGATGCTTTAAATATCATTGAATGTTACATATATTTCTTTGCATTAATGTTCAATAAATATGCGTGTTACATTGTAGTTAATTTAGTGATGCAGGATCCCGCGAAGATTAAATTTCTGATTTTATGAACTAAAAAGTACGTTGTTCCGACCTAAATGGAAATGAACAATCCATCGTGAAAGGTTGAAGTGTAAGGCTCGATTAGCTTGTCTTGACCAAGAGATTACACTAGTGCATGACCGTCGTAATCAATTGACCTACATGAGGATAAATTCTCAAGCTTTGAATTAGGAAGAATTATACCTCGGTGGTTCGTTATTTCTTAATCTTTGTCCCTAAATAGGATGGGTGTGTGGTTAGTAATTATTGTTTTTGACTTATGGCGTGTAGAGAATCAATGAGATTTAATACTTTATATCTTAGCAATATTATTATTGGTCACATGTGATTGCTAAGATTTAATCGAAGAATCGTGTGCAAGCACGCTTGTTGATTTTCCCCCTTGAGAGGTTCATAAGATTTATCATACTAAATCTTGCAAGTGGAACTAGTTTCCATTATGGATAATAATGTTGAACCGGATTTGTTGACTAAGGACAAAAGATATTAATTAATGGAAAGCTATTTCGATTGGCTTGAATTAATTAATTAATTTGAATAATCTTAAACACGGGAAATAATAACAAGGAGCCATATTAACTTGATAATATGGGTTAAGATGTATAGTGCAATAATAATTATGTAGTGGGATTAATTAATATTTATGGGTTTGAATAATATTGTGGCTCAATATTAGATATTCAAAGTCCGTTAGAAGGTCAATCTTAATTCTCTAAAGGCCCCTCAAGTAGCCCAAACATAATATCCAATAACTAAAAAGGTGTTTAGAATAAAATAAATTATGGTTGCTTATTTTTTCCAAATTTTTTTCGGGAAAAACATGAATAAAAAGGAGAAAGATTTTCTTTGAATTTTGTTATAGATAGCGATGATGAAGAGATGGGTCACATATTGAGGGAACTCAATGTATAGGTCGTGTCGAAATGTCGGATGACCCAGATAGGCGTCGGATGACGGGAAGGCTAAGAACAAATCGAAAGAAAAGAAGTCGGTCGTCGTGAAGACAGAAGACACGAAGACTTCGAGATGAACCTAAAGACTCGGGGATGAACTCGAAGACTAGGATGAATGAACTGAAGACTCAGATAAACTGAAGACTCGGTAATAAACCAAGACTTAAATGATATGAATACATCGAGGCACGGTGAGTCACCCGAAGTCGAAGACTATCGAAGACCTTAAGACCTATATCGGTCGAGTCCGCATATTGAGCTAAGACAATCTGCATCAAAAAGACTCAACAAGGTAGGGTTGGTGGGTTATGTCCGATCAAGTCACCACACCAAGCGTCAATCAAAATGATACACTGAGACAAACTTAATCTTCTAAAAAGGAATATCGATCGATCTAACGGACAAATTCGAAGTGCCTCCTCCGGCTCGAGAGTTTACGATGCAAGCGAAGCTAACAATACGGGATTGACAGCTTGCGGACATAAATGGCTCTAATCATGCCCACGCCGCCCGATATTAAGAGCGCGTCCACAATCGTATCCTACAGTACTCTACCTAATATGGCCGAAATTCAAATTGCTCTCCAACGGCTCTTTGATTTCTAGGTTCATAAATAGGATCGATCTTCAAAATTGAAGGACACTAAGAATGAACAGGAGACATTGCAAAAAGAAGTAAAAAAACAAAGAAAATCTAAAACAAGAAGAACCATATTTGAAGATTATTTCTTAGAGTGTTCATCCCATAGTTCTTAGCAAGAAATCCTATCAACTAGAATTTGGCTACATAAACACTAGGATAGATTTCGGTTGGAACCTACAACAAACCTTTACCCAAACTCAAAGTTAGGTTAAGTTTATTCGCAAGATTCGGGCCAAGGGATTCTAGTTTCGATTTACGGTTCGGTTGAGTGTGAACTCAATAAACAATTGTTGGGTGTTGGACTAACACATAAAACTAAGTCCCGGTTAGTTAGTTGGTGCCTTTTGTGTTAAGGGAAGAGTGGGCGTAAAGGCGGGTTTCAAATGCGAACCATTAAAAAATCTTGCAGCGTTTAATTCTTTATTTATTGCTTTACACTATTCACACTGGCGGGTTTAAAACTGCATACATATTCTAAGTTAAGCTCGGTTTGCACCAAGCAATCGATCTCGATCGAGGTTGACACCTTAGTGGTGGTTGAAAAGCCCGACTTAAGAACTGATTTGATAAAACTGGTTTTCATACGGGTATTTACAAGCTTCCGCGCTCTCGGTTAAACTGATAGATATCAAATCGATCGCCCCGAGGCACTTTCGGTAGATTGAACATCGATCAAATGACTCCACTAGCACTGGATCCCAAGAATTTGTAAATCACACCGATGCGCATTTAAAAGTTTTCGTAAGTCTATTCACCCCGCCTAGACTTACGCCTCGCCAAAACTTGGATTCGGCACCAAGTGGTATCGAGCAAGGGTGGTTCTCACGGACGGGCTTTGAGTATCATCGATTTTTGAGGAAGAATCTTAGACCTACGTATATCATGATTTGCTAAGTTTCAATTGATGAAAGTACGCAGTTGGACTATATACATGTCAACCATCTGGGGATTGATGGCATAATGATGGAAGTCATTGAACAGGACCCATTCATCATATATCACAAGAAACCGGGGCCAAGGTTGGAGGAGATCGAGATCATGCACCCGAAGTCTTGTTCGAAAAAGTCCAGCCCCATGGATCAGCGAGAAAGAAGTCAGATACTCTAGATACAATCTGATGCATATATAATCGTGAAGACGATGGATAAAGTCGCCAAAGAGAAGATAAAAATATCTCAAAAGCGTATACTAAGCGGCAGATCACTAGAAAGGAATGTGATCGATGACCCGAAGGATCACGTAGATGATAAAAAAGTGGATCGGTCGACGAGAAGAGATAACTTGGTCATGGAGTCTGGGGATCACAATCGAAGGAAAGTCACCCCGAGTATCCTGAGCGAAGTGTCTCCCGGCGAGGAAGTTCTGTGGATCATGGATCATGCTCTCTCGCTTGAAACCAGGTACCGGACGACTCGAGAAAGAGAACGGCGAATAAAAAGAGAGGCCACGCAAAAGACAAAGCCAATGTTGTTGACCGCAACAGAATTAATGTTTCTATCTATCGCCGAGGATTACGGCTACTCATCTCAGAGAAGACTTCGTCTATAAGTCTTTGTTGATTTCCTCGAACATACGATGATATTCTCTTCGGATGATGATGAAATCACCGATGGCGGGGAGGAAGACTAATGAGGTAACCTCCAAACCTTTTTTTCAATTTCCACACGGTATTATTAGCACACCTGGAGAGATTGACTTGCGGCTCTACTCCGAGCAATTTCTTGATGATCTCTCGATGAAGTAGACACATACAATAGTGGTATTTGAAAATGACATAGTAAGGATCATAAATAATCGGCTTTGTTAAAGAGAACATTTGTCAAGAAAATAGTGAATCGAAATTAGCTCAACTCGCCGGTTGGCGAGAACTTAACGTTCAAGGTTAAATCTTATGATCGGGACGGATCAAAAGATCGCCTAGCAATCAACAAACGACAAGTACGATGATTTCAAAATCCTACAATTTAAATTTGATGAGCTATTCACTACATGAGAGTCCCAAAATCTCATCGAGGATAGTTTATGCAAGAAAATAGAGGTTTTCACGAAGTCATCAAAAACCGTTCAAGATATGAAACACCTATTTTTAACCGACTAACAAGAATTAGGTATGAGAGAACCCTTCTACATCCTCAAAAGCCCCGTTTGGTTCACCGGAAGGGTGTAATCAAAGCGAATCTATAAAGAACACAAAAATTTAAACATGTATCGATAAGGGAAAGGACTTTCCGAGCCGAAAGGCAAGTGCCCTGTCGAAGGGAACGAAATGGACCCCCTGATTAAGCATCGCGAGAGGAATCAACGGAAAGAACCAGTTCTTAAGAAGAAACCTCAACGTCCAGATTAGGTATCGGAAGAAAGACAACCTTTGAAAAAAGGAAATGTAATCGAGACCCAATCGAGGTCGGTGCCTAATAAGTTAAACTATGAAACCTGTAAGACCATCTATGCTAAAAGAGATATGAATCTTTTAATGGTAGCGATCGTACCTACCCTTATAACCGAGAGATCTGTGGCTTTCTTGACCAGACCCTTGGGTTAAGGAAGACAAAATATAAAGAAAAATCCAAGTCTTCGATTCACCAAGGCTCATACGAATAATCATCATACAACGAGAAAAAGCATATAAAGAGGCGTATGATTATATGTTGATATGTATGGGAGACAAATCGGGCCTTCGATCTACCCGATTATAATAGAAGTGCCCCTGTTTGTGTGGATCCCTAAAATCACCACTAACCCTCGGGACCCAATTCCAAAGAATGCCAAAACTGATTGATTGCGGGTTAGGTGTGGGATTGGCCAACAAAGGAGGTGTCTGTTAAACTATACGGTACATCGATAGTGGATGCTCAAAGGCACATGATTGGAAGCAAACATCTCTTAGCTCTTACAAAAGAACAAGAAGGCCACGTGTACTCTTGGTGATGATAAACTTTGGTTTTACCAAGGATTGTAACCTAGAGAATGATGATGTACAAATGGCGGGTCTCGTATGTCGAAGGATTAAAGCCGCGATCTACTATATCATTATCTGAATTACATGCGGACAACGGATTGACGTTGAGTTCTCGAAAGTGATAAGTGTGTGATTAGAAAATTGAGCTACTCAACAAATCTTGCGCTAACCGGTTCAAAAGGAAAATGGCGATCTACAAAGTAGATTGAAGCAGGTTTACTTTGGTTGTATTCTTATACAAGAAAACGAGACAATGACAAAGATACTTCATTTGCTGAAACTAAAACGAAAGGGGGTCAAAGATAGTAAAAAATCGAGATCAAATAAAAAGGTATAGAATTTGAATTCTTTTATTCGATTTTTTGCACTAAGTTTGGTATACAACATGAAACGTCGGTACGAAGAACGCCAAAACAAAATGGAGTAGCGTAACGGAGAAAGCAGAACTCTCAAGGAAGCCGCCGCACTATGTTAGCTGAACATGCGACACCAAGCGTTTAAGGCGAGAAGCAATCAATACTACATACACTCGAAAGCGTATGTTTCTCGATTAAGACTCACTTTAAAAACACCCTATTAACTGTGGAAGGGCAGAATACCTCGTGTTTTTCTTATTCCATGTTTTGGGGTGCAAGTGTTTATTCACAATAATGGAAAAAATCAGTTGAGGACTTTTTGAGGCCAAGTCGATGAAGGTATATTCTTAGGATATTCCTCATCCGGCAAAACTTTCGGGGTTTTACAACAAAGCGAACCTCGTTTGTGGAAAACACCCCATGTGGTCTTTTTTGATTAGACATCAACAAGAGAAAGTGCCTCGAGAACAAAGCCGCATTAAATCGGCCGCTACCTAATATGCGAGAAAATAGATCAACTAAGTATCAAGGAGAAAGAAGGCTGAACCGTAGCGGTGCTGTATATCCCGAACTTGATCTTCTTGATTCAACGGTGTCAATCGGACCCTAAAGGCAATAGATGTCGGTGAAGAAGCTGATACTGGTGAGGCGATATCAAGCCCGAACCATCGGTTCATGGAAACTCCAAAGTTCCTCTGAGCGGACATCAGCACATGATGAGGTCAACATACCGAGATATGTTCTTATCAAGTGGATCATAATTACGCACCACTCCCAATCACTAGTAATGAACTACTATCAGAAATGGATGATGTTCTCCCAAATAGATCAAATCAGTAGAAGGACTGGATTACCCGGTCATCCAACTGATCGATTATCGGAGACCCATCTCGATGGAGCCAAAACTAGACATCGATTGGTGAAAGTGCCATGTCTTTGTTGGTATCTGTCTTTGAACTAACCAACTTCTGATGAGGAAGCTTTATACAGCCCTTAATTTGGATTTAGCCCGTATAGAGAGCCGAAAGCAGTTTGAGAGGAAATCAAGTTTGGAACCTGGTGACAGAACCAACTCATCAAGACGTGATTAGCTGAGTGGGTATTCAAGAATAAGAGATGAGAATAATGTCATAACCGAGAATAAGGCAAGACTTGTTGCTAAAGAATTATTCTGTCCGGAAGGAATTGATTATGATGAGACCTTTGCACCAGTTTCGGCCAAAGCCATTGTTGTTTTTCGCATATCGCCCAGAGGGAGGGTTCATTGTGCATCGGATGGATGTAAAAGTGCATTCTTAAATGGGGTACTAGCCAGAGAAGTTTATGTTGAACAACCTCCGGGCTTTGAAAAGGCAACCAAAGTGTACCGTTTGGCGAAAGCTCTTTATATCGAAATAAGCCTCGCCGAGCTTGGTATGATACACTTTCTGGAGCCTGATAGGTGGATTCACTTAAAGGAATAGTGGATGCGAACTTTTAGAATAGAAGATGGAGGCTTATATTCTCGATGGTTCGTAATTTCACGCGACGACATCATCTTCGGATCTCCCAACAAGTTGTGTGAGAAGTTCAACAAATTGATCAAGAGAAGTTCGAGATGTCGTGATGGGGTTAGATGAATTACTTTACGGGTTTACAAGTCAGCGGTATACTGCATGATATTCATCTACCAAAGCGTAAGACCAAGGAAATCATCGCCAAGTTTGAGTTCAACATTGTAAGGAAGTCGAATTCCTATGACGACTAGGGTTCAAATGGATCAGATGAGGACGGTCGAAAAAACTAATCGTAAAGAATATAGGGCTATTGGATTCATTATACCGATCGCCACAGACTGATGTCTTTAAGTAAAGAGTGTATGTGCCGTATTTCAAAAGCAAATCCAATGTAAAGCCACCTACAAAGCGATTAAAAAGCGGATTCTCAAGTATCTGAAGGACAAGAAACCGTGGTTTATTTTTACCCATCGGATGATAATCTAGAGCTTAGTGGATATTCTGATTCTAATTACGGAGGTTGCAGAATCATAACAAGTCAATCGAGTTCCTGTCCGGTTTCTCGGAAATAAATCGATATCTTGGTTTTCGAAGAAGCGTATACTGGCCAGAGCATCTACCATCAAGCGTGAATATATGGTCACAGAAAGCTTATTTGTTCCCCAATCGCTTTCTCCGCTAAGCCTAAATGAGGGATTACAAACATCGTAGCTAAAAACGTACCTATATTCCGTGCGACAATAATTGCTATTGTAATCACTGTGAATCATATTCTACATACAAGATGCAAACCGCGTGCATATAGAACACCATTTTGCTCGAGATCACGTTGAAAAGAAGAATATCGTAATGAAAAAGATCCATCTTGACAAAAGTGTAGTCGATATTTTAACTAAGCCGCTAACGAGATCGATTCGAGAATTGCGCAAGCGAGCTAGGGCTTCGGATCTCGGAGAAAATGCACGAGTAAATAGCACAGACCATCTCGAGAACTAGTTGGTTAAAAGTATTAGCTTGAGGTTAAGAGGTCAGTTGAGTTAGGAATCTCAAGCTGATCGAGACTGATCGAACCGAGCCGATCGAAGTTGGATAAGGAGGCGGTCGAGAAGTCGGATAAGTAACAGCCAATCGGAAAGTCGGACAAGTAGTCGATCGAAGTTGAAGACGAAGCCCGGTCAGTTCAAGATATATATCAGTTAGAGGTAGTCAGTTGGAAGATTACTTTATAAGTCGATTAAAACGCGATGCAAACAAGCAGAAGTAGTACGATTGCTGAAGTTGAAGCTACAAATTGCATAAGTCGGAAGAGGCAACACAACAATGAAATATGAATTTTCATTGATGATAAAGACCCGGTCGGTTACAGAGATTCTGATGACATCTGCTGCAAGCTACACCGCAGCATCTTAGGTGGTATTACAATTTTACAAGTACAAGAGGGCAGAAGGTGCAGCTACATAAACCATAAACCCTAAGCCAACCCAAGCAGGGAAGGAGGAGAGAGATTTTGAAGGTGATGTCTCATTTTCTCTCAGGCCGGTATGGCTCTAGAATCAAAAACCACTCTTAGAGCTTGATGAGGGGCGGGCCTTGAAGGATCTTTAGGCTGGGGCCTTGGACACAAATCATTGGGCTCTCCAATTTAAATGGACCGCGATTACGGAGTTTGGTCACAAGGCCCAAGCAGTATGCAAATATTGAGTTTGATACAAAGATCGTATATGACTCTTCATTTTATTTTTAAATGGTACATTTGATCTTAATTAGCCAATAAAAACACAGATTACATACAGTTGGAAGAAGTACCTTCTCATTGCCATGAGATCAACCTCCGCGATTGGTAAAAGCTTTGCATTGATCGTGTAATGTATTGGTACGATGGCAATGGCGGTGTAGAAGGAACTGGGGTTGGTTGAAAATTTGAATTCGTTGGAAAAAGGGTTAAAAGGTTTTCACCGGAGTTTCACTTACAAAATAAGGCTCGCCGGAAAAGCATAGTATATTCTCTGAGGAATATAGATGGTTTATGTTGTGTTGTTGCCTAATCACCCCGGGCTAATTTATAGAGAAATTAGGGTATAAATACAAATTATTTCCTCGGAAGCCTTGAGGTGCCATGGAAATAGCGTAAGGACCACATAGTTGATGAGTTATTTGTGTGGTAATGCAATATCTATGCACCATTATTACGGAATGTCAAATCTCACCGATTTGAGATAAAGCGACTTTTTGACTCCCGAAGTAAATGTTTTTGGCGGAGTAGACTTGGTCTTGTAGTAAATCTTGGTGATTGAAATTGGAATAAAATATGGATGAAGTATCGAGATAAGTGGATCGGATAGTGACGAAACATTTCAAGCAAGAATCGATGGGTTAGATATGGAATATTGTCAGAAATACATAAATTTACCATCGCATAGTCCACAAGTACGGATGGGATCACACAGAATCGTTGATTATAATATCAATCAGTCGAATCGTTCTCTTTATTTATCCCTTCTAACTTTATACGTTATTTAAATAAATTGGTTTTTTGCTTTATTTTGACGCACGACCGCAAAACTTTTAATGCGGACTTGGGAATGTGTTTTAATGCATTTTTTAAATTCGAACCGAATCTTTGAGAAGACTATTTTTCCCATGATCAAAATTTTTTTGTAATTAATCTCATCCAATCGATTTTTCAAAACATGGATACTTGAGTACTTTGGAAAGTTATGCAAAAAGGTTTTCCCCAGATTCTAAATCTTTCTCGAAAAAACTTCTTCCACTACTCGTCTTCTCAAAGCCTAAAAGCTCAAAACTTTCATAATCTTCAGAGAATTACTAAATCAGTTGATTCTTTTCTTTATTTCTCAAATCCTCAAATCAATTTCGGTAATTTCTCGCTTAAATACTACATTATTTCAATTCACTCTGGTACCTAGGTTTACAAGTCGTGATGATATGATTCGTAATTTTATAAGATCTATCGCTTACTTACTAAATTGATGCTTGGATTCTTTGGTTCGACTAATTTATTGAAATATCTTACTCTAAACTAAACATCAATTTGCATATAAAATTGAAAATGGCATATCTTGTTCCACGACCGGGCCAAGGGAAAAAGTTACGCAACTTTGCATGATGAAGAAAGACATCATTGAAGTAATACCGGATCTGAATCTTGGAAGTGCAGATTGCTTTGCGGCGTGTGAAATTTAGAAGCGATATTGCTTTCTACGTAGAACATAAATCTTTAAAGCCACAGGTTTCTATACAATCTGAGAGGGATGAATCATTGATTCGACTAATTTCTTGGATTGGTGATTTGGAAGTCTTGAGTGTGAATAGCGATCTCCGAGAGGATATTCGGCTAACTGAGGAAGCATCGAGACTACCGCGACTGGATGTAGGAGAAAAGGAATTTCTTGAAGCCGAAGTTATTTGAGACCAGCAAACAAGGAGAACACGATGAACATTAAAGCCTCCTATCTCGAAGAGGAAATATCGCCTTCTCCTCGAGGATCGTTCGAGGAAGGTGATCAGCGGTGCTCAACTTCAGATCTTGATGCCGCTACTTCCTATAAGATCGGTGTCATGGCCGTAATAATAAAGAAGGCTTCAGATATAGATTGTTGGGTATGGTCAAGGTACGCATCGAGGAAAGACTCGGGAAGTTGAACCGACCCGAGCAATGTAGTGTGCTTATCTTCCAAATGCCCTTCATACACAAAATCTCAATCGTTCACACGGATAATTTTCCCGAAAAAGAACTATGAATGGAATGAGAATGGAGAAGATAGATACTCATAGCAAAAGCACAAAGGCCATATTGGGCAGGATGAGGTCCTCACTGGACATCCGGTGAAGATCCAACTCCTTATGTTGCCCAAACCCAAGGAGAAAAGAAGGGAAAGATAAAGGCATTGCATCTTGGAAGCTTAGAACAGCTTTTAGAAAAAAGAGGATGAAGAGGAAGGATTCGGCCAAGAAATTAGATGCTCTTTCGAAACGCCGTAAGAGAGTGACTTCTCCTCACCGCTTTCCAAGTTCAGCCCAAGTTAGCGAGCGAAGGATCTGGCGCATTGGAATCGAGAGGAGAATGTGATCCGCCCGAGCCTACCGCTAAAGGGCGGAAGAGCAGATGATCGCAGCTAGTAAAAGGAGAGAAATCTTGGAGGGACGAAGGGAGCAACTGAGGAAGAATCACCATCCGATTCTCGCACTCTCACCACGATCTTCCGGAGAGCAAGATCGCCAACGCCCACTTCAAAATCACCATCACCCTCTCCTCCACAAACCTTCTCACCCTCACCTCACCTATCAGATCACCAAGATCTCCCACACCACCAATCAATGAACTTGTTAGGAAACTAACACCCCAAAAACGCTAAAAACTAACCACAAATATCCCAATCTCCATACAAGTCACATAAGCACCCGAGATCGACCATAGCGGTAGTGTCCATCTCCTCATAATCCTCTTCAATACCGAACCGTGCTTTGCTTCACCGTTTGGAAGCCCCATCATAAGGATAATGAAGCAACAGATCAAGAAGCATCGGGCGGATCTATGCCCTCAATTGGATCAACATCCCGCATCCAAAGAACAAATAGAAGAGATTGTGTTACGGAGGGATATCGACCAAAAAGCATCAAGAATTCGATTCTCACGCAGCAACTCTGGGATCGATTTCTTTATCAGACTTGAGTTGAAATGCTTAAACAATGCTGGGATTGAAAGTGCTTTTTGAATTGGCATCCGATGATGATATCGGATGGTTGATTCATGAACGGTTCTAATTGCCGATAATGAGTGAGGAAAGTCTGCTCAACCTCCTGCAGATCATGAGTGAGTCGCCGATGAACCAGTTAACGGGTCCGCGCAGATGAGACCCGGGACTTGGCAAGGGCTTCAACATCCGACTGCATTGCCACGATGAGCTCCGGGATACCCTAGATCTTTATAATCGAGAAGATTCAGGGATGGGATCAAAGATCGCTATTGAAGACAAATTAGCGCTCAAAGCAGATCGATGAAGCGATTTGAAGAAGAGCAACAAAACTAGTTGACAGAGAAAGAAGTCACCTGGTTGGGATGCACAATGCCATCCTCTCTAAAGTTGTATACAACTAATTTAAACATGAAAACAATACAGATTGAGTTGGGCATTTTTTGGAAAGGCTGGAACCACATGGATATGGGTTGGAAACACTTTGTAAGCCACACCAAGCAGAGGCCAGGCAGGATATCAGTTGCTCTCGGGGCGCTTCTTGAGCACCTGCACCTATACATACGATTCGGATCCCACTTTCAAATCTTGTTGTCGAGGAACTCGGAGAGGAATCTCCACGGCAAGATTTAGGGTAATTACACAGATCATGGGATGTCCAACACCTCTTTGATGAAACCAAAAAGGGGAAGGACAATAAAATAAAAGAAGAAAGAAAAAGCAGGACATAGTTGGTAACAATTACATCTCTACCGAAACCACTTGTATTTGACTTGCCGGCCACTCCATCTCTTGATCCTGAATTCTTTGAGTAGAAAGAAAGCGTAGGGCTTGACATGGCAAAGAGATCCGCTGAGCGGAAATTGCTGCGGTTGTGCAGTCGACAAGATTGAAGACTTTTCTTACGTTCGTATAGAAAAGAATGGAAGCGTGATGGGAGCCGAGAGCCTTGAACTCGTAGAAATTAGTGAAAAGATGAAACGAATGGCCCCGAAGACTGGGAGAAAGAAAGGCTAAAGGCAAGATGATGAAAGCAATGCCGGAAGATCGAGAGACAAGACTATTTCTCTCTACAAGCAGATGACTCTGAGCAGTTAAACAAACAGAGACATAAATTAGAAGGCCATCATCAAAGGCGGGAAGTTATTTGAGGGCGAACATCGCTTACATCCGAGAAGAAGGCAGAAAGTACGGAGAGGGGGCCTTAGAGAGAAAGGTATGTTTTATTAAAGACATCCTCTGTACTGACTAAATCGCTTCGGGAATAGGATCGGATCGGCGAGAGAGGAGAATGGTTATGTGATGTATACATCTGGAAGGTCCCGATTCGTCAGATCGGTGAAAATGATGGAATGGACGTGAGTGTAAATCAGGACTTCTACGAAGACGGTGATGAAAGAAGGAAAATCATGTCACTAATACCCGGAAGATCCACCCTTTGAACTCTCCTTCCACCTTTCGTCCGGACAAAAAGCTAGATCTTGTAAAGTTCAAAATTTTCCCTCTTATCGTTCTTTGAAAAGGAGGTCCATAGAAGAGAAGATACGGACAAGCTAATGGATGCAGATGTTTGGCATCGTCCGGTATAAATGTTCAAGTACACACGAGGAAGACAACGGAATCGGATGATAGATGCGTTTTTTCGTATTTCTACCTTTTTTCAGATGAAATATTTCATCTAAGTTACAAGAAATGACATCTCGTTAATCTTAAAATTTTAATATCTGCATTTCTATTCATAGTGTCTGTTTTGCGTTGGTTCCGTCAAAAATTGTTGGAAGTTTTGTATTTAAGTTTTGATGGAGTTAACGGTTGTAAATATAGGACCGATTAGACTGTTAGTGACTAATGACTTAGAATCGAGATTAAGTTGACAGAAATGTATAGATGGCGATGTAAAGGAATGGAGTCACATGTGCGAGGAACTCAATGCTAAATTAGTCAATGTCGGATGACCCGATGGGTCCGGATGATCGGAAGTCAGAACAAATGTCGAAGATCAAGTGAAGGCGAAGACGAAGACTTCCGGATGAACACGAGGAATAGCGGAGGATGAACCTCGAGATAAACTGGGGCTGGTACGAGCACGAGGACTTCGGTATGAATGAATACAGGCTCGAGTCACTAATCAGAAGACTCCCGAGAGAAGACACGAAGACCTATATCGGCCGAGTCTACATATTGAGCTAAGACAATGCATCAAAAGACTCAGCAAGGTGAAGCGTCGGTTATCTCGAGATCGAAATCGGCTCACACTGGCACGTCCAATCAAAATGATACGGACAAAATGACGAATCTTCTACCGAAGATATCGTGGAACTTGGCGGGACAATTAAAGTGCCTTTCGTGAAGCACAGGAAAGCGACCGTGCACAAAAAGTGACATCTGGGTTAAATGACTGCGGACATAAGCGAGCGCTAATCAATACCCATAGCTACGCCGATATTGAAACGTCGCCGTGTATCGATACCGTATAAAATTGATTTATCTCCGGCGACTCTCAGGGTCTGCCAAAATGGATGATCTTCAGGGACTTTTAAAACGCGAACATGGGGACGCGAAGCAAAAACTACAATAAAATCTCCATTTCGAAGAACACCATATTTGAAGATTATTTAGCAGAGTGTTCTGTCCCATGTCTAGTTCTTAGCGAAATCACATCATTAGCATTTGGCTACATAATGCAGGATGGTTTGGGTTGAGGACACCAACAAACCTTTACCCAGGCTCAAAAGTTGGTTTGGTTGCTACCCATGAATTCGGACTAAAGGGTTCGTTTTTGATTTAGGATTCGGTTAGTGTGAACTCAATAACTTGTCTGTTGAGTGTTAATTCTTGCATAAAACTAAGTCCGAGTTAAGTTAAGTTGGTTAAGTTGGTGCACTATTGTTAAAAGGAAGAGTGGACGTAAAACCGGGTTTTAAATGCGAACACTCAAAGTCTTGCCTATTTATTGCTTTACACTATTCACTGGCCCGAGTTTAAAACTGCATACATATTCTAGGATAAGCTCGATTACATGCCGTGATGATTAGGTTGACACCTTAGTCGTAGGTTAATGACTTAGAATCGGTTTGATAAAACTTGTTTCTACGGTATTACAAGCTTCCGCACTCGATTAAGCCCAGCAGATATCAGCGATCGCCCGGGCACTCGATGAATTGAACGTCCCGATCACGGCCCATTTCATTGGCGTACGATCGAGCCGATACGCCGTGCTTTGGAGAATCATGCTGAAAAAGTTTTTAGGAAGTCTATTCACCCTCCCCTCTGAACTTACCTTACCTGCAAAACCGTTAAAGGTTCACAATAGTCAACTAATACCTTGGATATTATTCACGATAAACCATCTACCGCTGGTGCAGTGCGTTAATTAATAACATTGGATGTGTTCTTGAGACCATCTACCGTAGTGATACCAATTACAATAGTCAACTAATACCTTTGGATGTGTTTTACGAGACCATCTACCATTAGTGATACCAATTATAATAGTCTCCCTATAAATACCTTTGGATTTGTTTATGGGGACAATTCCATTAGTGATGCCGAATTACAATAGTCGACTAATACCTTTGGATGTGTTTAAGAGGCGACATTTCATTAGTGATATCGATTACAATATTATTCAACTAATACATTGGGATGTGTTTTACGAGAGACCATCTACCATTAGTGATACCAATTACAATACTCTGTCGATTCTTAAAAATCCATAATCGGCTTCCTCAGGAGGGGTTTAGCTACCTTTGCTCTTTCTTTCTTTTCAATTTCAACAAAAGGCAAGCTGCTTTTCCTATGCAGTGCGACATTTCTTCTTACGCCTTGCTTGTTTCAATCATCCTTATATCACTCAATTTCTGATGATACTTCACGAATGGTTTGGAGATGTTTTGAGTAGAAGATAGGTTTCTCGAACTTCTTTGAACTTAGGTTTCTCGCTTCAACTTGATCTCTTAAAGGCATCACGAATTTTCTTTCCTTGTTCTTTTTAGCCTTTCTCTCTGAGTTTGTGCTGACAGCTCATTTGCCACCGGACCTTTTCCCCTTTTGGCACCATACCTTGGGAGTATAGTTAGTCGATCTTGATATCCATATAGTATTTGTCTTTATATATATTTGATCATGCTAAATCTTTAGCCTTATCATGTAGTTTTGTACATTGAGAACTCATGAAGGGGAATAAACTTCTTTGAAGAAGACATCGTACGTCATCTCTTTCATCTGATTTGTGACGAGAATGATTCATAATTTGTTTTGATCATCGGATGGTGTTTCAATCAGCTTATTTAGATAGTGAGGGTTCATTTTTTCTTCATCATTGGTAATCTATCATTTATCTATTTTTGATAGAGTTTTTGAAGCGTATGTGGATGAAGTGAACTCGGGTTCTCTGTTTTCATTTTAATGACGAGAATTGCTCCATCTGAGTAAATAACATACATGAGAATTATTTGCGGCATACTGATGAAACAGGATTCAGCTTTGATTGACTTTGATATATATTTGTCCATCGGGTTGGTAGAATCAACCACACTAGAGTTTGTACAACATTTTCCAATGAGCTGGGTGCTCAGTGGGGCACCGATCATATATCATATTGATTTCAAAAATGCGTTACTTGATAACTTGACGCAATGTATAACGATTATAAAGGTACACAAAAGAATGCTAACTTTCGATCTGAGGATCGTAAATATCGATTTGGTTGACATGTCATGCATTTAAAACCATAGTTTATATACACGATGTCATGCGAGGTTCCTTCTCCTTATTAGATTTCTTTTCGCATCATCACCGCCCATCATATCTTTGTTTTGATCATGAAATTTGGAAGCATCTACTCCTTGATAGCTTTCTTTTGACTAGCTTCTTTTTCACCAATTCATCAAAATCAATGACTCGTTCTGACTTGGTTTCACAGAAGCACGAGAATTCGGTCGGAAGCAGTGACGTCGGCATTCCACTTCCTTCTTCATCTGAAGCAATGTTGTTCCGACATCTAAAGTGTTTGATTCGGAATATACAACATCGTTGAGCACGAACATATCTGGAAGTGGAAGGATAGGCATTAAACTTATCAAGATGAGCAGATTCCCCCACTTGCTTTGCCGTTCGGTCTTGACTTACCTCCTTTAACTTCAATCTTGGGCTTCCGGAAGCACTAGGTTCAGAGTGTATAGGTTCGGAGGCGATGGATCAAAATAGTTCATTGAGCGCATCAAGTTCGGCAATTCTGAGGATTGGTGATCGGCGATACGAACGAGTCTTTCTATCTTCGATGAGGATGGGGAATGCGAAGATTTCGAAGATTTTATCTAAGCTCGAGAGAGTTTCAACTACCTCGAAAAAAAGCATCTGGTTTTCTTGCTCCGCATTTGTCACCACACTGACAAGGCACGGTGGAATGCAACCTTCTTTGGCCTTTAGGTTGAGTTTCTTCTAATTCAACGGCTCAGCTTCTCAGCGATAGCTTGAAGCTTTCCCTTAAGCCGAGGAGCGATTACTTTCTTCTTCAGGTTCTCACCTTTTCTCTTTTTAATTTTGCATTAGGGCTTTAAGCTTGTTTAGCTTCTTCGCCAGTTTCCTCGATTGGATTTACGGCGGATTGTCTTGTTTCCTGACATCCACTGCTTTATTTATGTCTTCTTTCGGTTTTCTTGGTGATCTCTATCCACACGAGGACTCGGAGTTTTCTCTTTCTTTCCTCTCAAAGAGTCTTCTTTTGTTGGTTTGAACATGATTTTTAACTTTGGAAAAGGAAGTGGAATCGGCAAAATGTCACCACTTGCTCTCTGCGTTTCCAAGATAAATGATCTTAGTTTGCATGTAGAATCTTTCCCTTGATAACTCGGGGCCATTCCTTTGGGCGATCACTCACCACCTTGATCAATAGTGCAACCAGATTGGATGTCGTAGTAGGTGAATCTTCAATGTACGCCATTAGCCTTAACTTAGGCGTGCTTATGCATTCGAAACTACCGGTCTACTCATGATGCATTTTTGCTTACAATATCGACAATACTTTCAGGGTACAAATGCCTCTTATTTGAAGTACCTTCAAACTTACGATGCGTTAATTTTATCCAAATATTCTTGTTCCCTACCATCATGTTATCTTAGTAGGGTCTTCACCTCTATGTGACACCAGCATTGATTCTTAGGAATAATATAAAATTCTCTAACAAAATCCACGTATTTGAACCGCTGCTCCAAATCTTGAGGCTATCGTGAGAGATATGGCTCATTAAACCTCTACTATGTTTATGAATCTATATCTGATACCTCACTCGCCGTAGAGTTGCATTGGATGTGCTTTCTAGAGGAGATGACATAATAGTACCACCCAGTTTGTTGAAAATAATGAGTTGTCTTATCGAAGTGTCATTTTTGATTTGGTGAGGTTTGAGATAGGTAGAGTTTTTGAAGGAGGTTGTGAAGAGCGAAAGGAGCTTTTGAAAATAAGGGTTTGAATGGAGTCTTGCGTAATGAATATAAGATTTTTATTTATGGAAAAATCAGGTAGATGAAGGTTTTGAGCGGTCAGATTAAAAACCAACTAAAATGGGTATTTGAAGGACGATTTCACAAATACTTGGCCTTGATTTATCCATTGGTGATTAATGAACAATGCATTTAATTATTGTTCTTGCCGGACCATTGACTTTCCTGGGTTTCAAAGGTCCTTTGATTATTTCTTGGTGTTTTGTCATTTATTTGCTAATGATTCGCGAATGATAGGCCAGTAAATGTCGATAAATACTTCTTGAACTAATTTTCTCCATTCTCTTGCGAGTATTGACCTTGATAAAATGTCGAATTATATCGCGATCTTGAACAGGAGGATCTTGAGTTCCCCAGACTCGGTATTTAAATTACTCTCAATTTTATCTGAGTTTTTCGGTAAAAACTGAGAAAACTTCATGCATTTGAAAACCTTCAATTTTTTTTGATTTGCTTTATTCACGGATCAACATACCTAATTGAGCTGATAGTTCACGAAATCTTAATTAAATAAGGGTTTAGTCAAAATATCAACTCTCTGTTTATAAATTATGAATTTTTCTCCCATTAAAATTGTCTTTCTTCTCAACCTTGATCTACGATGAAGTGATACCGATATCAACATGCTTCCATACGGTGTGCAATACAAAATTTTTATGTATGTAATTGCTATTATTATCACAAAATGTAGAAATTACTTCATTGGCTATAATCTTATAATCCTCAATTGTTAATGCGAAGGCTGAATATATGCCTAACAACTTCCCATATAAATGTATTCATCTTAATTAATCTTTGGTTGAGTGAGGTAGTACAAGTTCTGTATTGGTACTTCTTCTGTCAATTCTACATCCTCCATGTCGGACTCCCGAATAACTTGAGTTAATGGGAATACCTTTGCTTTTGAGATATAGCTTGTTGATCAGTAGTCCCTCTACTAATGCAGTGTGTGATTTTCTTGTTTTTACTTCGGGATCGGGATCCGTCTTGTAGTTAAGTATTCATGAATTCTAGCGCATTGCAGTCTGTCACTCAACATACTTTTGCAATCGGATCTGGTGTATTTTGCTTGATTGATGAATATTCCTTCCTTAGTTTGTTTCACAGTCGAAAATTCATCTCCCCGTGTTGACATCTCAAACTTTCCTTTCATTAGGTAGAAACTTTTCACACAACTAATGATTTGGAGATCCAAATATGATGTCATCCACATAGATACGAACTAGTAAAAATATCCTTTCCACCTTTTATCTGAACAAGTCTATCATGAGTTCTTTTAATAAAACTATGGTGGGTAAAGAAGCGAAAGGTATCATACCATCTTGGGTGCTTTACTTGGAGACCATCTGAGCTTTCTTGAGCTGCAAAACTTGGTCATTCGACCAAAAATCACGGAGGTTGTTCCACATATACTTCCTCCTTAAGCACACCGTTATTCACTTTTCATCCATCGATAAAGCTGTGAATTTCATGTGAAGCATATGCAGAAACTGTCGATGGATTCTAATCTTCTTGCTTAGAGGTGCAAAAGGTTTTCATCATAATCAAACCTTCTTGGGGAATAACCTTGTGCAACTAGCCTTGCCTTGTTTGTCTTTGTTTTCATCTCTCTTATTCTTGAACACCCACTTAGTTCCAATCACATTGTGCCCTTTTAGGTACGTCTAGCTTTGAAACTTCATTTCCTTGAGAAGCCCGATTCAATTCTTCTTGCATAGCAACAATCCAGAATGAGTCTTGTAGAGGCTTCTTGATCTTAGTAGGTTCCTTTTAGGATAGGGCTTAGCCCAGAACAAAGCATTTCACCATGGAACCGTCTTGTCTCTTTACTCCTTCGATAGATCACACCAGTTCGGTTGTAGGATGGCTATCGAGCCATTTTTCTCCTAGATGTTCCACCTTGATGGTATCCTCAACAAGCGAAATATTAGGTTCGAGGTTCATTTAATTAGGGAACAGCGAAAGGAAGAATCATCTTCCTCGGGGATATTATTGAGCATTATCGGAAGAATTTGTTCCCCCCTTGGTTTGTTGGAATTCGAGTTTGCCTCCATTGTTACCCACATCTTCATAAACATTTTTGATGATGCAGGCGGTGTATGTTGATTAGTTAACTTGATGTGTTGGCTTTCCTTGGAGTGGAGAATTTCCATCACGAGTCACCATCTGAAGTTTTTCATCCTGAGAACTTCTTTGTCTGAAGTCGATTCACTCCATTCATAAGTGATTATGACTTCTTCTTTTTACCCCCAGGTTGAGATTTTCCTTTTTAGACTAAATCTGTGGTGATTCTCTTGAGTGATTCTCTGAGTCATGTTCGTTCTTGAACACAAGTAGATTCATCCATAAAAAACAACATGGTGTTTCCTCGCTTATTAAAGAATGCGCTTTTTGGCAAACGAAAACAGAAGCTGCTTTCATTCCGTATATGGAGTTTTCCTTGATTGTATGGATGCATTACGAGTAGCATCACGGTGTTGATAGCCCATTTCGAATCTCTTAGGAATGTCGACGGCCAATCATTGTTCTTGCGAACCTTTTCGAAGTCCTATTTATTTGCTACCATTATTGGCCAGAGATTCACTTCGGTGATGTTTCATAGGTTATTCCATTCTTTGCTAATGTCCGAATATGATATGATTGATAAACTCAGTTCCTTTATCGATGGAGTTTTTAACCACCTTTCAGTTCTTTTCGATCTTTTTTGATGAATTCGAGGCGATTTGTCTTGAAATTCTTTCCTTTGCAGTAAGAATATGACCCATATTATTATCTAGAGTAGTCATCAACTACCACAAGTCATATTATTCCTGTCATTGTTAGCGAATTGGCTCCTGCGAGGTGTTCTTGGATGAGATCATATATATATGATTTGTGATGATAACAATTATTGGAAATTTTATGTATGCACAAAATTTTATGCATTGTCTTTCACATAACATAAGTTCTTTGAGAACTCAACACGAATCCTTTGTCCTGAAATTGGTGATAGAAAGCAAAGTTATGTTTTCGACGGACACATATGAAACACCGTGGATATGAGCAGTCCTTCAAAGTTCCATATCCTTGATTTGTCCTTTGGAGTTGTCACCAAATGTGATCGAGGGCCTTTTCCTCAACAGTCGTTGGTAGTTGCTTATATCCTGTCATATGTCTTGAACATCCATTATCAATACCATGCAGCGGTCTTTAATTCATTTCTCGCACTCATTAGTGCTATGTTGTTTTCATTCATTTCGATTGCCCTTTTCCTTTACCGAGAAAAGCGGTCCGGTTTTAGGTACCCATTTAGTGTAAGGTCCGTGGTGATGATACGAATTACAATAGTCAACTAATAACTTTGGATGTGTTTACGAGCGACATTCCATTAGTGATCACAAGATTAATGGTCGACTAATACCTTTGGATGTGTTTTACGATGGACCATCCACCACTAGTGACACCAATTACAATAGTTACCTAATACATTTTGATGTGTTTCACGAGGAACCAACATTCCATTAGTGATATTTACTACAATAGTCAATATTACCTTTGGATATCTTTATGAAAGATGACATTCCATTAGTGATGCAATTCTGATAGTCAACTAATACCTTTGGATGTGCTTCACGAAAAGAATGAAGCATTCCATTACTAATACCAATTAAAATAGTCAACTAATACCTTTGGATGTGTTTACGATAGACCATCTACCACTAGTGACACGATTACAATAGTTAACTAATACGTTTTGATGTGTTTCGAGAGAACAACATTCCATTAGTGATATCGATTACAATAATCCAACCTAATACCTTTGGATATGCTTATGAAGATGACATTCCATTAGTGATACGATTACAATAGTCAACTAATACCTTTGGATGTGTTTCGAGAGGCGACATTCCATTAGTGATGCAATTCTGATAGTCGACTAATACCTTTGGAAATTATTTCTGAGAGGAGCATTCCATTAGTGATACCGAATTACAATAATAAACTAATACCTTTGGATGTGTTTTACAAGACCATCAACCATGGTGATACTTAATTACAATAGTAAACTAATATCTTTGGATATGTTTAGGAGATAACATTCCATTAGTGAACCTAATCCATTAGTCGACTAATACATTTGGATGTGTTTGAGAGAGGCGACATTCCATTGGTAATATCTATTACAATAGTCAACTAATACCTTTGGATGTGTTCACGAGGGCGACATTCCATTTAACAATCGCGTTTACAATAGTAATACCTTTGGATGTGTTTCGATATAGACCATCTACCCCTTTAGTGATACGATTCTGATAGTTAACTAATACATTTTGATGTGTTTCTACGAGGGGGATAACATTCCATTAGTGATATATCGATTACAGCGGTCAACTAATACCTTTTGGATGTATTTACGATGAACTATCTACCACGGTTGATACCCAATTAGAATAATCGACTAATAACATTGGATGTGTTTCTGAGACCATCGCATTAGTGATACTGATTATAATAGTCAACTAATACCTATGGATGTGTTTACGAGACCATCTACCATTAGTGATACCAATTATAATAATAGTCACCTAATACCTTTGGATGTGTTTATGAAGCGACATTCCATTAGTGATACCGATTACAATATTCAACTAATACCTTTGGATGTGTTTGAGAGACCATCTACCATTAGTGATACCAATTTACAATACTCAGCTAATACCTTTGGATGTGTTTTACGAGGCGGCATTAGTGATGCGAATTACAATACTTAACATACATTTGGATGTGTTTTTAAGAGCGAAATTCCATTAGTAGTGGATTAAAAATAATAAACTAATACCTTTGGATGTGTTTAGGAGACCATCGACCGTGGTGGCCGGCAATTACAATAGTCAACTAATATCTTTGGATGTGTTTACGAGAGATGACATTTCATTTATGATCACGATTACAATAGTCCAGCTAATACCTTTGGATGTGTTTACGATGGACCATCTACCACTAGTGATACCAATTACAATAGTTAACTAATACATTTTGCAGTGTGTTTAAGAGAACCACATTTCATTAGTGATATAGATTACAATGGTCAACTAATTCCTTTGGATGTGTTTTCGATAGACCATCTACCACTAGTGAAGTACCAGTACAATAGTCAACTAACTATATTGGATGTGTTTACAAAAGAGACCATCCACCATTAGTGATATACCAATTCTGATAGTTGACTAATACCTTTGGATGTGTTTACGAGAGACCATCTACCATTAGTGATACGATTATAAAAAGTCACATAATACTTTTGGATGTGTTTTACGAGGCGACATTCCATTAGTAATATGTCGATTAAAATAGTCAACTAATACATTTGGATGTGTGTTGGTCCCAAACCGATTTAAAACTCGTAAAATTTAATGGGAGGTGGCTTAAATTTTTTTTTTCGGGATATGATATGCAGTTGCTAAAGTATTTATGCCCGGTTAATATGAAAGCAAATAAAATTTTACGATTTTATAGTGGTTGGGACCTTTCGTCCTACACATCCCTCTTCCATGGATGGGGCACCAACAACTTGACGGATGTTTAGAGTTCTGCATCAGTTGGGACTTATCACCCTCGTGGGATCGCCTACCCTCCCACTTTCGGGATTGCTTGATGTTTACGGGTTCACACTTTCAAGCGGGACTTATCTCCCTCACGGGATTGCCTACCCTCCTTTTCGGGATTGCTAGATGTTCTAGGGTTCACACTCAAGCGGGACATATCTATGCGGGATTGCCTACCCTCACTTTTCGGGATTGCTAGATGTTTGCGAGGTTCACCTCACCTACAAACTTATCCTATCAAAGTATTTGGTTGGTAAGGTTTGTTTGGTTTCAACTAGGTTGAGATTTTTCCCTTACATTTGTTTAGCCTCATGTATACTGGGATGGAAAAATCTCTTTTAAACTTCAGGATATTACATTTGTGCTTAGATGTATTGAAGAACACTCTTTGGGTAAATTTGGATATGTAATTCTCGTGTTCTGAATGGAGTTGCTTGAATATTTGGCTTTAATTTCGCTGCGAGATCCTCCATTTCTCTTCTTTTTGAAAGATAGTGCAATGTATTTATATATTGTGGATTTGAATATTGCAGGTTGGAGGTAATATTGATCCATATAATCTTCGACTTTTTCTTTGTCCTTTTGCCTTTGTTGTTTGTTTTGCGGCTTTATGTCACATCCATATATGTTGTTATCTTCTTATTGATCAATTTTGCTTTTGTGTGTCATGGATTCGTCAGCTCATGGGATCATTTCCTTAACCGTACTTTGATCGCTGATGGAAATCGATGCGTAGATTTTACGGTGTCTTTGAAATCAACTTGTTCAAAAAGTTCGTTCGCCAGTTGATTTACGCCTTTGTCGTTTGCATCAGCGGCGTCTGCAGGCGATAATCTGCAACTATTCTACATTAAGCCAAAATTATTTGATACACTGCAATTCGTCGTCTTGCTTACGGTGATACATTGTGAGCTGATACCTTACACCCGGTGATGTGATCTTGCCGCAGCGGTCGAGCTATGCTCCGGTACTGCTTTGCATCAATTAGCACATCAATACTTTCTCTTTGCACAAATTAGCATAGACCATCTTGATTACGGCTCATCGGTTTATATGGAACTCATCGGGTCGTTTACGTTACGGTCAGCCCTCTCGTCTTCTCTTGATAGGTTCCCCTCAACTTGTTACTGTAAGAATAAAACTAAGTCTAGAAATACAAGCTTTTCTATAAGTTAGCTTGTCCTATTACAGAATGTTTTGGCATAATAATCAAAACTAAATTTATCCCAACAATTTCGCTTTTGATCATGATCTAGTAACTAACAACAAAAAGCATATAAATAGCAGGTGTTAGTTAAAAGCAAGTGGAAATAATGAAAAACATTGTTTTCATTTTTAAAATGAGAAGATGATTATCGGCCTCCATGAATTTTTATAAAATTTATGCATTTTAAACTAAATGGGTTTTTAAAAAGATCGATTCGGTGTTCACATTAAAATCTGGTGAACTTTTGAACCCACCTTTCGTACCCGATTGTTTGGTCCCAAAAAACCCGATTTAAAACGTAAAATTTCAATGGGAGGTGACTTAATTTTTTTTTTGAATGTGATATGCATTTGCTAAAGTGTGTATGGTTAATTAAAAGCAAATAAGAACACGATTTTATAGTGGATTCATCCACTCTTCCCTTCATGGGGCACCAGCCAACCAGCGGATGTTTCTAGGTTCATAGAGCGGGACTTATCACCCTCTTGGGATCGCTACCACCTCTTGAGGATTACTTGATGTTTACCGACTTCCCACCTCAAAGCGGGACTTATCTCCCCTTTGGGTTTTCTACCCTCCCTTCAGGTTTGCTAGATGTTTACCGAGTTCACACTCAAGCCGGACCTTATCTCTCTCAGGATTTTCCATCCCTTTTTAGGATTCTTTAGATGTTCTGAGTTCACACTCTTATACAAACTTATCTGTCAGCCCGTTGGGTAAGGTTTGTTTGGTTATTGGGTTGATTTTACTTTGTTTATTTTAAGGTTGAAAAAAATCTCTCTAAGCTTGGATATTACATTTGTGCTTAGATGTGAAGAGGCATGGGTGATTTGGTCATGTTCTATGAATGGGTTGCTTGAATATTTATGACTTTAATTTCACTTTGCAGATCCTCATTTATCTTTTTTAGAAGATAATTGCAATGTATTTATGATTTAGATATTAATATTCAAATCCATCTATCAATATCTTCAGCTTTTTCTTTTGTCCTTGTATTTGTTGTTTTGCGAGCTTTATGTCAAGTAAACATATGTTGTTATATTTGGTGGGCCTTTTGTGGATAGTTCATAAAGATTACAGTAGCTTTGATGCAGTCGCGAAATCGTCTGTAGGTTGTCTTTGAAATCACTGATTCATCAAGTTAAAACAACATTGTGGTTAAGTTCTGCCTTGCATCAAATGATGCTATGATTGATGTGATCTGATCTTTGGTGATCGTCTTGCCTGTTGATCTGATCTTGCCTGAAATGATATGATCTTGAGATCGACCTTTATGTCGGTACCTTGCATCATTTTCTCTTCATGGAAATTAGCATGGTTCATCTTGTTGACCATGCGGTTTATATGGAACTCATGGGGATTCTGTTGGTTTGGGTGATGGTGTAGGATAAAACAATAAGTACGACTTTCTATACCACGTTCCCAAACGACCCTGTTACAAGATGTTTTGACATGTGTTATTTTATCCAACAATTTCCCCCTTTTTGATCATGATGCAAAACTAACTAACTAACAAAAAAAACATATACGACAAAAAGCAGTGTTAGTTAAGCAGGTGAAATAATGAAAAACATTGTTTCATTTTTAGTGAGAGAATGATTATCGGCCTCCATAAATTTTATAAAATTTGTGCATTTTAAACTAAATGGGTTTTAATAAAAAATCAGTTGATGTTCACATTAAAATCTAGTGAACTTTTGAACCCTGCTCGATACCAATTGTTGAAAAGTCTAAAAACCCGATTTAAACTAAGTAAAATTTCAATGGAGTGACTTAAATTTTTTTTAGAATGTGATATGTGATTTGCTAAAAGTATGTATGGATTAATATGAAAGCAGAAATACAGAACACACGATTTTATAGTGGTTGGGCTCGTCCCTACATCCACTCTTGGGAACTTCAGCAACAGCAGGATGTTTGCAGGTTCTCCTTTGAAGCGGGACTTATCACCCTCAGGATCGCCTACCCTCCCTTCCGGGTTGTAAGTGTTCTGGGCTTCACTTTCGAGCGGGACTTGTCCCTCCATGGATTGCCACTGGGTTGTGGATTCTGAAAGCGGGGACTTATCTCCCTCCGCGGGATTGCCTACACCTCCCTTTCGGGATTGCTAGATGTTCTGCAGAGTTCACACTCACCTACAAACTTATCTATCAAACATTTGATTTGGAGTGGGTTTGTTTAGTTTCAACAGTTTGAGATTTTCCCTTACATTTGGTATAAAGTGAGGATGGAAAATCTCTCTCTCTAAACAGGATATTACATTTATTGGCTGGATCTGAGAGGGCATCTTGGGTAAGTTTGGATATGTAATGCTCTGTGTTACATGAATGGGTGCATGAATATTTGGCTTTAATTTCACTTCTCCAGGATCCTCCATTATGTCTGAGAATGGTGCAATGTGTGTTACTCTGGTGTGGATTTGAATATTGGTTGGAGGTAATGATCATACTAACTCAATCTTCGACTTTTCTTTGTCTTTTTCTTGTTTGGAACTTCCATCCGTATATGTTGTTATCTTCTTATTGATCATTTTGCTTTTTGTGTATCTACTTGGATCGATCGACTCACGGATTCTTGTTCAACCCGATTAAATTACGCTTTGATCAGGTCATTTGAAATCAATCTGTAGATTTACGGTGTCTTTGAAATCAACATTCGTCAAGTTCCCGAAAACCATTCATCAGTTAAGTTTTCTGAACATCTGGCCCAATCTTGGTGATCGTCTGTCTGGTGATCGTCTGCCTGAGTTATTCATTGACATTTTGACTGATCTGCTTCTTGATTTAAATCTTACTTGGTGATAAATCTTTGCCGCGGTGATCTGTTAAAGCCTGGTGACTTTGATCTGCAGGTACGTCCCCGATACGCAATGAGATCAACCTTTATGTCATTGCACTACATCAATTTCTTGCATCTTTTCTCTTTACAGTCTTTGGTTTCGTAACATTGACTCATCGGTTTATATGGAACTCCTTCAGGTCTCGTTTAGTTAAGTCGGCCTCATCTTATGCTTGATGAGTTCCCGTAACTTGTTACTATAAAGAATAAAACTAAATTCACAGAAATACAAGCTTTCTATACAAATTGGCTTGTCTATTACAAGATGTTTTTTGTAATAATCAAACTAAATTTATCCCAACCAATACACAGATACGTGAAATCGACTAATACCTTTAGATGTGTGTTCGAGAGAGGCGACATTCCATTAGTGATACACCACGTTCACTTTGATGGCTGTGCTTTAGGATTGTATTGAAGAGAGATGACATTCAATTGGTAATCACAGATTCTGATAGTCCAAATATTATTACCTTAAGATGTATTTCTGAGGAGATGACAGCATTCCATTAGTGATCTGGGTTACATAATAATAAACTAATACACTTTTCTGGATTGTATTTGCGAGAGACAAATGCTGCCGTTAAGTCATACCAAATTTTATTAGTCAACTAGCCGCATTTGGATGTCTGTTAATGAGGAGGCGTTAATTTAGTGATGCAGTTATAATAATCAACTAATAATACCTTTGCTGGATGTGTTTACGAGGAGACCATCTACCATTAGTAATACAAAATTCTGATAGTCGACTATTACCTTTGGATGTATTTCGAGGCGATATTCCATTAATGATACCGTTGCAATAGTCCCAACTAATACTACCTCTGGATATTCATTTCGAGACAATCTACAAGTAGTGATACCGATTTACAATAATCAACGCTAATACATTTGGGTGTGTGTTTTCTGAGAGACCGTCCTACGTTGATGAGTACCAATTTGATAGTCTAATACCTTCTGGATGTGTTTTGGGGGGTAATGGGCATTCCATTAGCGTTACCGATTTAATAGTAAACTAATACCTTTGGATGTGTTTTGCGAGAAATGACATTCCATTAGTGATATGGAGTTATAATAGTAAACTAATACCTTTGGATGTGTTTACGAGGAGACCATCTCCCGTTGGTAATTTTTTGGAATTCTGATAGTCAATTATTACCTTTGAATGTGTTTGCGAGGCGACATTCCATTAATGATACCGATTGTAATTTTTTCAACTAATGCCTTTGGATGTGTTTCTGAGGATAGCCATTTACCATTAGTGATACCAATTCTGATACCGAACTAATACCTTTGGATATGTTTCTTAGAAGCGATATTCCGTAAGTGATGCGATTACAATAGTCCAATTTAATACCATTGGATGCATTTATGATCCATTAGTAATACCAATTACAATGATCAACTAATATCTTTGGATGTGTTTATGAAGAGAGACCATCTACCATTTGTGATACCAATTACAATAGTCAACTAATATCTTTGGATGTGTTCTGAGAGACCATCTATGTCGTTAGTGATCTGAGTACGATAGTCGACTAATACCTTTGGATGTGTTCGAGGGCGACATTCCATTAGTTATATCGATTACAATAGTCAGCTAATACCTTTAGTTGTGTTTTGGGGAAGACCGTCATCACTAGTGATACCAATTACAGTTATCATTTATTTCATTTGATGTTCTTCTACGAGGCAATTTTATTAGTGTCGCGATTACGTGATCGGCTAACACCTTTGGATGTGCTTATGAAGGCGACATTTTCATTAGTGAACCCGATTCTGATGGTCAACTATCGTTGGATGTGCTTGAAGAGCGACATTCCATTAATTGCGTTAAAGATAGTCCCGGCTAATACATTTTGGATGATGTGTTTCTACGAGGAGACAACATTCCATTAGTGATCTTAGAGATTACAACCAGTCATACTAACACCTTGCAGTGGTGTTTCACGAGGCGACATTCCATTAGTGATACGATTACAATAATAAACTAGTACTGCCTTTGGATGTGTTCACGAAAAGCCATCTACATGGGTGATACAATTATAATAGTGACCTAACAAAATACCTTTGGATGTGTTCTACGAGAGAGGCGACATTCCATTAGTGATACCGATTACAATAGTCAGTGTACCATTGGATGGTGTTTATGATCCATTATTAATACACCAATTATAATGATCAACCTAATATCTTTGGATGTGTTTATGAGAATATCACCATTTGTGATACAAATTCTGATAGTCGACTAATATCTTTGGATGTGTTTACGAGGAGACCATCTATCATTGGTGTTGCATAGTACAATAGTCCTTTAATACCTTTGGATGTTTACGAGGCGACATTCCATTAGTTATCACTTGACTACAATAGTCAACTAATACCTTTAGTTGTGTTTAGAAGACGATCCCCATCACCCAGTGATGCAATTCTGGTGTCCAAAAGCTAATGCCATTTGATGTTCTTCTGACTGACATTTATTAGTGTCTTTTGATTACAAAAGTCAACTATAATACCTTTGGATGTGCTTTATGAAAACTGACATTTCATTAGTGAACCCGATTACAATAGTCAACTAATACCGTTGGATAATAGCTTCACGAAGGCGACATTCCATTACGTCGTTAAAATAGTCAACTAATACATTTGGATGTGTTTACGAGAGACAACAACATTCCATTAGTGATGCGAATTACAATAATCCTTCTTACGCGATGTGTTTACGAGAGGCGACATTCCATTAGTGATACCGATTGATAATAGAAAACTAATACCTTTGGATGTGTTTGAAGGCCTTCCACCATGAGTGATACCAATTATAATAGTCAACTAATACCTTTGGATGTGTTGTTTACGAGGAGCGACATTCCATTAGTGATACGATTGTGCATGTATTACCTTTGGATGTGTTTACGAGACACCATCTACCACACTTAGTGATTCTGATTCTGATAGTAAACTAATACCTTTTGATGTGTTTGTAGAGACGACATTCCATTAGTGATACGATTCTGATAGTCAACTAATACCTTTGGATAGCTTCAGATGACATTCCATTGGTGATTCGGTGCAGCCAGTCAACTAATACCTTTGGATATGTTTTACGAGAGGCGAAATTCCACATTAATGATGCGATTACAATAGTCAACTAATACGAATTTTGGATGTGTTTACGAAGATGACATTCCATTAGTGATATAGGTGCAATAGTCAACTAATACCTTTGGATGTGTTTGCGAGAGAATGGGCCATTAGTGATGCGATTCACGATAGTAGCCCAATACCTTTGGATTGTTTTACGAGGACCATCAACCATGAGTGATACCAATTATTAGTCAACTAATACACTTTGATGTTGTTTACGAGAGCGACATTCCATTAGTGATACCGATTACATTGGTAAGCTAATACCTTTGGATGTGCTTTACGAAAGATGACATTCCATTGGTAATCACGGAATTACAATGATCGCTAATACCTTTGGATGTGGTATTTAGAGCGACATTCCATTGATGATACCGATTATAATGGTTAACTAATACCTTTGGATGTGTTGACTACGAGGCGACATTCCATTATTGATGCCGATTACAATGATAAAGTAATGTGTTTCTTTTGAGACCATCATCATTAGTGATTACAGTTACAATACTCAACTAATCCCTTTGAATGTGTTTACAAGAGCGACATTCCATTAGTGATACCGATTACAATAGTCCTTCAATACTTTTTGGATGTGTTTCTGCGAGACCATCTACCATTAATGATGCAATTCTGATAGTGCGACTAATACCTTTGGATGTTATTCTGAGAGGCGACATTCCATTAGTGATACCGATAATAATGATCAACTAATAACTTAGGATAATATTTTACGAGATGACATTCCATTAGTGATACCAATTACAATGATCAACAAATACCTTTGGATGTATTTATGAGAGGCGACATTCCATTAGTGATCTTGATTATATCTTGAACTAATACCTTTGGATGAGTTTCACGAAGATGACGTTACCAATAGTGATACGAATTAATAGTATTCTTAATACCTTTGGATGTGTTTACGGAGATGACATTCCATTAGTGATGCCGATTATAATAATAAATAATACCTTTGGATGTATTTACGAGAGATAATATATAAGTGATACCAATTACAATCACAGAATAATACCTTTGGATGTGTTTACGAGAAGCGATATTCCATTAGTGATCTGGGTACAATAGTCAAGTAATACCATTGGAT